>JAHHFK020000161.1:0-600000 GCA_024533555.2 Aedes koreicus | reverse complement strand
TGTTAATCTTATAACTCACTCATTCATTAACAACGCTTACCTCATCTCTTACCTAGATGCTCTTCCACGGTAAATAGGAGTCGAGAATTTTTCCTATCCGAATCCAGCCAAAGTTTTGCGTTGTAGCTGAGGGCAGAATCCGCTTTCATAGATGTGCTTTATAAATCTGTCGTTCGTTCCAAAACCTACTTAAAAGGTAATAACAGTAAAACCAATCACAATCCATAGCACTAACTGAACGCCAAGAAAAACTCTCACCACAGTGCTGTTACTGTTGATTGAAGCAGCCTTCAAACCTGCCATGCTGTGGGCTGCTGGTGTCGCGCATTAACGCTCATTGTGCCCATCCTATGGGGAAAGTTTATTCTTTATGTATATTTCTCGGAAGTAAAGTTTCTCCAATGGAAGTCCCATGTACTAACAAAGCCAGACGTTGCGACTTCCAAAGTTAAGAATAAGGTCACAAATTCGGCTGCGACTTTGTAATGTAATTTGTTAGCTGGTTTGAATGTAGTTATTTGAAGAGAACTTTCGTCCATCGTTGGTTACACTTGATTGCTTTTTGTGGGAAGGCAGTTTTTATTGATCAACATTTTTTTTCCTCACATTAGTGCTTTCCGATTGGTGTCGTTGCGAAGCTCTGCTTGAATAAAAACGACCCTATAAGCAGTCGTGGCCGAGTGGTTAAGGCGTCTGACTCGAAATCAGATTCCCTCTGGGAGCGTAGGTTCGAATCCTACCGGCTGCGAACTTTTTCTTTATCACATTAATTTCAACGCTCCTTTGGGACAGTAACCATCGTCGTGTTCAATCGTAGTCTGGGGGGTTGGTACAATACATCAACCCATGAATATTAATCAGCTTGTATCGCCATGCGATGATAAGAGCTGCCATCCACGTAAACATGCGTTGCGACCGATGACGGTCGGTGTTACGAGTGCACGTGATTTCGCTGTCTCTCTATCTTCCAGACCCGATACGAGCGGTGAGCGTTTTCCTTTTGTTTGGTGGGACGACAAACCGAAACGAACCGCTGCCGCTCCGAACATTAATAAGGATAATTCAATTTATTATTTATGATTGTTGATAATTCCACTTGGAGCCTTTGGCCCTGGGGGTGGAGGCACACCCACAAGACCTACAAGTTTCCGAATGCATGTTGGATTGTGTGCATCCTATTAGTTGGCCTAGTCACGTTTCTCATCGCACCATCCGGCGATCCCAGTGCAAAGGCCAGGGCAGGGGTCTAAGAGATTTTCCGCCTTCTTCGAGGAGGAAGAAGCGCGTGACTTACGTGACATCAAATTTACGTTCTGCCACCGTGCGGGAGAAGGGCAATAATGCCACGGTTAGAGTCGCAGCGAATATTTGCCAAGGTTAGACTGGTTGGAAACAGTATCTGAATCGTAAAAGGATGCGTGAATGTACACTTTTCAAACTTTGTTGCAATAAAGGTGATTTCTTTTAGCTTTCTGAACACTAAGACGTTGAAAATTATGGACTAAGCAACAGGAAAATATGAGCAGAGTGGCGCAGTGGAAGCGTGCTGGGCCCATAACCCAGAGGTCCGTAGATCGAAACTACGCTCTGCTACATGATTACTTTTTATGGTTGGCACACCATTTTAACCAGTGGGCTAGGCCTTTTGAATTTTATGTAACTAAATGATTAATGATGAAAGGTAGCGCGATCCCAGCGGGAATATTTTCTACGGATGATATATTCTAAAGCAAGTTTTTAGGTATTCCATTGTCTCTGCTGTCTAAGACGCGAAACAAAAAAATAAAAAAATAAATAAAAAAACGGTTATCTATCATTCCAGTAGTTCTAATCGAGCAGAAGATCTGTCAAAGTGATAAGGTTTCGTCGCTGTGAAATTTCAGACTCTTTCCATTCGATCCAGGTGATCACCTAGTTTATGCGTTTACCTTGAAGTTTTGACAGCTCTCAGTTGACCGTAGAGGAAATATTTTATTTACATTCAGCATCGTTAACACTTCCCAGTTAGCAGTGTTAATAGACCTGTATATTTTAACTGCTATGCAAATTAAGAAACGTTCTTTGACAACTTTCCCTTTGACAACCTTTCCCTTTGCCTTGAGTCTCCTCTTCATGATTGCCCAGTATTTCTCAATAGGGCGGAACTGGGGGCAGTTGGGTGGGTTAAGGTTTTTCGGAACAACCTGGACCCCTTTCTCTGCATACCATTCTTGAACGATTTTGCTGTAATAACAGCTTGCCAAATCTGGCCAAAACATTACGGGATGGTCGTGGGATCGAATGAACGGCAAAATTCGTTTTTGGAGACACTCTTTTTGGTATAGTTCCGACGTCATTGTCTTATTTGTAACGAAAACTTTCGTTTTTTTGCCACAGCTGCAAATGCCCTGCCAAATCATGAATTTTCGTGCAAATTTGTCGGCAAAAAACAAATTTAAATTTGGCTGGAACATCCCCCCGAGCCGTTGCCAAGTAAAATTTTTGACCTGGGATTTGCCCGAAGTCAGCCTTGACATAGGTTTCATCGTCCATCAGAAGACACCCGTCGAACTTGGTCAGCACCTGGTCGTATAGCTTCCCAGCACGGATTTTGGCCACACTATTCTGTTTTATGGTCCGATTTGGCTGTTTGCTAGCTCGATACGACTTGATTCCTTCCCGGAGTTGAGTTCTTCTCAAGGTACTATGGGCAGCACCGAATTTTCTGGCCAAATCACGGTCCGACAGATTGGGATTCCTCTTAATTGTCTTCAAAATCTTACCACGCAGTTTCCGGTCGACAGTTCCACTCCGACGATTGGCTTGAGGCTTCCGAATCGTCGTCAATGTTTCCTTATACCGTTTGATAACGCGCCATACGGTATTTCTGGGCAATTTCAGCTGTTTAGCTAGCCTAGATGCAGACCACAATGGATTTTCCAAATAACTGTGCACAATTTTTTCCCTTCTTTCGGCTTCCATGTTGATTGTTTACAAAGTATAGTCGATTTGCGGAATGTCAAAAATACATACGTGAAGCTGATAAAATTCTCGACACGTGGGCGCCAAGAACTTCCCAATCCGTCCACCAGGAGCGCCACAATATGAGCAAGAGTTTGTTCCAATTCTAAATGAAGCAAGCCTTAGGACAATGCACACTGGGCCAGGAGACAAAATTAGCAAGACAAAACCTCTAGCGCTTTGAGCATGCATTTTATCAAGATGATTGCTTCAGCATTGTTGCTCAGTTTTATCTGCGCCACAATTTGGTAATAAAAATTAGTTACAATTTTCACCGCAAGGGCGGCGCTGCGATACTAACTTTTTTATTTCGCCTTCTAGCGGTTTGATGTCTTGGGCAAAGTTGTAGAGCATAAAATAATAAGAAAGTTTGCCGAAGACATCAAAGTTCTATGTCTACAAATAACAAAGTTACGATTAGTTTTGTAAAATTTAACTGGAATTTGCGTTTTTTCTACTAATTTTCATATTTTCGTCAAATATGTTATTTTTGGTACCATTTATGTGTTGAACCTTATCATTCGCGTATGTTTTTGGAAGAGTTTGTATAGTTTTGTGACATAACAAGCGAAATATTAGCCAAAACTTTGAAAAATATCATGAATTTCAAAATTAATTTTCTCAAAAAATTGCAAGTTGTTGCAAAAAATTACTCATGTTTCAGAAAGTACCATATGTGACCTTTCAATTCTGAAATTATGCCCAATACATATTTTGATATATTTGAGATATCTGGATTAATTATAATTAATATTTTTGATCTAGCAACTATTTTTTATTTTATATTTACTATTATTTCAACAGGTTTTGTACGGATTCTGGAAATTGATTTTTATCGGTTTGAGGAAACTGTTTTGTGAGTGTCATCACGGGGTCAGGGGTTAGCAAAAGTCTTCTAAATACATCTTCGATGTTCGCCAGGCGACTGAATTGTCGAGAATGGTGCTCCCGAATTTTTCTGATCGATTTGTTCCGACGCTCTTGTGCTTATTCCGACAATAGTCCAATAGGAATTTCGCAATGACTTATTATTTCAGATCCATGTACCAAGATCCTGTGAACTGAAGGCGAAAGGGGATAATAATCATAATAATGGACATATAACTTTCTAGTTTCTTCTGCATAGGTTTCGAATGATTTGACGTCGATTTCTAATTTCGATGATAGCGCTGATAGAAGTGTAGCGACTCGACGAACGATGTCCACCTCAAGTCCTGTAATTCTTGCCGTTGTTTCTGGATCTTGAAAGAATCTTCTAGCAGTGTTGCCATAATTTGTGTTACCTGATGAAAAAATAAAGATAAAGGGATCTACTTCCCGATAAAGAAGAAAAATGCAGTTACCTCCGGATGGCAAAGGTTCACTTATTCTCAGCACAATCTTCTTAAATTCTTCTCTAATTGCACGTTGCCGTTCAAGAAAGGTTTCGTTTTCTTTATTTATACGCCATTTTTTGAGTGGGATTCTGTACGAAACATTAAGCAGAAGCTCCATACTTCTTATGTAAGCATGCAAAACAGGAATGGTTTCAATTTTATTGCGATCGTCACATATTTGGGCTTCGATGGGATTACTGAGTTTTTTGCCTGATGCTCCGCAAAGATTGCACGCCTGGGAACTTGTTCCTGTGAAGCTGTTAATAACTTTGCCATCAACCATACTCAAAATTAACTCAGAAGAAACATCTACAGAAATCCTATTTATCGTCAATGTGGTTGCTTTCAAATTTTGTATTTGTAACATCATACTCTCCACTTCTCGTTTGATAAGATCAGCAGTTTCTTTTTGAAAAACCATTTTGATGGGGCGGCATAAATTGATGGATGATGGACTGTTGTTGCTCCAAACTTCTTGTCGTTCGCCGGAGACTGCGTTGAAATATATTCGCAAAGGAACCAGGCAAATCAAAAAAATATGCGAGTCATTACATGATATAACATCATCGCCAACTTCTTCAAAAAATGTCATTTTATACCGTGAGTGGTTGCTTGAACCATCCAATCCCCATTTTAAAATAACACATAAATTTCCCTGTTCATGAATGTACGGTTCAATATATTTATTCAGTGTCATGAAGAGACGCTCTACCGTATGGTCAACAAGATTTTGAAGAGGAACTTCTGCGCATGATGGCCGAATGGAAATATCTGAAATACGTTCAAACATGCAAACTTTTAAAACTTTATTGTAAAGGTTATTATCATTTGCGTGCCCAATATAGTTTGCAAATAAACTTTGATACAGCTCACATTCCGCCATGAAATAGCTTCCAATCAATTGGGAATTGTTCCAATTTTTAAATTTTTTGGTTTTATTAAAAATAATTTCGAAACTTTTGAGGAAATATTTTTTTTTTCAATTGGAGAGTTAAAGTAATTTTGAAATAATATAGAATTATTAAAAAAGCGACTCAAAACCACCACAAAATCCAAAACTTGAAAGAATTATCGATCTATTGGAAGCTGTTTAGACAAGAACATAATTAAATGAATTTGTGCTTACCACGTGGATAACAAGTACTTTTATTATCGCGGATGTCATTGTATGCTGGATAAATGTCATATCCTTTTTTTTAGCGTCATGTTCCTTATGTTTTGGTACTCTTGTTTTGTTAGATCGTTGTCACATAAAAACCTCAATGCATCGTCGACTGTAAAACGTTTCATCTCTGGTTCAACAGATAGAGCAAGTTTTATGAAACGGGAAGCTTTCTCAGGAAATGCAAATAGGTGCTCGACAACCCAAGCAACGGAACGATATCCATTAGTCCTTAATGCCGTTACCGTGGCTGAAACCAATTCTGCTGTGGTGTGTTTTTCTCGCAAATCTTTGGTTTTACGGAGCCTGGTCCTAGGGGTTTCTGCACCAAAAGATATTTTCTTCCTTCCACCAACATTTTTCTTTGGAATATTATTCAAAATTTTAAAGTTTGAATCCAGCCATTTTGAATGTTTCAGGAAAAACAAACTCTTTATGCGGTGGCACTTTGCGTATCGTGATTCAATATTTGATAGTAGCAAACGTAGTGAGTTTTGAACGGAATCAGAAAACATTTTATTATCAGGACATGTTATTTTCTTCTTCACATACGATGCCACATCACCAAGTGGAAGATTCTGTAGGAATAATTCTACTATTTCTCGTACGCGAATACTGCACGCTAATAATAAAATTACTTGAATGAATTCCTACTGGATTAATTAAAATAACCTACCTTGAGCCATAGTGATCTGTAGAAGGCACCAACCACAAACTAGAAGTAATCTGCCGAAAGAACCAAAAGAGTAAACCAGCGCTTCCAAACTACACAATTATTATGACATTTGACGTTTGAGATTTGGCGTATTCAAATGTAATGGGGAAAGTCGTGGTTGCTTTGATATTTCATCAACATCCGTGCACTCATGGACATAGAAAAAATTACTGTGAGGCACGTTTTCAATATTCTCGTGGAAATGAGTGAGGCAACACCAAAACACGGCTAACAGTAATATCAAAAAGGCAATAGAATTATGGCAGCGTGCACAGGCTCATGCTTCAACATTTGCTTCGATGATGACCCCTTGGTTTTGACAGTGAAGTAAACAAGTATGTGTGTCAGCGATCAATCGTATTCATCGACACACGAATACAAGTGCAGAGGAATACTTATTTTCAATTGACTTTTATAGCACACTATCTTTTACAGATTAAAAATAAAGATATTCGAGGTGAAAAAATAATTCCATTTGACATGTTGACATGAAAACATATCAGATTTTGTACAATGGAATGCATATGTATGTATACGCAAAAAGCAATCAATTATAGCATTGAGTTCGGGCTAAAATCATCAAAAGTTTAAAATACGATATCTCAAATATATCAAAATATGTATCGGGCATAATTTCAGAATTGAAAGGTCACATATGGTACTTTCTGAAACATGAGTAATTTTTTGCAACAACTTGCAATTTTTTGAGAAAATTAATTTTGAAATTCATGATATTTTTCAAAGTTTTGGCTAATATTTCGCTTGTTATGTCCCAAAACTATGCAAACATTTCCAAAACACACGCAAATTATAAGGTTCAACACATAAATGGTACCAAAAATAGCATATTTGACAAAAATATGAAAATTAGTAGAAAAAACGTAAATTTCAGTTAAATTTTACAAAACTAATCGTAACTTTGTTATTTGTAGACAAAGAACTTTGATGTCTTGGGCAAACTTTCTTATTATTTTATGTTCTACAACTTTGCCGAAGACATCAAACCGCTAGAAGGCGAAATCAAAAAGTTAGTATCGCAGCGCCGCCCTTGCGGTGAAAATTGGAACTAATTTTTATTACCAAATTGTGGCGCAGATAAAACTGAGCAACAATGCTGAAGCAATCATCTTGATAAAATGCATGCTCAAAGCGCTAGAGGTTTTGTCTTGCTAATTTCGTCTCCTGGCCCACTGTGCAATCGTGATGATAACCTCATAACCTGTCTCTTTTTCCTTTTCGTATTCATTAAAATGTTATTCAGGCTTGTTATGTTATAATTCATGACATATCTCTTGCAAGTTGAAAGTTAGTTCTGAGATGGCTTAGTTGAGCATTTCAGGAGCTGAATCATCTGTCCTACTTGAGCAATTCTAATCTGGACCTATGGATTGAGCAAAATAAAACATTAGAATCCAACTCAGACATATTTAGAACACACTGTCTGGAATCTTGAATGATTGGTATTCCGCGCAACTACCCGTCTTGATTAATTTCTGAGCCAGTCTTCTCGCATCAGCCCGATTGTTAGCGTACTGCTACTATCAGAGGACCAAACTTTCTACTGTCGAAAAGTTATTCCTTCTCAGTGATGATTTATTGTGGGAATTAATTCGGTATCACCGCCTTGTAGTTTGTATGAATGTGTGTGTGAGTGTATGAGCATCATCCCGCCGAGCATCGGAATCCTTTGCAAAATGCAGATTGCCTGCCACGTCGCCGTTCGTTGCGTCAGTTGCTGGAGCCTCCATATTGGTAGGATAGGTTGGGTATAGGTTGGCAAAACTACAACAACAGTTCAATTTATGTGTGTGATGCCGGTTTGCTATTGAGGTTATTATAATGCCATTAGGGGGTACAGTATATAGATGTTGTTACGGCAATATCGCGCTCACAAAGCGAAGAATGCTGGACTACTGGGGGAGGTTGAATGTCACAAATCGTAGAGTGAATTAATCCTGGCGCTGGTGATGCTGCCTCTGTCGTGTTGTGTCAATTCACTTAAGATGAATAGAAACGTTGGAATGCGATATTGGAATGTTTGTAGGTATGAAACGGACTTAGTTCTACTGCTGATTGCCAACCGTAGCCGGGTCGGTAGCAGCAGACTCGGAAACGGTCGATTAAATTGGAATAGTTGCGATGGTTTGTATTGTGCTCGAGATGGAGTTTCGATGTGGAGCGCTGTCTGCTTCGTTGAACTTTACGAACTAACTTAAGGTATTATGAGAAACGAAGGGCGATTCCCTGAAAATCATGAATATTTTAATAAATTCAGAAAGGTAGAACGATCTGGTGAAGCAGCATCTATTCAAGTAGAATTTCAAGATATGACATTTCACAGAACGATCTCTCTGCCATAAGCTAGTAACTACTAAGCCATTCATCGATACAACCAATATTTCAGACCAATCGAATTCAATTTTATTCCATGTCTCGCAGCGCACTAATCATATTAACGGTTGTCTTTCAATTCAAAACATGGAGAAAAATGCACCTCTCAGTCCGTCAAGACCCCCCTTCCCCACTGAAACTTCATTTTACCATTATATGCAATTTCTAAGCTCAGTCGTCCCTGTGCTTCCGTTGACACGACGAACGAGGATAAGGCTCAGATTCCCTGGCCCGATGAGGGGGGGGGGGGGGGGGGGGGGGTCATCAGATTTTTCATCATGCTTGCCTGCAGTGTTTATCTGCATTATTCCGGACGAGGGCAAGCTGCATTGTCAATTTGTACTTTGTTATTATTTTCCCTGCTCCTTGGTGGGAGATTCGATCTCCCACCGACTTTCCATCGGTGCATCATCATCGTTGTCGTTGTTGGGGTTTACTGCATTGAGTCGATTTTGTTTCGATTTGTCATCAGCAGACAGAGGCAACCTGCTGCTATCGTTGCTTCTTCTGCAACACTCCAATAACCGTCACTCGGGATACTGTTCGGTCAGTGGCAAATGAACAAATGAAAAAGAAAACAAAGCACCATTCGGAAAGATTGGAACATTGGTGGGTTGAGAGGGGTTGAACGGAAAGTAAAATATCCATTGGGATAAGCAATTTAGGCGAATAGCCGAGAGTAGCACCACAGGCGTGTGGAGGGTAAGCTTTGTGGTGGTTGGATGGAAATCCATTGTTGTGATTGTTGATTCACTAGAAAAGTCTTGCGTTAAATAGAAATAAAAAAAAACTTAAAAATGTTGCTGACATTCTAAGCATGTTGATAACAGACTCTGTGATGTACGCTAATTTATTACAACACAATGCGTTTTTGACTGTACCATCAATGGCGTCGTTCTACATAGCACCGACCAGTTCAGCGATTCAGGTGTTTTACTGGATCAATCTCCACCGCTCTACTGTGATCTCTAAGGCTAATCGCCAGCTAGGGTTTGTGTCAAAAATTTCGAGAGAACCCGTACTGTTTGAAAGCCTTCTATTGCTCACTGGTACGACCGATCCTAGAAAATGTCGCCTTTATCTGGCTTCCTTATCGATTGACTTGGAGCTTGAGGATCGAAAAAATACAGCGCAAGTTTATCCGGATGGCATTGCGTAATCTACCATGCAGTGATCCGAAAAATCTCCCGCTGTATTCAGATCGCTGCAATCTGCTGCAACTGCATACTTTGGAACGCCGACAGAAAAATCAACAAGCGGTTTTTGTTGCCAAACTTTTGAATAGAAGTGCATTACGGAGTGGTACTTTTCTCCAACCACGATTCCATCGAACAGCGTTTGGTGACAACGAACCACTAACAGCTATGATGCGAGAGTCGATTGTCGATTGTCGAAGAATTGTTTGAATTTGGTGAAACTTCTGCTCACTTTTTGGCTCATATTTGTAATGCTCTTTGTTTTTTTGCAGTTCTTAGTTTGTGTTAATAGACAATAAGTCCGATGAGCTATGATAATTTAATAAATAAATAAATAAATAAACTCCACTCGTAAGGTTCTGTACAACATTTGGCTGCAGCTTCTGCTGTACGGAAACCCACTTTTTCTTCAAGTCTTCCTCAGATTTGACCTCCTTGGGATGCTTCCGTAGTGCCTGCTTCATAATAGCCCAGTATTTTTCGATGGGCCTTAGTTCCGGTGCGTTGGGGGTTCATGTCCTTGGGTCCGAAAGTGACCCCGTGTAGTGTCTGTCTGTCTGTCTGTCTGTCTGTCTGTCTGTCTGTCTGTCTGTCTGTCTGTCTGTCTGTCTGTCTGTCTGTCTGTCTGTCTGTCTGTCTGTCTGTCTGTCTGTCTGTCTGTCTGTCTGTCTGTCTGTCTGTCTGTCTGTCTGTCTGTCTGTCTGTCTGTCTGTCTGTCTGTCTGTCTGTCTGTCTGTCTGTCTGTCTGTCTGTCTGTCTGTCTGTCTGTCTGTCTGTCTGTCTGTCTGTCTGTCTGTCTGTCTGTCTGTCTGTCTGTCTGTCTGTCTGTCTGTCTGTCTGTCTGTCTGTCTGTCTGTCTGTCTGTCTGTCTGTCTGTCTGTCTGTCTGTCTGTCTGTCTGTCTGTCTGTCTGTCTGTCTGTCTGTCTGTCTGTCTGTCTGTCTGTCTGTCTGTCTGTCTGTCTGTCTGTCTGTCTGTCTGTCTGTCTGTCTGTCTGTCTGTCTGTCTGTCTGTCTGTCTGTCTGTCTGTCTGTCTGTCTGTCTGTCTGTCTGTCTGTCTGTCTGTCTGTCTGTCTGTCTGTCTGTCTGTCTGTCTGTCTGTCTGTCTGTCTGTCTGTCTGTCTGTCTGTCTGTCTGTCTATCTGTCTGTCTGTCTGTCTGTCTGTCTGTCTGTCTGTCTGTCTGTCTGTCTGTCTGTCTGTCTGTCTGTCTGTCTGTATATGTTGATGCTGGGGAAGGTTCTTATGAATGTTTGAGACCTCTTCGCTCTCAGGAAGGGGGGCTCTCGTACAAATGAGACACACATGTCTGCATAACTCGAGAACTAATCAAGCAAATGGAACCAAATTTGGAATGTGGGGGGTTTTGAAGGCAATGATTGTATGATGGTTTGAGAAACCGCCTCCTTCTGGAAGGAAGGCTCCTATACAAATGAAACACAAATTTCTACCAAACATGAGAATTATTTATTCAGTATTTATTATTTATTAGTAACCTGTAAAATGCTTAGTTAAGAAAACAACTCATTCCGAAAAACAACCACAATCGTGCCAGTTCTATCAACAAAAAAATCATTCAGTTGCAGGAGGGGGTCTGATACAAATGAGACTGAAATTTCTGCATTACTTGAGAACTAATAAAGCAAATGGAACCAAATTTGGCATGTGGGGATTTTTGGAGGAGAGAAATGTTTTTATAGTAGTTTGAGACTCCTCTGCCCTCTGGAAGGGGGGGGGGGTCCATACAAATACAACACAAATTTCTGCATAGCTCGAAATCTACTCAACTAAATGGAACCACATTTGGCATGTAGAGGTTTTTGAAGGCAAACAATGTTTCTAAGAGGACACGAGACCCTTCCTGAGGGCGTATATTCAAATGAAACACAAGTTTCTGGAACCAAATTTGACATGTGCAGGTTTTTGAAGGCAAGAAATGTTTCTATTGTGGTTCGATACCCCTCCGCCTTCTGATCTGAGGGATCTCCCATACAAATGAAACACGAATTTCTGCATAACTCGAGAACAAATCAAGCAAATTTAACCAAATTTGGCAGGTGGAGGTTTTTGAAGAAGAGAAATTTTTCTATGATGAATTGAGACCCTTACCTTACCTTACCAATCAGACTAAGGCCTGTGTGGCCTCTGCGGTACAAAGAAGTTGTTTCCATTGTAATCAGTCCATGGCTGTACCTCGCCAGTCTCGCTGTCTGCGGAGGGTCCGCAGGTCGCCTTCTACTTGATCGATCCACCTTGCTCGTCGCGCGTCTCTTCTTCTTGTACCTGTCGGTTCGTTTTCGAGAACCATTTTCACAGGGCTGTCGTCCGACATTCTTACGACATGCCCAGCCCATCGTAGTCGACCGATTTTTGCGATGTGTACGATGGGAGGTTCTCCAAGCAACTGGTGCAATTCGTGGTTCATTCACCTCCTCCACGTTCCGTCTTCCATCTGCACTCCACCGTAGATCGTACGCAGCACCTTCCGTTCAAAGACTCCAAGGGCGCGGTCCTCCACTAGCAATGTCAACTTTGTGGTTCGGCGAACTTTGTTCGATCTTAGCGTCCTTCGGAGTCCAAAGTAGGCACGATTGACAGCCATAATGCGCCTTTGTATTTCTCTGCTGGTGTCGTTATCGGCGGTCACCAATGAGTCCAGATACACGAATTCGTCTACTACCTCGATTTCATCACCGTCGATCTGAACTTGTGCTAGGAGGCTAACATTGTCTTCTCGTGAGCCTCTTCCCTTCGTGTATTTTGTTTTTAACGCATTGATCACAAGCTCAATCCTACCAGCGTCTGCCTTAAGTCTGATGTACGTTTCCGCCATCGTCTCAAAGTTACGTGCTACGATATCAACGTCGTCGGCGAAGCCAAATAGTTGGACAGACTTCCTGAAGATCACCCTCCAATGCAATGTTAAACAACACCCACGACAATCCAGCACCTTGCCGTTATCCTCTCCGAGATTCGAAGGGACTCGAGAGCGTCCCTGATACTCGGACGACACACATCACTCGATCCATCGTTGCTTTGATCAACCGCGTCAGTTTTTCCGAAAATCCATATTCGTGCATGATTTGCCATAGCTGGTCTCGATCGATTGTATCATACCCTGATTTGAAGTCGATGAAAAGATGATGTGTGGGCACGTTGTATTCGCGACATTTCTGCAGTACTTGCCGAATCGCGAAAATCTGGTCCGTAGTAGCGCGGGTACCCATGAATCCCGCTTGGTATTGCCCCACGAACTCCTTTGCAATTGGTGACAGGCGGCGGCATAACATTTGGGAGAGCAACTTGTAGGCGGCGCTCAAGGAAAAAAACCACCCCTTATTAAAAATCCCCCCCAAAACCCCCCCCCCTTCCCTAGGCCCCCCCCCCCCCTTAACCCGGGGGGCACACCGGGGTTTTTTTTTTTTTCACACCCCAATCTCCCCCTCATTAAACCCCTTTATCTTTTAGATGGGGAGACTCCCATACAAATGAAACACAATTTTTAACATAACTCGAGAGCCAATGAAGCAAATGAAACCAAATTTGGGGGGTTGTTGATGGCAGGATTTATGTATATATATATATATATATATATATATATATATATATATATATATATATATATATATATATATATATATATATATATATATATATATATATATATATATATATATATATATATATATATATATATATATATATATATATATATATATATATATACACAGATAAATAGAATCATTTGAATTTTATACGTTATCTATATGCACATATAGAATGTATATATGGCGATATATGGGATATATCATATATATATATATCCATATAACGCCTGAATCTAGTCTGTTGAATGAATAGATTGCATACATATATATATATATATATATATAAAATATATATATATATATATATATATATATATATATATATATATATATATATATATATATATATATATATATATATATATATATATATATATATATATATATATATATATATATATATATATATATATATATATATATATATATATATATATATATATATGTAAATATATGTTAATACAAAAAAATATTTGCATCCCTATCTCAGATCGAATTCCCTATACACAGACTCGATCACTAATTATACCAATACGCTATCGAAGCAATTGAATAGAAACTGAAATCGACCGAAGATCAATAGTAGATGATGATAGAACGGCAGTCGGTAATATACATTAGCGCAATTAAGTCCTACTTTTGGCAGTGAATCGGTGTTACGCTTGTTTGGTAGATTCCAGGTCCATAATAGGGAATTATTCCGTAGTATTCACGGGCTCAAAAATTATAAGTTTACAATTTACTGTAGACAGGATATTCTACGGGTTAATCGCTCAAATTACACGCGGAAAGTGTTACGCGGGAAGTGAACGCGGGAAGTGTAACGCGGATTTTCGTAGGTGTGGATTAGGGCAGTCCACGACCGGTGCTAAAACATACGTTAGAACTGTAGTTCGATGTTGACTTAATGCCTTCTTGACGTGTAAAACGACTGTTGATGGACACAACGAACGCTGGAGGTGCAAAAATCGCGACTGAGAAGTGACAATCAGCAATTTTGTCGATCCACGAAAGACAATTAGTTCACATGTGATTTAAACCCGAGTCGTGTCTTCATAAAAGGCGTTGTTTGAAAGGAACAGTGTGTGTGGAACGTTTTCGAAAAAAACGACATCGGTCAATAGATGAGTAAGGCCGGGGATACAAAATCAATAGTGACGGAGGTATTGAGCGAAGACAATAGTGACGAACACTTTAGTGATCCAGAGAACAAAAACGTTACTTTTCGAAACACCACACAAAGGATGGATGAGTTGCGTGCACGAAATGCTGCGTTGGAGGCGGAATTAGTAATGTTGCGAATGGCACAGGATGCGGAACAACCGGCTGGAAGTTCACGGGCAATGGTGCAACCGGAGTTAAATGTAGATGTGCCCAGGCCCAGTCGATTCGAAATGGAGAATCTTATTTCCGAATTCAATCCAGATGAGTCCACGTGCGAACCGGCACAGTGCTGGATGGAAAATCTGGTAGCAACAGCAGAAATCTACGGATGGTCGGATCTCACTAAACTCCTCTGCGCGAAGATGCATATGAAGGGTGCGGCGAGACTTTGGTGGAACGGGGTTCAAACACAAGTGAAAACTTGGCCTGAATTTAAGGAGAAATTTCTTGAAGCTTTTCCGGAATCATTGAACCCAATATCCATTCACGAGAAGCTAATGAAACGGAAGAAAAGGTCGTCCGAAACCATTGAAACTTATTTCTACGAACAAGTGGCGCTAGGCAGAAAAGGTGGGTTCAACGATCGGACCATTATTAAGTACGTCATAGCGGGAGTGGAAGAGCTACATCGGTCGAAAGGCGTGACAATTTCAATGTCTCGAACACTGCCTGAGCTGCTCGAACAACTGAAATGGTTAGATGGATTGGGCAGTATGAGATCCACAGACGGCGGAAGGCCAAATAGAAGAGAAAGAGCGTGCTACCGGTGTTCTAAAACTGATCACGTAGCGGAGAATTGCCCTGAGAAACCGAAGTCTAGAAAATGTTTTCGATGTGGATCGGAAAGGCATTTGGCGAAAGACTGTTCCATTAGTCGTAGTGGTGAGTCATCAAGGCCAGTGAAAGCGATCGAGGTGGACGACGAGTTTGAGAAGCTGGTATCGGTCAGCGGAAATCACATGATGGCGTTGATTGATAGTGGTAGTAAAGTGACTACGATTAAGAGCTCGATGGCGAAAAAAGTTGGCAATTTTCAAGCGGCGGATGTTCTACTGAAGGGATTTGGCGGACGACGTATACGGGTGACTGAGAAGGTGGTAGCAGTTGTTAAAGTGGACGAAATTGAAGAAAAAGTGGACTTATTGGTAGTGCCAAACTTTGCTCAAGATTTGCCAGTGATAGTGGGCAAGGATCTTTTGAAAAGAGATAGTGTATTATTGACGAAGAAAGAGGGAAAGGTATGGTTGGCGAAAGGTGAATGGAAAAATGATAGAAATGATGAAATGAAAAATGAAGAGATTGTACGAGAAGTGTATTCAATCCAGGCATACGAACCGGTGATGGAAGCGGATTTTAATACGGATGGAACAGTGGTAACGGTGAGGGAGCTGGTCAAGTGTGTTGAAGATAACCGAGATTGTTTTTCGAAGAATGTACGGGAGCTGGGCAAGGCTAAGTTTGTGGAGCTGGATATTGTATTGCAGGATCATCAACCAGTATATGAGAAGCCTTACAAAATGGAATTTTCCCGGGAGCAGGAGCTCAACCGAATCGTTAAGGAGCTGCTCGAAGCTGAGATTATAGAACCGACCGTGTCTCCTTACAGCAGCAGAGCATCGATTGTTCCTAAGAAGGAAGGTGAATACCGGATGGTTGTGGACTATCGCACGTTGAACCAAAAGACAGTCAAAGATAGGTTCCCGATGCCAACGATTGAGTACTGCTTAAGCAAGTTAGCTGGCGGTGAAGTGTTTATAATAATTGATTTGTATAGTGGCTACTACCAGATCCCAGTGGCTGAAAATAGTAAAGTTTTAACGGCTTTCTCGACGTTGGATAGCCACTACCAGTTTATACGAATGCCATTTGGACTGGTGAATGGATGTGCAGTTTTCCAACGCGCAATGAATCAAATGGTAGCTAAACTACAAGGTGACAACGTGGTAGCTTATATTGACGATGTGATCCTGACCGGAAAGACGGAAGAAGAAGTGTTTGAAAAGTTTAAGCGTCTCTTAACAGTGCTACGGGAACATGGGTTCACCGTGAACCTGAAGAAAAGTCAGTTTTTCAAGCGTTCGGTTGAATTCCTTGGATATGAAGTTTCGAAGAACGGAGTACAACCCGGAAAACGGAAGATAGAAGCGGTGAAGAACTTTCCGGTACCCACAAATAGACTGGAAGTGCAGCAGTTTTTGGGACTTTCCGGATATTTTCGAAGATTTGTAAAGAACTATGGCGTGCGAGTGAATCCGTTGGTGAAACTGTTGAAGCTGGATCAGGATTTCGAATGGAATGGCGAGCAAGTGAAATCGTTCGAAGATGTGAAAACAGCCTTGGTTACGAGACCCGTTCTAGCATTGTATGATCCAGCTCAAGATATCGAGCTGCATACAGATGCGTCTGCGATTGGATTGGGAGGAATTTTGCTGCAACGGAATGACGAGGGCTGGAAACCGGTTAGCTTCTTCAGCAGAAAGACAAATGAGCAGGAACAAAAATATTTCAGCTACGAGTTGGAAGTGTTGGCCGTCGTAGCAAGCGTGGAGCGGTTTCGGCAATATTTGTTAGGAAGGCCATTCAAAGTGATAACTGACTGTAGTGCCGTAACTCAGACTTTGGCGAAGAAAGATATGTGTCGACGAGTGGCTAGATGGATTTTGAAGCTGCAAGAATTTGACTTGAAGTTGGAGCATCGTGTAGGATCCAAGATGCGGCATGTGGACTCACTTAGTCGCAATCCAACCGGCGAACCAGAGGAGCAGGAGCCGGTAATGTTTCATGTCATGCAGCTAGAGATCGACGAATGTGACTTTCTGGTGACGATGCAGCGCCAGGATCCGAAGTTGAAGGCGATAATAGTATCCCTAGGAAGACCGGTCCAAAACAACAGCGACCGACAAGTACGTCATGATTATGTTTTGCTCCGTAACCGACTAATGCGACGAGTAGGGGCAGAATTGATGTGGGTGGTGCCCGAACGAGTTCGATGGAGAATCCTGAAAGCATATCATGACGACATGGGGCACATGGCGGAGGATAAAGTATTGGAGACTTTAAGGAAGAAGTTTTGGTTTAAACGAATGCGGCACTATGTGAAGGAGTTCATTAAAGCTTGTCCCAAGTGTGCCTATTATAAAGCGAAAGGAGGACAGTTGGAAGGCAAGTTAAATCCAATCCCCAAGATTCCGGTTCCCTTTCAGACGCTGCATTTAGATCACGTTGGACCGTTTCCGGCATCAACCTACGGGAATGCACACGTGTTGGTGATCATCGATGGGTTTTCTAAGTTTGTATTCCTGAAAGCAGTGCGGACAACAAGAGCTGATCCAGTGGTGAAGATAATGAGCGAGATAACGGCGATGTTTGGAACACCTCAAAAAATCATAACGGATCGGGGAATAGCATTCACAGCGAGTACATTTCGGAAGTTTTGCGAAGGTCACAACATTCATCACGTTTTGGTAGCAGTTGGTTCGCCAAGGGCAAACGGACAAGTGGAACGAGCAAATCGAACAATTTTGAACACAATTCGAACTATGCTGGAGGATGATGTTCGCAAATGGGATAAAAACCTACCCGCAGTTCAATGGGCTCTAAATAATACTGCCAACGCAACAACAGGTGTTACCTCAAGTCAGTTGGTGTTGACGTTCAAACCCAGAGATTTTGTTCAAAACGAGATAGTGTTGGCGATACACGATGAATCCGACAACCGGGTGGAAAATATAAACGAGCTTAAACAACGAGCAAACGAAAGTATTCAGGCGAAGCAGAGGCAGCAGAAAGCGTATTACGATGCAAGAAGAGTGAAGCGAAGCAGTATATAGTTGGCGACATGGTATTGGCTGAAAAAGCGAAGGTAGCAATTGGTGGAAGCCGAAAACTGGAGCAGAAATTCAACGGGCCATATATGATAGCTGAAGTACTTGGTCATGATCGTTATCGAATTCAGGATATCCCAGGGGCGCAGCGGAAATCAACGGCTTTGGATACGGTTTATGCAGCAGATCGGTTGAAACCCTGGTGCGAAATCGGCAACCTTGATAGAGACGGCGATGAGACGGAATCGGAAGGAAGCAGTGAATAAAAATCATATAACTTTGTAACAGAATTACGATATTATCTTTTGAATCATGTCCATGATGAGGGCATCATACTAGCAGTGGTGTCAGTTTGTAAACTAGTGTTAATTACATTAAAATATTTGCATCCCTATCTCAGATCGAATTCCCTATACACAGACTCGATCACTAATTATACCAATACGCTATCGAAGCAATTGAATAGAAACTGAAATCGACCGAAGATCAATAGTAGATGATGATAGAACGGCAGTCGGTAATATACATCAGCGCAATAAAGTCCTCCTTTTGGCAGTGAATCGGTGTTACGCTTGTTTGGTAGATTCCAGGTCCATAATAGGGAATTATTCCGTAGTATTCACGGGCTCAAAAATTATAAGTTTACATATATATATATATATATATATATATATATATATATATATATATATATATATATATATATATATATATATATATATATATATATATATATATATATATATATATATATATATATATATATATATATATATATATATATATATATATATATATATATATATATATATATATATCAATATATCTGCATAACTTCGCCTTTTAGAACTAATCAAGCAAATGGAACCAAATTTGGAATGTGGGGGGTTTTGAAGGCGATAATTGTATGATGGTTTGAGAAACCGCCTCCCTCTGGAAGGGAGGGCTCCTATACAAATGAAACACAATTTTCTACCAAACATGAGAACTATCCAGGTTACTAAAATACGAAATGTGTATTGCTCGGGTAAAAAGCATGTTCTGATACAAGTTTAAACCCCTGCTTAGTCAAGAAAAAATCAGTGGGGTTGTGTATAACTCACGACCGGTTGACGTAGACTACGTTAAATCGTTTGATCAGTTTCGTTGGTTTCGTAGTGGAACATTAAAACGCAGGTACTGTTCTGAGGGTTGTCATAAGTAAGTGAGTAAGTACACACTTAGAAAATTTTACAGTATTCGGTAATTTTTTACCGAACTTTCAACAGCTTCCGGATTTCGGTGAAATTTTACAGCATTCCGGTAAAAAATTACAGGAACTTTTCAAATTTTACAGAAATCCGTTAAATCGGATTACCCAACGTTCAGCTGTTGAAAGTTCGGTAAAGAATTACCGAATACTATAAAATTTTCGAAGTGTGTATGTTAGAACATTCTATGATTCGCTTCTTAGAAATTATTTGGCGGCCCTGGAAATGGCCGTTTGGTTTGAATGTTGATATGATGAAAGGGCAACGGTTGTGCTGGCTGTAATGATGGTGTTGATATGATCGACCAGCTGGAGACCATTATCTTTATCGCGTTATGGATTGTTCAGGGTCTGTTTGGAAATTCAATGTCAATAATTAATGATGTTTTTGTTAGTTGGCAGTCGCGAAAAACTTCAACTCATTGGAGCAAACATTTCGAGAATCTATGGAGAAATGTCTGTTTCAGTTATTTTCAAATTTTCATTTCACCCCTACCCTAGTCGTAAGGCGTAATCTGATCAAAATAGTGTGGGTGTGGTTCTAATAGATCGTTAGATTAGCTGTTTATTCGAAAATTATATTGTACACTCTTTAAAAAGGATAAATGGTGATAAGGCTTCGAGTTGAAGGCCCTTCTCCAGCGTCTCAACCAGTTAGTTGGAAACGCATTACCTCTGGCTGCTTTCAGTTTTACCCGATAAACATGTGCCCACTCGGCATCGGTACGTAGTCGTTTCGGATGATGTATAAATAATTAATCTTATAAATATAAAATAAACACATACATCCTGGTCATAAACCCGTTCTTGCCCTGCCAGACAGCTATGGAAATCAGGTACACAAGCACACTTTCACGTGCTACAAACGAGGTGAGCAAAGTTGCCGTTTCAACATCCCTTACTAGCCCATGGATCAGACAAGAGTTTTGTTGCCACTCCCGGCTGATGATGGTCGACGCGGTCACCTGAAGAAACGCGCCACAGAGATTCACGCTCCGAAAACTTTGTTTTCCAAAACGCTGGATCAATTTCTCGAAAACTGCTGCTGCACATACGACCACTACTTCGATATCGTTGGCGCATCCATAAGCCGACCTACCGTTCTGGTCAAACGGTCAATGACGGAATTGTGGACTAACACGTTCAATCCGTGGATTGCTAATGTTCTCCGTTCAAACATGGATCTGCAGTTCATCCTCTAGGAGTTTTCTTGTGCAGAGTACGTCGTCGAGTACGTTAACAAAACTAATCGGATTAGCATTAGCAGTCTACATCGCGATCTCGTGAAGCTGCAGGAAGAGTTCCCGGATCAGGACTACCAGTCACTGCTGAAGAACGAAGACGAGAAAGCGTGTGCAGCAGATGGATGTAGAAGGTGTTTCGGATGATTCCACCGATATTTGGACATCCAATATAATCCAGAGGTACGAAGCACGCGAAGGGCTAGAGAATGTATGTCTTGCAGATTTTGCAGCGTGTTACGCGAAAGTACAGAAAACGTCGAACACGTACAGTCGTCGTAACACTGCGTATGTATTGCGTTGGCGGTCGTACTCAATGAACGAGCTCATCGACTACAAGCGCGAGATGGTGCTGCTGTTTCTTCCGTTTCGTAGCGAGATGTGCGACATACTTGATTTCCAGAAGTTCCTGCAGTTGTACGATCAGTATGAAAGCGTACTTCTACAGAAGCGGAAAGAATACGATTGCGAGTTCAACCTCGAGCAAATAGTCGATGAGTATCTGCGCATGTTTGGTACAAATGCAGACCAAGAAAAGGATACGGCTGTCGAAATGCACGACGAATGTGGTCCTCAAAAGGACAGATTATTTATTAGTGGGTTGCACCAACCAGCTTGGTAAAATCATAGACTAACTCTAAGACCAGTAGGTCCCGAACAAACACGATATTTTTCTTAGCTCAGTCAGTACTAGCACATCGGTCCCAAGCTCGGTCCCAAGCTCAATGATTCGCCCCTAACAACGTAGCTCACACCAACACATTCTCAAATGTTGTGTCAAAATAACATAGTGAATCAAAACAACAACCAAGATACTAGTACCGGAAGGTACCAAAAAGCGCAAGAATTATTGCAAGGTGCAGACTGCAAGGTATACTTCGGACCTAGGGGTTCTACAACAGTGAACCAATTTCAAATCGCTAGTTGCACATTGATTGTTGGTAAAATTTTCCCAACGGCTCGCCCTCCATGGAGGCGTTTTTGCAGTTGCGGCGAACGAATCGGCACCACGATATTAGGCGCACAAACCAAACGAAATAAAAGTTTAATTCTTGTATAAACAACTCTTTTAATTAAATTGGTTGTCCTCAAAAGGACAGATTATCAATTTATGGATTGCGCCAACCAGCTGGGTAAAATTTTTACCGATGGCTCGCCCTCCATCGAGCACCGAACTAAATTTAAGATTAGTTCTTTAATAAACAACACTTTTATTTTCGAAGTTTTCGAAGTCGCGGCGAAACAATCGCCACGATGAGGTAAGATGGCGGCTTGCACAAACCGACGCGATTGTGCGCCCCCATAATCCGACATTTTACCTCATCACGACGATCGCTGTTCGGGAGAGCCTTGGTACTTACCACCACCAGCTACTACACGACCACCATCTGCTACGCGACTACCAGCTGCCTCTGCGACCAGTTCCGCTGCCGGACGAATGCAGCAGCTGCGACCAGCTGTCTGCGACCAGCTACCAGCGACCAGCGACGCACAGCTTCAATGCTGCCAAACGAATGAGGCAAATTTTTCCTAAGTGTGCGTTTCTGTTCTCAGCTGCATGCGAGACGTACATGGAGAGACGAATGACATGATTGTTTAAAGTCCCTCTCTAATACAAAGAAGAAGAAGATGATGCAAGACGTTCGTTGCTTCGATTTGAAAACTGTGATAGGAAATTTGGTAAATTTACTCTGCAAAATGACATTATAAGACATCAACTTATATTTGCGTTATTTTCAATAGTTTACTATTGTTTGAGAATAATGTTTGACAATTGAATTGGAGCGCGGTAAAATCTCCGACCGATTGAGGATGAAATCATGTAAATCTATCGTGGATTATTTGAGTTATTCGCGTACAAAACGTACGGTTTTTCGTGACGGTCGCAATATTTTAGATTTTCATTTGACACCCTACCCTTGCCGTAAGACGTAGTCTACGTCAAAACCCTCCCTACACTCCTCCAGTCACACTCTAAGGACAGCAGTTTAAGTGATCGACGAGCCCGGCCTTATAATTTCTGAAACAAATGGCCCATGCAACAAATTTATTCAAATACAATCACATAATGCCCATGATCGCATGCCAGTCTTTTATGAAAATAGTAGCTGAAATTCAGAAGTGAAATCCACATGTTCATGCTGAAATGCTCAAAAACAAACTAAGCCTTCAACTGATATACATGCTCCCAAGCTAAATGGCTTCGGAATGCAAAGATGACTCCAAAGCGTGCTGAAACCATCAACCAAACGAGAACGGGAAATAAACAACATGAATAAAAGGCACACGATCTTTAGTCGCACCCCCTCCCCTAGCTATTGTCAAATTGATAACATTGCCCTGGCTACCCCAACCAGCGTCTCCATTTTATAGCCGGCAGTTCCCTGTGATCACATGACTCATGGAGGCGTGGAACTTGTATGAACTTGTGAGGCCGGAGGTAGGTCGCACCCTGCTTCCCGGTTGTCAACTCAATATTTGAAGCCCTCAAAAAATGTATGTGTGATTAAAGGAATTTTCTCCACTGCACAACATTCGCTACGAGGGCTAAAAACTATTTTGGTGTCAGAAATATAAGAAATACTTAGCTTAATTTCCTTTGATCCCGTATCCGATCCAAAAAAGTCCGAACGGCAACCAGCAACGAACAACACCCATCACCACCAGCTGAAAACTGCACCGGTAACGATTTCATCACACTACCACAACCGCTGCTTTACCCGCGATGCTTTTTCTGGTTTGACTCAAAACAAGAAGAAATGGAGTCATCGGACTTCTGTTTCTTGCAGCTTTTCACAAACAGAGAGGGTTAAGATAACAAATTCACTTTACACTTGTAAAATCTAATATAAAATTGAAAATAGAACGAGACGAAATGTCAAGACAAAAATGTTCACGTCTTACTTCGCGCACCGCATACTACGATCTCAAATCCCCAATTCCATATTTTCCACCCCCAACTCCCCCCTCCCTAATTATTTCCCTACTTTTTATTTTTTTAATTTCTTTTATTTATTTTCACCCCATTTTGATTTATTTTGTTACTTCACCGCTGCCTTTATTACAACTTGTGTTCTTGCGTTATCATCTCACCCAATATGTTTAGGGTTCCCTCTTGACTCACCTAGCTTACACCAATGTACTGCAAGGGCGACTCCTTCGGACACCATCAAAAAACTTGTCCACTTCCACTTGGTCGAACATGTTGTTGAGTGGCAAACGGGGGGAGGGAGGATATCGAAGAGTTGATTTTCTTTCTCATCCGCAACTCCGGTTTTATTTTTCTAACTCTCCGATATGTATACGATTGATCCTGCGAAAAAAAAGAGAATGGAAAAAAGTACTGTAAATCGGTACGGGAAGTCAACAAAAAGGGAGCCAGGAAACGAGCAGATAATGGAGACCAGCAGCTTCAAACGTATTCCCAATTTCCGTTCGGGTGTCTTTTTGCAAATCAACCGACCCGGGCGTGGGCCCGTCGGTGCGAAACGGTGCGGTGGCCAATCGGAAGTCACCGATAACGAGCAGATTGAAATCTTCAATCTTGTTTTCGTGTGGTCGGGGTGGCGATATTCTTTTGATCAATTCGAATCTACCACAACGAGCAACCACGGTTGGTCACGGCTGTGGTGAGGCGTGATATGATTCATTGAAATTCGAGAACCAACTGTTGTTTGAACACCCTTCCCAGAAGGGTGTGGAAATTTTTGACGATGAAAGTCTGTGTAAGAATTTCTGTTAGCAAACTCTCTACGGACCGGGGAAAACTTTCCTCAACTGACCATCATTCTCGAACATGCTGTCCGTTCGGGCGTACGGAGGGCGTTCTCACAATTAAGCCCCGAACCGGAGAAGGTGGTGGAAAGGAAAAGTTCCGATTCTCACCGGACCGAGTCGGAACCGCACAAAAGAACACGCCGGAAAAGTTTCTCCATATTTGCGTTACTAAACACATCTCCGGAACGACCAGAGTTCAGCTTAGCTCAGCTTCACAGCTTCGGTGGGAGTGTGGGAGAAGTGTCTTCAAATTTCTGATGAGGGCGGTGCTCGGTCGGCCGGTATGGTGTTGATGCTGAAGTTGCAGAAGAAAACTTTTGGCATACAATTTATTTTACCTGGCTGTGGTTAACCAGCTCTGATTGAAAGTTTTGTGCGGTTTGTTCTTCTTTTCTGGCTCTAAATGATGATGTTCTACTCGACTTGCGCATCCAGTCAGTGCAGGGATTAAGGGAATTGACTGAGCCTCGGTGTGAAAAGTAAATCAATGTTTACTAAAGTTCCGAGGCCCAGCGCTGATGAGGTTTTCATTCAAAATTTTCAGCGAAACGCTAAGCGGTGTTTACTGTTGGGATGGTTCTGGACAGCTTTGAATGGTTTGAATGGGGAGTAAGGAGTAAATCAGTTCAGTCTGACTCAATTAAGTGAACCTTTTGGACATTTCAAGGTCCATAAGATTATTTCTCCTACTGTCACAATTGAAATACGAATCAATTAACATGTCGTGACCCGGAAAAGCTAGGGCAGCATCACCAGATAAATTGAGTCTCTCAGTCGAAAAAATAATTGAATCTACAAGACGACAGGCAGCGTTATCATTCAAATTAATTTACCGTGCAAAAGAAAATTAAACCTTTGTCGTTGAGTCGGGATGGGGATAAAACATCGGGCAACATATAAAACAGTGGAAAATGAACTCGATTTCTACAGTTTTGCCTGCTTTCATTTCTTTTGTACTCCCAAAAGGGGTCAGAAGGGGCCTGCAATCGGAATGTCTCCTCGCAAGAATTCGTAACGAAGCAATGGAGATGTTCTGTACGTTCTTGGCAAGGACGCAACCCAGAGCCAGAACACACTCGCATTCACTTGTTTATGGCAGCAGCCTTTTGGATAAGCGATAGAGGAAACCACAATATATTCAAGCTGCCTGCTCCGTTGGTGGAGCGCTTAGATGATGTTTCCTGATGGCACCGAGAACTATAGGGTAACAAAAAAGCAAAGCGACAACTCCGAACAGAGCTGCTCCTTTTCTTGCTCCTCCAAGGCATAAGGCTCAGGCTGGCAGCCACGTCTAGCTAGCAGAAGCACACAGTAGAAGGATAGATATGTGTAGCGCGATAAGTACGCAGAATTGTGGGAAAGTTTTGCTAGCTTGGTTTTCCCTGCCTGGTTTACCTTGCCAAGCCCCTCGCGATGCAACAATACACCAGGCGCCAGCATTGTGCGAATAATGAAAATTTATAGATTCGTTTTCCTTTCTTCAAACCGGGAGCGATTCAAACAACAGAAGGACGAACGAAAGGAACAACGTCCTGGGAGTGTGTTTGTATGTGTGCGTGGAAAATGTACACAACAAGAAAGACAACCTTCCATAGACCGACACCGAGTTTGGGTTTGGAGAACAATGGATTGCACAACCAACATAAAACTTTGGTTTTGGTCTTTTTCCCACTTTATCTGGCGTGGCGGTGTTAGGTTATGTTGTACCAGTCAGTAATAGCTATTCAAGCTCGTTGGAACTAATGCTGCCAAGTGATGATGCGATGTTCGTCTTTTCCAGTTGAATGATGACGTTATTTGGGCGGGAACACAAGGGCCGATGAAAGCGTAATACAGTTTGTTATTCTTTTTATGGCTCGGAAAAGTTCACAACAAACACCCGTTATGGGGCGGGCCAATTTGTGCGAAGCTAATTTAGGAGTTGGATCAAAGAGGGCCATGTAAGAGATGCAACATTTTGGTGCATTCTTGTGAGACCAGCCGAGGCAGAGGAGAATGTCAATAGTGTCACATAGAAAACATCGCTTGCTTCTGTAAAAGAATTACTGTTCTAGTTTCCGTTCTGGAATTTACCACAAAAGAATGTGTTGCGGCAGGTCTGGACTCACCTGTATCTTCTTCCAAAACGAGCGTTTATTTCACGGGAAACAATGCCACAATGGTGCTTATCCTATAGGTGGCTGGCGAATAGACTGATGAGCAAGAAAAAAACTGATACCTAACGATCCTCAGAGTCCAACCGAAGATCTACCGAACTAGGGAATACTTGAGAGAAGGTTCCACACGTTATCAGTGTCTGTTTTCGGTCCCGTATTTCTAATCTATAAAGACAAATTATATCGAAATGGAATATCGCCAACACCTTTGAATTCTACGAATTTGAATCAAAACAAAATTCGATACATAATTTAAACTAACAATAGAAAGCAATTCAAATCATTTCAATCATTTTAAATTTCATTTGTCTGCATTCTAAACACTGCAGCCGAGTGATAATCTGTGCATTGTTGGCCTGATCGTCGCCGGCCTGTTGGTTGTGATCGTCTAGCTGCTGCTGCTGCTGCTGCTGCTTTTTGTGTTGTTGTTGTTGTGTTGTTGTGTGTTGTTGTTGTTGTTGTTGTTGTTGTTGTTGTTGTTGTTGTTGTTGTTGTTGTTGTTGTTGTTGTTGTTGTTGTTGTTGTTGTTGTTGTTGTTGTTGTTGTTGTTGTTGTTGTTGTTGTTGTTGTTGTTGTTGTTGTTGTTGTTGTTGTTGTTGTTGTTGTTGTTGTTGTTGTTGTTGTTGTTGTTGTTGTTGTTGTTGTTGTTGTTGTTGTTGTTGTTGTTGTTGTTGTTGTTGTTGTTGTTGTTGTTGTTGTTGTTGTTGTTGTTGTTGTTGTTGTTGTTGTTGTTGTTGTTGTTGTTGTTGTTGTTGTTGTTGTTGTTGTTGTTGTTGTTGTTGTTGTTGTTGTTGTTGTTGTTGTTGTTGTTGTTGTTGTTGTTGTTGTTGTTGTTGTTGTTGTTGTTGTTGTTGTTGTTGTTGTTGTTGTTGTTGTTGTTGTTGTTGTTGTTGTTGTTGTTGTTGTTGTTGTTGTTGTTGTTGTTGTTGTTGTTGTTGTTGTTGTTGTTGTTGTTGTTGTTGTTGTTGTTGTTGTTGTTGTTGTTGTTGTTGTTGTTGTTGTTGTTGTTGTTGTTGTTGTTGTTGTTGTTGTTGTTGTTGTTGTTGTTGTTGTTGTTGTTGTTGTTGTTGTTGTTGTTGTTGTTGTTGTTGTTGTTGTTGTTGTTGTTGTTGTTGTTGTTGTTGTTGTTGTTGTTGTTGTTGTTGTTGTTGTTGTTGTTGTTGTTGTTGTTGTTGTTGTTGTTGTTGTTGTTGTTGTTGTTGTTGTTGTTGTTGTTGTTGTTGTTGTTGTTGTTGTTGTTGTTGTTGTTGTTGTTGTTGTTGTTGTTGTTGTTGTTGTTGTTGTTGTTGTTGTTGTTGTTGTTGTTGTTGTTGTTGTTGTTGTTGTTGTTGTTGTTGTTGTTGTTGTTGTTGTTGTTGTTGTTGTTGTTGTTGTTGTTGTTGTTGTTGTTGTTGTTGTTGTTGTTGTTGTTGTTGTTGTTGTTGTTGTTGTTGTTGTTGTTGTTGTTGTTGTTGTTGTTGTTGTTGTTGTTGTTGTTGTTGTTGTTGTTGTTGTTGTTGTTGTTGTTGTTGTTGTTGTTGTTGTTGTTGTTGTTGTTGTTGTTGTTGTTGTTGTTGTTGTTGTTGTTGTTGTTGTTGTTGTTGTTGTTGTTGTTGTTGTTGTTGTTGTTGTTGTTGTTGTTGTTGTTGTTGTTGTTGTTGTTGTTGTTGTTGTTGTTGTTGTTGTTGTTGTTGTTGTTGTTGTTGTTGTTGTTGTTGTTGTTGTTGTTGTTGTTGTTGTTGTTGTTGTTGTTGTTGTTGTTGTTGTTGTTGTTGTTGTTGTTGTTGTTGTTGTTGTTGTTGTTGTTGTTGTTGTTGTTGTTGTTGTTGTTGTTGTTGATACGTTTTGTTTTGGTCGCATTAGGCCGTTGGTCGAAGGCAAATCTTCGTAATTGGTCTCTTGAAGCAAGTGCCCTTGGTACTCTGTAGCGTCACTACGCATACGAGCCCATCCGCGCCAGGGTTCACTTCTTCAATGCGAGCTTGCGGCCAACGAACCGGATGCTGGAACTCTTCAACGATGACCACTAGTTTTCCTGGCTGGATCTGATAGTTGGGATGGCATGATCGAGTATTTCGCTGGAGTTCTTGCAGGTACTCTGTCCTCCATTGATGCCAGAAGTGTTAGTACAGTCGCTGCAGCTTCTGGTTATGATCCAGGTGCGAGATCCGAACGTTGGCTAGGTTTGGGCTGGGGATAGCGTGCACGGTTGATCCAATTAGGAAATGCGCTGGGGTGAGAGTGGAGAAATGGTTCAGGTCCTCAGTCATTGGAACGAGCGGTTGCGAGTTCATCGTGGCTTCTATATCATCCAAGGCGGTGGAAAAATATTCCTAGGAGAGCCTGAAATTGCCTAGTTGACGATGAAGATGCTTTTTGGCCACCTTGATGGCAACCTCCCAGAGCCCACCGAAATGGGGTGCCTTCGGTGGGTTTAGGTGCCAAACGATTTCTTGTCCGATAGCATTCTGTAGAGTTGGCGTAGCTCGTTCTTCGCCCCGATGAAGCTCTTTCCGTTGTCGGAATGCAGATGGCTAGGCCGCCCTCGGCGGGCTACAAATCGTCGAAGAGTAGTCACCCACCGGTTCCAGGTGCACCGCCATCGTTGTGATGCACACGAACAGGCAGATGTACTCCTTCACGGGCGATGCTCGAATACCGGAACGGCTCGGGCGCATTGGAAGCAATTTCTGATGATGCTTCGCACAAGTCGTCGTCCGTTGATCGGTCAGTACTCCTCGCGCATGACCACTAGGGTCAGGTCGCCCCCACCATGAATGAGTTTGTAATGTTGTAGCTCTTCTTGAAAACAGTCGTCTTGGGCCAGCCGAACCAAGGTCGTTTTGGTTTGGTTGAGTTGTTCCATCGAAAGCGATTGTGATCTGGCAGGATCGGTGGAGGTTGGCTGAGTTCTTACTTTACAGCGCAGATTGTAGTAGAATCTTTGACAGAGGGCGACACTCCTAATCAAACGGGTGAACGATGAATATTTGGATAGTATCGGGTTACAGGACGGCGTAGTTCTTGCTACGGCAATCACTACAGCTTTGCGCTCGACGTCGGCTTCACAGCTTTCCGCTTGACTACTATTCGGCCAACCTGACTTCGGAAGCTGCAACCATTCTGGACCGTGCTTCCATAACGTGCTCTCCACGAACTCGCTAACCTCCATTCTTCTGGATACGATGTCGACCGGGTTCTCAAGGCCAGAAACATGACTCCAGCGGGATCCATGAGTGAGCGTTTGTACTTCCGATACACGGTCGCCACTTGCTCAGCTTGGTTGACTTGGAAGTCAAATTGGAATTGGTCAGGCTCAGGCTTCACTCTCTCGCCAGGGTCGAATCAGTAAGTTGACTGGGTCTCAATCTGATCGGTAGGAATTCCTTGGATAACTTTAAGTTTATTGGAGGTCCATTTGGGTAACAGAAATCCGCCTTTGGCTAGCATTTCGGTCAATTCTTCACGCAGTTGGCAGTCATCCACATAGAAGGAATTCCTTACGGCTGAAGCGGCTAGTGGATACGCATGTCCTTCATCGTCAGCCAGCTGTTGTAGAGTTCCGGTTGCCAAGGAAGACGATGGTGCTAGTCGCTAGGTGATCGTGAGGAGCTCGTATGATTGGAATGGATCGGTGTGTTCAAATCGGTACTTGATTATCTGTAGCGGAGTGTCTTTCGGATGTACCAGTGTCTGTCGGTACATCTTTTTGACGTCTGCCGTCATTGTTACAGGAAATTTGTGGTTTCGGATGACGATATCCAGCAGTTTGGTCTGCACAGTAAGCCTCACACAAAGAGCTTAGTTCAGGGAGAATCCTGGCGAAGTTTTGCTGGATCCATCGAAAACCACCCGGATTTTAGTGGTGATACTGGACTCTTTTATTACTTGATGGTGAGGAAAGAAGCATTCTTTAGAGTTAGAAGATTAGAGTTCACGATGGCATTCGTGAACTGGTCTCATATGGCCTAACGATAAGTATTCTGCCATAAACTTGTCGTAGTCTTTCTTCAACTTAGGGTCCTTGGTGAATCTCCGCTCGATCATCTCATTGAGATCTCATCATGGATTGCGGTAACTTCGGAATCACCAACCATCCCGTTGAAGTTTGGCTGCTTAGGCAGTTCGACAAAGTATCTGCCTTCGTCATTCCGGGAAACAGTAGACTGGACCAATTCTTCGCACGTCTTCTCTGCCATCGACATGGCAAATTAAGTCCTTTGTTCCTCAATTTTCCAAAAACGCTCCATGCATTCGTCTAGCGAGAAAAGGGAAGTGGTGTGACGGGTTTGCAGCAGATGGATTCCTGGTTCGGAGGAGAGAAATGGGCACCACCAGCAGCAAATCGAAGCCCCCATCGACTTTTCACGTAAGCCGAGCTCGGGGAATCCTTCGGCAAGCTTGATTCGAACTGCCATAGGGAAACAGTCGTAAAAGTGCTGGGTTCCGATTGCTGATGCTGAGTTCCATCTTGCGGGACCGGTTGAAGTTGGAACAAGCAAGGAAAATGTCACTCGGAAGCTGCCAATCGTCTACTGAGGTGTCTTCTGCAGGAAGGTTGGATATCATCCGTTAAGAGGCAGAGTAACGTTACATCTCCCGAAATGTTCGTCTTGCAGGAAAGAAATTGTATCCGACTCAGTGGCAAGATCGGGTTTTTCACCAATTCCATCGTATCAAAAGTTTCACATTTCATCGGCAGATGTTGTTGATCACATGCATGGCATTTAGGAGCGAAATTCTCGGTGGTGGAATACGAAGACATCTTAATGAGAGAACAGTCGGCGATGATTACTGTTGGAAATCACTGATGGAGTGGCATGAGAGTAGAATGGTTGACGGAAACTGACTCAAGCACCCGGGTCCGCTTCTCCAAAAACTCCACAAGGCAAGCATAGGATTGGTTGCTCACCGTTTTCGCATGGTCTTCCCACGTCTGAATGATATCGTCGGCCGCATGCACAAGGGATGCTCAAGTAGGGTGCTCCATGAGTTAACCGGTTCGCCTAATTGCTGCAGGGTCTTGATGTTCCTTTGCCAATCGAATCCCGTTGAATGAAGAGCAGCAGAAGTTTCCTTTCTCATGCGAGGGATGTCCAACAGGTCCTGTAGGTGGCGGGTTTTAAGCAAATACTCGTTGGAATAACGGTTGATCAGCGTCTGCCAGGCTAGAGTATAGTTGATAGCGCTGATGGCGATGGTCTCGATGATTTGTGCTGCTTTTTCCGTCACCGCAGCACGGAGATAATGGAAATTCTGGATCGGAGGAAGGTGCTGGTTGTCGTGGATAAATGCTTGGAACTACCGAAATAGTCGGCTACCTTAAACCAGCTTAGGTGGACACAGCGCGATGAATGAACAGCGGCGCGATCGTCTGCCGATTGCTGGACGTAAACGGGCGTTGGATAGCTTGGTTTCACAAAACTTCTTCACTGGATGAATGCAATAAAACTTCAAGTGCGGCCACCACCGTGGGCGGTGTGCGTATGGTTGGGAAGCACAGATAACAGCTTCAGCACCACGAAGTTGCTCGGGAAGGCAATTTCGCCGGCAATCGATTGAGCCAAATATTTACCGATGATGCAAAATTAGAGAAAAATCAAAAGGCACCCGCGGGGAGTTGCGCAGGAGATGGACAGGTATTTTGCCATATAAATGGTAAAGATGATGCCGATGCTCCCGTCAACCTCGCTGCGAGAAACATGGCTACTGAAGCCTAGGAGTTGGCGGGACGTGCCGTCTCGAATGAACTAAAACGTCTACAGCAGACGTACAGTTTAAAGAGACGTTAATAAAATGAATCACCAACTGAAGAGTTTGTTTGGTTGAATTTTTCTCTTGTGCTGTTTGAAATTTCCATAACCGCGGCCCGGCTGAACATGGTATTGCACAGTGGGCAAGAACTGATGAAAACTAAGGAAAAATCTGTAACTTTTGCCGCTTTTAAGCGCGGCTTGTAAACAAGGCCATTTCCGCTTGGAAATTGCTGGGGAATCGAATGGAACTGGTTTCAATCACCGCACGGATATGGTTGTGAAGTTATAGAGGTTATTTTACCCTAATTTTCCCTTATATGCTTGAATAATTTATAGACATCTTTGTACGGAGAGACTCAAGATCAACCAAATAGGGCTAATCCCATGTGAAATTTCCTGGAAATTCGAATAGAAGTTGTCCCCCCCCCCCCCCCCCCCCCCCCCCCCCCCCCCCCCCCCCCCCCCCCCCCCCCCCCCCCCCCCCCCCCCCCCCCCCCCCCCCCCCCCCCCCCCCCCCCCCCCCCCCCCCCCCCCCCCCCCCCCCCCCCCCCCCCCCCCCCCCCCCCCCCCCCCCCCCCCCCCCCCCCCTTCTCTTTTCTGCACGGCTCTGTGAACAAATATATGGCTGTTTTTACCCCATTTTTCTTTGTATTCTTGAATAGTGTATAGATATAGTTGCTCAGAGTTGCTCAAGATCAACAAAGTAGGATCAGTGAAATTTTTCTTTGAATTAATGCAACTTACAATATATCATGGCTTTTTATGTCTCACACGAGACTTGTCATTCTTTAGCTACTTCGATTAAAGATAACTGAAATAAGATAAATAATTCACCTATATGGGTTAAACTGGGGTGAAATCAGCCATATCTTTGTTCACAGAGCCGTGCGGTAGATGAAAAAAAAAAACTCTATTCTGGATTTTCCAGGAAATTTCACATAGGACTACACACTAAAAAAATCTGAATTTTCATTGTGATGTAAATATCAGAGCAAAATATCGTCTTCATTTCCACACGAAGCAGCCACTTGTATAAAAAAGTTCTTACAAAAGACGAGCTTGTGCATACCACATTATCGACAATGTATGGAATGTTCTAGAACTTCACACGATTTATGATGTACGTTTGTAAGTTTTGAAACGCTCCATTTATGTGCATGATATTGAACCGAAATCCACACCACTTTTTCGAGCTGTGTAGTCCTATTTGGTGGATCTTGAGCAACTCTGAGCAAAGATATCTTTAAATTATTCAATAATATGAGGGGAAGTGAGGTAAAATCAGCCATATCTTTGTTCACAGAGCCGTGCGGTAGATGAAATAACTTCTATTCGATTTTTCAGAAAATTTCACATAGAATTAGCCTTATTTGGTTGATCTTGAGTGACTACTAGCAAAGATATCTATAAACTATTCAAGAATACAAGGGGAAGTGGGGTAAAACCAGCCATTTCTTCGTTCACAGAGCCGTGCGATGGTTGAAACAACCTGTATTCGATTTTACAGGAAATTTCACATAGGACTAGCCCTATTTGGTTGATCTTGAGCCTCTTCGTGCAAAGATGTCTATAAATTATTCAAGCACATAAGGAGAAGTGGGGTAAAATAAGCTCTATAACTCCACAACCATATTCCGTGCGGTGATTGAAACCAGTTCCATTCGATTTCCCAGGCAATTTCCAAGCGAAAATGGCCTTGTTTACAAGCCGCGCTTAACAGCGACAAAAGGTACAGATTTTTTCCTTAGTTTTCGTCAGTTCTTGCCCACTGTGCATTGGTTTAAATTGGCTTTTTATTTATTTATTTATTTATTGATATAATTCCAACTGACTGAACATCTTATTGGAATGTAATGGGGAAAAGCTATATGGCGTAAAAACCTCCTATTTCTAAATCGTACACTACAGAAATCAACATGAATAGAAGGAATACAAAGCAAGCAAAACAAAATTAATTCTAGTACACACACAAAACTTGTCAGTAATACTTAAATAATCTATCGTGATGGAATCAGTCGTCTAGTATCTTCGCCATTAATGCCAGTACGTAGTAAATGCCACCGTTTCTGAACTAGCGGCTCTCAATCCAACTACGCTGAATCCGATGACGAAAGGTCTCAGCGCAACAGTTTGTAGTCAAACGCGATGACATGAATCGAATTGGATCGTGTTGGCCGTAGTTTGCAGCACGAGTTCCGAGCTGTAGAAAATTTCTTGTTCTCAGAACTCGTTCGGGAGCGTAGATAAAGAGTTCGGCCAGAATTCCGGGAGAGTCAGTTTCACCTAGTAGCACTTTTGCTGCGAAAACTGCTTGCATGACTGTACGCCTATGCTCCAATGTTTCAATTCCCAAGAGTGAGCAACGATCCTGGTATGCTGGAAGGTAGACAGGATCATTCCACGGCAGATGACGGAGAGCATAACGAACAAATTTCCTTTGGACTGCTTCAATCCTCGCAATCCAGATTCCTTGATACGGGCACCACACAACGGCTCCAAATTCCAGAATAGAACGCACGAGAGAGCAGTACAATGCTTTCAGACAGGTGGGATCACGAAACTCGCCGGAGATCTTAAACATGAAACCGAGGCTTTGGTAATCATATCCGTGTAGTGTTGTCTAAATGTCAAACCGGAGTCAAGGGTGATTCCTAGGTCACGAACAGTATCAACGTTCTGCAGAGGTTGATTTATCATGTAATCAAATGCAATTGGGTTCAATTTTCAATGGAATGTGATAATGAAGCATTTGTTAACACTCAGAGTGAGGAAATTCCTGGAACACCACTCTTCAAAGCTACTCATCAAGTGCTGTAGTCGTAAGCAATCAGTGAAGCATCGCACAACCACAAAATTTTCACATCGTCTGCATAGAACGACCTGCAGTTAGGTGGAAGTATCAGTCCAACCTCGTTGATGAAAATTGAGAACAGCAGTGGTCCCAAGTTACTGCCTTGAGGTACGCCCGACATATTAGTAAAGTAGCTCGTTTGAGCTGAGCCGATCTTCACACAGAGTATCCTGTCCGTTAGGTAAGATTTAAATCAACGAACTAAGTTACTTGACACACCAAGTTTGTCTAACTTTGCCAAAAGTATAGTATGGTCGAGCCGGTCAAAAGCAGCCTAGAGATCCGTGTAAATAACGTCGACTTGAGATCCAGTTTCCATATTCCGGAGACACGAGGAAACGAAAGGTGCAAGGTTGGTTGAAATCGATCTTCTGGGGTGAAATCCATGTTGTTCAGGAGAGATGTAGTGTCTGCAGCTAGCAAACAACAAGTCGTTGACGATGATCCCGAAGACTTTTGAGCAGGCACACAGCGATGTGATTCCTCGATAATTTTCGGCATTTTGTTTATCTCCTTTCTTGAAAATCGGGAACATGAACGAAGATTTCCAACGTGTTGGATATTTTCCCTGGCGTAAGGAGATATTGAAAATCTTCAAAAGAGGAATCGTAAACACTGCAGTGCAATTCTTTAGTACACATGAAGGAATTCCGTCTGGTCCAGCCACGTTTGAGAGGCATTCCGGATTAATGTGTTCCCAGGCGAGAGCATGTTAATAGATGTCTAGTTCTTGTGTGTGTGTGTGTGTGTGTGTGTGTGTGTGTGTGTGTGTGTGTGTGTGTGTGTGTGTGTGTGTGTGTGTGTGTGTGTGTGTGTGTGTGTGTGTGTGTGTGTGTGTGTGTGTGTGTGTGGTGGTGAGAGAGAGAGAGAGAGAGTTTTATCTTAAAAATAAGAAGGGAAAAAATGAACGATCTCCCCGATGTTTTGTTTCTTCATTCTTCTTTTCAGCTTGTTCCCTTGCCTTTGTGTTGGTTGTTATCCTCAGATTGGTCTGCCTAGACGTATGCTGATATCTAGGATCTTCAGATAGTTCCAATTCCAATTCGGCCATATCGTCCATTACCGATGCGTACTCTAAAACTGCATTTTTCTTCAAAACTTCGCTGCTAGAATAATATAAGCAAAATCGCTTCACCTTAAAAGACCTCGATACAAGTATAGTATCAAGGGTTACCAATCCTATTTTCATCTCATCACCCTATGATTCGTGCTACTTGAAAACAAAAGATTGACGCATAACCATCTGATTTCTAACTATTTATTTATTGTTAATTTTATTTATTTTTATTTCTTGTTGCAAAACAAACTCAATAACAGAAGGAATCGATTGATTCATACATCAAACCCACATTTCCGATCAGTATGAATAATGGATCATGAGATGAATACTGGAACAGCTCCCCTATGTGGTAATGCCTTCCAAAAATGTGCTGATTTGTGATAATAAACTATTTCAGCTTTTTAACTGAGTTTATATGATCAAATACAACATTCCAGCTATTTGCAAATACTGTACTTAACCATTGATTAACAATTCCAAATAATAAGAACTATTGGAAAAATTTCAGAAGCACTTTTGGGCTGCATTACCACTGATCTGGCAACACTAGTGTGTTTCTTTCCAAAATGGTAAAGAACCAGACCAGCCCTGGGACCAGGTAGTTGAAGTTAAACGACCTCAAGGTTTTGCCAGTGCCCAGGGGTTAAAATATTAGATATTGTTATGAAATTGTGTAACTAAAAATAGAAATAAAATGTACATAATTAAATAATGGAAAATTTCAGGAGAAATGAGCAGGAGTGAGAGCAAATAAAACTTATAAAGTGGCAGTCAAACCTCTATCTTGTCACCTTTTTTTGAAAGGGAGAAAGTCAATTAAGTTTTATTCGCCCTTATTCCTGCTCCATCTAGGACTCTTTTTTTTAAAGAAACACCTTAAATAAAAAAGGATTAGAATTTTTTTTATATTATACTTGTTTTGTTTTTTATTTCTACGAGATCAGTCAACCACCAGTTTATAGCGAAATTTGTAAGCTTTTATATATAAAAAAAATGATATTTGAAAAGTTCGCACTCATAGATAATTAATTTTCTTGTATTTCTTTTTTTAAAAAAAACTCATATTTTTTACAACGTATATATTTATTAGAATGGTTTAATTATTATCTACAACTTTGCCGAATATACCATACCAATCAAACAAACCGGCACATTTTTAAAACCAATCAAACAAACTAGCCTTTTTTGGCATATTATTCTTGGAATGCCTCTCCATTATTTTACAATATTACTAAGATTTACTAAGATTTCAACCCGACATGAATAGTTACTGCATAGTAACTCCGCTTCCCGGGTTTCGGTGGGTTATTTTGAAGGGTAAGAACAACAGAACGGTTAAAGAAAGATACATGCCTATTTCATGAGAGGATTCTGATGGAAAGTTTTGGATGATCTGAATGCTACCCAACCTAATATCTAGACGAAGTTTCAAGGAAGATCTAGAGGAAGTCATCAGAAGATGACATATTAACTGCTATAAGAATAAGTGTCAAATCTCCTAAACATCAGAGAAAAAAAAATTAAAATGAAAATGCTTCCCAAAAGTAAAGAATCAAATAGGATGGATTTCTGAGAGATTTGAGGAGCTTTATATGGTCATCTGCAGGAAGCTCCACGTAAGAAGAGGAGAAGGACTGCAGGTAGATCTTTAACAACTACTTATAATAATCTTGATGAAAAATTATGCTAGACATGTGCATTATGTAAAAGGATCTAAAAAAACCACAAGACGATCTAGAAATACTTTATTATAAGATCAAAAAGCATTATTCACAAGATCTGAAAGAAGTCCATAAAAAATCTTTAAGGATGCGTTTCTGCTCACAGCAAGATCTAGTTGTACAGAGTGACAGGTCTTTGAAAGAATTTCACAACTAACTGATGGCAGTCTTTTCTGTCGATATTCACATGTAGGGGCGACCTACGTAGGAACGTATAAGTTTGGTAGTTCAATCTGAAAATGTATAGAAATTTTTCGATATTGCTGGATTGCTGATAAAACAAAGCTATTTACAACTATATATTTTGACCCAAGAAAATTGGATGAGTTCATAGTTGTTAAGAATTTGGTGAATTATTGATTTTTCCCGTACTGAAAGTTTTGTTCTACTACCACAGAGAGGGTTGCCATTAGCAAGAAAAGGTTTGGATGAGTTTAGGAATCGACTTTTTTAAAGGGTGTTAAGAGATCTCTAGATCCTAGGAATTGTTTTTTTCTTTAGCATTTCAAGCTTATTCCTTGCTCTCAACTTAGTGTTCTAAATGCATTTCCACAGCTATTATTTAAGAACTTTCGATGCCAGGTACCATTATGTAGGGAAACTGCCCCCATATTAATCTCATTGTTCCTATATTCATCCTACGATGAATAAAAAAAAATTGGGAAGTTGAAGGATCGGTTTCGTTTTCTAATAATGTTTGCTTACGTTAAATAACTAAAACAAACCAACTAATCCTGTCACGTGTATATCGCTTTATTCCAAGTAGGATGAATTGCAAAGTGATGAGATTAATATAGGTACATCTTCCCTATATGAATTAATTCACTGATGGGAAAAATATACTCATCAAATAAATAAAAAATCCTAACTTAAGATAAAATAATAATTAAATCAAAAACCTTAACTCTGTTACTTTAAAGATTTTTATTTTTTTATTAAAGTATTTTAAGGACATCTTAAGAAAACTGCATATATAAAATTTAATCAGAATTTTCGTATAATTTTTTGAGCTGGGGCAGGACAAACATCGTCCGCAATCAAATAATACATCACTATTGAAGAAGACACATCGGTTATCAACGATTTACATAAAAAATTGTAATAAATCAGTTGTAAAACCACTTTGTTTAGAAAAAAGGTTTTTTAAGAAAAATTAACTTTGCAGGAAAAACTACACCAGATTTTGAAAAGAAAATTAGAATTTCGAGATTTGATTTTACAACTTTTTTGAACCTCTGTGGCCGCAAGACGACAAACCACTATCAACATAATCTTCGAACGAACATTTCAGAAACGTCTGCTTCATCTCATGTTCAGATTTGTCATTCTAAATTGAGCCAGGCATATCAAGCAAAATGAAATGCTCACGGCTATCAATATCCCTCTATTGGCTCTATAAACAGCTGTTCTCGTAAGCTGGGTGCTCATTGTAGCGAAAATTTTCTTAACAGAAGTTTTGCAATTATTAATATAAATTTAAAAATATGCGCCTCTTAACGCTAACCTACTCTTTACACACAGTGGCATACAGATTCATAACCGGTAGCAACAGGAATGAACGACCGAGGCCAACGATGAAGACGACGACGCAATCCATCCCATGTTTTAAATTAGTTGCCATTTTTCTGTTCCTTGGAGAGCGTTGACTAGACTGTATGGCATCAGAACGCGGCAACTGGCAGCTTCCAAGCAGCGCTTTCGGAAACAAAGAGCCAAAACCAGACCGAAAGATGACGATGACGACTACAAAGAAGGAGACAGGAACAACGTCGTCGAAGGCGGAACATCGTTTTGTCTACTAGACCGACCGGTCGTTGGTGCTGTAGCTTCAATCTGATAGGAAAATAAACGAGATATTTTCTTTTTATGTGCAGGTTCTTTTCCTTCGTTTTGCCGTTTTCGTGGTGCCACTTTCCGGTTCGGTACCTTGCTATTCCCTATTAGGATATCGCGAAGTATAAGTTCGTTGAGCATTCAGCAGAACCAAGAGCAACCACCCACCGAACAAACCAGCAATCATGACGACAACATGATAGCTTCCAATCTGCATTTGAAGTAGCAAAAAGACCATAAAATCTGTGGGTCCTTTCTGACTTTTAGTGGGTGACCGGCGGCTAGAAGTAAGGAGTGTATCGAATATAAGCTATCCACATACATTTGCGTTGTACGCATGTATTTGTGATGGTTTTTTATGCTCTGAACACTGCATGCTGTGCGTTTGACTGTCAGCTTTCTTTTGTTTACTTGTTTGTGCGGTTCAAATTCTGCGTTTTCAAAATGTCGCGTATTGAAAAGGAAGTGAAAATTAAGGTTCTGGACACATGGCTAAGTGAGAAGGGTATAACTATGCGAAAATTGGCGAAGCGGTTTGGAATTCATCATGCGAGTGTTGAAACCATCATTAATAAGTTTGGAGAACACTATTCTTTGGATGAGCTATCAGGAAGAGGCAGAAAACCCGGTTCTTCCAACCCGAAACTGGAGCAGAAAGTGGTATCTCTAATCATGAAGAACAAATCAATGTCAATACGTGATTTGGCCAAAAAAGCAGGAACGAGTGTCGGAATGATCCAGCGTATCAAGAGGCGAAACCACCTGAAGACCTACAAGAAGCAGAAAATCTCGAAACAAAGTGCAGAACAGAAGAAGCGAGCAGCAACAAGGGCCCGGAAATTGTATTCGCGTCTTTTGCAGCGTCCGGATGAATGCGTTTTGATGGACGATGAGACCTATGTAAAGGAGGACTCAAAAACCCTTCCAGGTCCACAATACTTTACTGCCGTCGTTGGGGAGGATGTGAGCGATGCGGACAGGTCGATTCAAGTGGAGAAATTCGGTCGAAAGGTACTGGTATGGCAAGCAATATGTTCCTGTGGTTTGAAGTCAACCATTTTTTACACTACCGGAACTATAAATGCGGAAATCTATCGATCTGAGTGTCTCCAGAAGAGATTGTTGCCTTTATATAAGAAGCATAGTACACCTCCACTGTTTTGGCCGGATTTAGCGTCGGCTCACTATGCCAAAACCACTCTCAATTGGCTTGCGGAAAAGGGTATAGATTTCGTTGAGAAAAATATCATTCCACCAAATTGCCCTCAGCTTCGACCCATCGAACGTTACTGGGCAATCGTGAAGAGGGTCTTCAAGAAGACTGGTAAGGCAGCTGGGAACATGCAGGAGTTCAAAAAAATTTGGGCTCAAGCGTCCAAAAAATGCGATGCAACACTTGTCCGGAACTTGATGAAGAGCATTCAATCCAAAGTTCGAAAATTCGTGAAGGAATAACTTAAATTTCTTCCGGTCTTCATTATGTTCAAGTTTAACCTCGTAAGTACAATAAACGATCAATTTTTTGTATGAATAAAATATCCGTTTTCAACATAATTTGAAAGAAAGTTTGTGGATAGCTTATTTTCGATACACTCCTTAGCTGGTTTTTAGCATGAGATCACTTAAAACCTTTGCGGATGTTCTAGTATCCGCGAAAGGACTTCTCTGCAGTAGATTTATAAAATAAAAAGCAGTTATATTTATGAAAAAAAAAACAAGTATGGATAATGGAACTATGCACCCCTAGGGTAAAATTTCCAGTTGTAGTTGACAAATCAAGTGTTACTCCCAAAATTTAACAAACTAAAGATTTATTTCTATCTTGTTATTCATGACAGGAATGATATGCAAAAGCATGAAATATATAAAAAAAATGTTTGTTATCGGATATATGAAAATGATATGAGGGAAATTTGCAGAATATTTCATACAATGGTTTTGAGCATTGCACTGTTCCTTCTCCAATGTTAACCGCGGCTGAAAAATTGAATTAATAATATGAAAAAAAAAATTCCGAAACAAAATATTTTTGGATATTTTGTTTCGGAATTTTTTTTCATATTATTAATTCAATTTTTCAGCCGCGGTATATTTTTGGATAGCGAAAAGTGCTTATTTTCTTCAGTATGGGAAAAGATGTATTTTTTGCCGGTCAAGAGATGCTTGCGAATAACATTTCAAAAGGGCATATCTGATTTTAGAAAACGGTATATGTGATATAAGTTTTTCAAAAAATCATAGCTCGGAATTCGCCGATTGTATTCAAATTGCATCAGAAAAGGAGAAAAAAACTATGTTAGTTTATCAGAAGTCAGTTTCAGTTAAGTTCAGAAATTCATTTTAACCAGAAAAATAAAACTTATCTTTGAATTGCCAATCTCTCCAACGTACGATTTTTATTCATATTAAATCATCAAGTATAAGAAAGCAAAAGAAAGTTTCTGAAGGATGAATAAAAATCAAATACAGCATATTTTGAAAGAGCAACTTTTATGGATTATTTAAACTTTATATTTTTGTTCCAAAAGACGCATATAATGAATAGAATATTATTTTTTATATTGTTTTCACTAAAAATGTCCTTCCACCAACAAGTTCAGTGCAACCGATTTTGAGATATTTCAGGAACAAATATGATAAAATTTGTTATATTTTCCAAATTAGACATTTTCATAAGTTAGTCGTGATTCTCCAACTGTATCGATTAACGTTTCAAAATAAACACTTTTATTTAGACACTTTGGCGGTAGTTTTTCAAATTCAAATCAATCAAATCAATTAATTTTCATAATTGGCAATCCATCCAACGAACGTTTATTTTTTATGTTGTTTAAGTTTTAAAAGCTTGAAAAATGTTCAATTTGGAAAAAAGTTTACCTCGAAATAAAGCAACTTTTTTTTATTACTTTTTTCATCGATGTCTCGCAAACTACAACCCGATCTCGAAAACTAATGACATCAGTGAATAGATGAGATCATTGCATGATTGGTTGTTTGATATGATTGAGTTATAATAAGTGAAAAAACAGACAATGAAAGCCAACAAAGAAACATGCGTTATATGCCTTTATCTTCTAAATATTACACTTTGCTGTGTATGTGCGAACTACGAAATAACTAAGTTTTCAAAATCAATAGTTTTTCTGTCAAAACTTTTTTATTTGAAGTTTCTTCATTTTTTTTTTTGAGAGGACCGTGCGTTTCGTAGTTGCTACTCCGTTACTGATCAGAACTAGTGTAATTGCACAGAGAACCACATAGATGGAGCTTGGGAGTAGCTTTACATCTTCAATGTACAAGTTCACTAGTTCATTCTATTTATAGATCAGTACCGACGCCGGCCACGTCCTGACGGTCTTCGGGGAGGGGGGAAGGATGATTAGTTTGAAAATCATTGGTTAAAGACTATATTTACCTCTGCGTCTCCATGATTGTCAAGGGAAGGATAGTTTTGTGTTAGTAAAGCAGGTTATTTTTTTAGATCATGGATTCACTGTGGTCAGTGATCAATGAAAGCGCAGTAGACTGATTTTTTTTATTTTAAATCTAGTGGTGATAGAAAGAGGCAAGTGACAAATAGCGAGGAAGGGGACGGGCCTGGGATTGAACTCCCGACTATCTGCTCAGTAAGCAGAACGGATAACCACTGAGCTACCCAGCCACGTCAATATTTTTATTTGAAGCTTCTTCATTCTTGAAAAACTTATTTTTTTGTTTTTTTATTACTTCAAGAATCACTGGAAAATTTTATTATCTAAAGAAGATATCACTATATATAAAAACAATGTCACAGTTTTCAAGATGCAGAATGAATCCTAATTAAGAATAGGATTTGGATGAAAGATATCGTGTTTTTCATCTAAAAAAAGAGTTACAAGCGGACCTTGGAGTCTTGGAAAGTTTATGATAAGGTTCCGTGTTTACTGTTTAACATTGTGTTCGAAGTAGACCTTGAAACAAAAGATAGATTTAATATCTGGCCTCGTTGTAACTCCTATAGAGACAAAATTTTGTTGTTACTCCTATAGAGACAAAAATGTAGCCTTTAGCGTCAGAGGTAAGCCGTTCAAATGAAGGCTGGACATCGTCAACAATTTCCGGTGAGATCGATCTGATTAAAACTAAATTTGAACGATACTGCTAAATACGTGCCATCCTCAAAACAATATGCTTTGGTGATTGAAGTGTATGCACAATACTAATATGCATTTCTCGAGTGCTTTTTCAAACAGACGTATCTGATTTTGTAAACAAAGAGGGGAAGTGTGAGTCAAACGTAAAGTTTTCAAAACTCTCAGCATACTCACGGAAAGTAGCATCACCATCATGTTAGGGAAATGTTATTCCTTGGGTTGCTGGACTTAGTCTGCATGAAAGTGCTAAGGGTTTCAAGAATTTAACGTTTGAATGCGGGATTCCCAGTCATAGTTCAAACAATAAGCACACATCGGAAATGAAACAGGCAAAACTGATCACAATACCATATGCAGCCAAAATGGTACTTCAGGTTATTTCTATAATTATTTTTCAAAAGAAACAAATATGTCACGCAAGTAAAGGGCGAACACGAAATTATTGCGACACATTCAACAGGGCATAACTTTTTTACCATTGGGTAAAAATCAACCAAATTTTGCACACTTTCTCATTGATGTGTATTGTTTACATGCTGTCAAACTCGAAGTCGTGTTTTTCGATTCAACGAAAATGGAGGTGAACCAACGCGAGTCGAGAGAACAAATTCTTTCCAAACACCTGGAATTTCCTGACCTGTCGCACCGGCAGTTGGGAAAAATGTTGAACATTCACCATTCAACCGTCTCCAGAGTGTTGAAGCGGTTCCAGGAGCGGTTGACGTTGGACCACGGCAAAGGAGCTGGAAGAAAATCGGGACCGGAGAACAAAAAGACGGAGGGAAAGGTGAAGCGGATGATTAAAGCAAATCCCAACGTCTCAAGCCGTGATTTGGCTAAAAAGATCGGCATGTCGCAGAGCTACGTCCAGAATGCAAAGAAGAGAACTGGACTACATACATACAAGGTACAGAACTTCCCAAACCGCGATGAGCGGCAACAATCGACGGCTAAAACTCGGGCACGGAAGCTCTACGAGAAGATGCTGACAAAATATGGCTGCTGTGTGATGGACGACGAAACGTATATAAAAGCCGATTTTAAGCAAATTCCGGGGTTGGAGTTTTTCACCGGCAAGAGCAAGTTCTATGTGGACGACAAATTTAAGAAGAAGAAAATGTCGAAGTTCGCCTCCAAATATCTCATTTGGCAGGCCATCTGCTCTTGCGGACTGAGGAGTGAGCCTTTCGTGACAAAGGGCACAGTAAATGGCTAGATCTACAAATCTGAGTGCCTCGAGAAGCGCCTTTTGCCGTTCTTGCAGCAGCACGACGAAGCTCCGCTATTTTGGCCAGATTTGGCATCATGCCACTATTCTAAAAGTGTCCTGGAGTGGTATGAGGCCAATTCTGTCCATTTTGTTCCAAAGGACATGAATCCTCCAAACTGTCCGGAGCTGCGCCCGGTGGAGCAGTACTGGGCAATGATGAAGCGGGAACTTCGGAAGAGCAAGAAGACAGTCAAAGACGAGAAGGACATGTTAAGAAAATGGAAAAAAAAAACTGAGAAACTGGTACCGGATGACACTGTAAAGACTTTGATGGAGGGCATCAAGCGAAAATGCGTTCAATTTTACACTCAAGGCTCCATCGATTAACTTTTCTTTTGATTTTTGAAGTAAATATATGTATAAAACTACACTAAAATTTTGGTTTGATTCGAAACATTATAAGAAAATTGGCATGACATTTTCGGTGTCGCAATAATTTCGTGTTCGCCCTTTAGAACATGGTGAATTTTCTTATGCACACACAATTTTTCAAACTTTATTAGCCCTATCCGTAATAGTTAGTGCCTTTACATAAATGTACAACGGCATGGCTGTTAAAGGATAGTGTAACACATGTAATGTCATTGCGAGCCTCTCATGAAATAGTTCATCAGCGGAAAAAAATTCCCATCACCTCTTCGGAACCTCATCTCTCCAGAAAACACCGTCTTTAACGCTCCATTATGAAGCAGAATAAACCAACCCACTAATGGCCAGGTACAAAAACTAGCCAAGGTGGCAGAAAATAAGGCAACCAATATTATTACTTAATTCTATTTTTTTTTATTTTTGAGAAAATGCAACGGACGGATTATACTCCAACGAAATTTAGAAATGAGTTTATAGAAATTGAAGAGATATTTGACAACTACCAAAACCCTGAAGACAATTCAAGGAAGTCGTGCTGCTAGTTTGCACAGTTTGAGTTCTAGGATACTTAGGAACATTAATTCATTGAAGGTTGCATCTGGAAACATACCTTGGAAATTTACAATGTTGCCAAGATATTTTGAAAAGAATACACAAATACTTAGTGTTTGGACACTATTTTGATTTTTTTAAATATGAATACCACATACATATACATCACATCTATTGTCTACTTACGACCATGATTCACACGGTAATCATAGGCTTGATATAACTCTGAAAATTTCTTATTTCAGGATCTTAAGGCCTGTAGCCCGGTCTCTAATATGTATTTCTTGGTTATTCCAGGCAGTAGAATCTCCGTTTAGTACAATTGTATGGACAGTATTGCTATTCCTTATTAACTCTATTAAGTTGGCAATCCAGTTGAATTTTAGTAATAACTTGGAAGATTTGTAAATGGAATTGCTTTCTCGATTGCAAAGCCAGGGCAACCCCGGCGTATTGGTAAACACCCGTACCTCTCATGCCAAAATCACGGGTGCAAATCTTACCCCCGAACAAGTCACAAAAAATACCCAGAAGGTGTTTAAGTGACTACGATGGAAGATGAACCAGCCGAGGCAGAAAATCTCGATAACAAAGACAAAAAAAAAGATTGCTCAACCTAACCGTGAAGTTATCTGAAAGTAAATGAGCATTTTCATCGTAGGAGGTATGCACACCTATTTACAGACCTGATATATTGAGATACACAGTAAGGTAGGCCACTAGGAGGCTCTAGCCGTTCTGTCGTTGACACGCTGTCGTAAATGCCACTGCTGCCCTATACTAGCTTTTACTGAGCACAACAGTGAACATATAGGGTAAGAATCGCATCGCGGAAGCAAACGTATCCTAGGTAAAAACTAAAAAGCACTCAAGAGTTCACATAGAGGGACATTTCTACGGCATGTTAGAAGAGTACCAACTGCTGAGAGCGCACAACGGGTGAAATAGTAATAATAGTTACGCTATATCGTATACGTTATCAAACGTTGCAAATGGTTAGTTGGTGGGAGGAAGGTGGTTGGCATGCAGAAAGGCACAGTGTTTGAAATAAAAACGAGCAAAAGACCTGTGGCAGCTGAAACCAGAATAACGACCAGGTACCTACATACATTGCTTGCTGAAGCCCGAACGGTGGTCATACCAGGGGGTGGCAGGAATCGTACACTCCTCTTTGGTGCTCCAACAAAGCGGTGTACGATGTGGGTCAACTTTTCAACAGTTGCATGGTAAAAAGAACGTAAAATAATTCAATTGCACTAGAATCGAGTTTTAATCTCGGATATTAAATCTCAATGCAGAAAGGGCACGTGGTATAATGGTTTGGATTTAACGAAGCTAGGAGAATTCCAAAAGCATAAGTTGGTAGAGAATGTTCCACTGCGCTCTAGTATCGTAAATCGTTTACATAATAGAAGCCTGGATGAAACGATCAGCTGAGTGACTGCTAAAATAATGGCTTTCAATTTGGACAAGTGTTTATGGTTAGTTAACATAGCTTACTGCTTTTACTACAGACATTTGTACCAACAGCATCAAACGGTAACTTATGTGTAAATGGTATTACGTACTATGTTATTATTGGAATTTCAACTTATTTGTTGAGAGTATAACATTTCCTCGAATTTACTCCACCGAATCAAAAAGGAAAATACAGCATTCGTTAGCTGCCAACTTTCATCTTTATGCCTTGCCCTTTTATTTTTATTCTGACATGTTACTGAGTATAGTAATAATTTGTTCCTTCTCTCGAGAGAAGTTGCTATTACATCAGGTGCTACCGAGCAAGATGAGAGTGCGTTCGCCTCACGAATCGGTTATCCTTAGTCGGACAAGTATTCGCACTTAATCACGTGCCGCACATTTTAAGAAACCTGATACGAATGTTCAAATTGAGCTTTAACTTTTACGACTGGTATACCATCACCTGAAGGTTATGGTTCTCAACTGTTGATAGCTTCACAAATTATCAGCTCTTAATATTCGTTTCAAGATACTTGTCGCTGTCAGCAGTGCATTTAACATGTCTGTTATTGAGAGCACAGAAGAACAAGGGAGATAATTCGCTCGAGAGTAATTCCTTCCAGATTCGAAAGTTCAAATGTTGGCTGTAATAAAACTTACACAACTGAAAATCTTGAGCAATACATTAAATTGGAGGTCGCGCAAAACCTCTTCAATCCTTAAATACGCCACCAAGAACAATAGAAGAGAAAGAACAAAAGTTTGGGCCCCACCCACGCACTGGTTGAAATCCATGCGGCTTCAACTTGTACAGGATTACTCGTCATAATTTTATTGCTTGGCCTGGCATTCTCTTTTGAATAATAATAGGATGGATGGCGAACAATGGAAACCGATTTCTTGCACACTGGGCTTGGTACATCCTTGCAGTCATCGTCATCAACCTTCCCTCGCATCCATACCTCTCTGATTGCTACAGCTCTATAGACAAACAATCGACTTGACACTGAACAATACGAAAGACTAGTTCTTGGCTACACATTTCTCCCACCATTACTAGTCAGAGTCGATGCTTCGTATGAATAGATGAAGCTATAAAACCCATCCGCAATACATACTGTCGTCTTGCATTATACATACGGACAATAACCGCCGCAGGGCAAACTGGCTATGTTGGCAACTGACATACATATCATGATCCTCCTTTTATAGACACTATTGCACTGAAAAGGGGTCTAAGAATAGCGACTCCTGTAATGGATTAGTATGTAAAAGATTAACACTTATTTTACGCAGTAACATTTTTGAAGGAATAAAACTCACGGTGTGAATGGAATTCCTGCTTTGCAACAGATGGCACAAGAGTAAAAAAAAAAGTTATAGAGTATTTTCTACAGGAACATGTTAACCGTCAGTTTGCGAGAACCGAAACCCTTGGTGGTTTTGATGTTCTCCAATTGTCCTGAAATTTGCTAGGTTTGTTAACCTACGAACCAAAAACGTTTTTGGCAAAATTTCAGATTTTTCTATACAGGGGCTGTGGTGTACAATGTGATAAAGGTCGCAGTAAGCTTTGCGCGCAACACCATGCTGGAGGTGGCTGGGTTCGATTCCCGGTCTGGTCGAGGAATTTTTCGTTAAGGAAAATTTTATCGACTCCCTGGGCATAGAGTATGATTGTACTTGCCACACAATCATACTAATGCAAAAATGGTACTTGGCATCGAAAGTTCTCAATTAATAACCGTGGAAGTGCATTTAGAACACTAAGTTGAGAGCAAGCAATAAGCTAATTGTGAAAGCAATAAGCTTGAAATGCTGAAGAAGAAGAAGAATAAGAAGAAGAAGCTTTTTTTTTTTTAATCTTTATTTTACGTCGGCCTATTTCCTCACATGGTGACAATCACCGACGCCAGGAAGACGACTCTACCACCTGGACCCTACCTAACGACTCATGAATATGAACCGGGACCAACGGCTTTACTTCCCTTCCGAAGGAAGACGTGACCAGATTTTTTCGCCTCAGAAAAACCACCGACGTCGACTGGGATTGAACCCAGACCCACTGGGGTGCCAAGTAGCAGTCACGCTTTACCACTACACCACCGACGCCGGCGATGGAAGAAGCTTTGCGCGCGGACGGTTGTTTTTTTTGTGAGCTGTCACGGTTTTTCAGTTTTAACGCGATTGTAAATTTTGAGGTCAAAGTTATGTTTCTTTTTCTACTTTAAATAATGTCCCGAAGAGTGATGTGAAAAACCAGCGAGAGAGGTCGTATTCATGCTTTTGCACCGCCTTGCTTTCTCAAGAAGTAAAACAATTTTGTTTAACTTCCTAACTAAAGGTTTTGTGCATCGGGTTACATAAATCAATATCAGAATATTAAAAGTGAAAATACTTAGGGTTTGTAAATTTGATGCAGCTGTCATTTGAAGAAAAAAAAGCAATCAAAGGATAAATATGCTAGAAAAAAAAGATATTTTTGGAGACCGGCCATCTATATGGGTGAGATCGTTTCGCTTTTATAATTTGATTGTGTCATTAGAAAATATTTATAATTTTTATTATATTGAACTTAACATAACTTGGAGCATATGGTACGGTATGTTCACGCTTCCAACCACTCCTGTAGATTCACAAAATGCGTTGTGGTTCAAATATATTCATTTGAATCCAACTCATTTTATAGAATCATTTTTGTGGTTAATGCAACACAGTAGGCCTGGCCGCTTTGACGCATGTATCGTGTCTTTGATATGCTGCAAGCATCAATATTGACAAAAAAAATAGTTGGACATCATCTATCCCAATTATTTCCAGAATTCTTCCTCGTACTGGCTGCGTTTGTATTAGATTAGATAGCGGAAGTGAGGTAAAATGACCCTAAAAAATGTTATGATCAAGAATAGTCAAAATGACAAAAAAGAAAAACTGCAATAATTCAAGACAGGGTTGACGGAATATGCTGAAATTTTGTTTGATCAATATACTTTAATAATACTTTAAGACGGATTACACATAATGCAACAGTTACATTTTAAAGAAATTGATATTTATCTCTAAAAAATAAGCGATTTTCAGGGATTTTGTTTTCTTGCCAACAGATTTGGATAAAAAATTCAAAAACGTTATTTTGTAGGCCTCAATATATTTCGTTATGGTAGTTTTTGTGATCTGGATCATAAAAATTTAAGGGCCAGAGGTGGTACATCACCTGCTGCGAAATTTGAGGCCCGCACACCACCAACAGTTTATGTGTACAGTTCCGAAATAGATAAATTTCTCCCTATTTCTGCGGACAGTTTCAAACCTTTTCGAAAAGGTATGTGACTGTATATGATAGCTTGATTAAAAACGCACTTATTTGGTCATTTTTGATTATGAGTTGTTAGAATCCATTGTGGGCTGCAAAATGGTGAGTCGACAACTGGGATGGAGCGTGCGTCCCCGCAACATAGCACTGGTCCTCACAAGTTCCTACCTCATGCTTCCACGGGTCAAGAGATGAAAAAGACCGCCAGCTAAGGGTTACGAACTTAGCTGGTAGTGCAGCCTGGGCACTGTTGTCCTTCTGACTTCAGCTATATTGAGGAGGTGCGTGCCGAGCGTCTGTCCAAGGAGGTGCGGCTCAAACAGCGTCTGTCCTGGCATCCAGCGGCTGAGTAAGAAACGCTGTATCGCGTCAGCTATACCTTAGGAGGCAGTCCCACCAACGCGATGTAGGAAGCGCGACCCCGGTAAGGTAGCATGCTGAAATCTTACCCTACCACAAAAAAATGAATTAAAGGGTGTTCAGAGTTAAATAGCATCACTTTAAACTCGCCCTCAAAAACAAGTCTCTCAACCGATTGTCATGAAATATTCAGGGAATAAAATACTATGTATAATCTTGGTTTAGTATTTTTATTTCTCTGTATTTCTTTACCAAATCCAAAAGCCCAAACTTTCTTCTTAATACCACGCATAAGATTTTGTACAACGCTTGAACCGACATTTTTTTTTCCGCTTTCAACCATGACTTCAACATTTCCTGTTCTGTAGTGACAACCTTAGGATGCTTACGAAGTTCGTGCTTCATTATAGCCCAATATTTTTGAATTGGCCGCAACTCTGGAGAGTTTGGGGGATTAAGATCCTTCGGCACGAAATTGACACCATTCGTCTTGTACCACTCCAGAACATCCTTGGAGTAGTGACAAGAGGCTAGGTCCGCAAAAAAAAATGTAGCATCGCTGTGTGTTTTGAGAAACGGAAGCAGTCGTTTTTTCAGGTATGCTTGACCATTTACAGTTGAAGTTGTCACGAGAGGCTTGTTCCGTTTACCACACGAACAAATCCCCTGCCAAATCATGAATTTCTTGGGGAACTTTGACACTTACTGTTTCCTGAGAGACTCTGGAACATCGAACTTGTATTTCGCAATCACATACTGGTTGCCGGGAATTTGTTTAAAGTCCGCTTGTCCATAATGCAGCAGTGTGGTTTCGTCAACATTTGTGTGTACAGCTTACGCGCACGTGTTTTAGCTGTCCTATCCTGTTTTTCATTGCGGTTTGGAGCTTTCTGAACTTTGAATGAACGGAGCCCGGCTCTTTCCGTGGATTTCTGCACGAAACTTTTGGTCAAGTGCTGCTTTTTCGCGACATCCCGAACGGAACGTTTAAAGGCAGCAACCACTCGCTTGTGATCCTTCACACAGTACGGAACACTTTTTCTACCACTCACCTTCTTCCGATCGACAGTTAAACGTTCCCCGAAACGTTTTATGACACGAGACACTGTAGACTGGTGAATTTTCAACATCTTTTCGATGGCTCGGTGCGAAAGTAGTGGGTTGTCGAGGTGCGTGTGCAAAATGTTCTCGCGCTTTTGCTGTTCCTTCTACTCCATTTTCGAAACTACGACACATTTCACAATGAAACTTACGCAGTGTAAACAATACACGCTAAGGTCGTTTCACCCAAAATTTCGGTGAAATCAACCGAAAGGGCGAAATGTTACAGCTTATTGAAAGTGATGCAATTTAACTATGGACACCCTTTATTCCTTATACGGTATACAATTCCCAAGTGTTGTTTAATAATTTTAAATTATTTGTTTCCTTCGTGGCAATGATAAGGCAAGTGCGTCTACAATTGCAGCTGGACAACAGTCTACAGACAAGCCAACAGTACAAATATAATTGTTATTATCATAATATAAAATAACATCCCTTCACAATATTTTTAAAGCTATTTTCAGGATCGCATTTATGCATCGTCGTAATTTTTAGCCCACCTAACCTACGATATGTATTTGAAATGATAGGATGGTTTTTAACGTTTTTTTTAGAAAGGATCATACGGCTAATTGTACTAAAAAAAAGTTTTTCCTTCATCCAACAAAGTTTAATAATTCAGCAACTAAAATGGGTTATGATCCTTCATTTTCTATTGCATAGATATAAAGAATTATTTATGGGCCCAGTAGAAATCGAGAGTTATCGGAGAGTTCAAATTTCCTTTTTCTTTGTCTCTTTCTGTTTTTTTTAATTTTTTGTGGATTTATTAAGCTTCCGTTTTTGGGAAGTAATCATAATCATATGAAATTTATTCGGCTTATTGGTTGCTTAAATTTTATTTGCTATTTTGCTAGGTGATCAACTTTCCTTCTTTATATCACTTTGAAAATTTTCGCTATTTCAGAGTTGCAATCATCTAACATCGCAGCAGAAGAGACAAATAGTTGCATTTTATGTTTATGTGTATATTATTACAACATCGTATTATTGTCGTCATATCATCATTTTATATATGTATAATCATATTAAAATTATTTATTAAAAGATTAATAATAATAATTAAATTGCATTTGCTTCAAGCTAACAAGCAAGTAGATTCCAGATAGTACAGATATTTTATTGCATTGTATCTAAAGGTGTTTTTCTATTAATTTAGATCATCGAATATTATTAAAATTTATAAATGCTCTTCAATTCTGCTGATTATGTATACAGGGTGGCCACTCAGTTTTCATTTTCAAATTCCCGGTTTTTTCCCGGTTTTCTCGGACCCAATGTAAAAAATTTCCCGGTTCAAGACTGCTTTACAGGTCGGGTAAAGCGTCACTGGATTTGTGCGCTTGTGTGTTTTAAATGGAACCCGGGATTTGGATTCTCGTGGCAGGAAATAAGTTTACACAAAAATTACAGTTTTCTTGAAGTGTAAACCCAATTTTACACTAGGAAATAAAATTCATCTCTACCCACTTCTTCTTCGGCGAGAACAAAACATTTCGCTTTATCAAGTTTGAATTCGAATAGAAAAAAAAATGTCAAAAGGAAAGCCGAGTTCGGAAACAGTTTTTTTTTTCGATATGGATCATTACACGGAATACATTAACCTCACTTTTTTGACAGTTCAGGAAGCTTGTTTTCAAGGTGTTAGAATTTGAACCGCTCAAACGAAATTTTTCATTGACTTTTTCTGGATTCTGAATGATTAGATTCAGGAAATGATGTAGTAATAAGCACTGGTTTCTGTTTTCCGGCTGTTTTACTTTAATCGTAATAAATTTAGATCACAAAATCTCGAACCGATCTTACCGAAAATATCATAAGTCCACGTAAACTGTCAAAACTGCATTGATCCCTGAACTGTCAAAACTGCATTGATGACGCCATCGTGCAATGATCTATTGATGTGCTCTAATATTTGATGGTTTTGACAGTCAGTATGAACAGCTAACAGAGGAAGAAATATTAAACGAAGAAATTACAGACCTCCTGCCAAAAAAAAATGAAACGCGTAGCCAAAACGACAAAACGGGATAAGGAGATTTCGAAACATCCTTGCTTGTACCAAATAACAATAAAGGAGAATTCCAACAAGATAGCTAAATATTAGATTTAAAGCCGTTTTCGGTTATTGTGGTAATGCTATAATGCGAAATACGATGAGTGTTTATTCGCTAATAAAATTGTTGGAATTCGGCGACGAATATGAGCACAGTATCACCAATAAAGCGAAAAGGTGAACGTGAGAGATTAATAATAATTATTAGGTTTTCTGATGTCTACTCCCTTTTCTTTCAAACGCATAGGACGAATATATAATATATTGTTTTCATAGGGAAACGTTTGCCTGACAGCAAGTCCTTTACTTTCTATGCGCTTGAAAGTGAGAACAGATCAGACGTCAGAACACACGTTGACACACTTAGGCTTTTTGACGTTTAATCACTTTACCCTTTCTGGCACATGCAGAGGAATGATGGTTTGTTTTCCTCCAAATGGTTTTCCTTCTTACTTGCACTCCTTTGATCTAATTGGCGCTTGTACTGTGCGTGCATTAAACATCACTAAGCCTACTACGCGAATGAGCCAAGATATTTATAGAAGGTAAATCAATTCACACACTCTAAAATTTCACAATCGTTATGGATAACACGCTAAGATAGGAATAACTAGAGGTCGATGATAATCACACACAATCTAAATTATGAATAATCATGTGAACATAAATTCCCGGTTTTTTCCCGGTTTCTCCCGGTATTTTAAAATTCCAGGTTAATTCCCGGTTTTCCCGGTTCTGTGGCCACCCTGATCTTCACTTATTTTTTTTATCATTAAATATAATGTTTATTTTTTATATTAATGCAATGCCCGCCCTCCCGCCTATACCCCCCCCCCCGCCCGTAACCACCCGCGCTATTATTATCTGCGCCTATTATTACTTTTTTTACTATCATCTATTATTTTATTTATCCATATTTAAATTACGGGGCGGATTCCCCCACGCATATTTAAATTAAACATTCTTGTATATTTCATTGCTCTATTCATATTTTATATATTTCATATTTTGAAATATTTTTCCATTTTGTATAATAAATACTTGTTGGAGGAGCATCAGGGTATCATTCAAACTGAAACTGAACGATGGTTTGATTGACTGCCTGAGTCTAGGAGGGGATGAACAGTATCATTTTCTTTATCCTACCGATTCGATGGTGTTGCTGCGAATTCTACTCCAACAGTTTCAGTGAGAGTGACGCACCCTTCTTAACAAGCCATCCTGTAGAAAGCTTAATAAGTATTGCGAATTGGGTTATTCGAATTGTTGGATCGTATCATTGGAAGGAGATTCTTAATTTCTCGTGGATTTCGCGTGAGTGTCTCTGCTTAAGGGTCCACCCCTCCGTCTTTGGCCCTTCATACAGCGATATTGTGAATTCAGATTCACAATTCATTCAGGTGGCTCAATTTGATCTTGCTATTAAGTGGAGGTGCATCCAAGCCAAGGGCATGCAGGGATGGTGGCTACCATACATACATACATACATGAGTTGTTAGAATCCATTCTTATGATTTGATTCCATAGAATAAAGATCATATGTATGTAATAATAAGCAAGCAATAACGAAATTCTGAGCGACATAAATCTATGTCGCAAAATTTTTAAACCATCGGCTGGTGGCAGCAAAACTGTTTCGTCGACTGGAGAAAACGGTACAGAAATGTCATATGAGATTTTCTCTCATGACGGTTCACTTTTGCGTGTGTTCAATTTGGTCTTAATGAAAAATGTCAAATGTCAAAATGTAAACATCAAAATTCAGTACATTTATCACTACTGTTAAGGGCCATTGACTACGAAAAAGCTTTCAAAAGACTCAACCACGAAAATTTGTGGGGCGCCCTGAGACGCAAAGGAGTCCCGGATAAAATCGTCAACCTCACCGAAGCGCAGTACGAGGCTTTCACATGCAGAGTCCTGCACAACGGAGCCTTGTCCGACCGCATACGGGTAGTCGCCGGTGTGAGGCAAGCATATACTATCACCGCTACTGTTGCTCACCGTAATCGACGAGATCATGGGAGATGCTATTGACCGTGTACCGAACCGTGGGCTGCTTTGGCAGCCTATCAATATGGAGCACCTCAACGACTTCGATTTGGCTGATGACGTTGCTTTGTTAGCTCAACGGCACTCTGATATGCAGAGCAAGCTCAACGACCTCGCCGAGAGCTCCTCTGCAGCGGGTCTCAGCATCAACGTCAACAAGACTAAATAGTTGGATGTCAACACGGACAATCCTTCCAATTATACGGTAGCGGGGCAAGCAGTGGAGAAAGTCGATAGCTTCCAATATCTTGGCAGCCAGATATCGTCAGACGGGGGAACCAAGAGTGACACAGGTGCACGAATCAAGAAGGCTAGGGCTGCTTTTGCGAGTTAAAGAAATATATGGAGGTAAAACCAGATAAGTCAACGCACCAAAATCCGAATTTTCAACTCAAACGTGAAATCTGTGCTGTTATACGCCAGCGAGACGTGGTGCGTATCAGTGGAGAATACTCAAAAGCTGCAGGTCTTCATCAACCGATGCCTGCGGTATGTAATTCGTGTCTGGTGGCCTCACAATTGGATCTCAAATGCTGAACTCCATCGTCGATGCCAACAGAAACCGATATCAGTAGAAATTCGAGAACGAAAGTGGAGGTGGGTCGGCTACACACTACGAAGGAGCGGAAACGAAATCTGCAAACAAGCGCTGGATTGGAACTCAGCAGGACATCGCAGCAGAGGCAGACCCAGGGGCTCGTGGCGTCGGAGCCTCAATAATGAAATAAAGAAAGTCGATCGAAATCTGACCTGGGCCCAAATCAAGGCCAAAGCGAGCAGCCGCCCAGGATGGGAGTCTTTCACGTTGGCCCTATGCAACCCTAGGGATGGACAGGAGCCATAAGTAAGTAAGTAAATTTTAAGTTTTTATTCCTAAAAATTAAAAATTTTACCAAAAAAAAACCTAATTGAAAGGTTTTTGATCCCTAAACCGAATTCAAAAAATTTACCATTTTTCCCTTTATAAAAAAAAATACTTATTAAATTGAAAGGTTTTTGAACGCTGATAACTTTCGATCGACTGAAAAAATTAGAAAATATACAGAAAAAATTTGGAAAAATTCACAAATTTGAAAAGAATAGTATTGCGTGCATTAAGAACAAGCAGTTCAATTAAGTACTTAAAAATGACCCTCTGGCTACGAAAAGGTTGAAAATTTGGTTTTCCCTACCAGGGTTTATGAACTTTGCTTTCAAATGCATTCACGTGACCCTCTCATTTCCAGACTGTGCTACTCAACACAAGGTATAACATAGTGGACGAAGCGAAATGATTCCAGTGTTGGACATCAGCTCTCAGCTGATGGTTTGACCGATTTTCCCTTTCCTTAGTCACCACCAGCAACGAGGAGCTGAACATACTACTATCCGGAGTGAACAGAGCACATGATGGTGTCCTGCTGCCTAAGCGAATTGGAAAGAGATGTTCTTTTTAGGATATACGTTCTTTTTAGGACGATCATGCCAATTTTACAACTAGAGAGTGTGTTTGACTGACATTTTCCTGATCGAACCTGAACTATCATTGCATATTCTCAAAAACAGTTTATTCTGGATTGTTAGATGCAATCATTCGAGAGTGGTGAATTGTTTGTTTGCGAGAAAACTATATATACATTCAATTCGCTAGGTCGCTTCATAAAAATCTTTCATAAAAAAAGTGCATGTCGTGAATTCGGGTGAAATTGATCAGTGGAGTAAAATTGATGAACCACACAATTAAAATTGATTAAAATAATCTTTCGTATCTTGAGAAAAAAGTTTGGCTAGAACATGTATAAATAATTATTTGAGTCGTGTCATGCGGTTGAAAATATTGATATTTGAAATCGTCAATTTGCTGAATTAGGTACGATGTTTAACTAGTTATACACTCGCTTAGATAAGTTTAAGAAGGCGTTTGGTAGTTGTAGTATGTGTCACGAAAAGTTATACAACTTATTTTATAGAGTCCTTTCGAGGGATGTGGATTTAATGTCGGTTTATAAGCACCGAATTGGGTATATTCATAAATTCAACTTCGTCCCATTTGATAGATGTGTTATTAAATGTAGTCTTCGTACGATTTCCTTTTCTGTATTGACTTCACCCAACACAAAATTTCACAAAAGAAACTATAATAAAACAGTTAAGAAACACTTAAGTGATCCTCACATGTAATTTAACGGCCATCCGATAATGAAAACATTATAATTCACTCTACACAGATTTTGTTTCTTTGGTTTGTGTTTAGATGAGCCATTTGGAAAACATACAACCGAAACTCATGCATTTCCATTAAAAATTTTACCAATAACTACCTTTTTACTACGTTATTGATACAACAGGCCATAGTTGGGAACATACAAAAAATGTCCCCAACATTGGGTCTAAGATTTTCTTGTAAAATCATTGCTATTTTCGCTATGTGAACAGTAAATTTGCAACGTGTAACTATTTTCTGTACATCCAGACTGTTTTTTTTTTTTTTTTTGTGGATTTATTAAGCTTCGGTTATTGGGCAGCAATCATAAGCATATGAAATTTATTTCGACTTATTTTTTTTTATGAAGGTTTACAGGCGGGACTCTGAATAGAGTAGAAACCTCTACGCCAGGCCTTTGATGGTATCGTTGCGCAAATCCTTTCGAATCATTTTGCCAGCCGTACACGGAACAGGTCGTCCAAAAAGACGCTGTTGCAAATGACTCGGAAGGAGCCAACTTTGAGAATTTTGAGTCCTTTCGTCTGTTTTTTCAATTGTCTTTTTGTTATTTTGTTAGTCAGTGTTACGTTTGCAAGTTTAATACGACGTTTCGTAATTTCTTCAGTCTAATGTAGTTCAGTCCGTGAAGTGTGTCATTTATGTGCTATGAGAGTCATCCGAAGCAGTTTTCTCGATCCAAAGCTAAGAAGGTATTGTATTATTCCTTGTGCGTTAGAATGATATAACTTAACTGCTGGGGGCGACCTCGGCGTAGTGGTTAACATCCATACCTGTCACGCCAAAGTCACGAGTTCGAATCTCACCCCCAGACAAGTTACGAAAATACCCAAAAGAGGTATTTGAGTGACTACAACGGGAGATGAACCAGCCCGAGGCTGAAAATCTCGATAATCCAGACAAAAAAAAAAAATTTAACTCCTATTGAAGCATTTCACCAGCCGTGCAAGGATCATGTCGTCCATAGAGACGCTGTTGACACTGCCTAAAAAGGTGTTACATTTTCAATTTTGCTTCTCCTTTCTCTTAGTCATGTTGATGTCCACTGTTTTGTATGGTGTCGTTTCTTCTTTTTGTTATTTAGTTTGTCAGTGTGTTTTTTTCAGTCTTTTGTACATACTCTAATTGTTTTATTTGTATTCTCCGAACGTGGAGTAACGATTATGATGTAGAAGGAGGTGTTTCGCTCATCGCCATGAGGCACCAAGAGTAGACAGTCATTTTTGCTAGTCTTTTGTAGTTAATTTCGTCATTTATGTACTGCGAAAGACTTTCTGAGCAATTTTCTCGAATCAAAAATATGTTGTCATTATGTCGTGGAGATATTTGAATTCTCCCAGTTTTATCAATGTCTGATGTTACAAGTCGCAGTTGTCCCAACAATAAAATATTTATGGTTTACTGATGATACTCATGAGAGAGAAGTTTCCTTTAAAAGAGTTTGGGAGGTCGTTTTGTCTCTTTATGTTATCTAATTAGTAGGTCAGTGTTACGTTTAGTTTATGTTTAGTTCTTATGTGCTCTGAGAGTCATCGATGCATACCTCGTCTTAACTCGTTTGATTGACCTATCACTTTGTCCGCCTTAGTCAGTTCTTGTCATCTGCGTTATTCAGTTAAATTCTATAGTTCTATTGTAGAAAAGTTAACGTTTACATGTCCGTTTATTGCCTCCTATTTATTTGTCTAATCTAAATCTCTAAGTCGTTTAATCGCTTCGAAGTCGTACATGCATGTGCAGCCTAACAAGAATTATTTGAGTCTTGGTCAGCTATAAGATTCACTTTTCGGTGGCAAAGTAAAGCTTATTCCATGTCTATTATTGAAAAATTATCGAGAATGAAGCCGTTATAAGATATTGTGTAAACCATTGTTATAATGTGTGGTATTTTTATTATGGCTCTTTGAATGTCTCACACTTAACAAAATAAGACTGGCGCCACGTTCCTATTTTTAATAAAACTTCTACTCCGTGAATCAATCAGTCGATTCCCTACGAATGTCGATAATCTTGAACACATTGTCTATCAATATATACCTGTCTCGCTAGATTTATATTTAAGCGTGACTACGGATCATCATGTCAGGGAACGAATAAGAAAGGTGTTGCAGCCAAGAATCCCACATCATTATTAGTGATGGAAAGGCCCACCAGACCGCACCAGCACTTAAGGCTCCCAGACAGGATGTCCGTTGGATCACATCTGTAAAATCAGTGCATCAATGCCAGATATGTGACGCGGCATTAAATAAAAATATGAAACATGTGAAACCACGACGTCAGAATATGTCTTTAGTTGCCATCTCAGTGCTAATGACGTAGGCCCATCCATCGCGACCAGATCACATATCCGAAGCTAAGAGACAGTTCCGTTGTGGTAATATCACATTTATTAGTGTTTCCACTGTATTTAGTAACTCACTTTTTTGTATAATTCATTAATTAAAATCACTGTAGTACCTATGAGATTCACTACAAAGGATTAATGCGACGCAAGGAAACGGAGCAGCACATCGAAATTCAAACATTGTCTAATCTTTCAGGATACGCAAGTCTACAATTACAGCAGGACCACCATCTGCAGATATGTAATCAAAAAGAGAATTTTTATTATCAATTTATATTTGAACACCCCTTCACTATATTTTATATGACATTTTCAGCTTCGCATTAATGCATCTTTGTAAGTTTTAGCCCACCAAAACCCACGTTCTGTATTCACATGTAGCTTCAACCGTCGCTTTGTCCGCTACTTATTATTGAATGTTGTCACACAATGTTTATTATCGTTGGTTTTGATTATATTAATATTATTTTTCAGGATTCCATTTATTATAGAAATCATCAATCCGGACTCTTTGATCAAACTGCTATCTTTGAAATGTAACTCGAATGGCATAAAGAATACTTTTGAAAACATGTCCTACAGAAGAATCTTTTGATATATCATCTAATTGAAATTTTATCTTTGGTGATTGGACTGATCTACTCTGTTTTTCAGCAATTACAGGACTATTACATAACTAATTTTTATTTTTTAGTAGCAATCCAGTGGATGTCAGATATGCTTTGTAAATACATAGAGGGTTATTCCGAGAGTCGAGATGACGTTTGTTACTTGGTGAAGTGAGAGGACTCACCTGTGGTGTCGTGACTCTCCATTTGATTTACCCAGAAGAGTCACGTCACTGCAGCTGACTTTTCTCACTTCACCAAGTGACAAACGTCACTTCGATTCTCGGAATAACACTCATACATATATTATATTCTGTTACGTACATTACATACATTTATTCAATAACAAAGGGTAAGGGGGGAATACAGGGTGCCAGTCGAAATGTAGGCTGGATGAGGGATTCGTGGTTATCTGGCCCAAGTCATGGATGACAATTATGCCTTCCTTGATGGAAATCGTCAGATCGAGATCAGCGAAGGTCTTATTGTCATCCGACAGTCTACAGTGAGTTTGCTAACCCTATGTTTAACAAATAACCAGACGGAAATCCTAATGTGTGCTTACTGTTCATTTGCTGTAAAAGAGCGTTTCGTTGGAAGGAGATTCTCTATCCTTTCCGTGGTTTTCGTGTAAGTGCTTCTACTTACGGGTCCACACTCCCGTTTTTGGCCCTTCATACAACGGAATAATGAGGATTACAGGTATGTACAGTTGTATCTTGCCATTGGGAGGAACCATAGGCCATGGGATTTGGGTGTCAGTTGATTAAAAGGTCAGTTGGTCGACTTTAGAAAATTTGGAATATATAAATTTAAAATCAAGATCGTATGACCAGAAGAAAAAAAACCCCCCCAAAAAAAAAAAAAATATTATTTTTATAAAAAAAAAAAAAAAAACAAAAAAAAAAAAATTAAAAAAAAAAATTTTATTTCAAAAAAAAAAAAAATTAAGCTGCCCCCAAAACACCCTTTCCCCCCCCCCCCAAAAATTTTTTTTTCCAAAAATAAAAAAAAAAAAAAAAATATTAATAATTTTTTTTTCCCCATTTATTAAAAAAAAAAAAAAAAAAAAAAAAACTCAAGCAAATCCCAAAAACAAAAAAATTACCTATTATTTTGGATAAGAGAATCAAAAATTAATGGTTAGATTTTAATTTCATTTTCATTTTGCAGCATTTGGTGGGGCAATAAGAGCGCAAGTCAGTCCAAAGCCGATGATGGAGGAGGGGTAATGGCGAACTAGTCTATTCAGACCACATGAACTCCATGGGAAGGAACAAGGATAGGTTAGGGTAGGTGGTTAAGGTAGGGCGTTTTGGACCGGTTAAAAATTTTGCAAAAAGAAAATCATAAAATCGTTTATTTACAATTCCGCATTACCATGATATACGGCACATCCCGAAACGATAGAGTCATTCCCTGTAGTTCGTATCAATGTGACCAGGCTGTTTGAGATGCCACTGTAAATTTCATGTTGTTTTTACGCTACAAGTTGCTATATAAAAGTAACACCTCTATGATTTGCTATAATTTGAAAGTCGGCTGTCGTATACCGCACATATTTAAATTTAAATTAATATTAGAATTAGAATTGCAATTTAGGTATGTTTGGTGTTTAGTCAATGACAATCAATGAATAAAAAACAATGAAAGAATTGCCACGCCAATGAAAAGTGCACCTCCTGTCATGTCCCTTAACTACTTGATGTCAGGCGTCTACAAACTGTTTCTAGCCTCGTCCAAGCGTAAATTGCGGCAAAGCCCGCCGGTAGCACACCTCTTTCATTCTGAACAAACCCACCCATGACAAACCCCAGTGATACGACACTCCGAGTTCCCAAACGGGCCCTCCGCATCCCACAAAACCACAACACTTATGGCCACGGTCTAGAAGTCCACTGCATAGGAAATTCTAGGACACAGTTCAAACTTCCACCCCAAATTGAATATTACACGTTTTTAAAATGGAATAAATCTATCTATGATTAAATTTTTAGTGATTTGCGACCCAACCCGCCAATATCACACTCAACTTTAGTGCCTGTATACATGCGTGGTACAACGCGGCTATTAAATAGAAAGAGGAGCGAGTGTTACATTATCACTACTTTGTGTGGCTGGACCTTTGGCTCTCCCATGAATGGATCATTAGAGAAGAAGGTCATACAATGACAGGACCTAGCGACATCTATCATAAATCAGCTATCACCAATGCATCATTAACATGAGATTGGGCCTTCCCACCAGCGTTCAGGTACAAAATCCAGCCATGGAGAGGGAAAAATTAATGGTTAGTTTTTAATAGGGGAAAAACGTGAGTCCAGGATTTAATCAAATTAACAGTATTAGAAAATAGTTGAAACAACGTGAGTTATATTGCTGGAAAATGGTATATTTCGTGTTTGAGGTACTAATTTAAATTCATCCACAGTCACCACACGTGAACACGTACCTCATTGGGCTTTGGCCGGCGAGTGCGTCTCGAGGAGATTGTGCTGACAGGAACTGTTTTCCTAGCTACGGCTAACGCAGCATCCACAAGCTATCTGCTTGCTATCGGCGAGACTGAGGGCGATTCCCTGGGGCTATTCTTCGCCTCGCGGCTGCGTGCCGCTAAGAATAGTTTCAGAGAGCGTGGTCATCGGAGAAGGAAGTTCGGCCTCGCGAGCACCACACGTCACCACGTGGTTGCCACCATCCGCGAGTGATCTGTCTGGGGAAAGTCTGCCACTGCCAGAGCGTATCGCCTAGACTCACGTCCCGGGTAAAGAATGTACAACCAGTCCCGATAAGAGTCCAGCAGCACAGAGGACATCTCCAACCTCACCTACAGATGTCCATCGTCCGTGCATACTGAAGGGTCCATGCAATCGGTAGTCTACCGACAAAACTAAGCGTGCGACGTTTTGGCCCTAACCCACTTGGACGACAGCGAACGGTAAACGGCGAAGGTGTCGTATTCAGCATCTCAGCTGCCCAGGGCGGGCAAGACAGGTAACCAACAATCGGCGAAACCTGTAAGTACCTGAACCGGTTTCTAGGTACCCACACGAACACACCACCAGCATTAGAAGGGCCTAGACATTGTATTAGTAGGGGAAGATAGGGGTAAGAAAAACGGGGAATAGAACGACTCACATACAGGGTACCCACTGAGGGCATGACGTCACAAGACAGGAGAAGGTAGGGAGAGTGGAATGATTTTAAATATAAATGCAAAATTAATCCAACAATTATAGACTTTGGAAATCTACATTAAACGTTTAAATTTAAATTTTACGGCATGTGAGCTTAATAGAAGTTTAAATTATGTTTCAATAAATGCTTTACCCTTCTTCGAATTTGGTAAATCAACACGGAATTTGTGGTTAATGCATTTGGGGTATCTCTTGAGATAAGGAATTGAGAAAGGAATTTTTTTTTGGAAGCGTTGGATATCCTTGAAGGTGGATCCTGCTGTGGGGTTGGACAAAGAGCTAACAGGGCAAACCGATCTTGAGTTCTGGCAGACGACTCTCGTCGTCTGGCGCATAAGTCAGAATTTGGAGGCCCTAACAGGATCCCCCTTACAAGATTACAATAAAACAGTATACAATTACTTTTGGAACCTACAATACACTACATGGAAAAAAATACGTGAACGGCAGTCATGAATTCTTTAACCAGTAAAAATACAACGTGAACTGAATCACGTAATCGGCAACTAGTTCACGGTTGCCGATACGAGAAACGATCAATGTTACTTAGGACCTAAGGCATGCATCCTTGATTAATGAGCAGTGAACGTTTAGAAAAATCACATTCAACACCCAATATGAATCATTCGACAGTCGTTTCGACAAACTCTCTCGGCAGTATAACTAGATATGAGCGAGAAGGACAAAAAGATAAAATTGTACGAAAACATTACTGCAACGAGCGCGGTTCAAATGGGGGAATTAACGTTTTCTCGTCAATTCAAGCAGCTTCCGTGTTTTTATAGGTTTTATCGCAACAAAGCGCACATGTATATGTTTTTGTTAAGATTTAAATGTTCACTGTTAAATTTGTTAAGGCTACTATTTCAATTATGTAGGCAAAAAAAGCAATAAACACATCCCCCAGCAAAATATTAGCTTAGAATCGAACTAGAATTGAATGACTGAAACACGAAAAAACGAAATCGGTACAAATTAACACAACTTGACCCTAACGATGGCAAATCTCAGTCAAACAGACGAATACTCGAATGGAAATTTCAGTGGCTCCCCAAAGTGCACTGAATGAAAAAGCAAAGACATATGTACTGCGGTTGAGCTGAGTCCAACCAAACAGAAGAGAAGGTATGTTTATCTAATATTTCGAAGACAGCGCAAAAGGCCAGAGCAACGGTTCCATACCATTTCGGCACCCCTGGGTACAATTTTACAACCAGTTTTGTCAGCGACCAACAGCATCATCTGGAGGAGCTGTGGTATTGCTTTTAGTTGCCATTGCAATGTATGTTTTTAAGAATTCTTCTTCTGAAGCTGATGTGCAAAATTTGCCCCAACGATAAACGGTGCGGTTGGATCGAAACTGAGGACATTTTTTGAGGATCTTCATCTTTGGTTAATATATCTCTATTTATTTGTCTCCAGCAAATAGGCGTCCATGGCTAGCAGTGAAGTTTTCTTAGTATTCTTGGGTAAGCTCCGAAAGTAGTCTTTCCCAAATTGAAACAAGTTCGTGGAAAAAAAATAACGAGAGTTTTCACAATCCCAGATGCTATGACTTCAAATCCAATTTTTCTTATTCTTCTTTAATTTGTTTTTCTTCTTCTTTATTGTTCTTTCCTCGCATTATAGCTCATTGCAATTCTGTAGCTACTATTACAAATGAACAAGTCATGTACATTCAGTTAGTCGGGCACAATTGTCATTGGAGTTGACATCACAATTCGGAAGTGGAATTGAGAAATGCTTTTAATCCTTGCTCAACAAGGAAAATACGAATAATGTAGACTTATACCGCCCCTCTACGTGTTTCTGAAGGAGTGCATATCGTTGTTTTTCTGCAAATAAATTGAATGTAAGCTTGACGAGTGCTTTGCATCTGTTGAATGATGAGTAATCAAATCTTCGTCGAATAAGGAATGAATGTGATCGAGTGAAGGAATTAGCATTTAAATTACAGGTAAACATTTGCTCATGGCACAAAATACCTAGCACTCATAGGAGTAACAATCACACTGTGTGCTTGGTGCATGTAGATTAGAATTGCTATCTATCAATCCCTTTGTGCAATTGAAGTAAGAACCGATAGAATATTTACGCATCTTTGTAACAATATCGGGACATGGATTTGAACGAAACAGAGAATGTAATTCGATGTACTAAAATGGCTTCGAATCAACATGATTTATATGGCAATTAATCAATGAGAAACAAAAGAAACGCATTTTTATTATCATAGGCTTAACAAATTCGTGGTCTGCGAGCGAAGATAATTTATGGTAGGTAATGGTATTTGTGGTGAAAGTGTCAAACAGGAAATCATGTGTCAGTATTATTTACGGAATGGTCGTGTTTCGGCAATTTATAGCTGCTTTTTATACATAAAAAAGCAAGAATAGCCTTGATTGTAGTTCCCACAGTGTTAACGCAATTTTTCCTCAACATTGAGTTTTTGGCTTCCAGTTGGCTCGATCTTTATGGAGAATTAAATTTGTGATATTAAATCAGTAGTAAACAATCATGTGTTTGGCAGCGAATCTTGTCCTAACTGTGTGATTTCCGCGGTTCGTTTTTCGGCTTGTGCTATGGCGGGTTTTTTTCCGCTTCTTATATTGTTGGTGCTCCGGTCCGCAACCGGAGAAAACGGACTATCAGTTTGGTTTTTAGCCTTAGTTTGGATATTTAGCTTAAACTTGCTATAATCCGGATGCATTTTTAAAGCATTTGTGGAAAAATATGCTTGTGATGTCTGAACCTGTGCTTGTAGTGGGGGAGTAAAGGGTATTTGTAGCAAGTTTGACGTACATTTTTTTCCGATGGGTTTTCCGATATTACAAAAAAATTCTCATCGGAGTAATTCAAGTTTGACCCTTAACTGGAACTGTATCTACAGCAATGCTATGTAATGGAACTGGTCCGTGGCGGAACTGGTTTATGACGATAAGTTTACCGAACATCGGCGTTTGTAGGATACCGAGTATCCGGAGTGTCCGGAGAGATTATCCTGAGTCCTTGAGCGATGCCGAAAGTTGAGTTTGGTAGACAGGTGCAAGCCGGTTGGAGGAAATTTTGATCAAACATTCGCCGGAGTAGGTGGATATTCTGAAGAAAACGAAAATGTAGCGATGATGTTGATGGGTTGGAGGAGTTAAGTACGAGATACGATGCAATTTTCGTTCACCTGCAATGCCATATGGGGAAAGCATGGGGGGTTTGGATGGGCATCATTTAGATGCCTTGGAAGAAGCAGAACGCCAAACAGTCGGGCCCCGCAAAGGATTTTCAGACAATTGAGAGGTGGTAAGTGTTCACGCCCAAACGCGAACGACAACAGCAGCAGCCATTAGCAACCACGTGATTGATTAGTGATTCTTCATCATGCATTGGCGCAGTTAGCGGTAGGTAGCGACTCACGTGATCGACATTTTTTCATCGTGCATGCTTTCCATGCGTGCTGCAACCAACAACCGACGAGGCGGAGCTAAGGTGTCGGACAGCCGGTTCCTACGCAATAAATTTAAGTATAAAAGTGGCGCAGCCCACAGAATTTTTGTCAGTTTATTTTCGTTATTCAAAGTGTAAAGATCGAAGAGGAATAAAATATTTGGAGAAAGCAATAGTGGCTAGTCTTTCCTTTAACCATCCTTCCAGCCGAGTAATCATAGCAGCAGTCCACCCGAGAAGAAGCGATCCAGTCCTGCCGGTATTTACAGTCTGCCGGCAATCGAGTTGTTGCTTTGACGGACTTGTGGGACCCAATCCGCCCTTGTCAGGGCAAGAGAGTTAATTCGTTTTCCACAAGTGCCAGAGAAGAACACTCACCCACCCCGACGGCTACCTGCTTGAGCGACACCATCTCCTTTCCTGACGTGTCAGGACGTGTTCGTTTTTGTCGCAAGCGTGCAGGGAAGCAATTGCGTTCATCTTTTGGCGACCGGATCGGCCCCGACAGTAAGTGCTCTCAAAAACGCGGAGCGAAACAGGTAATTGTTATCCTTTTTGTCCCCTGAATTATATGAACTATATCATATGATCACATCACTTATCAAGGTGAATCCTGAGCTATCGAGCCCTATTCTACTAACATAGAAAAACCTCCTTCCTGTGACCTTTGTGGGAATGCAGAGGTAAACACGGTCCTTAAACAGCAAAGGTCACACTAACTTTCCTTTCTTATTCCCACCTGATTGCAAGGACGTGGCCGACGCCGTTATTGATTATTAAAGAAATTGTGCAATTTCACTGATTCTGATCAATCATGGAGTAGCAACCATTGATACGTGCAGTCAGTCAAGTTAAGCTAAGCTAAGCTAAGCAGTTGGCTCGATCTTTATGGAGAATAAAATTACGCTCAACCGGGAAAGGTAAAATAGGTTATAGGAAAGCCTACGGACGAAAACAGCCTCAGACTCATCGATTCTGCCGCCTCCAAACATATGGCCATACTTTGTTCCTATTTTCACCAAAGTTTCCCATGTCGTTACACCTGGAGATCACCACAACAGGATGAATTACAATTCAACTACGTTTTTATCGATGGAAGGCACTTCTCGAATAGTATCGATGTCAGGAGCTGTCGTGGCAAAGTTCTATTCAAACCACTATTTTGTATTGGGTAAAGTGCACCAAAGACTGTTCATTAAAAGCAACATTCGGTTGCTAACCAATGGTATAATCTAGATCGACTGAAACTACCAGAAGTCGCAACTGAGTACACGCAAATCCTAGAAGCAGCATTGCCGGATGAGGAAGAGCTGTTCGAAGCCGCAATTGAGGACTGGTAAAGTAGCCATCAACGGCGTAGCCATAGGTACCGTAGGATTTGTGGAAATATATCGACGGAAGGGTTCGGTCGACGAGAAGTGTCAGACGAGAAAAATGCAGAGCGGGCGATGGTGTTGCAGAAAGGAACCCGCCAAAATTTGGAGCGATATGAATAGAAACGAAGACAACAAACTCATCTTTTCCGGGATGAGAAGCGACTCCTTGGAGGGGTTGCAGTGTGAAGAAATGAAGCAGCTGTATCGTTCTTAAGAAACCCAAAAGATCGGGCGGAACAATAGAATTGCAGAAACAATGGTTTCATCGGTACCGCGGACGAAAGAGACGTGTCAACTCCCACAATAAGTGAAGTTAAGGATGCTATCAAACAGGTTAAGAATATCAAGGCAGCTGGGAAGGATGGTATCGGAACGGAAATTATAAAAATGAGCCCGGAAGCTTGTCGGCATCGACAGATACGCAAGATCTGGGATACTGAACAGCCATCAGAGGAGTGGAAATTGGGAGACATGTCGAATATACAAAAAGAGTGACAAGTTGAAATGTGAGACCTACCGAGCGATCACTATTCTCACCGCTAGTTAACAGATTTGAAGGAAGTTATTAAGCTGGTTTTGTAGACGGGTGATCGACAACACACCAAATCTTGATGTTGCGGCAGATCCTTCAAGAAAAGACCGTGGTGTTCTGAAACGTGCGGCCTAAAATATGTGAGGTGCGATTTCAAATTAATCCAGGCTGGTCATCAGTTTCGCAGACGATGTGATTAATGAAATGGAGCTAACAAGTGGCAATGTTGTACATGAGCCACATAGTTTCGTTACAATTTCTCACTCTCTACTATTCACTACTATGACGGGTAAAAAATATCGAACGGTGAACAGTCAGTTTTGTAACCAACAGAACGCCATTGCTTCATCACTTTATATTTGATCAATTGTTCAATACACGTGTATTAAGCATGATATTGGCATTGTTGCCGAACTCGCTGGGCACACTGATTGTGAGGCTTCTTTCCACTCCCCTGAACAACCATTAATCAAAACTGCACTCCCTCAATACCACGTCAAAAAAGGGAACATAATGAAGTGAACCGGAAAAGGATGCGTTTCTAACCTATTATCAAATTCAATAGTTGTACTCCATACGTTAGAAATAAGTTCACTAAAAATTAAAACCTCTAAACTCATCTCTCCATCCGAGGCAGTAAAGGAACCTCGATTTAAATACGATAAAAACACTGAAAATGTAAGAACCCTTTCATATCTATATATAAATACCATTTCACAAAATAAATTTCAGCTTTGAAGCTGCTACATTGGCAACTGTAAAAAACGGTGTTTAATCGAGTTTTCCCTCGGAGTTTCCAACAGGCATGGTATCATCTTTTTGAAAAGTTTAGCTTTACAAGAAAATATCAACAGTAAGTGGAGTAATTCTAGACTGGATGATGTGCGACGAATAGTTTCAGTGAACGTGTTTCCTCTTTTATTCAAAGGACACCTACGAGCAGGGTTGTTAATTTTTAATGTCTATTAACGTCTGTTTCGTCAATGTCTGCAACGCAAATTTTCATTTAAGGCGTTAACGAAGACTGTTTAGGAGTGGATGTCAAAAAAAGTTGTCGATACGTTTTGTCAGAGCTAGGTAAGAGCAACGAAATTCGTTGTTGCATGGTGACCACTCGATTTCAAGCTTCAAATTCCCGCATTTTTTTTGTTATTCTTCCAGACGGCTTTTTATTACATATAATAGCACCGAGAGCAATGACAACCACAGGTATATATTTTGGTTGAGACAGCAATTAAAACAAAGCTATGGATGGGGAATTGGTGAGATTATTCAATATTTTATATTGATTTTATAACTGATAGTGTTTAAGTACGCAAACTTAACATACAATTTTGTATATTTCTCCAAGTGCATGATTAAATCATTAAAAAAAATCATTTAATGGCAGCACCATGGAAACTATGAACGCTTATAATCATAAGCAGAAATCACTACGAAAGCTAAGCTTGATTCAAACTTTCTCAAATCGAGAGAAAATGAATTTCCAAAAAAATCTAAACGTGGTTGAATTGAATTCTCGCGAGAGATTTTTGAGAAAATATCGTTGAGAATGCCGTACCGAGAAAGACACTTCACCACATGAGCTCGGTTTGCATATACAGCAACCGTTCGCTAACTGGGGTAAGTGCACAGCCCATGCTGCTCGGAAACTGGGCTGAAATTTCAAATGTAAATAATTTCCGAGGAGGCTTTCGATCAGTTTTCGGTTGGCATATTTCATTGCGCAAGCAAACACACAAACACTTTTGCCACACATCCCCATGCAGGGTAGGTCAAGGCAGGAACGGATCCGCCACCTTGACTGGCTTCCTGCCTTGACCTAACCCGCATGGGGATATGTGGCAAAAGTTTGTGTGTGTTTGCTTCGAAATACTGCCCTACGCTCAATTTCAAACTACATCTATTCAATAAAGCTATAGGACTTATCAATACTTTCTCTTCACATCTTTGGTTCTAGCAGAAATTGCTGTTCACTACTGGGATCCATGATGTTGGGAAGATATTTCCAATTTTCAAAACATTATAATCAATTTGCGCCACACTCTGATTGGTTCACACTGCCATCAAAATTTGAACATAGCGACAGTCAAGGATATCGTTACAAATTAAACGCTTATAACTTAATTAATGCTCGATAGATTTTCAAGATTGTTACAGAAATCGGATGTAAATTTTCCCGGGTATCAATTCATTTATCAAAACTTATACTTTAACAATTGTACACTATTGAAAATAACGCAAATAAAAGGTGATGTCTTATCATCTTGTTTTGCAGGCTCAATTTAGTAAATGCAAAGTACTGACAAGTACCCTGGAGGGTTAACTATCGGTTAGGTAGCTGATGACACAGCAGGCTGTTGCTAGCAAGCCGTTGGCTAAGCAACCGTTGCTAGGCAGCCATTGAATATGCAGTCGGTTGGTGTATATTGTAGCCAGGGGCGGCGCAACTACAAGAAGCGAAATAACGTGCTTGTGTTTGATTCAGTTGGCAGCCATTTTTTGGTAAGGCGCAACGTGTGACGGATGAAATAACCTGCTTCTTCGAAAGACCGAGAAGGTTTTAATTCAAATGTGGACCTTTTAAAATCCGTCAGGACGACCAAATCAATTTGTTTGTTGGATTGAAATTTCTCTTGAGCCCATCGAAATTTCCATTACCACGCACCGGCTAAAGATGGCGTTGCTTTAAAAGCCGCGTTCCGGAGAAAATGGCCAAATATTTTGCTTATCCATATATAAATCCCGATTCGTCATTTAACACTAGCAAGCACGATGAACTTTCAACAAACGAAATATTATTAACAGGTAATTCGAGCCGAACTGCAATACGGCAGACCGACCATGTGTAAAGATATAATCTAGGGTAGGAGGTATGTTAGGTTCGTTGTAGTTCCTAGTTGTACATAGTGGATTAGTTGCAGATAGTAGATAAGATTAGTTGCTGGTGGTGTCAAGCAAATTGCAGTCCTTGGTTATGCAGTCGGTTGACCCAGCCAGTGCAGAATGCTTAGTCTGGCAGTTTTGTTAAATTTTTAGATTTTTCTATGGACTTTTGTTTGGCCTGCACTCCATATTTTTCACTAGTTCGAATTTCACTTATTTCGTGAATAATGGCGATTTTAGTGAATTTTTGTGACCTTTTGTTGCCTGAGTTGAGGAGCGATATTAACCTCCGAAACCACACAGCGTGCGCTCCTGTCGCGCTAATGAAAACTAATTATTCCATTCCGACGGTGGTGTCTGGCACAACAACTGAGGCCCCTCCCCTTTTGCTTCGCATAGCCATCGTGTTACCGTCTTTCTTTCACGCAATGGCACCCGACGCCATTATATAAAACGAGCCTGGCATGGCGAGCAGCTATCAGTGATACCTATCAGTTCTAAGCTGTACATCGTCATATTGTTCAGCTGCCAGCAACATGTCTTGGCGTGGCAAAGGAGGAAAGGTTAAGGGAAAGGCAAAGTTCCACTTGAATCGCGCAGGACAGCAGTTCTCAGTCGGTCGCATTCACCGTCTGCTCCGGAAGGGCAACTACGAGGAGCGCGTTGGTGCCGGTGGTCTAGCTCGCTTAGGTGATGGAGTTCCTGGCCGCTGAAGTCCTCGAGTAGACAAGAAAGGTCGCCCGTGACAATAAGAAGACCAGAATCATCTCACGTCACCTGCAGCTGGCCATCCGCAACGACGAGGAGCTGAATAAACTTCTCCATGGTTTGACCATTTCACAGGGTAGTGTCCTGCCAAACATCCAGGCCGTCCTGCTGCCCAAGAAGACCGAGAAGGAAGCCTAAGTTCAATCAACAGGGGGAACCATGTTCCCTCTGTCAACAACTAAAACTCGTCCTTTTCAGGTCGACCACATCAATTTGCCCAGCTAAAGAGTTTGTTTGATTGAAATTTGATTCGCATCGACTTCGTTGTAGCCCTCTTCTTTTCATGCAATGGTACCCAACGGCGGTGGCTAGAATAGTTTTAGCTTTCCTTTCGTCGCATACCTTAAATTTGGTGTGCAATTTCAAACACGGCGCCTGACTCTTACTAGGGTGGAAACAACAAACGATGTAGAATGACGAATACACTAAAGGGGAAGGCCCTCGGTTGAGCTCGGGTTGGTACAAAACTATTACTTGTGTTACTATAAAACATCTCCTTTTTATTCATTCGTTATCCAGTTTGACTGCATAACGAATGAATACAAAGGACAGTTGACGAAAAACGAGTGCTAGAACGATGTGCCAACATATGCTCGAGAGCTATATATGCTGATATATAGTATACTGTATAGTTAAAAAAATTAAATTCGATGACATCAATTTATTCACATCAACAAGGAGTCCTACGTCAACTTTGCAGTTAAGTCACTGACATAACTCGCACTTTAGTTCTTGCTTAACTTTACCTGGGGATTCTTCCGAAGACCGTGCCACAGCAATCCTTGGGGTTTTTTTTTTCGTCAGAAAAAGTCACTTCACCCCATTCTGCCTCCCAACAATCCATAGGCTGCTTGGCAAACTTCAATCTCTTTTGAATATGCTTCGGGGTGAGGTTAGGTTTTTTGGCTTTTTTCTTGTAAACCAGATGTTAAGATTCTTAATGTGAGCGAAACGTCTGTTGCATATGCGACGAGCCCCCTGAAGAAAAATGTAATAGTATTACGAGTTCAATAAAAACCAAAGATTTTAGCTTTGTAGCATGTGGCAAATACTGCAACTGAGTGTTTCATTTGCCCTGCTGAAAGATCGGTGCCAGTGTCTCTCGTCATTGTTTTCAACAACGCCTCTTTGTCATGGGAAGGTTAAGTTCCTGCTTTATTTCCGTAGCATTTGACTTTTCAGTCTCACCAATTTGTATGCCACGGTTCCGTTTTCGATTGTAAATTTAGGGATTGCCCGTAATTTTCTTCAGGATGCCATATTTTTTACTATGCATTTGTGCTATGCAGGTTATTGTTTACGCACAAGTTCTTATGATCCAAACTTAGTAAGATAACAGAAGCGGAACGGCAATGGCAGCGGAAAATTCTGATCTGAGTTAGCCTGCTGTCGAAAAAACCGAGTCCAAGCAGTTTAACATCCATACCTCTCACGCCAAAGTCACGAGTACGAATCTCACCCCCGGACAAGTTACGAAAATACCCAAAAGGTGCCCAGAACTGAAAATCTCGATAATCAAGGAACTGAAAAAAAAAGGATTGTTGCAAGCAGATTTCTTCTATAATACCATTGACGGCCAATTGCCAAAGCTAGATTGAACACACACACACACACACACACACACACACACACACACACACACACACACACACACACACACACACACACACACACACACACACACACACACACACACACACACACACACACACACACACACACACACACACACACACACACACACACACACACACACACACACACACACACACACAAATGAAGAAAATCGTAAGTCAAAAAATAATAATAGCAATAAAAAACAACAAAATTATTTAGATTAAACTACATTCAGTTTATTTTTTCATAATATTCAGAAAAAACGTCTGTGCGGAGATTTAAAAATATCGCGCAATGTATAATAAACCATCGTTAAGAAATGTATAGAAACACCGTATAAAAAATCCACGTAAAAACCCCCGAATGTAATATGCAAATTATATCTAGCAAATATAACCCCATGGTTTCGGCAGTTCGAATCTTATCACTTAATTTTACATATATATGGTTGTTCGGTGTTGATAGTCCCAAGTTCCGTTGAAAGTGAGCTATAGTGAAAAGTGTGACCATGAATAATTAAAACAGTTCATCATACATTAACGAGCCAAAGTATAAACGTTAGTGAAAACGACCGTCTGAAAGCTGAGCGAAAAAATAATGTTATTCAATTAAGATGGAGACTATTGATTTTAAATAAAAAATAAAAGTTTAGAGAAATTGACTTTTAAATCTTCGTAAAAGTAGTTATCGTTGAAACTCTTATAGAAAGAAATCCTCATTCAACATAAATTCTATTTGGTTTACGTCCTTTTCCAAATCAACATTGACGTAAACATCAGTGTAGCTGAATTTGCAGAGTCATTCAGGGACTGAAATATATAATATGATTTGCATTCTACACTTCCGTGTAAAGAATGAGCCTTTTCTATACTCTACCTTATCTGGTTTCATAGCCGGCGGAACGAAAAGATACAAAAAACCACCCACATCCCAGATCTCACTATATAAGCTTGTGGTTTACAGTGTGCAAATTACATTCGAAGCCGCTTACTCACCTCTTGAATCGTAGTAGTCATCCTCATCCTCATATTTGTCTCCTTTCACCTGGTTACTGTGGAAACTGCTGGTGGCGACTAGCACCAGGAGTGCTAGATAAATCCCTTTTATCGGCACCATTTTCACTTCACTTCACTGCAAATTGCTATCTTCTTGGTTGGTATATCTTTCTAGCCTCAAAAGCTGGGCAACGTAAACACCGTTTCACTGCTTTGAGGTGTCGAGCCTTTTTTTCACTTCACTAACGAGAAAAAACTTCCTCGTACAATAGAACTACACTATCACCGCGGTTGAAAGTAAAATAAGTCGAGGAATGAATATTTCTTACGCTAGAAATAATCCTGGAAAAGATGAAAGAATAACACTAGAATTCAACTTTATCTCTTGGCATTTAAATATAGGAAGGCCCCACACTGTAGAACTTGTTTTTTCCTTCTCAAACAACCCGATTTTTGGAAAGTTGCGTCGTATGGCCCCCAGGTCCAGCAGAAATATCCACGCCCGCTGATCTCCGCTTTTCACACTTTTAATTAATTGAGCTCCGGTAGATAACTTTGTGCAAGAAATTTAATTTTACTCATCGAACTTTTTCGAACGGAGGGGAAAACATGATAAAACGAACACAAAAAATGACACTCTCAAAAGTTTATTGGTGGTTTTTCGCTGCTTCACGATGCGCTCGGACACGGCAATTTACACTTGGCAGAGCACACAGTCTAACGAACAGCTATTCCTGTCACACAGTTACGGGCTACGGCATTTTCACATTTCATCGGTTCCTCCACAGGCGCACACAGACTTGGACAACACTGAGCATCGGAGCACCGTCTCTTGCATTCTCACTGGCAGCACTTGACTCAAACCCAAGAGCCAACCAAACAGGAGAAGAGTTGTTCAGATCACAACCACAGAGCAGCAACGAGGATAGCAGTTGTACGCTGCACGGAATCGGCGAGCAAAGTAATATGCAAGTGTTGATGTTACAATTCAGAAGCGAGAAAACATCCTATGAATAGCTACAACTAGTTCAGCTGGATGATCGCTCCAAAGAAGTGAAAGAGAGCTAACTTCAGATTATAAAATTCACGCAGTTCAAGCAATGCCATAACTGAAAGGAACGGTTAAAGGTCCATCAGCAACAATATGTGACAAAATAATCAAACAAACCTATAAAATATACCATGCTTAGTAATGATCCAATTGATTTACATTGTTCGATTAACATTTATAATAAATCGTGCAATTTAAGTCAGGATAGTAGACTGTTTCAAATTAGGTGTTTTTTTGTGATGTATTTCCAGGTAAAAACAAAACGCAAGAAGGCTTTTAAATTGCAGGTGGTTGAACACAGTGTATTTACTACAGAAAACAACACATGTTTCTTTATTTGATGAAACTTAAAATCCCATTTTTTCGCATAGACAGTTACTGGCAACTCTTCTGTTACTGCGCTCTGAGAATTTATCATTCGTTCTTGAAAAATGTCCATATCCTATTCAGATTCAATCACACCATAAGCAAACACAGTTGCACACATTCTGTTACTTTGCATGAATCTACAATGAAAACAAAGTTTTATTATTATCAGTATCAATTAAACTTTGGACCAAGAAGCAAGAAGGTGCATACGGATTAACTTGAGGCTAACCCAAAATAAACAACACTTTGTGCCGAGGACTGATCTCAGCATGTCAAGAAAACGGCCAAAGACAAGAAAAACCAGTTTTCACGGCCCACTCATCAGGCAGCATTCATACATCGAACCACCATACACAAACTTGAATCGCATCCCGAGCTAGATGCGAAAGGTGAAGCCAAAGCAATATGATGCGGACAGTGGAAGTGGGATGGATGAGTCACACCAACACTTGCTGCTGATCTTTGCTCGGCTCTCCCGCAAATGTACACAATTTCTGCCATTCGTTCGTGGCCACCAGTTTATGTTTCACCAGCTTTTTTCATCCACGGTCTTTTGATTGCCTGTTGTTTGACACTCACTCGGCACGGGTTCAATTGTTTGTGTGAGTGTAAAGCCATCTTTCGTCGGAACAAACTGCGGAAAAGACACCAGAAATTCTTGTTTCCCTCGATGGCTACAAGAATCTGCACATTTTTTTTTACTGTTTTAGCAAACTTTATAGTCTTAATGCAATAGTTCACAGTCGTTTGATTGCACAGCGCTATTATATTGCCATTTTCAGCCCAACTTTATCAAATACACACCGAATTGTAAGGACTTTTGCCTCCTTTTGGCAAGCGAAAATTACGGAACAAACCGCACGGACAAACTCTTCGGAATCGATTGAAGAAAAGACATGCACGCATAAGCTATCGAGAAACGAAGTTATGATGGCTGCTCTACACAGTCAGGATATCAGCTCTGTTTGACTCTCTCTCTCTCACACACCTACCCAAACACGCAATGGTCATCTCATTCGAACTCTCTCCCTAAAAATGTTGCTATCGTTTTCTGATGGCAGGTAGCAAAACGATATGTTTTTATCGTTTCGGATAGGCTTCTACGGTTTTTTCAAAAAAAAAAAAAAAAAAAAAAAAAACAAACAAAGCCGCCCCACCCCCCCCCCCAAAAAAACAAAAAAAAAAAAAAAAAAAACGATTTTCGCTAGTCGATAAATTCGGTTTTCAACTGAAATCATAATAAAATACCCCCACTGAAACCGGCCAGTACCCATTAATGGGTAAAATATCACCCATTTCGAACTTAAGTGGGTTAACTCCTCTAATAGGTAAAACGATTTTACCCATCAATGGGTAAAGAGCCTGTACGTCAGGCTATCGGGTATTTTTTACCCATTTTTCAAAATGTTTGTTATTTGGGAAATGGGTATGAAATACCCATTTTTCGAAATGTTTGTTATTTGCGAAATGGGTATGAAATACCCATTTTTCGTGAGTTGTTTTTAATTGTGATATTAAAAAATGAGCATTAGAATAAACATAATAGATCGCAATAACTGAATGTGTATTTGTATTTTAACAACCCTTTAGCCTCAGACCTTTTACCTATCAGGTATGGTAAGTTTCGTTCCGGAGTTTTCACAGCGGCAAATATTCCGGCGACGTTCAAGTGGTCCATTGAAGCGGTCATCACATCGTTATCCTCCAGAGAGGATATCCGTGGAATATATCTGAAAGGATTGAAATGATTTTGACGTCAACTTGATGAAAGCTTGGATTTTACGCAGCAGAAGAGACACATACTCGGAAGTATGATTCTACTGATGAAATTGAAGCATTTTATATTATAATATTAAATTATTAACGTACCTCTTAGTTTTTGGAAGTTTTCGCTATCCAGTTGAACCTTTAGTTCTTCCATATTCTTCGCGTTTTCGTGGAATGGATTCCGCGAAGTTTTTCTATTTTTCGAACCACGCACTTTCAAATAAACAGAGCGAGCCAGGAAAATGCTAAGATATTTTTTACCCATTAATGGATAGAAAAATACCCATCTTTTGATCTCTCATTGAAAATAAAAAAACGGGTCTCTAGTATGCATTATTTTGATTTTTAGAGTACCCATTTTTTGACAATTTCATATACTATCGAAAAATGGGTACTGGCCGGTTACAGTGCAGGATAGTCATCACGCTTATAAAAAAGTACCCAGCAGAGCAGTTAAGTGTGGGAAGCCAACGTTAGAATTTTACCCAGAAGCAAGTAATTTGTACCCAACGGAAGGTTAACATGATTATACCATAGACTAACTCTAAGACCAGTAGGTCCCGAACAAATACGATATTTTTCTTGGCTCAGTCAGTACTAGCACATCGGTCCCAAGCTCGGTCCCAAGCTCAATGATTCGCCCCTTACAACGTAGCTCACACCAACACATTCTCAAATGTTGTGTCAAAATAACATAGTGAATCAAAACAACAACCAAGATACTAGTACCGGAAGGTACCGAAAAGCGCAAGAATTATTGCAAGGTGCAGACTGCAAGGTATACTAGGACCTAGGGGTTCTCCAACAGTGAACCAATTTCAAATCGCTAGTTGCACATTGATTGTTGATTATACTCAACGTTGGCTTCCAACACTTACCTGCTCTGCTGGGTACTTTTTTATAAGCGTGATAAGTTCAAACTATAGAGCTTAAAAAAAATTAATTATTTTACATTTTCATCAAATATTTTCTGAAATAAGGTTATCTAGTATAAAATTAATTTAAACAACTTAAACATTTCATAGAAGTTTGATGTGAGTGTTTTTCAAGAGGTATGCGTTTTTGTTTCTTTTTTACCCTTCTTACACCAGAAAAGGGTATAAAGATCGCTTGGAAAGGGCGAACCAGCCCAGGAGGCTGAAAGCCACTATAATAAAGAAACAAAAAAAAAAAAATCGCTTGGAAACTCGACTTGTGCGCGATCATAATGGTGCCGTGATCAGGATCATTATGATCGCGCGCGGGAATGACCCTTACGACAGCGGGTGAATAGTCATGAAGAAAACCAATTTTTTTTTGCTCAGGAAATACTAGCATACCGGTCCCAAGCTTATTGATTCGCCCCTAAGACCGTAACTCACACCAATACACTCTCAAATATTCTGTCAAAATAACATAGTGAATCAAAACAAAGCCAAAGATACTTGTACCAAAAGGTACTGAAAAGCGCAATAGTGCATGGCAAGGTGCAGACTGCAAGGTGTACTTCTAAACTAAGGGTTCTACAATAGTGAACCAATTTCAAATCGACAGTTGCTTACGCTATGTATTCGGTATTGTGCGATAAGTGAAATAAAACACTGGTTTATTGACCGTCCTGCCATGGCGGAGGTATGAGAAATACTGACTATTGTCTGATGATGTTATTGCCTAGTCGAGAGATACAATAAGTAGGGTAGCTATACATACATATGACGTTGTCCAAACAGCATATTTCATCATCAACCGATAGATAACTGGTTCCAACGAAATGTCTCCACCACCATCCTCGGGGCCACCACCATCCGGCAACATAACGTAGCCCTTGCCAGAAACTATTAAGACAACTTCAAAAAACCTACTCGGGCCGGGCATGAGTGACATAACGGACTGGAAGGATTCAAACCATATTCGGGAAAGTATGTTAACTGTAAGAAATTTTAGCAATAGATTGTAATTGTCGTTCCTCGGTCCGCAGAAGAAAACGGAACTTGTGAATAACGTCAAAGAAATTCTGGACGAAATAGGCTTGGATGAAAGTATGCCAATCATTCGAACATTGGGTACGATCCTGAACTTCATCTTCGGACGAATCTTCAGTGGACTGCATGTGAATGAAACTTATATCGTGCTGTTCCAGATTGAACGACCCGTTATGGTGGCCAAATAGCGTAGCGGGAAATGATCGTGGGTCAGGCCAAAGGAACCGTCCTAAAAGCCTTGAGTGCAAAGCAACTAGCCGAAGGCATTTCGATCTGCCTCCAGTAACCAGGTCTTGATTTTCAAAATTGTTTAGCTTTTATTTTATTAATAAAATCACAAATCCAAAATCGAAACCGAATCGAAACCAAATCGAAACCGAAATCCCAAAATAATTCTCTTTCATTTTTATATAAATATGCAGAAATTTTAATTATTAAAATTAATTAAAATTAAAATTAAATTTCAGAAATTAAACCGAGGCTAAAATCATATCCGATCTATCCAGTCATTGGAATAAATAAACCAGGTTTATACAGTGAAAAGAATAAATCAAAGGTATGCATATTTGTATAAAATATGCACTCCAATTCCAAGTCCAATTCATAAATCAAATTTCATGCATTGAAATGCATATTTGTATAAATATATGCATTGTAATGCATAAGTTTGATTTATGCATTGGAATGCATATATTTGATTAAAATTAATCATGATTTGATAATTCTTAATGAAGGTATGATCAATACAATACCTGAGAGCACATAAATTGGGAGATGAAAATATACTCGTTGCAGTTCAAAACCGGACAAGACCACTCGCACCAAAGGGTGCCGTTTGCATTCTATAGTGCCGCATCTGGTGCGTTGTATGGCACATCAGATGCACCATTCAGCGCACTAGATGCGACATTTTAGACTCTATAGAATAAGAACAGGATCGATTGGCACGAGTGGTCTTGTCCTGTTTTGAACTGCAACGAATATATTCAAAAATTACACAAAGTCTCAATTTACTATGATTGCACAATTTTCAACGAACATGTACTTATTTAGCATCTTGAATCCCCCTGATAAAAAATTACCTTAAACGAACGATATCACAAATCCTCCAAACATTTATTTAATGGTTTGGATGATAGTCCAAATAGGTCATTTAGAAAAATAACCATAAGAAATTTATTAGGGCCATATCGTTAATCGAAATTGACGGCTAGGATGTCTTATAGCTTATTTTATGGACTGAATATATGAAATTTCTAATAAATATGTGATTTTCCCTTCTCTAGCACTTACTTGAACAGGTCGTTGAACACTACCCTAATAATAAACAGTTTTACATGAGATCCACTGAATAAAGCAGTAGTTTTGCGTACGGTGTGCTTTGGATCACTGTCTTGCTGAAATATGTAGTTACTTTCTAGATCAACTTTCAGCCTCGCGTTCAGCAAGGAAACTTCCAAATTTTCGCTAAAATGTCAAAGTACATAGCAGCCATAATTCTTTCGATTCGAGCATGTTCCCCAACACTTGACCACGCGAAGTATTCCCACACCATAATATTGCCTCCTCCGTGCTTCACTGTTTTCTGGATATTCTTCTTCAAAAGCTCCTCTTCCGTTTTCAACCAAATTTTGGATCGCTGCTTGTGTCCAAATAATTTGAACTTGCTTTCATCTTTACACAACACTTTTTTCCTAAAGGAAATCGGCTTATTGCCGTGTTTCTTGGCAAATTTCAGACGCTTGATGCATACTTATTCTTCAGACCTTGTTGCTGCAGCCTATGTCGTACTGTTCTTTCGGAAAATATTCGGACACAATTTTGTCAACCTAGCCCGCATAACGAAAAACCATTTGCTATACAGTCAAAACTATATTTCGAATGTAAGATATATTATCACATTTTATGTTATTGTAATCAAATAGTTTAATCTCGTTTTCACCACATTTTTAATGTATGCCATATTATCATTGAAAAGTTTTTTATTGTCTGCACTCGGTCTGGATTATATACCAACTTTTTGGCATAGACTCCAGCAAAAATTTTGTTCGTGAAAATTGTCATTTTTTTATGGTAACCTAACTTAACCGCCTATTCAGCATATTGTTATTTGGCCTTTAACCACCAGACATATTGTTAAAACTGTATAGGAGATTGTAAGTTAATAGTTGTCAACTATAAGGGTAAGTGTCGTAACAATAACGGAAACGGATGTCAACAATAAGGGAAATGGTTCAGGAATGGTTTGTGATTATGCGGGAGGGTTTTGACGAGCTCATCTCAAGATTCTTGCATCCACGGCCTTGTCAATCACTTTCAGCCTCGACCAGCTCTATCAATAATTGTACCAGGAGCTGGATGTTAAAGAAGAAAATGGATAAAGTTATTGGCTCAGGAAGTACCAGCACCAGAATTGAACCAGGAGCTGGATGTTAAAGAAGAAAATGGATAAAGTTTTTGGCTCAGGAAGTACCGAGCACCTCTTTCCAAAGCTTAATGATTTACCCCTAATAACGTAACTCAAACGAACACACCCTCAAACATTCTGTCAAAATAACCCAGCAAATCAAAATATAAACAAAGATTCTAGTACCGAAAAGCGCAAGAGCGTATTGCAAGGGGTTCTACAACAGTTAACCAATTTCAAATCGCTAGTTTCATATTGATTGTTGGTACCGGGCTTTAAGCTTTGTGCAAACAATAGAGTTGTAACGTAGCCCTAATTAATTTCGTATGGTGATTTTTCTTAACGACTTTTTTGGGGTATCATTCAAACCATCAAAGAAATGGTTGGAGAATTTGTGAAATCCTTCGTTTAAGGTAATTTTTTATCAGGGTATGCATGCAATTATAGCCTCGTTGTTACTTGGTTTGTTCTTTTTCTCCCTAGAACGTATTGTGGATGGCAATTTTTCAATAGAAATCAAGGGTTGTTATGTATCTTAACAATGAAAAGTTCATGTTTTTCTTGACCCAAGTAACACAACTTGTTATGTAATGTTCAAAAATTCATCTTTAAAACATGATCTCATGTATTTTTCTAGTACACATAATTAATTTTTGGTATCTTATATGACCAAAACAGCGCAATAAATCGATCAATTTGAAACATCTTTAAGGTCACAAAAGAAGTTTTTAGATACAGATTTAGGACTAATAATACGTTTTCAAAATACTTTGAATAGCATGCTTTCAACATGACGATGTCTTATCTTGGTAGTTTCTAGCATCATAATAACAAATAGGTTATAATCAAGTAATTCCAAAGTAAAACAATTGCAGAAATACTTGAACATGACATGCTAGTTTGATAGATGTCAAACGAACAGAAGTTAACAACGATTGTTAAGATTGTTGTGATTGTGAAAATTATGTTTGTTTATGAGGAGAATATGCACAACTCATAGTAAAAAAATGACATTCGTTTTTGTCCAAATCGATTGTTTAATAAATATAAGAAATCTAAAGATTGTAAATGCGTATAACGTTTAACAATATATCATATGCGAGGCAGCCTTTATGGTGCAACTTTTGGTTTTACTCTTGCATAATTGATGCGCCGTTCTAAAGATTAAAACAAATCAACAGAAAATTTTCTTATGTTTTGCAATTTTGTAGCATCTCTGTTGGAATAAACAAAAATCGTCATGGTGGATTAGACACATGGTCTACATTGTCGATTGAAAGTATTTTTAAAACATAAAAAAAATGTCTAGATTATCGCGCAATTTTATTTCTTACTCAAAATGTATCATCTCAATGATCGACAAAAAAAAACACATTTTCGAATTTTTTAGTGATAATTGTAATCATAGTTTCAACCGGCACTGTAATCTTGTTCATGGCTATGGTGTGAAGTTGAAATTGAGTCCAAAATACATCTTGAGAGCAGTCTAATAACATACTCATGATGTTTCATTGCAAATTATTTCAGTTAGTTATAATAACATCATAATAACCATATCAGAGCATCTTCTTAGTGAAATGTCATTTGGCTCCAGAAATCTTAGGAAAAAAATGACGTTTCTTGTGGACTATCACAATTAATCAACTACTGATGGTGATTCTAATTACATGCTATAGTTCTGAAAAATATATTTGTTTTTTATCTCTTGTAGTTAGACCAATTCTGTAACCGTTTTTAAAGAAGATATGCAAATGGGCTAGGTCTGCTTTTTAATCGATATGAAAAAATTATAAAAAAGTAATGGGTATTCATAACGAAATTCATCATATTCATAACAAATATTACTGTCAAATTCGGTATGTGTTTACATCTGCTAATATGACACTTGTTGGATTGAATTGTTGTGTACTTGCATTTCTGCATTTAGTTTCACTTTTTTATAACTTGATTATAACCTATTAGTTATTGTAATGCTATAGACTACCTAGATAAGACATCGTTATGTCAAAAGCATGTTATGCAGTGCATCTTTAAAACTTCTTATGCTACCTAAAAGATGTTATAAAAAGATCGATTAATTGCGCTGTTTTTCGTCATATTTGAGTCGAAAATTAAGTCATATGTTCTAGAAAAATACATGAGTGACTTATGAAAGGCAAATGTTTTGCAACAACATCCTCTTAGCTTGTATATGACAAAATATGTTTTTCATTTCATTCTTAATACTCTTGTATAACAAAATTTCAAGATAACTGACCAAAAAGATGTTTTTGGTGTTACTTGGGGAATAATTTCAAACAAAAATCAGTCAGTTTATTGTTTATTAACTATTGATATTTTGGCAACAATAGACCTTATTGTCTATGTCTAGGTCTATGTATTATGATGACAATGGAGTTTTTTTTTATGGAACTATACATGTGCCGTGCGGTTTGTTGGTTTTCTATTGTGATCCTATTGTAGTTGTTTATTCGGGTATCTTGATGCCGTTTTTCTGTTGGTTCGTTTTATAATACCCTTGTTTTATGTTATTAAACTAATGTCAACGGAACACAGACGTATCCATTGCAGCCAAGTCTTTACTGTTACTCATAAATGCGTTATTGTTACAAAAAAGTGAATTCATGTTAATCATTACTACACTCAGTGAAATAAACTTTCTATATTCATGAGATTCCATGATATGCCGCAAGAATTCAGTATGAATTTCATTAATTTGCCTTATGAAATAAAATGATGCTGAAAGAATAAAAAAGGGCGCAACCTGGATTCGAACCTTGAATGTTGAGGATGTACGTCCAGCAAATTTACCACTAGTATATATCAACTCCTGTAAAAGCAAAGCTTAAAAAACGTTTAAGAACAACGTCATGTAAAATCAAATGTATTCATAAGTCAGGCTTATGAAATTCCAAAGCATCGTTCATAAGTTGAACTTTATGAAAATCTTAAGTATATTTGCATGAGTGTATACGGTTGTTTGCGAATAACCATTAATGGGTAAACAACACCTATTTTCTAATAGAATTCCCATCTGTTATAAAATGGGGGAATTTCTCAACCATGCAATGGGTACCCTAAAGAAAAACACTACCAATAAAAAAAATGTTTAAATTTTTACAACCAATTATGGAAAAAAAAAAGTAAAAACCAATCGTATCCGGTACATCGTTGGTGGAGAGCAAAACTAAAACAAGCTGCGCTTTTCACCAACGATGTACCGGATACGCTTGGTTGTTGAACTTATTTTCACCCATTAATGTGTACAATATAACCTCTTTTTTATTGAATGGGGTTTCCTCTAATGGGTATTTTTTGCCCATTGCATGATTGAGAAATTCCCCCATTTTATGACAGATAGGAATGCTATTTGAAAATGGGTGTTTTTTACCCAATTAAGGGTTTTCGCAAACAACCTTGTGCAGTAAATTCACTCGTTTGAAGTTTCTCAAAATTTAGTGAAAAGTCACTCAATTCAATTAAAACCGGACCTACCCTCCGGACCTCAATTGAGTAAATAAACCAAAAAAAAAAATTTGAGTAAACTGTATTATATATTTTAATTAGAGTTAATCTTACTCATTTTCATAGTGAAATTAGTAAAAGTTGAGCAAAAAAATTTAAATCATTCCGTTTCTCTTTAAAATTCAAATACTAGGAATTAAGAAACTTTTAGCGCATTTAAATATATTCCAGCTTTATTTATTTGGATTAGTTTATATATTTAACAGCATGATTAGTAAATCAAGTCATTCTTGGTCTTCCGCATGAGCTGCTTTTTTAAATGAGGTGGCAAGTCTATTAACTGCCTGTCTTGTGCTATGGTTTAATGTTTTATACAGAATGATCACCATAAAATCGATTAACATTATAAGTTCGCTGGGAACTTTAATTCCGAATACGGGGAAACTTCTAAAAAATAAATCAATGGCGTGAATTGATGTTTTTGCTTCCACATAGACTGGGTTGTTAATCACTAAATAGATCCTTCCCACACCCATGGGTTCGGCAACGCATGCGATGTGTGGTTGGGGAACGCTGTTCAGTGAAGCAACGTATTCCACCAATGCGTTTTCTGAGTGCTGAAATGTCGTAAAATAAACGTAATTAAAATAACTATTAACGAATAAAATTTACTTACCGTTATCCAGTAAACTAAACGATGAATAGCATGTTGATCGTTTACTGGCGGACTCACAATTACCGTCCGACGAATGCCACGAATAGGCATTTTGTCATTAATCCTGAGTAAGGCCCGGATATATTCTGAAAAAAAAGCAATAATCCCATTATTACAGTACGTAATTCAAATGAAGAAGGGAAGTGCGTTTACCATCCTTAACTTGAGCAAACTTATCGGGATAATATAAAAGACACTTAGACAAAACTCCTTTATAATGCGGGTTTGGATCACAATTCGGAAATAACCTCGAAAACGTTTGGTAAATCTGAAAAAATCGAATAAAATATCGTCAGCTTTATTTAACAAAACTAACCCACGAGTCAGTGTTACCAAAAGGCCCCTGAATGTAGTTAAATGAGGAAACATTTCCAAAATTTCCGAGATGCTCTTCCCCCACAACATGACAGATTAACTTAGTTTCGTGTAACCACTTGCAAATCGTAGATGTCGCCCCGCAACGTAAACATTGGGGTCGTCCCTGGTAGATGCACCGATGTTTCTATTCGGAGGAGTATGTTTTTGTTGCGTCATGAGTGGTTGCAAAACAACAAGCAAGCGTAGCATATCAAAAGAGTCTATTCATGATATAATTTCAGTTTTAAGTAATTTAAATATTGAAATAAATATTTCACGCGGCTTTCCTCCGAGCAAAAGTACAACCGCAGCGTTTCGAAAGTGTTACACCGCGTTGTATTTTGTGAACCTTACGTCGCGCGGTGTATTGTATTCAATAAATCTGAGATTAATTGAAAGTTATTGATTGGCCATAGAAACCGTTTAAACAATTATTTTGTGTGCTCTTTTTACTGAAGTACTTCATGAAAAAGATTTACATCTACGTTGAGAGGAAGCGGATGTCAAAATTCATACGATACGTCAAAATGCATACGATACGATACGATTACGAAAATACAGGTGATGATGAGAATTCTGCTGACATGGTCGGAAATTCTCAAACGGATGATGAGTTTTTCACTCAATTGCTGCGGTATTCCGCTACTCACGTTCAGAAACAACTAGTTGGAAAACTAAAGTGTGAACAATGCTTGCTACAGGTCATTCGGGATCTCGGGGTCCTTCCTTAGCTCAGTCGGTAATGGCACAGCTACAAAGCAACACCATGCTTAAGGTGGCTGGGTTCGATTCCAGGTCTGGTCTAGGTATTGTTCGTAAAGGAAAATTTCTCGACTCCCTGGGCATAGCGTATAATTGTACTTGCCACACAATCATACTAATGCGAAAATGGTACTTGGCATCGATAGCACTCAATTTATAACTGTGGAAGTGCATTTAGAACACTAAGTTGAGGGCAAGCAATAAGTTAATTGTGAAAGCAAAAAGCAAAATGCTGAAGAAAAAAATGGTCATTCCGAATACTTGATAAATTAAACATTGCCAAGTATTATGCGAAGCGGGAAAACAGGATCGTCATGACAATTTACAACACCCAGCAGCTTGTTTTCATGCAACTATCATTGCACGTTTTGAATCAAGTTTTAGTGAATAACCATCGCAACATCTTGACAAATTTGTGCATTGATTTTCATCTAAAGCTGCGACTGGAACAATATGCTAAAAAATGTGGTAAAGCAAAGCACACACTCCGCAAAAAGCTTATTAATTTGATTCTTTTCCGGGGTGAAAGCGATTTACCTTAACAGTCATAAACGTTGTTTACCCTTGAGAAATATATAATAAGATAAAATAAATGCAATAATGAAAAATCTATTGAAAAGAATGAAATTATTACATATGCTTAAAAAAAAATACATGAAGGAACTCGATTCTGTCGAAATCCGGAAAAACTACTAGCGAAAATCGATCATTCTGATGCATGATAACGGGCATCGGAGATATTACGATGAAAGGCGCATCACTTTGTGAATCCAGTGAAGTACCTCTTCCTTAAGATATTTCATATAGTTCTCGAGACAAATCGGTTTTGGGGAAGTAGATTTTCCAGATTTTGACTGGTACGAGCATATCTTGTTTATAAATACCTAGTTCGAAAAAGAACGAATGGTGAATGAAAAATCGTTGACATGACTTAATTTGTTACATGGAATATCAATGATGACGTTACATTTTACAAATCGGCTCTACACAAAGAACTTTAAATTAATGGTTTGGCAAACAATCTAATGATCGCTTTTACCTTCCAAAAGTTATTTCACTTTAAGAAATATTCAAACGGCTAACAAACAAATGTTCAAAAATAATGGATTTCATGTTTGAACGATCCCTTGAAACTCTTGCGCAATTGATAATTGACCGCTCTCCTTAGGAAACGCTAATCGGCTCCCTCTTCCCATCTGAAACAAGTTTTATATGAAGCAATTCCAAATTTTGTACACCGATAAAAAGAAACATTGAATTTTCTGCGTTATCTTATGCACATAAAGGGAATGCTAGATTTGGCAGATATTAATGGGATATTTCATGTAAAGTTAAGCCAGATAACGCCTGAATCCAGCCTGTTGTATGAAAGATTGCCAACCTTGTTGTATGGCGCATGAAAGATTGCAAATAATTTCGTTGTTTACGCTTTCTTTGGCATGGAATTAGACAAGGGGAAATTTTACGTGCTTGTTAAAATTAATTATTTTTTTCTGTGTACCGATTGTCACATTTAATACCCCTCCCTCCCTTCAGTGCGTGATGTAATTTATGTACAACACACTTTTATTTTCTCCTTTCCCCTCCCCCCCACAAAAAACACCACAAAAATTAAAATAATTTTTTTCCCCCACCAAAAATCTCCCACCCCACTTTTTAAAGAACGCTAGAAAATTTTTCGCCCCCACACTTTTAACAGCCCCCCCGGCCCATTTTTTGAGTTTCAGTGACAATGTACTAGAAGTGTCAATAGCTGTGTTGTTTAATTCACCAATTGCCTTTGATGAGTGAATTTGATGAGTTGCGCTGTCAGTTTTTGTATCGTATAGTTCAACCGTGACACACGATTCACGAGTGTGCTACACAGTTTTTGTTGCACATATTTTTGAGGGTGTGCGTGTATTGAAACAAATTCATTGCTTTCGTGCACACTCATACATGATAGTGGGAACTTAAAACAAAATCAAAATAAACTCAATTTGAAATCAACTTGGAGTAAATTTCTTGGTAGACTTTGTTACAATCATATATGAGTTTATTTTTATTTCTTTATTTCTTAATTCCATAGAACATTAAGAATTTCAAATATAGCAAAAATATATTTTCATGAGTTGATATTGTTTCGTTTGGATTGAACATTATTTTTCAAAGCTGCACGCAGATAAATATATTTATTTCAAAAATAAATCACTTTGAATTCAAAGAAAAATCTTTTTGACTCAGGGCCTAATTTCAATTTTCTTTGAGCTTAGTTTTGGTTATTAGTGGTAATATTGTGACACTCGGGCATAATTTATTAGTTTAGAGGGTTTTTGCGCTTCGTCGCGAGTGAATCGATGATTATTAGCAGTTTTGAAGCTCGATATAAAGTCGCCACATAACGGGGATTTGCATTATTGGCAGAGTGTGGAGTGAAAAAACGAAGACTAGTGCAATGTAAAGAACGGCCATTTTTTGCTGGTCAGAAGCAGCAAACGAAAACAACGCGCATGGGCGGGTGAAAAGCTTGCACATAATTTTAGGTGCATTCACCACGGGGTGTACAGAGTTTTGTTATGCAGGTTGCATATCTAGCGGGCGGTTTAGTAACGTTAATGCGCATATTTAATCGCGAGTGCATGAAATTAATCACGAATCAACGTCGAAAGGTTTTATTTTTACGAATGAACAAGATAGTGTGATTGAGGAGGCGGACATGGGTGAGATGTATCTAACTATATAACAAAAATCTTATTTTCCAAAAATACTAAATACGTGCCTGGTTTGGAAATTTAAAATTTCCAAATCTGGAAGTATGTTGCAGTGCCCTTATCCAAATGATATCGGTAATGTTTACATGCGGGGCTTATTGTATGTGAAAGTAACCTTGGAATGGACGTGACTCTCCAGACATTCTGAAATGGGTTGCTGGATCTGCAGTAGAGCTATCACTTTCTAGCTCCCGGATTAAAGCTGCTTCCAATGGTCACTTGAATGATTGTTGTAAACAGATTTCTTCCATAATACCATTGCCGGCCGATGGGTGTTAGATTGGACACACACACACACAACAGGGCCTAATTTCAATTTTCTTTGAATCAAATATTAACGATATTAGTTTCAAAGCAATCATTTTTTAGTTTTCACAATCTAGCTTCCATACGACTGGATGTAGATTCAAAAATATTTTCATTTGATTCTAGCACATCGTTATTTGAATCAAATATTTTTTTTTACTTCAATTATGTGCAAAAACGCTTTGACTCAAAATAAAATTGGATTTGTTTTAAGCCCAGTATCGACTTCAAAAGTAGAGAGGTTACGGAATTTTGTTCAATATTACCAAGCGGAATTTTCACAATTGATCTGCATGGAGCGAAATGTCACCTTCACTTGCGGAATAATCGAGCGGAATATTTTTCCGAAAGTAACTTCAAAAGCGCACAATTTCAGGCACAACACTTTTTTTCCCCCCCCTGTTTTTTTTTTCTCTTAAAACTACCAACACAAACATTTGCCCTCTTCCTTTTGCATCAATGCACAACTCAACAGCTCACCGTGATCCACCTTACGGTGGATTGATGAGTTGAATGATGGTTGCACGTGAGCTTTTATCGTGTAGCGTGACATCGCTGTGACATTTCCAGGCAATCTCATCAAAAAGCGATTGATGAGAAAAACAACAGCACTAATATGTTCCCGGGTTGAGTTGATGTTACTCAAATTCATAAATCCTCTTACTCATGCGCTGACGTTTCAATAGAAAATATGAAACTGAGTAGCTTGTACTCAGTTTTGAGTTCTCTTGAACGAGCGTATACGCCTTTCAAGGCTCACGAGGTAACAAGTTTAACCCACCCCTACTTAAAAGTCAACAAAATCGACACAATCAAAATCAAAACCAACAAATTTATTATCGCCTGGCATTTTCATGTTATTTTAATAAACCTTAAGACGTTAATTTAGTTTTTCTTTTCATTTAAACAGTTGCGACACAATGGACAACAAACAGAAAATGTACGTAATATCTAAATAATACCAGATTCACATTAAATTAATTTTAATTTATCTTCAGACTCATTGTTGGCGATGTGAAAGGAAAGTTCAAATCCTTTTTCGCGCGCATTGAAAACGTAAACAAGAAGACCGGTCCCTTCGATTTAGTAATATGCGTAGGAAACTTCTTTGGGTCGTCACCGGAAATAGCAGAACTGAAGGATTACAACGATAATCGAAAGACAAGTAACTAAATTTTCATACGTATTAGAAACAATAGTAATTCTTTGCATTTCCAGTTCCCATCCCGACCTACATTCTTGGCCCCAATGATGAAAGCTCCGCTAAGTTTTATAAATCGTCAGACAATGATATTTGCCCCAACCTGAGCTATCTTGGAAAACGGGGTATATATGCTACTTCCAGCGGGCTGAAAATTGCTTATGTTAGCGGCACGGAAGCCGAAGGAGATAATCCCAAGTCTGCACCTGAGTGGAAATTCACCAAAGATGACGTAATGGCCGTGCGGGATTCTTGCTTCGCTAGCAAATCCAACATGGGAGATTTCCGAGGCGTGGACTTGTTGGTAACGTCACAGTGGCCGGCAGGGATGAAAGATAATGGAAAATCAAGTTCAAAGCGCATTGCATGGTTAGCAGATGCGATTAAGCCACGGTATCATGTATGCGGACTTAATGGAGACTACTATGAACCCCCACCGTACCGGTAAGTAGATATAGTGTTAACTCTTACATCGTCGCGTCGTACTCAGAAAAAATGATACACAGGCTATAAATATTCGGAATTTTTGGGTAAAGAAATTTAGCTACAGAAAACAACATGGAAAACGATGACGATTGGCGTTTAACATAATAGTGTTTTTTTTTTTTAAACTGCGGTTGACAGCGATCGAAAACTATTCTCAAACCTCAATGCCTCTTAGTGTGATTAAATTCATGTTACAACCAACAACGCCAACAGACAATGTAATGAAATTCATAAGTGATTCTTGTGTTTTTCGAAAACAACTGTCCCATGTTACAAAATACGAAATGCCAAAAAATGCCAATTCTATTTGTCCCATTCGAATGTGTTATAGTTGCAGTGGTCCAAATATGCATCCATTTTTTTTAATACCACCATTGGGGCTTTATTAAGCCTGTTGGTGCTGACTAAATAAATAAATAAATTTTCTAAATAGTTAAAAATACTGGAATTCTTCAATTAACTTCACGATTAAAAAAAATAGTAGAATGGTAAATATTAAATTATGGCGTTAAGCACTGAAAGGTCATAAGTGTCAAAAAGTCATAAGTGTCACAATTATGTGTCTACCGTCAGAGTAGGTCCAAAACAGCATTTGCAAACAAACACTTATAAGTCAATTAGGTACTTGGGTCATCCTGGGGGAAGGGTAGCGTATGGGAAATTTTCCCGTTCACGATGATGTCACTGATTTGTTTGGACGACTCAAAGCTTCGCGAGAGAAGAGCTTACAAATATTGCTTTACAATGATTTTGAACCAAAAATAACGGTTCAACTTTTAAACGCTACTATTATTATTGTTCCAGCAACAAACCCGACAAGAATACCCAGATGGAGCTGGCAACCCGTTTTATCGCCCTTGCTGAGTTTGCAAACTCGGAGAAAAAGAAGAATATTTATGCGCTGAACGTAACTCCAGTAGAGAAAATGCGAATCATTGAACTGATTCAGAAGACCACCGATGAAGTGGTTTCTCCGTATGCCGAGATGTGTTTCTTCGAAGGTGAGAAAGATGCAAAGGACGCTCGTGGAAATCAATATTTTTATGACATGAATGCATATGACGACAGCAACCGTAAGCGACGAAGTCAAGGCAATCGTATCAGCGGAAACCAGGATCAAAAGCGAACCAAGCCTACTTTCGACCCGGAGAAATGCTGGTTTTGTTTGTCCTCTGGATCAATTGAAAAGCATCTGATCATTTCAGTCGGCGAACATTTCTATCTGGCGTTGGCTAAGGGACCAGTTAACGAAACTCATATACTGATTCTTTCCATAACACACATTCAAAATGCGTCCTTGCTTTCTGCTGAACAATGGACCGAACTGAACAAATTTAAAGAAGCACTGACACAGTTCTTCAAAGATCGCGAGGAAACTATTTTTCTCTATGAAAGGAACTACAAAACGGGTCACCTGCAGATCAATGCTATCGGAGTCGACAACAATGTGGCATGGAAAATTCAGCATGTTCTGGAAGACAAATCTGAGGAGCATAACATAACGTTGGAAACAGTGCCGAAACCGTTGTCACCTTCGGATCTACCGCAAAAGAGCCCATATTTTGTGGCGGAACTTCCAGATGGTAATGTCATGTTCACAAAACAAATGAAAAACTTTCCCCTACATTTTGGTCGAGAGATAATCTGCGCGGATAACCTGCTTAACTGCGAGGAAAAAGTCGACTGGCGCCAGTGTAACCTGGCCAAGGAAGAAGAGGAAACAATAACAATGAAGTTCCGCGAAAGTTTCAAACCATACGATTTCACGCTATAAGCCTACTTTTTTAATTATTAGCTGAATTTTATTTGTTTGTTTTTCGTTCACTTAATTTCTTCTATATCATAATTTCGTCCTTAAAGGACTCATTCCCTTTTCGAAAGGGGTGGTAGCTTTGAAAATCCTATATAATAAAATAATGCTTGTATGATTGCGCAGAGAGGTAAATTTGTAGTATTTCGAGAAATATTTGAAAGACATCCTACACGTAAATAAAAAATCGCATTGGATTATTTAGTCAAGCGGCTTTTACTGCCACTCAAAATATGAAATTCTGAACATCTGAGATTTTTTTCTTCAAGAATTCCGAAAAAAGTTGTCCACATTGATACACACTCTAAGCTCAGACAACCCATAATCGCAAAAAAGTTCACATACTCATTTAGGGGTAAAGTCTAGTTAACCCATGCTTGAGTAAATTTTTACTAGAAAAAATACTCAAATATCGTAAGTAACGTGTGCATTAAAAAAATTGACTTTTTCCGGATGGTGGTCAGGTCTGTCTGTCTGTCTGCTTGTCTGTCTGTCTGTCTGTCTGTCCTCTAAAACTCTGTCCTCTGTTTTTCCTCAACGGGTCTTCTTTTGAGGGGTGCACTTAGAACACGTCGTTTCTAAGTTTCAAATGCACTTTTGTACAACAGTTCGGAAAGGAAACGATACTCTTCTAATGGTGGAAGAGGATCGGTAGAATCAATACCAAGGGTTACCGCCGATGCAAAATGTTGCCAATCGATATGCCTCGTTAGGTCATAAGGAACATGCATTGACTGGTCTGTTTTTTGAAAACTATTTGTGATTGAGATAATAATTGGTAAGTGATCATGGGGATCATTGATTACCTTCCACAGACAATCTAATGATAGAGAATTAGAACACAAAGATATGTCAAGTCGACTCTCTTTGCTATTTGTGTCGCTTCCCCAATGTTCAAGTGCTTCCCTTAAAGAACGTTTGGCTGGATTTCGACACACAATGATCGCGAGGTAAAAACAGGTTGAGTAACGCAATACGGAGTGCGAAAAAAACTGTACCGAAGCTCTTCAGCGTTCGATGCGGATTGGTTGACTTTTACTTTAGTGTTTTAATTAACATAAATATGATCTATCCGTCCATTTATTCTAACGAGGACGAACTATCAGCCAAACCGAAAATGCGTGGAGACTTTCAGAGAAGCACTCACCGTAGGGATGCCGTGAAAGCCTACGTATTTCTGTACAATCCGACTGAAAAACAAATGTTCCAACACTATCAAGATACGCATTCTGATCTGAAAATGAGCAAAACGTTTTTCTCTAGAGTCACGAAGAATGTAAAACATGCGTTGTTGCTATACAACATCAAAAATTTACGAGTATTTTTTCAAACAGACGTGCCTGATTTTGTAAACAAAGAGGGGAAGTAAGATTCAAACGTAAATTTCTCGAAACTCTCTTTACGGAAAGTAGTATCACTATCATGTTAAGGAAATGTTATTCCTTTTGTTGGTGGCCCTACTTTGCATAAAAGTGTTGAAAGTTTTAAGAATTTAACGTTTGAATATTACTTCCCCTCTTTGTTTACAAAATCAGATACGTCTGTTTGTTAAATTTGGTTCAGTCAGAAAATACGCTAAATGAAATGCGATAATATCAGTGAACGATATAATCAGATGTAATTAAGCTTTTAGCGGATCTTCGCAAAATATCGTTTTAGCTATAGCTAATTATATGGCTATATACAATTGCTATATAGCTATAGACAATTGTGGGACTATTTCTTCATTTGATATTGCTGATCAATTGGGTGCCAAATTCGGCCGAAATAGCGTCTCACTTCCGTGAGACCGCAGGAAGGGCAGCAAGTGCTTCTGGAGGAACTCGTATCGGTAGATTTTGCCGTTTCATTGTATCCGTCGTGATTTCTGGCTTATCTCTCGACACCCATAGGTGGCCTACCAAGAACATTTGGCGAATTTGCCCACCTTCGGCCAACCGTTATGTGGCTTCGTAAAACTCCTGCCCCGGCAATTGCCTCGTCTTCGCCTTGATACAAGTCTCGTCATCCATCACGACGCACCTCGGTTTCGTAGCCACTCTCGGTACAGCTTCCTGGTGTGGGTTTTGGCTACCGTGTTTTGTTTGTCGTTTCAGTTTGGTGCCTTTCTGACTTTGTAGACGTGAAGGTCAGACCTCCGCCTTCTGAGCCACATCGCGGATTGAAAAGTTCAGTTGACTCTTGAACGCTTGAGATTCATTGCTTCACCGCATTAGCTGTATTTGGTTTTCTGCTGCTGCCTGGGTCACCTGGGTGTCCTTGAATGACTTCATCACCCGGGAAACCATCGAATGTTGGAATCCCAGGTGTTATCCGACCCATCTGTGGGACGCAGTTGGATTTTCCACGACGGCGCACACATTCTCGGTGGATCTGCTATTGTTCCGATGTCATCTCGCTAACCACTTGACAGATTGCTTTGTATTTATTCCTTGGTGTCAGTTTATAGATCAAAAATTTCTTTGCATAATTATTCTGTAAATAAATACATATGACAAATTCGCACAGCTATTGAATTTCATATATTGACCGCTTTAACGACTGTTTCAGATTTCCCGGGTATCTGGGAGAATGATTTCTTCAGAAGATGGCCAAAATAAACACCAAATGAGTATTTATCTCGTCGAGCGCGCCCTCATATGAATGGACCCTTTGAACGGATGGTCAATTCTGTAAAGTCGGCGATGGAAGGGAGGCGGAAGCTCTTACTCCTGATCATATCCTGCTTAGAAGTTCAAGTGGCGTTTGGAAATCAGCAGTGGAACCAACGAACGTAGCTGCAGCTCTACGTAGCACCAGGGGACAGGTGCAACCGCAGATAGATATTCGCTGGTAGCGATGGTTGCGTGAGAGTTTTCCAACTCTTACGTGATGTACAAATTTGTTCGGGGAGGTAAAACCAGCGGCTGGTAGAGATTTAGTCCTGGTCGTGAAGGATTCGAAAAGAAATGGTTGAAGAAGAGATCGAATTTGCAAGGTGCAAGGTGTAAGGTCTAAGGTCTAAGGTCTAAGGGTGGGGTTTATATTTTGCGAAGTGGGATATCTACCTCAACAGTGCCAGGACGTGTAACGCTGGGAATTTCGAGAAATAAGTAGTAGGAGTAGGAAGAAGATTGTCAGCTGTCAAAGGATTCGAGAGCATTATTAATCGAATAGCGAGTGATTAGAACGCGCCGTTGAAAAGTTTATCAAAAATGAATAAATTTGTTGCACTAAACTTAATACTATTTGAATTGTTCTACTTAGAATGAATTGGAAGGCTTAACTTTTTAAGTAAATCTGTCTTAAAAGGTGAGTCGATAATTATTGCAACACTTTAGATTTATTGGCAATTCGACTATAGTTACCGAAATGAAACCAAATTTTTACAGTAGTTCAGTATATGTATTATTTTCAGCTTACATACGATGGTTATGTCTTAGGATGAGTTTGAGTAAAATGCTAGAAATGCTCGGTACTTCGAATTTCGACATCTGTGGGTGTTGTGCATGTGGGTGAACAAAGTCTTTTCGCGAACGGTATGCTGATTTACTTTCATCTCGACCGGGACGCTGACAGACGTTTAAGCAAGAACAAAATTAATCGATAACTTTCTGTAAATTTTCAAATAAAATATGTTAGCAATCGCTTGCTCACTAGCGCCGCGTAGTTCACTTAGTCGAGGTGTCCACTGATGTGGCGATGTTGCGGCATCTGTTAGCATGTCAACATATCATGCCGTCGTTCACCACGCGCCACCCTATATTAACACGATGTTTTGACGTGCAATGAGAAGCCACATGGCGGCACTTCGATGGGCGCCTCACCTTATCCCCCCAAAAAATCCCCCTATTTTTTTTTTTGTTGTTTTTTGTTTTAAAATTTTTTAAACCCCCGGATACAAACTTTTTTGGCTGTGACCCAAAACTTACTCATAACTCCCCAAAAAAAAAGATTTAAACAAAAAATTCAAAAAAAAAACCGGGCAAAATTTGTTTAATTGATCGAAATCAAGTATGAAAAAATTTACGCAAGTTTGAAACAGTCGTAAGAAGAATCGGCTCATTTAATTATTCTCGTACAATACTTATTTCAATTGCTACGTTCTTAACCTTTGCTTGCTGAACAGAAGCGGTCGAATTACGAAAAAACGAGTAGAGCATGGATCGATCAAGTGGAAAGCGAAATGCGGACCCTTCGCAGACTGCGAGGCTGACAAAGTGCAACTATTTTTTATTTTTTTATTTTTATTTTATTTTCCGTCGGCCTATTTCCTTACATGGTGACAATCACCGACTCCAGGAAGACGACTCCACCACCTGAACCCTACCTATCGTATCATGAATATGAGTCGGGACCAACGGCTTTACTTCCCTTCCGAAGGAAGACGTGACCAAATTTTTTCGCCTCAGATAAACCACCGACGTCGACTGGGATTGAACCCAGACCCACTGGGGTGCCAAGTAGCAGTCACGCTTACCACTACATCATCTACGCCGGCAAAGAAGTTCAACTGTAGACCGTGTTTTTTGGAGAAACTTCTGTGCACAGCAGAGGACACCCAGGCCTTCGCCTGTCAGTAAGTCAGTTAGTTAGTAAGGCTGTACACGCTCCAATATATATTTTACCTATTGTTACATTTACTATTAGCTATTACCTATTGTTACTTACGAGACTGTAAGCTATATTTTGAGGATGCTGTCTCACACTCACTCGCATAATCTGAAGGAAATTCTTGAACCATTGAAATTTGGGTATTTTCAAGTGTCGTACATCAAAAAACTAGAGAGCTGATTAAGTCAAGTAGTTATATTACAACGAATCTTAAGCAACTAAAATACATTTTATTTCATTGAACAACATAAGGACCGATTTAAATTTTATTGTAAGTCTGTACATCGAACTCATAGATGACTATTTGAAACCGAAAAAAGAATATTTGTCATATAACCTATTGACCGGTTTTTCTCACCCTTCGTTTTTGCTTCGGATATGCTTCAAGTTTGTAGGCATTAGGATATCGCAGACGCAGATTAACTTGTCCATTGAACTTCTTGTCGGGTGTGGTATCTTCACCCGATCGTTTTCGGTAGCGCAAAAAGTAGCCAGGAAGATCGAACCATCCTCCGGCTTTACCTTTGACTCCATCGCACGTTAGGCCGCCCTGGGGATTGTTGTAGCACCGAACGGGTCGAGAGTTGTGTTGGTATGATTCGAAGGACTCTGAACCTTCGGCATGCGATAGCAGGGGCTTGGTACTCGGCGTCATGTGGGAGTAGTTTTTAGGTGAAGATTCATTTCCCGCGTTTTGATAAATACGTGTGCTGGTGGAATTACTAGAGTCTTTGGTTTCCTCTTGTGACTGACTGTCATCCCAGAACTTTGAATCAGGATAATCAAATGGTGGAGAATCAGGATGGAAGTGCGCTCTCGGTTTCTCCGTGCTTGGTGTGGGATAACCGTCGGGTATTTTGGAAGTGCTGTGGTATAGATACCATGCTTCGTCATCCCACGTAAAGTCTTCGTAGCTGTCGTATTCGTCAGAAGAACCAACACTGGAGGTTCCTGACGAATATGTAGTTCTAGCAGTGGGTTGCTGGGATGTAGAGGTAACTGAGGTCGAACTTGCAGCTGACTGGCTTGGTGTAAGCGTTGTGTTCGCGGTAGCTTCAGTAGATTTTCTATTGATATTTTTAGTTGTGGGTTGCTGGGAAGTATTTGATGTTTCTGTGCTATTTTCGGTTGTCTGTTTTGAGGTAGTCGGTGCGGTTGTGTTCAACAGTGGTTCAATAGATGTTTCATTGATATTTTTTGGAGTGGGTTTCGCAGAACTGTATGCAACTTCTGTGGTACTTTCAGTTGTCTGTTTTGACGTGAGCGATGTAGCTTTTGTAGATTCAGTTGTTTGTTTTGCTTCATCTGTTGTACTTATCGTAGCCATTCTTGTAATCATGGAAGTAATCATTGTTTTGGTCATCGTGCTATTTGAAGTGGCAGTTTCATCAGAACTGTATCCTTTTGTGCTCTTCCTACTTGTCAACGTTACTGATTCTGTTGGTTCTTTTATGCTGGTTTCCGTTACTGAAGTGTGGTTAACAGTGGTAACAGTAGATACTGTGTGTGAAGCTGTGGCTAATGTTATTTCATCAGTTTGTGACGAAGTTGTATCTGGTTTTATGTCGGGATCTTGAAAAGTCGTTGCATCGGTATTTGTATCGGATAATGGTGCAGTTACCGAGCTAGTTTCGATTGAATCTGTAACTTTTGTGGTCAATTTGGTAACTGGCCGTGGTTTCTTGGTACTAACCATACTCGGGGTAGTAGAATATGTTTTATTGGGATTGAAAGATATTGTTGTTGAAGACGGACGACTTGTCGTAATTGTTGTGTTTAGAGTGCTGATTGTGGTAGTTTGTTTAGGAGTGCAGTTATCAAATTCCAAATCGTGTTTAATGACAAAATCTTTTACAATTCTATCCCATGGAATATATTCGCAGTTTTTAAAATATCCCATATAACAGCGTTCTTTGTCAACATTGTAATACATCATTGGAGGGCATCTGAAAAGAACAATACAATACAGAATTAGCCGGAAAGATGATTTGGCATCATATCTTCTTACTCATATCGGATTTGAAAGAACGATCCATCCATATTGGGTATACAACGATAGAACAAATTGCAATGACGTGATGTTCGAAATTGTCCTTGCACAATACACTGCGGAAAATAGTCGTTGTCAAAGCGATCCAGTATATCATGCTTATCTACCTGTGTAGTCAAAACATTGGATTAAACATTTATATGTTTATATTATTTTAAACTTACGTAGCACTTTGTCATTGTTACACATCGGTGAAGGTCGGGATGAAACATAGTTGCAGATGGGCATTTGTAGACGTATTGCAAGTAGTTATGGTTGTTCCGTTGGCAGTCGTAGAAGAAAGAACAGTTGGATGGAACAGGAAACTTACCTGTGAATAGTAATATCATAATTAGCTCGTGAAAACACTTGAATGAATTATTACCATCTTTATTGCAGTTAGGGATCATTACATTGCAGTTTTCCGATTCATCGTATATTCGTATTGTATTTTGAGGTTTATCAGTGGGTTGTACACATCGCCCCAAAGTTTCGTTGAATTTCTATAAAATCATTGAATAAACAGTATTTAAAAACCATCAATACGTAGACTCCTTACCATATCTGTCGGACACATTCCAATCATGACCCCATCCGGGCTGCAAAAGTAGTAAAAATCATTTCTGTTGAAGGTGTGAAGACCAGTATCGCCGTCCGTACATTTTGCAGACTGAAAAAAGGTGTTCTTAATACTTGTATATAAAAAGATAAAAAAGACTAAGTAGAAGGCATGTTAAATGAAGATGAATACGATTTGTCCAGTTCGATTGAGGTTTAAATTATGATTCTGCTCTGTTCACTGTAGACCTTTTTTTAACCTCCTCATAAAGCACGTGTTCGATCTGACACAGCACACGGCGTGCTTGATGTTGTATAAATAGCCGAATCTACGCGCCTTTGTCACGATAAGGTGCGTACGGCTCTAACAATATCCATCTGTATTTTGTGTCCTCTATAGAAGTGACACATCGCTCTATGTAATTTAGTGGTGTTCTATAGAGTGTTCTTAACAGTTGCAGCGATACCCAATCGAGCTGGCACGCTGCCTCTAGGTGGTAATAAAATTAGTCTAAGCCAAATAGATTGTTTCACTCGCCTCTCGTCATGTCCATTAACAAAAATATTATGGCAACGAATGGCCTGGTCAAACCCTGGATGAAACATTGATGCCGTGACCAGGATAACAGGCACACCTGAGAAACGGTTGGACATCATGGATGATCGACCAACACCACTCGCATTAGACCGGAGCGTCTTCCCGTTTGAATTATTCCGTTCGCTCGCTCCGAGCGATGCCTCCACCGTAGCTTCCACCTGCCAGATCGTCACATCCACCTGTCTGACTACAGCATCCACCCGTTCGGACCGTAGTTTCCACTCGCCGAATCACAGCGTCCACCTTCCGGACCACAGAGTCCACCCGTTCAGACCACAGCGTCCACCCATTAGAACCGCAGTGTCCCCTTGCCTGATCGTAGCATCCACCTGTTTGGACTCAAGCGTTATCCTTGGACCCCACCGTTATTTTTATTGCATTATCAATAAGGTCGCAGGGTCGAAATCAGTATTTTTTTCGGTCTATCCCGCCCGCTCAACCAACAACAAGCTTCTACCAAACTAAATGGGAAAACAGTCGTTTTTGGACGCCGGTATGTTGAATCTCACATATCGCTCGAAAATCCGTTAATGTTTTAACGGAAAAATAGCTGAAAGAGCTTCAACAACCTGACTTACAGTGTTGATGGCACGGCGTGCGGCTCACTCAAGCGGTAATGGGACTCGTTTACGTGCCTAACCACTAAAAACAATCCTTACTTTCTCTTAGCCTTCTCCCCCACGGGACAACGATGAAGCGACTACTAAGGGAGGTGGTTGTGCTCATGCATTTCTCTTCAGATCTCAGCTCTAGCTGGCTTTGATCGCAATCAACCTTGTGTACACATCGAGACGAGTACCGATATGGAGTACCCGAAGGTCATGAAATGCTCTCTTCACAGCCGCCCTCGTTGAACACTTGCTCCTGATCTGTGCACCGGCGTTGTTAATTTGCGTTGCAGTTCAGATAACTCAGAGCTGGCAGTTGTAGGCTTCTTCATAAGATCCTCAACTTCTATTCAGTTCCAGAGCCATTTTACTCACAGCCTTGACACAATCGACTCGAGTAGGGGCGATCCATATACCACGTGGACAGTTTGGGGGAGGGGAGAGGGTTGGAAAGTGTCCACGATCTATGTATTCTATTTAAAAAATACATGAATGATTGTCCACGCAGGGGGAAGGGGGTTTCAGAAATGGATAGCCCCTAAGCCAACGAAGAATTCCCCGACAGTGGAAATTCGTCCGATACTGGACCACGCTGAGCCATTCAATTTCTATCTACACTGCAAACAACCCGAGTCAACCCCGGCGGAGGATCTGCCCCCGGTAGTGGAACATCCCTCGACACATTTTGTGGACGGCGTTGACTGGACTGGTGTCTGCTAAACAATTATCTGGTGACCATTAGGTAGTCAAAAACAACGTGCTTTGGTGTCTCTTCGACGACTGCGCATTCCGGGGAAACCGCGTGTCTGAATCTGTGAAGATACTTCCTATAGCAGTCATGACCTGATAGGAACTGCGTCAAGTAAAAGTTAACCTCGCCATGATTTCTGTTCATCCAGGATTATAGAATCATTATATGCCTGTTTGCCTGTCCACTCGCTTTTCTCCGCCTTGTTTCACTCCTGCTGTCACTTTGCCATCAACACTGCTCGCACGATCTTCCGAACTTCTCTGGTTTGCTTCTGCTTGTAGCATTCGTTGTCCTTCGCCAGGGTAATGTCGATGTGTATGTGTGTATGTGCGTGTGTAGCGATGGCGAAATTGAATATAAAGTTGAAACTTTATGAAATCTTCCATGGAAACAACCAACATATTCCATAAAAGTATCACACATAACAACGAAAAAAAAAAAAAAAAAATCAAGCTATTACAATGCTGTTCATAAAATTACATTGGACCTCCCCTTGTCGTTTTATTTACCCTTAGTCTTAGCTGTAAGCTGGCGTGCAACAAGTTTTCGTAAACGTATTTGAACCTGAACAATGATCCTAGAACAAAAATGTAGTGCAGTTATTGCTTTGCTCAAAGTAGGAAAAAGGCAGCAAGATATTATTCGGGAGCTAACCAATTTGAGCGGGTACAGAAGTTTTGTAAATCGTACATTCAAAAGATACCTGTAGACCAGCTTTACTATAAAAAAAGGAAATGGTGGTGGACGTCAAGCCACAGCAACTACAACTGCCATGATAAAAGAAGGTGAAGAAGCGTTTGCAAAGAAATCCGCGACAGAGTGCCATTGAACTAGCGAAAGATCTTCATATATCAGATCGCAGTATTCGAAGAATCCTAAAAAGAGGATTAAAACCAAAAAGTACAGCATCTTACAATCAAGCCAAAGAAAGAGTGAGTGAAGTATTTACGGACGAAAAGCTCTTCACTATTCAGCAATTCGTAAACAAGCAAAACGATAGGGTTTTGGTTGACAGAAAAATCCCGAAGAAGTTTCCACGTTCTACGGGCTACTCGACTACACCTGCTTCAGTTCCTGAAAAAACTCCACTGGTTTTGTTCCTGAAGGGGTGACAATCAATAAACAAACCTGGGCACAAGCTCATTTTGTTTCAATACCTTGGGGCTTTCTACAGGATTCCGCACCGGCTCATGAAGCGAAACAGACACAACTATGGATTGCTGAACATTTTCTAGGATTCATGTCACGGAGTGGCCAGCGAATTTGGCTGACTTGAATCTAATGGACTTTTCTGTATGTAGTATGTTGGAAGCCAGGGTCTGCTCTAGAAAAGATGAAAGTTTAGAAAACCTGAAGAGTCATCTATTAGTTGAATAGGATCTAATACCATAAGAACATCTGTGGGCAGCATACAATGCGTTTTTCGACCGTAAATAACCTACTATTTGTTTCAAAAGAGGTCATCTTGAATTCAATCGATGATTTTTGAAACGGTAAACTGTTTCAAGTGAATTGGTGTAAATTTGAAATAAAAAGGTTTGGTTTTGTTGAATTTACATGTTGTATTCAATGTAGAAAACATGATGTTTTAAGAACACTTCAATTGCCGAACCCTGTAAATTAAAAATTTCCATAAACAATCAAATGAAAAAGTAAATTAGCCATTTCAAATCATAAGATATGGCCACGTGTGACTTTTTCATTTTCCGTAAACGCAAATGCCACTTCAGGAATCCCTCTAGCAGCATGTCACGCGTTCGCACATGTGCGTCGCTTCAAATGGGTGAAAGTTTGAAGGAGAGAAAATAAATTTGCAAGAAAATTGAGAAAATATTCGATTTAAAAACTCCCGGAACTTCTTGATCATAGTGGATCGTAGTTGATAATATCATTGAGAATAAATGTAAAATAATGTTGTTTATTCAGCTAAACACACCGTTTGAAAGAAACGTTAAATTTTAAGCGTGATCTAATGCACATAAAGGGAATGCTAGATCTGGCAGACATTAATGGGATATTTCATGTAAATTCCATAACGCCCGGATCTAGTCTGTTTCATGGAAGATGGCAAACTCTGTTGCATGGCGTATGAAAGATTGCAAACAATTTCGTAATTTACGCTTCCTTTGGCTTGGAATCAAACGAGGGGAAATTTTACGCGCCTTCATTATTTTTTTTCTGTGCATGCACTCTAAATTAAAAACGTAGCCCATATCTCCCCGTCGTTTTTTTTATTAACTCATCAGTCAATTTTGACAGTTGTTCCATTGAGAATATTTTAATCTATCAGGAAAATATAACCTACAGATAAGTTTGTATTTTGTTTCTTGATTTTCGAGATTTTCAACTTCGGTTTAGTTCATCTCACATCGTAGTCACTCAAACATCTCTTTTTGGGTATTTTCGTAACTTGTCCGGGGGTGAGATTTGAACTCGTGACCCCCACAGATAAGTATTTTCATGATGAAAATCTGGTGATTTACGTTACAGTTATTACATGTTGTTTGTTTACCTACACGGAAAAAAATCCGTTCTGATATTCCAGAACAAAAAACCCCGACATCGTGAACTAACATCAATTCGAAATATGTGACTTTCTACTCATAAACGTGATTCCTCAAATCATGAAAAGAATCACGATGTCGTGAACTCAATTCATGTCTGTTTGGCATTTCGTAACACAATAAAAATGACTGGGAATCATGATCCTCGATCATAATAACGTGAACTCTTAAATCTATTTGCGTGATTTTATTCCTCTTATCGTGAACGTTGTTCGTGAACTGCCATTTTATTGTAACGCTTGTAAAAACTCTATTTAGTCATTGTTGTGAGGTGTAAACGAAAGTGAAAGTTTTAAAATGATTTTGAATTGGGTACCTAGAGAAACATTTCGAAAGTGTTTCTTTACAACCGCAGGTGGTGATGGTTGGAACGCCGAATAAAGCAGCTGGATTTTGTATTGTCTTTGGTGGCGCAGAATACAAAGCTGATAAAATTCATCATGCTATATGTTTATGCCTACAAGTATTGTTCGTATTAAGTCTTAAGTATGCACCGGATTGTAAAACAGTCTGGATGTTCATACAATCATATTTATTCGGGATACATGCCTCAATTCTAGAAATGCCGAAGGTGACTCAAGATGTTATCAGAAGCATTTCTTAACTAAAAGACCTAATCTAACCGAATGTATAATTCATAAGAATCCTACATTTAACTTTTCTTATTTAACGATAATTTTATTCAATGATTATTCCTTTTTATATGTTTTCAATTCATACTTACAATAAAATGCAATACGCGTGCATGCGTATAATCGAATACCTTTAGCATTTTTTCTACTCCTCATGCGAAAGTATACTCTCATGTTATTTTATAAATTCTTGAATTTTGTTCTAATATTCATGAACAAAAATTTCGTTCCAAATACAGTCCGTGAACTACGTGGCAGCTTTTGTGAACTGGATCACGATATAAATCCGATTTCGGAAACATTAATCATGAATACGTGAACTAAATCATGATTACCAAGAAAAGTTTTCACGTTTTCATGACACACGTTGCATGCAACTACGTTACTCTAGCGTTATATTAATTTTGCAGAACAAAGTTCACGTATTCATGACTTTTGTTCATGGTGTATTTTCGTAAATGAAATTTTGACTTGTTCTGAAATTCGTGACTCGAGGTTGACGTATTCCGGAACGACTTTTTATCCGTGTACTTTCTGATATATATATATTTATTTATATAGTTTTTTATTTTTTTTTGTGGTTGTGTGTGTGGTCTCTAAAAAAGTTTTTTTCCCAAAAAAAAAGTGTGAAAAAAATGCACGTTTACGTTAAATCGTTTTGTTGTCTTCGGTGCACTTATCCTTTATGCTGAAAGGTATGAGTTCACTGAAGACAGGAAACGATTTGACGTAAACGTGCACTTTTATCAAACTTTTTCTGTTTTTGTTGGAGTCCAATTTTAACTGCAATCAGCAATATTAAATCAAACTCTATTTTTCGTTGCTTATTTAGATGGTACACTAATCCACGGGGTTTGACTCTATCTCAAATGCAGGAAAAAATCGTTTTGCATTTGTGCGATGCGTGCACGCTTAGTAAATAAAAAGAAGATCGATCAAGATTTTAAAGATTTTCTGCTAAAATATGCAGAGCGATGCAATTTGATGAATTCAGATTCAAAAGATTAAAATCTATTTTTCAAATATTGATTGGCTAGCGTGAGATTTTTCGATCCTATTGAATCTAGATTTAGATGTGTCGCACCCACAGCTCTTTTCCGAGATTGATTATCTTAATCACAACATGTTTATTTCAAAGATAATTATGAGTACAAAAACTGTTAAATTTGATAGTTGAGATTCAATGAATGTGTAGTCAGAAAGTTAAAGACCTATTAGAAAAAGCTAAACTTTTGATTGAAGATAATCTTACATGATCTACGATTACGAGATATCCTCCGCCTGGAAACGATTGGCATTTATGTTGGAACCGATCGTAGTATTCTATGTTGCTGCATGATCTCTGAAAAAAAGGGATTTACAGTTAGTGAAGAAAAGAAAACTAAAATTGAAAAATCCGTCAATGTGATCCATATATTATGTAAAATTTAGCAATAGTATGTCAAAAATATACAGTTATGTATCTAGAGAATGATAGATTAAACTGTATGGTTGAATAATAGGATGAATAATTGTGCACTTAAAATTATAGGTATGATCCATAAAATATGCTAGCATTTTTTGAATTTTTAACAATTTTTTTTTTAAATTTTGACCATAGAGATCCTTTAGCCAAAGGCTGACTAAAAGTAAATTGGTACACCCAAAAAGACTTGTAATTCGTGATTCAATAAGTTTAAAAAGACCTTTAATGGTTGTTTTACAGTATTTTTATTAAAAATTCAAAGTTACAGCATCAGATGGTTACATTTCCCCAGTTCGAACGAAATCTCGAACCTTCCTCTTGATGGAGCCCAACAGCGCCCGCACAGTGGAAACGGACACGGAATCAGCACATTTCTTCCATTTTGCCCGCATTTGCAGGATGGCACTCGGTTGACAAAAGCGCAAAAACGTGATCGAAATTGTTTTTACCCCAAAAACAAGTTTTCTTTTGCAATAGTTTCTTCAGCAAAGTTTTTTTCATGAATTATTCTCCATCTTATGAAGTAAAAATAGGGTATTAGTGAGAATTTTTTTTTGGTTTCTAAGTTTTGCAAATAAAAATAAATTTTAAAAAGCCAAATTATAGCTAATTTTATACAAAACAACTTTACCGAAGCCTTCATATGCCTATCTATTGGTTTTAATGTAAATGTGGAGAGTTTTCTATTGTACATCCCTTAAATTCAGTTGTTTGAATAATAACATCTCGTGGCGAAGTTCTCCAAATTTTAAATATTCTACCCTTTTGTTTATCACAAAAAAACACACAAAATAGTGTCCTGTTATCTCTTATATTTTGAGATTTTGAGGTTTTTACTAAAAAAAATGCACTTTTTTAACGTAAAAAAATCATAATAATCCGCAAATTTCCGCAGACGAAACTATGTGCATATGAAATTATGAATCAGTCATTGTTAAATCCAGATGCAATCATTCGCCTCTCGCTGTCCCTTGGGTGCCTACGTCAGTGCAGCCTTTGTGTTTCGTCAAAACACGGTCGTACAAGAGCTTTGCTCGCTTTTTGACCACGTAATTCTGTTTCATATGCCGGTTCGGATGTTTACTGGCTTTGTACGACTTCCCAAGTAACACCAAAAACATCTTTTTGGTCAGTTATCTTGAAATTTTGTTATACAAGAGTATTAAGAATGAAATGAAAAACATATTTTGTCATATACAAGCTGAGAGGATGTTGTCGCAAAACATTTGCCTTTCATAAGTCACTCATGTATTTTTCTAGAACATATGACTTAATTTTCGACTCAAATATGACCAAATCAGCGCAATTAATCGATCTTTTATAACATCTTTTAGGTAGCATAAGAAGTTTTAAAGATGCACTGCATAACATGCTTTTGACACTACGATGTCTTATCTAGTTTATAACATTACAATAACTAATAGGTTATAATCAAGTTATAAAAAAGTGAAACTAAATGCAGAAATGCATGAACACAACAATTCAATCCAACAAGTGTCAAATTAGCAGATGTAAACACAGATCGAATTTGACAGTAATGTTTGTTATGAATATGATGAGTTTGTTTATGAATGCCCATTACTTTTTTATAAATTTTTCATATCGATTAGAAAGCAGACCTAGCCCATTTGCATGATATCTTCTTAAAAAACGGTTACAGAAATGGTCTAACTACATGAGATAAAAAACAAATATATTTTTCAGAACTATAGCATGTAATAAGAATCACCACCAGCGGTTGATTCATTGTGTCCACAAGAAAGGTCATTTTTTCCCAAAATTTCTGGATCCAAATGACATTTCACTAAGAAGATGCTCTAATATGGTTATTATGATGTTATTATAACTAACTGAAATAATTAGCAATGGACCATCATGAGCATGTTATTAGACTGCTCTTAAGATGTATTTTGGATTCAATTTCAACTTCACACCAAAGCTATGGACACAATTACAGTGCCGGTTGAAACTATGATTACAATTATCACTAAAAATTTCGAAAATGTGTTTTTTTTTGTCGATCATTGAGATGATACATTTTGAGTAAGAAAGAAAATTGCTCGATAATCTACACGGTGTTCAATAAGTTCGGATACACTTTCAAAATTTGTTAAAAAAATGAAAACATGTTTTTTTATTTTTTGGATTTATGTTATTGAAAGCTATGTTTACAAGGAACGTTTACAACATTTCTCTTGGAATGACCCCCCCCTTTGTACTCCTTAACGAGCTTCAAACGTTTCTCGAACGCGTCGCAGGCGGCACGCACGGACTGCATGGGCATTTCGTCCCAGATTTTGAGAATTACCGTCTTGAAATGATCCAAAGTGCTGACCTTGTATTCGTTCAGCTTCGCCATCATATAGGACCAAACAAAAAAGTCGAGAGGATTCAAGCCCGGGGAGCTGGGAGGCCACAAAGTTTTGTCCAGAAAGTCGGTTAAATTGTCCCGACACCAGGCTTGAACCACATTTGCCGTATGGGCTGGTGCACCGTCCTGCTGGAACACGTAGTGCTCATCGCCGTAGAGGCTTCGGAGACTGGGGGCAACAACCTTTTCCAAAACCTCAGTTTTGTAGTACGCCGCGTTGATTTTGACGTTTTTTTCAATAAACACCAAGGGTAGCTTACCACGTTTGCATACTGCCCCCCAAACCATCACCGACGCGGCACTTTGGAACCGAGGGATGTTTATATTGGATTCAGGAATGCTGTCCCTCGATGGCGCCCACACCCGGTCATTTTGCACATTGTGCGGCTGCTGCAGCACGAACAGTTTCTCGTCCGAAAAAACAAACTCCTGACCAGCGTGCCGAGAGAGGATCCTCTTAGCTCGATCCAACCGCTTTTTGCTGGTAGCCTCCGAAACGCCATGGACCTTACGTTTTTTGTAAGGCCTGAAACCAAGGTCCTTGGTGAGTATGGTGTGAGCGGTTCCAATGGAAACGTTGAGATCTGCAGCCGTTTTCCGGATTGAGCGGTTCTTTTTGCGCCGAATTCGCTCCCTCACGATCTTGATGACCCGTGGCGTCCTCGCTGAACGCGGCCGACCGGATCTCGCACGGTCATTGGTCGAGGACGTCTCCCGGTATCGCCTGATGGTCGTGTAGACAAAGTTCCGCTTGACCCCATGCGATTTCAGCAGCCGGAATATATCGCCGGGTCGCTCACCGTTCAAAAAACGCTTAATTACGAAGTCCCGATACTCTTTCATCGCGCGTAACAAACAAACAACAACTAACAGAATGTCAACACCGCGCACATTCGGTAGCGTATGAATGAAGCTAAAGCTGACACCAATACCAATGCAGAATATGTACATGGCGCATACCTACGCAATGATGAAAACTTGTATTCGAACTTATTGAACACCGTGTAGACATTTTTTTTTATGTTTTCAAAATACTTTCAATCGACACTGTAGACCATGTGTCTAATCCACCATGACGATTTTCGATGATTCCAACAGAGATGCTAGAAAGTTGTAAAATATAAGAAAATTTTCTGTTGATTTTTTTAATCTTTAGAACGGCGCATTAATTATCCGAGAGTAAAACCAAAAGTTGCACCATAAATGCTGCCTCGCATATGATATTTTGTTGAACGTTCTGCGCATTTACAATCTTTAGATTTCTTATATTTACTAAACAATCGATTTGGACAAAAACGATTGTCATTTTTTTACTATGAGTTGTGCATATTCTCCTCATAAACAAACATAATTTTCACAATCACAACAATCTTAACAATCGTTGTTAACTTCTGTTCGTTTGAAATTTATCAAACTAGCATGTCATGTTCAAGTATTTCTGCATTTTTTTTTTTACTTTGGAATTACTTGATTATAACCTGTTTGTTATTATGATGCTAGAAACTACCAAGATAAGACATCATCATGTTGAAAGCATGCTATTCAAAGTATTCTGAAAACGTATTATTAGTCTTAAATCTGTATCTAAAAACTTCTTTTGTGACCTTAAAGATGTTTCAAATTGATCGATTTATTGCGCTGTTTTGGTCATATAAGATACCAAAAATAAGTTATGTGTACTAGAAAAATACATGAGATCATGTTTTAAAGATGAATTTTTGAACATTACATAACAAGTTGTGTTAGTTGGGTTGTATCCTTCCCTGGCAAGCATGCTCCGCACCGTTTGAAAGTTGGCGTTGTACCTTCTGGCCACATCTTAGATCGAAAGACCGCGATTGGCTTTAATGCGCCTCAACACCTTGCTGCGCAGCTGACGATCCCTGGTTCCAGTTTTTCCATAGGTCCGCTGATTCTTTTCCACACTCAGGGTTTCCTCGTATGTTTTGAGCACTCCACAAACTGTTGTTTTTGGCATCTTCAGCACTTTAACCTGCTTGGAACCGGACCACTCCGGGTTTTCCAGGTGTTTGTGCACAATATTTTTTCTTCTTTCGAGTTCCATTTGACGTTATTTCTGAACGCGATCGACTACTTGGATAAATTTGCTCCATCTGTTCTCTATAGAAGTGTAAACAAACCACTGCCAAAGATTTTTGATTTTCCTAACCAAAGGCGTGCTAGCGGCGTTCAAGGGGCGTACCAATTTACTTTTAGTCCGCCTTTATGCGGTTAAAATATTGCCAAAAGAAGGATCGTTGGTCTAAGAAGGGTTTGCAATGTTTCAGAAAACTTACTTACTTTTGCTGATCTTACGTTCCTTTAGGACCGCATCAGCGGTACTTATTTGTTAAGACATTTGATAAAGGGCGCTCGTGCACGTGATGAACTTCAGGTCACATTTGAGATTTGATCAAACTGTTATTTCCGAAAATTGTAAATAACTTATTGTCGGGCAGACGACTGCCGTCCAACTCGCTATCGCTCGTCGAACCTAACTACAAATAAACATGCTCCGTCTGCATTATAGGGAAGATGTACCTATATTAATCTCATCACTTTGCAATTCATCCTACTTGAAATAAAACGATATACACGTGACAGAATTAGTTAGTAATGTTTGTTGTAGTTATTTAACGTGAGCAAACATTATTAGAAAACGAAACCGATCCTTCAACTGCCCAATTGTTTGATTTATCGTAGGATGAATATAGGAACAATGAGATTAATATGGGGGCAGTAACCCTACTGCCAAAATGTTTGAATCACTGGGATCGAATCGAAGCTATGCGAGAAATTTTACGGCTGCTTATTGCCATCTTATTTCTTCAATACTCAATACGGATCAGTACAACCTTTTCAAACTAACGTGATTCATCTTTGCCAGCAATCTTTTTCCCGGATACCTGACGGAACAGGCATGTAACCAAATCTATGTAGTAATACAGTTGGGGACCACTTTCTTAATTTTTATGGATCAAAATAAAAAAAAAAAATAGTGCCCAAAGCTAAAAAAAAAAAATGGATGATTGCTTTATATTTTAGTGCACAACGTTGATTGATGGATCATTTTTATAAATTTAGAGTTCATTAATCATCGTTTTATGAATCATTGAAAATTTATTTATGGAACATTTTCAATATTTCTCCTGATCATGTGCTTATATTCTATTGCACAAAAGGTGCAATCTATGGAACAATAACTAGTTTAAAGTTCACATTCGAATCTCCGAGAGGATTACGGCAAAGAAATGGATTTTTGTGCTAATTAACATCGCATTGGAGGATGTGATTCGAAGAGCTGAGATAGACACACGATCTCAGAGTGGCACGATCTTCAGGAATTCTGTCCAACTTTTTGGCTTCGCCGACGACATTGTTATCGTAGCACGTAACTTTGAGACGATGGCGGAAACATATGTCAGACCTAAGGCTCTAGCTAGTAAAAAGTCTTTCCTAATACCAATTTATAAATCTGGCAAAAAATCCGATATTCGAAATTATCGTGGCATTGCCATAATATCATGCATTCCAAAACTTTTCGAATCGATCATAAACAAAAATGTTTTTAGCCAAATTAAAAATAGAATTACTAACGCACAACATGGCTTTTTCAAAGGCCGCTCAGCTGCTACGAATTTACTAGAATTCGTCAATTATTCATTAAATGCAATGGATAAAGGTAATCACGTAATGGCTCTTTACACCGACTTCAGTAAAGCGTTTGATAGACTAGACATTCCAATGTTGATTTTCAAGCTTGAAAAAATGGGAATTGAGATGAGACTGCTCAATTGGATCAAATCGTATTTAACTGATCGTCAGCAAATTGTAAAGTTCAATAATAAAAAGTCAAACCCAATTCAGCCCCGCCGGGCCTCCCCCACCCCCCCCCCTAACCCCTTCTTTTTTTTTTTAAAAAAAAAAAAAAAATTTTTTTTTTTAAAAAATCCCCAATTTTTTATATATCTTAAAAAAAAAAAAATGTACCCAAAAATAAAAAAAAAAAAAAAAAAAATTTTTTTTCCCAAAGAAAAAAAAGTTTTTCATACATGGTGCTGTAAAAGTCTATTGGAACTAAATGTTAAAAAATGTAATCTCATAACGTTTAGCAGAAAACATAGCACGCCAAATGTTCAAGTTTTATTAGGAATAGAAAATGTACAAAAATGCGATAAAATAAGAGATTTAGGTATTATTCTAGACTCAAAACTAACGTTTGTGGATCATTATAACACGATAGTTCATAAAGCAGGCAATATGCTTAATTTTATAAAACGTTTCGGATACCACTTTTTAGATCCATATACAATAAAAACGCTTTATGTTGCTTATGTGCGGTCAATATTAGAATATTGTAGTATTGTTTGGTCCCCTTATATGAAAAAACATGAAGAACGAATAGAGTCAATCCAAAAACAGTTCTTATTATATGCACTGCGAAAGCTAGGATGGACAACATTACCTCTCCCAGCATATGAAGCACGTTGTATGCTGATCAATATTGAAACTTTGAAAGAACGTCGAGATTATGCAAAGGTATTGTTTGTTAATGATTTGGTATCACAACGTATTGACTCAACTGATCTTTTGTCAAAGCTAAATTTATATGCCCCCACTAGACAATTACGTAATCGTGACCTATTCGCAGTAGATCGTCATCGTACAAATTATGCTAAATTTGGACCGCTGAACCGCATGATGATTGTATATAATCAGCATTGTGAAATGATTGACTTTAATACAGCTAGGACAAAATTGAAAAAAATATTTTAACACTCTGCGAAGCAATAGAACATAGGCATTTAATTTTAGTTTAAGGATGTATCTGTAGTATAAGGATTATATGTAACAACACGGTCTACTATTGTTTGACGTCTAATAAATAAATAAATAAATAAAATGAGAATAAGAGTTAAGAATATAAAAAAAAAAAAAAAAAAAAAAAAGAAGAGAAGAACAAGACAAAAAGAAAAAAAAGAAGAGGGGGAAGAGGACTACGTGTTGCGTCCATCACCCCCCCCCCACCCCCCCCCCCCCCCACCAACAAAAAAGCCAATTCCTATCTCTTTCTCTCTCTCCCCCCCCCAAACGCGCCCCGCCCCCCCCCCCCCCCCAGGGCCACACAACCCAAAAAAAAAAAAAAACACCCCTCTACACAAAAGGCCCCCCCTTTTTTTTTTTTTTTACACCCACAACCCCCCCCCCCACCCAAAAAAAAAAAAAACACAAAAATAATGCAATTTCCCATGTTCCATTGCTCACTATGGATCATAACTTGGGAAAAAATGCAACATTGGTTGTGGTCAAAAATGCAACAAATTAATTTATTAAAAAATGCAACAAATTAATTTATTAAATAATGCAACAAATTAACAAATTAATTCGTATAAAATGCAATATGTGCATGAGGTTGTGCAGTGTATTTGTTGATCAGCGGTATGGACATGAAGACAAATAAATATGTTTTCCACCAATCTGTGTTAAACCTGTCGCTCGCACACACTTGCATGGCTTCGTTTATTTCATAAAACGTTTTTACCATCAAGAAGGGCAAACATGATGTGTCCGATGACGTCACATATAAAAGAAAAAACAAAAAAAAAACATTTGTCGGCAGAATTGCAATCGTGGCCAAAAGCGTTGGCTCTCTGTGATAACCATTCATCCATATTGAAATGTTTAAAATAATTGAATGAAGACCCTACGGTTGCACTTGACAACCCAACATCTCAGACCGCGATTTGGCCAAAACGTTTCGCACCGCACGCCGTACCGTGCAACGAATTAGTCTCCGGGAAGGCTTCAAGTCATACCGTGCCTGTAGACAACAAAATAGGGATCAAAAGCAGAACAATGTGGCCAGAATCCGTTCCAAAAAACTGTATGACACCTGACAAAATTCAATGGCTGTCTCCTCATGGATGATGAAACCTAGGACCTAGGACGATTTCAAACAGCTACAGCTACATTTTACTTGGCTACGGCTCGGGGAGATGTTCCTGCCAAATTCAAGTTTGTGCTTGCGGATAAATTTGCATTTAAATACATGGTTTGGCAAGGCATCTGTAGCTGCGGTAGGAAGACCAAGGCTTTCATCACTGATAAGACATTTAACTCAGAGCAGTACAGAACGGAATGTTTCCAAAAGCGAATATTGCCATTCATCAGATCCCACTATGAACCTGGCATGTTTTGGCCAGATCTTGCAAGCTGTCATTACAGTAAAACAGTGGTATGAAACCAACGGGATTAAGTTTATACCGAAAGAACTCAACCCACCAAACTGTCCCCAGCTCAGACCGATAGGGAGATTTTGGGCTATTATGAAGATGTTTGAATGTATCATCCAAAACGATGGATGAGAATAATGTGCGCCGATTGATGAAACGTATTCCGGGAAAAGTCCGCAAATTTCTTCGAAATCGAGATGATTTTTTTTTTGTATTTTCCTTCTAAAGTTCACATAAAGTCGAACATTTTAGTTAAAACAGAATACTATTTTGTTAATGTATATCCGAAATATGCGCAATAGTCTATGTTCCAATTTTAACTGAGCAACACTTTATTCGTATACCAGGATTTATCTTGGCTTTCACTTTTAAGTAACACTTGTTTTAACGTTGGAAGCTTTTATATGGAAGGGCCATTTGACTGATTATTCTTTGAATGTCTTACACTTTAGACTTTGAACCGAATGTTTTTTGGATTGTTTAGTTTTAAATTGTTTGAAAATAGTGGACAAATATAAAAGTATAATGCAACTAGAACAAACCATAAATGGCCAACACACAAACATGGCTTTTTGAATCACAAATTATTTGATCAGTATTCCTAATATCAATGAATCACTCTTAAATTTTAACTTGTGGTCATTCACGTTTTTCTCGAGTTCCTATGTTATTATTCAAGGAAAACATTTAATTCGATTTAAAAGTCCTATAACAATTACAAAATTTTACACAAAAGTATCAAAAAAAAATCCACAATTTCCATTCAGTGAGTCATTCAGGATTTGTTTATTCCGAAATTACCTGCGTTCTAAATAAGTTGGTGTATTTGTGAGAATCCAGAACGAGCACATATCTAATCAAGGATAGAAGAATAAATACTTTCAACATCATCCAATATCTCGAGAGAACTTTTCGGACGTTATGATGCCAATGTAAACTGTTCCACTTCACTTCAGATCAATAACTACCATCGCTGGTGTGTCGACATTCTTAGTTGGAATCAAACCATTATTGTATGCATGCTTATCGTGATTAAGCTTATATAATAAGGCAGCACGAAGAAAGTTCCGTTGAAGCACGTTGTTACGTTTCTGATGGGTAACGGTTGTGTTATAGAGACTGTTGATGTAAATATGTTGTACCATAGGAAGATGTGCTCCGGTTGTCATCTGATAGATTCGGATAGACTATGGCATTCTTTGGTAGTTACGTAAACACAATATGTTTAATGCAGTTTGATATTTATTTCATTATAAAATAAAATGTAAATTAATTAAGATATAGTTTCTATAAGAAAGTGTGACTATTGTGAACAAGCGTCTACTACTGATCGATATCCGAAAGCTGTAAAGCGATTATGAACAATAATCGAGAAAAACACTTCGGTTGCAATATTGAGTGATTTCCATTGCCAATAGCGAATTTTCATAGTTTTTGCGATATATTTCGTACGTTATGGTCTCCTTATGTTAGATGATTCACATCATGTGAACTAATGCTAAACTACTTATACCTATACGAATAAATTAAGAAGAGATTCGACAACTATACAGATACCATTCTAGTCAAGTCAGTTTGTCAATCTTTGGTGGACAACTGTATCAATCTAAACTTTTTTCCTCCAAGGGCTAGGAAAAGTGTATTCACAAGTTTGATCTATAAATAAAGAATCATCTCGGCCACTTCTGGTCCGCTGCTAACTATAGCCATCACAGTACTTAAATGTATGAGCTTTTAACTGAAACTGAAACATAGTAAGATATGCTTTATGACAGCACATCTTTCTTTTTATTTTAGAATTTGGTGCATTATCTAGGTATATAATCTAATTCTAGCTTTTCTTTAATTCCTGTTAATTCAGTTGCTAATAAGAAGGCCATCATCATCAGAGACATCTTAGCACATTAAATTATTTAGCATCCAATGTTTAAGTTATCTATCTCACAATTTGTTTCAAGCATTATTATTATCCGTTTGGTCAACAGCGATGCTGCGTAGTGATCTGAAAGAGGTTTCAAATGCGTTTATATTCTGTAATTATAGAAGCGAACGAAGGAAAGTTTTAGAACGTCATTTAAAGCCAAAAATTAATGTGAAAAGTGAAAGTGAGTACAATTGGTTTACCTAGATCGTTCAAAGAGGGAAGGGTCAGTGTAGATTGGTTCGCTGGGGTCATCAAAATCACTCTTATTTCCGTTGCTTCGTGAAATTGGGTTCATCACAGGAATTTGACACATTCTCGACAGGTTTCTGAAATTAACACATTATTAAGTATTTCTGCGGAGAAAAAATTCAAGCAGTGTTTTGATGCTAAAGTCATGTAAAGTATAATTTTGAAATAGTTCGAGGCCTTTGTGTGTAATGTAGTGCATTGAATCGAATCCTTGCTTGATTTTAATCTTAGCCCATGAGGTCCAATCCAGCAGCGTAGACTAGCTCGTTTATAGTTTGGGAGATTTTATTCCATCAAATTTGACCCTATGGAATAATTCACGAGCTAGAAGCTGCTGTTTTTTTTTCCTCTGTTCGGGACATAAACCACTGCGACCAGTAATTTGATCTATTGTAGTATATCCCGTATCCTTTGTTTAGTGCATGGCGAGATACTTCATCACTATTGAGAAATGATAAAGTATTCGGTATTGTTATAGTTGTCATTGCTTGTTTTGTTGTTAATGAATCGACTTGTATTGAAAGTTTCCGCTATTTAAACCCTTTGAGGAGTGAGAGCACTCTTTAAAGGTGCGCCCTTTTATCAGTCAAAATCAGATTCATTGCAAGGAAAACAAACTATGACTCCGATACTGACCATTCATCAGAACCCTAGTCATAACCAATTCTAACTATAGAACATAAAATATAAAATGAGAATTCACATAAATGAAGACTAACCATTCTTTCGTTATTCCAAGCTCATCCTCGGTGGCACAATCCGAGTATTGTCACTTTTCACTTGACATAAAATGTAAAAAGGACTAAGATATGTTCCTTTGACTACAAAAAAGAAATATGTTTCCCAGTTTGAATTAATTTGGACAAGGGTTCGGTAGCAGATCTGATATCCCGTAACGCACCACGAAAAGGTGATCTACCATCGTTACGGGTTACAAGCTGCTGTTACAGAAGTCTGGAACTCAAATCCATCTAAAACGCTGCTCAACCTCGTGGAGTCCATGCCAAACAGAATTTGAGTGGTATTTCTGGTCACCCTGTTCTCTCCCTTCAGATGCCCAATGTTTCGCAATTGGCCTAAACTGGGGACAATTGGGTGGATTGAGGTCTTTTGAAATAAACTGGACCTGGTTAAATCCGCACCATTGTTTCACGTCATTTCTGTAATAACAGCTTGTAAGATCTGGCAAAGCATCACGGGCCGGTCGTGGGATCGAATGAAATTCTTATTATAAGTTTCCGAGATTATCTTCTTATCGGTCATGAAAACCTTAGTTTTGTGTCTACAACTGCAAATTCCTTGCCTTGATAATTCTTGATGTTTAGTAAATATGTAATGTCAATGAAATCAATGACATCATCGTGAAGTGAAAACTTTACTATTGTTGATTTGCGAAGGTGGCTACACACTTTTCGAGAAACGGGCTTACACGTCTGTATTTTCAAATGCTGTTTGACCCTATTCTATTGGTTTATTCGATTGAAACGAGTTTGGACGGTTCTATTAGAAGTGATGACAGTGGTCCATATTTTCACTGTAGGGCTCAACAGCTCATATTAGTTCTGAATACACTAGCCTGATGAGTTGCATGTTGATTCCAGACAAACCGACTCTCGTATAGCGCGACATCATTGTGACATCATCAGTTCAACTCATCAAAAAACGATGAAATAAGTTTACCAACACGGCCATTTGAAAAAAAAAAATTTAGGCATACTAAAATTTGAAATGTTTGATTCATAGGGAAACCAATTTATCAAATAAGGTCCTTATAAGGCTTCCTAAATTGAAACACAGTTGAGTTTGAAACTGAAATCGCACAAATTATTTGAAGGTTGTATGGGAGGTACTATGCGATACTCAAATTTTGTGTACAATAATCTGATATGTCATCACTTCAATCTGCTTTGAAAATGTTCACCTGAACTAATAGACATTATTTAAGCTACAATTTTGCCGAGAATCCCTTTTTATTTTGCAAAGATTACAGAGCAGTGGTGAGAACAGCTATAGCTGTTACTTGCATAATTGCTCTTCAACAAAACACAATAAAGAAAAATATCAAAGAAAAACTTTTCCTGAATGTAATGGTAGCTAGGCGATAAAAGTAACAATTATATCAATAAATATGTTTCTAATTCTGATATGGTTGGTAAATGACTGGAGATTGCGTCGGATTTGTTATTCCCGTGCCCGCAGGTATAAAATTCGTCCTCATACATTTTGAAAGACTCATATTATTTTCTGCGTGATCTAATGCATATGCAGGGGCTATCCATATACCACGTGGACTTGATTTTTCCGATTTCTGACTCTCCCTCCCCCTTCGTGGACAATCATTTATATAATTTTTTCATAGAATGTATGGATCGTGGACACCACTTGCCAACCCCCTTTCCTCCCCCAAACTGTCCACATGGTATATGAATGGCCCCTTAAGGGAATGCTAGATATGTCATAAATTAATGGGATCTTTTATTTATCAAGATATCGCTGGAATCAGGTCTGTTGTATGGAAGATTGCAAAAAAATTTGTTTGCTATATTCAAGATAGCAAACCATTACGTTACGCTTGATTTTTTTCTGTTTTCTTCTTTAGCCTCTTGTTTGGACCACTGCCTTAGCCTCTTGGCCGGTAACTCGTATCCCTTCCCCCCAATGGTGCCGACAGGCTTACGAGTAAACTTAGGAAAGATCGTGTAACCAACCTCGTAGGGACTTTGGTAGTATGCTGATGAGGGGGCTCCTCTCTTCGAATTGTGCAGCCTATCTGAATGTCATGTAAAGTGCGACCCAAAACAACGTCTGTTCTCCATGTTAGGGGTGGCTGCTTATCGTTCTCCGCTGAGACAGGGTATTGGTGCAAGCCCTACAAGCCAGCCCTACAAAAGGAGGAATTCAAGTCGGTTATTGTAAAGTTCAGCGCACATCAGCATACGAACGAAAACAGACTCCGACTCATAGATTTCAGAAGGCACTTCTCGGACATTATAGACGTCAGGATCGCGGCACAAACACCGATTCGGACCACTATCTGCTAATGCGCATAAACAATATTGAGTAGCGATGCCCGCCATGGTTAAACATGAATCGACTGAAGCTACCTGAAGTCGGACTGATTTCGCTCTTAGCCTAGAAGCATCGATGCTGGATGAGGGAGAGCTGATTGAAGCCCCTCTTGAAGGGTGCTGGAGTTTTGTCAAAGCAGCTATTGACAACGCAGCAGAAGGTGCCATTGGGTTTGTGGATTGAAATCGACGGAACGACTGGTACGACAAGGAATGTCTGACGGTTTTAGACGAGAAAAATGCAGCTCCGGTGATGATGCTGCAGCAAGGAATCCTTCAAAATGCGATACAAACAGAAGCGAAGACAGCCAACTCATCTTTACCGGGATAAGAAGCGCCGCCTGGAAGAGTTGGAGTGTTGAGAATTTGAGCAGCTGTACCGTTCACAAGAACTGCGAAAATTCTACAAGAAACTCAACGCATCCCAAAGGATGTCGGAAGGTATCTTGGCGGATGAACGTGAGGTGATCGGAAGATGAAAGCAGCACTATGATGAACACCTGATTGGCGCATTGGTGAAATATCAAGACCTCTGGTACAAGACGCAGGGGAGCGCAACGAACTAGGCGGTTGGACCAAGTGGAGCAGGACTAGGAAGAGTAGGACGCTCGAGAAACTAAACCGAGTTTCTTGGCGAAACAAAGAAGTAAAAAAAGTAAGTAAGTACGATGAACAAAACACTATCACGTTCTATCATGTCATCAAAAATTCGATAAGACTTAGAAGAAAATCTCAATCATCGTTTCAATTATCGATGAGATTTTCAGACGTGGTTCAGTAAAAAATGTATGAGAGTTTTCATTGAAAATGACATTTGCAAGCACTCTTGCCACCTCATCACTTGTATCAGATTTATGGATATTCCCATTAGACCGGAAAAGAATGACTAAATAGATTAAAATCAGGGACTGGATGGTCCCGAGCAAAAAATATGTATTTTTCTGGCACAGGAAGTATCTCCGCATCGTTCCCAAGCAAAATGAATCACCCCTCAAAACACAACCCACGATGAATAGCCCCTCAAATATTCTGTCAAGACAACACAGCGAATCAATGATCAAATCTCAAGTAATTCATGATTAGAGACTAGAGGCCAATTGTAAACAATGACTATAAGCGTCGTTTTCTCTCAAATCTCAAAACACTCTCGCAAATTGAAAGCAGCATGTGGTAGAGGAATGTTTGCCTCACGGTGTGGTGGACTTAGATACCAAAAGAGTCTTGAGACTCAGATCGACGTTTGAAGTCATTGTTTACAATTGGCTTTTAGGACCTAATCATGAATTACACGAGAAATATGATCATAGTACCGAAAAGTGGAAGTATGGGGTAGTCTATGGTGTACTTGGGATCAATGGGGTTCTAAAGCAGTGAGCCAATTTCCCGTGATAATGTCTACGAATGTAATAATATCCCGTTGTACCATTGAATGAAATCCATACACAACTAATTCTAAAGTTAAATAACGCGTTCTTACTTTGGTTGTTTATCATGAAAACAAATCGTGGTTTCTATATATCATCTGGAAGAGATTTGTTTCTTGTATACAACAATATTTATAGACATATAGACAGATAGGTTATAGATTTTTATCTCGATTTTTAAAACAATTAAAATTAGTTCATTAAATGATACAGATGACATAAGTGACATTTCACTTCCATACAAAGTCCCATCAAGGTGAACACAGATAGTGATTCATGCAAATGTAACACTCTTATAAAAATAGGTCCAGTGTATCAAAGATGATAAAATTTCGCATTTCGGATCCATTTACACTGCAGGTTACGAATAACCACAAACAACTCAATTGGTTACCCATCGTAAACGGTAAAAGATAATGACACTCCTACCAACTTACCCAGTGGCAAATGTTTTCTGGAGACCATTTCCAAAAAGTGACAATCCTGCTGATCGTATGTTCCCTTCACCTCGAGAAGACGAAGTTCCTCTGCCGGACGCGTGAAATTGACTACCCGAGACGTTATGCAATGCTGAAGGAGTAAACGAGTTCACCGGTGATGTGCGATCGAGTGAACGATTTTTCATAAACACTTTCCAGTAGCGCCGGTAGGCCAGTCCAGAAGCGAATGTAATACCGATCAGCAGAATCATCAGAAGAATCAATGCGCTCAGCAATCCGTAGTACTCGGAACTGGTCAAACAGACAGCCTCTTGCGGAGCAACCATCTTTCTAGCAACCGTGTCTTGTTGCATTTCCTCACGAGACTGGAAGACCTGTAATGTATGAAAGGCACGAGACTTTTAATTACTTTTTGATCTGCAGCTAACCAATTTTGAAGATTCTTATTTACCTCAATCATTTCACGAACTTGTTCGGGCATCTCACTTGCGTTTGCTTCAAGATCTTCGGCGTTGGATTCATCGGTATTTTTTGTGCCATTTTTATGTACCTTGATATCATGAACAACTGTTCCGTTAACGACTGAGACTTCATCGTCATCCTCCATATCGTCTCCGATCAGTGGTTCAGCCGTGCCATCGAATTCTGTTGGGCTTTCGGACACGGATCTCTTTCGCCTTCCAAACGACGGTTCCGATCGCCCACTAGGTCCTGGGCAATACGCCTTAAAATAACGGAAAAATTGAAAAGATACTTTCACAAACACATATGTATATAAAAGTCTTACCGGTTGACAACCTCCCCGGCAAGTGCGAACAGTGGCTTCGAACACTAAGAAGTTAGACTCTGGAATCTTGAAGGCATTGAATCTCGCCTCCAAAGCATCACTATCTCTCGACCGTCCCAGCTCCGGGAATACTAAATTATCCACCGGACAACTGCAGATAGGAGAAAGAAGATCAGTATTGCAGTAATGCTTTCTAGTTATGAGCGCTGATGCTTACCCGTAGTTATCAATCAGCTGTACACTTCTTCCTGAGTAAGGATCACGCGCCACAACGTTTGTTGCAAAAATGTCCGTAGCGTGACTATAGCCATCTTGAGATTCTAAACGGAAGGTCAATGGATCACCAACGGCTATGGTCGTTGTTGGGCGTCCCTGATACAAAATCATAAGTCGTACCTTGTTGCTCATCGAATTCTCTGCCGGAAGGTACTCAATCGGGATCGGACTGCCTGACCTGTCAATATCATTAAAGCTACGTTTCAGGCAAAAGAAATCGTGCGTCCTTTGTCAGATTTGATCTTGTATCGCAATTTATCGATGTTAAATCGGTACAAGATTAAACAGTCAAAGGATGGTCCAATGATAATGTTAGTAGCTACGCTACTTTGTCTAATGTCAGTACTCTAAATGTATATTTGCATGCATTCGGTTTGCTACAGACATGCAGTGTTGACATGACTTAAATTCTACTTTATTCATACCCTGCTCCTATGTATCCCGATGTGACCACTGCTTCTCCAGGTCCACGGAACATACATGTCAGATTGAAGCGCTTGTCACGACCGGTTTGTACATTATCCGAGAATTGTACAACAATAATATTGGTCATCGTATCTCCATACTGGATAAAAACATTTAGGCTAAGTTTTAGACCATAAAATAATGCTTTTGAAAATTACCCTTTGTGTGCCACATTCCGGATAGCCCCCAGGACCGCTTATACGTAGAACATTCACAGTACCTCCATTTCCGCGGAAGAAACAACGATCATAGAATCCATATGCGTAAATTCGGCCCACAAAGCCCTCCGGTGTTTTCAATGTGAACTCCATGCCATCCTCGTTACATAGTTGTCCAACTAAATGCAAATTGAATCTATTGAGATATAACTTATTCAGAAAAATATGTTAAACTAACCATCAAGACACTCTTCCCCTTGACCTCTTCCCATAGATCTTTCGTAGTAATCCGAGCTGTCTGTTTCAAACATTTGGCTGCTGGGTATATCTAGGTCACGAGAGTCTCGATCACTTAGTTCACAATTGCCCTCCGTTTCGTATGGCGCTGAATCCTTATAGTTGAAACTGCGGCACATGAAATCTCGTGCTGAGGCACATTCTTGCTGACAAACTCCAAGCGAAGGAGCATTGATGACGCGCCGAATGAACTGTTTACGCATTTTGCGTTTTGATGCCATTTGTTTAAAACTATCATAGCCATCGCAGCGGGTTTCGTAAGGACGCTGTGGTCCAAATCCACCGAACCCATCACCACCTCCTAGAGTGTTATCGTATCCGGAACTAGAGGGCCCGTATGGAATTTCAAATGGATAGCCACCGCCATCGGGCATACCAGGTCGTCGATAACCGCGGTCACGGTCTGGGAACGGAGATAGAGGTACCGGTGGTACGCGTCCCATTCCCGATGGAGGGTACAATGGTCGTTCGTAGCCACGGTCGGGTCCGTATCCTGGCCCATAACTCGGCATATATCCCATATCATATCCTACAAGTGTAAGGGCTGTTTATTAAGTATTTTCAAAGATGGTGGATTAATGAACACGAAACATAGAACACTGATTATTGATCAAATCGAAAGGAATAAGTTATTACCAGAATTGCCGTTGCCATACTTGTTTGAATATGGTATCTGGTTTGGTGATGTTGGGTAGCGACCTTGTGCTGGAATCGGTTCCATGGGGTATCGCGAATCTGGTGCAGGGTAGCGATTGCTATCAACAGGTCTCAAAGGTGGAGGATAACGGTCTGTGGTGTAACCACGCTCAGGTGGTGTTCTGGGAGGTGCTGGATAGCGGGTTTGGTAATTGGGATACATTTGTGGCATGTATGGAGGAGGATAACGAGTTCCAGTTGGTGTCATGGGATACAACGAATCATGTGGCCCACTTGGATACCGCGTGTCTGGTCGCATTGGGGGATATCTTGAGTCGGGAGTGGGTTGTTGCTGAGGTGGATAACGGGAGTCAGTTGGATATCGAGTATCCGAAGGATACCGAGAGTCTGGAGGATATCTATTATCGGGTGGGTATCGTGAGTCTGGAGGAAAACGTGAATCAGTTGGATAGCGAGTGTCAGGTGTAGGCGGGTATCGTGAGTCAGGAGGATATCTTGAGTCAGGAGGAGGATAGCGCATTGGATGGCCAACGGGATAAAGGTCGGGTTCTCGATCCGGATACCGATCTGTTGGTCCGTAGCGATCCCCTGGAAACCGATTGTCATATACTGGTGGGTATCTACCATCGACATCCGCTGGATATCGATCTGTCCCATGACCCATTGGATAACGATCCGTTGGTCCAGGGTACCTGTCAGTTGATGGATAACCGCCTGGAAATGGTTTATCTGTAAGTGTGGTAAATGCAGGGTGCTGAGCATGAGTTGCATGACTTTTAGTGCCTTTTTCGTTTTGCATAAGTGTCTTTTTGTTAAATAATTAAGCCACATGAATAACTTCTGTATCTACGAATACACGGTTATACGAACATGTATGTTAAAAAAAATAGCTTACCCCCATAGTCCGGTCGTACTCCCGGAGGGTAGCGATCAGATGGTGGGAAACGGCCAGGCATTCTATCATCAGGTACACGATCACGGTCCCGATCACGATCACGATCACGGTCTGTGAGAGGAGAATGTTTTACTTCAAAAGGTTATGAGTTGATCACTTAGAAGCCGCAGCTCTTACCTCCATACGGTGGTCTCCAATCAGTTGGGTCAGGTCTGCCATTGGTCGTGTCGGAATCACCTCCCACTAAATGTGCTTTAAATAGTTTAATAAAAATATACCTCATTTAGAATCTAGCTCTACTACTTGATACTTACGCATCAGATTTTCATAGTAATCATAATCCGCATCGTAGATAATGCGCATTCCATCTCGTTGATTGTATCGACTGAGACGGCAGGTTCGAAAGCGATCACTATAGACGGCTGATCGGCACTGGAAGCTGGTTTGCCGGAGGCACTCGTCCAGACACTCACTCAACGATCTGCCTGTTATTTCCGAATGGAACTCTCCACCTAGTCTAGAGTTTCGATACCTCTGAAAGGCGGTATCTGGACGTCTGCCGCTAGCGAACAAATGTGATGTCACGGAATTTTCGGGATAATCGGACCCGCGCTCTGGTTTGTGACAATAACAAGGCAGTGCATTACAAAAGTGGGCCCGTCAATTTCGCTCCCAGAACCCCCCCAGTGTGTTCCGAACTCACACAACACTTGTGCAAAGGATGAGTTAAACAACACAATCAATCGGTTAAGAATCGTCAGAAGAGGTGGAGATTCCATCTAGGAGAAGGATTTAACACAATGTGCAAGTCAGACGGGAGTGAGCCTCTAGGTCAAACGCGAGTATCTCGGCTCCCAAGCTCTCGGATCCGTCTCAGGATACCAACGGAAATGGTTCTAGAGAAAAACATTATAGCAAAAGCAAATTCAGTTATGCGTGCTCGTAGCGTTCACTTAACCATATAGTTAGCGTGCAGTGTCGCCTGTATCTACTGGGTGTAGGGAAATTCTACTGAATGAATTCAAGAATGAATGAAGTTCTTCTGACGACCCGGGGGGTTCTTTGATGGGGAGTGATCATTACCAAATGCAACAGTTGATTTGAAGCGAAAGCGTATCTAGAAGGGGTACTTACGATTATCCAAGCACACTAAATCATAGAAATGATGTGTCGGACTGGAACTTATACTGAGATCATCTTTTTGTGAGACGGAGTCCTCTTCGGAGAGAATACACTGCTTTGTTTGATCGTCGAACTCGATTGAGCGACAAAAGTATCTGTGGAAGAACAAAGTTAATATTGGCAATTCTCATATCTGTAATGTTGGGTTACTTTTCGGCTCTCAAGCAGAGTGACTGGCATTCTTCGAGAGTCATGTTGTTGAAAATCTCCACTTCGAAAGGACCTCCCAGACGTTTGTTTTCCTCTTTTACATAGACTATCAATCCATCACAGCGACGCTCTGCATTAAGGCAGGTATTTTCTAGGTAATCCGAGTTCGGGTCATCTTCCAGCAATTCTGGATGTGTACGCCGAGTGAAGCGGCTCATCGAACAACTTCGCAGCGTAGAGTCGTAGTTTGCGGAACGACATACGAATGAAAATTCGTTAAGGCACTTATCTTCGCAGTCAGAGCGATTCGCGGCAGTTACTTCTTTTATGTCAGAGACGGGCAGTTTGAGTTTCTTTCTCGGATGTCTCTCGAACACGTACCGTCGACTGGGACATTCACGATCTGGTCGACTGGCTGTAATTTATAAATGAATCAATGATGGTCATAGTTTTGCGATAGAATAATACTTACACGATAGACACACTTCGGTGAAATGCACGCTGTTTGGTACAAGCATAAGATTGCCAATGCCTTCAGGAGCTGCTTGTTCTCGTGTAAGATAGCAAGTGGATTCTTCATATTCGACGCTTCCGCTGAACGAAGCAATTCTGCTTCCTGGCTGGAAGTCAAAACTCGTACAGGCCCTGCCCAAATTGTTGGACGCTGTACGATCTCGCAGGCATAGGTCCTGACATTTCTCCAACACTCGGAATGGTGGACCGGAATCTCGGACAACGTCATCGTCGAAGCCTTGCAATTGTTGATTTGGCAGTCTTTCATATAGTACCCGACCCTGACCGTTATTGCAGGTGGTTTGACCTAACACTAACACTAATCTAGCTAATAGTACGATAACGGCGATGTCCGACACCCCCGGCAGAATTTTTTGTCTTTTACGCATTTTATTGTTTCTTCTGACGGCTTAATTGATACGTATATTTTGTTTTAAAGGTAATAACTACTTCATACTCCCATTCACGCTCGGCAGTTTTATCGCTTTTGGGCGTTTGTTATCCAAAGTTCAAACAGTTTCTCTCGCTTTTCGACCATTTCACCATCTTAAAATTAAATCACGGCGTTTGCGATCTGAAAATGAAAGGAAAACGAACAAAGTCGATGATTTAATAAATTGGCGAGATCACAGATAGTCCGTCGAGACTTTTGAAGATCATTGAGTTCGTGGCTTCTGATAGCATCGGAATACAGTTAGCTGCGCTTCCCAGTCGGTAGTGCTCTTAGACTGCGGTGATTTTTGATTTGTGTCATGGCGTTACACAATGAAAAACCTATTACCATGATTGATCATCGATCGGAGGTGATTCGAAAGGAAGTTATCATTAGCAAAATTACAGGGCATTATGTGAATGAAATAATCGCGTGCCTTATTATATGAAACTAGTGATAGTTCATGCATAATCACGCAGTATGGGGATAAAATCAGTTCAATTAAAGTTGACAATCATTTTTACTACAACATCGAAAAATAATAATAATTGAAAATTATGTTCGAAATGATACAAATAGGTTTTCTCACTGCTAGTGTTGTGGGATAACTTATGTATTACTATGATTGATGAAAAGATTTTATTTTCTGTGTATGGATGGGCTTTTTTCTAGTACATGAGGACTTTGTGCATTCGCTTCAACTATTTCAAATTCTGAGAAAAAAAATTTTTATACCAATGGTGATTGACAGCTTCTAATAACTTTTAGCTCCATATCAAAATGGTTGCTGGAAACACATGTTTCCATAACAACGCGAAAAGCTTTAAAAATAGAAGTTTGACAGCAGAATGCGTGGATTACGAACTTCAGGAAAATTAGAATGAATGTGAAAATATTTGTCTGAGATTGATATTTATTTTATAGTGGTTTGGGGTATTCAGTTCAATTATTATTTTCGTTACTGAAGTTGTACTAAGATAGAATATGGTTAGACCGGTATTAGTTTTTTAACGCTTTTTTCTCACATCATGTAGATAGAATTGAACCTTCGAGGCTATAACGGAATGAATTTATACATATAAAACATACAATTGAGATTTAGATTGTTCATTTGTATAATTTGTATCGCCAAATTTCGGCGTGGCTATAACAAAAGGATGAATCACGCAGACTTTTCGCCGTGAATTTCCCAACACTAAGTGACGCAGCGACGATGTTTCCAAAGGTTCTGTTGTGCTCTTAGTACCCCCCCCCCCCTCCGGGCACCGATCGGTCTACTGATGTGGCATTCAACACGGAGTCGCCAATTTTGAAGGGAATAAGCCACGACGAGATATACAGAGAGAAGAACCGGAACCAACTTCCGCTGATTGGAACAGTTGATTTGTTCCGCTTTGTGGTTTTCCACTGTGCGTTCACAGCCTGATGTGATGCGGTCGGTGAAGGAATGCGTGCTGGCTTTAAATAGAATATAATTATATCATTTTGTGGCAGGTAACTCTTTCTGGTTGGGCATTGGCCGGTAGTGCATGGATCTGACGGCCGAAGCATGATTTGGTGGTTCTGGGAGCTATGGCACGTTTATTTTTGCCGACTCGGTAGTTCTTTCTCTTTCATCTACAACTGTACGTGATGCGATGAAGGAGACGAATTGTAATTTATAGTTGATTGAGGTCAAAATCGTACTGGTTTCGTGCTAGACCATAACATGATTAGGTTGTTCTATAGCACCAAGCGAGCCATTTGAATTTTATTATGTAGCTGGGTTACCAAAATTTGTTTCTAGATAATTAATTCCGAAAATATTACAATAGCTTCGGTGATATTGTGTTTCTGAATGTAATGACTTCATTGCCATTTGTATCGTTGATCAAATAGTGGCATGGAAATTCGAAACTATCGTAGAACGGAAGAGTTTGCGTGGGAAACAAATTGTTAGAAATAAAGACATTATCAGAACATAGTTACATGGATTCCTTAGAGGGTATCATTTCGATTATGAGATTTTGCACATTTATGCACATACAATCTGGCCGCAAAAAAATAGTTTTATCTCGTCGTTGGATTGACACAGAAATAAACTTGAATACACAAATTAAAGATTTTTTTTTAAGATTCCTGCAGACACTTTTAGAAAACTTTTCGAGTTTTTGCTTTAAGATGACGCAAAATTGTTCAATTAAAAAAAAAAAAAAAAAAAAAAAAAAAAAAAAAAAAAAAAAAAAAAAAAAAAAAAAAAAAAAAAAAAAAAAAAAAAACCCCCCACCCCCTTTTTCCCCCAAAAAAAAAAAAAAGTTTAAAAAATTTTAAAATTTCCAAAAAATTTTTATTCCAGCCCAACAGAAAACGAGGAATACTTGCCCTTTTGTTTGGCTCACGGATACAATTTTCGTCCATTTAAATTAAAAATATCGATGTACAACTTAAAACATAAGAATTATTTAAAGTAAATAGAAAGCATGTTTCGAATGAAAATAACAGTTTTAGAATCAAATTCAAGGCATGTTAATTTCAACAATACATTCATCGGGTATGTCAATTTGAGCGTGTACTTCCGTCTTCAGAACAGGCCAATGCAATGTTTCGACGCTCGCAACATGAGCCAATCGTCACATTTATTGGAAGGTTATTTGCACGATTCCAGTAGTGAAACTCTGAGCAACCTTCTTGAAGCTGGAATCTGTTAGCATTCAAGCCAAATCCAGAATTAAGACAAACAAGATTCATAGATTAAATGAAATAAATTTAAAACGCCAACAGTAAAATCCAAAATTTGTACGTGTATTATTATAATTAATATGTTTAAAATAAACATAATATGATTTTTATTTCAAACATCGATGTCACTTGGTTTTAAACATAGAATATGTTTGAAATAAAGCAAGTTCATGTTTGCGGCCAGAACTAAGTTAATGTTAGGATTTACCTGGAATATGTTTGTTATGATGGTATTTTTCTTAGCGTGCTGAAGGTGATTGTGTGAATGCAACGTGATTTTCGTTTCGGCCATCAGAAGCTGTTTCAGGACTACTTTAGCGACACGCCAACGGAGAAGCAATTTTTGCGTCGTTTCTGCATGCCAAGTAAGATATTATGCGACAACAAGAGTCATCAGACGACTTTTTCCAGCTAAGTTGGGAAACTGCTGGCCTGAGTCCGTTACAAAAGTGCACTGCAGCCTTCCGGATGTTGGCGTACGATTCCTCAGCTAGTTCTCTCAACGAAAATGTGAGGATTGGGGAGTCAACCAGCCTGCTGACCTTGAGGCATTTGGAAAACCTATCTTGAAGACTCACGTCCGCAGTATTTGGGTCCTCTTCCTCAATACCAGAAGAGGTGAAAAAAAATGATGAACGAAAAGTTCGAAAAAATCGCATAAGTTCAGTGAACTTCTCAGAAACTCAGGGAACTTATCAGAAACTTAGGATACTTCTTATATTCAGGAAACTTCTCAGAAGTTTTGCGATTAAATTCCCTGAAATTTAAGGTATTTCCCAGAAATTCAGGGAATTTTTTATAAATTCAGGGAGCTTTACATGAGTTCCGGGAACTTCCCAAAAGTTAAGGGTTCTTCCCAGATGTTCAGGCAACTATCCAACTAAATTCAAAGAAGCTCAGAAAACTTGTAGGAGTTTAAGGAACTTCCTTTGAAGTTCAGGGTCCTTCCCAAAAATTCTGAAAACCTTCCAGAACTTCAGTAAACGTCCACAAAGATCAGGAAACTTCTCCAAAGACCAGAAAACTTTCCAGAAGTTCAGCGAACGTCTCAGACGTTCAGAGAACGTCCCAGAAATTCTATGACTTTCCCAGATGTCCAGGGAACCTCCAAAGAAGAACCTTTTAAGAACCTTCCAGATGCTCAGGGTACTTCCCAGAAATTCAGGAAATTTCTTAGAAGTCCTGGAATTTTCCAAGAATTTTCGTGAACGTCCACAAAGATCGAAGAACTTTCAAGAATTATAGAAAACGTCCCACAAATTCCTCAAACTTATAAGGATTTTTTGAGCATTCTCAAAAGTTTAGGAAACATTCTAAGCACTATTCCATAAGTTTAGGGAGCTTCCTTGAAGTTCAGGTATCTTCTCAGAAGCACGAGAAACTTTCTAATAGTTCAAGTAACATCCCAGAAGCTCAGGGTACTTAAGTCTTAAGAAGAACTTAAAAATTTACCCCTGTACCGAAGCAAAACGAGAATCAAGAAATCAACTACTTTTTTGAAGTTTAATCAATTTAGCGGAAATCCCCCCGTATCACAATCATGGAGATTCTAAAAAGTTCTTGTAGGGTTCAACAACATATCGGAAAAGCTATTTATATTACAGAAATTCCACCAAATCGCCCAACTTCGACAAGATATTTCAATTTCTGGACCAACTGGAAGTCCAAATAACTTCTGGAAAACTAAATCTGCTTCTCAAAGTTCTGGTTCTTACCAGTAGTTGTTTCTGTTGCATGGTTGAGAGCAATCTTTTCGGAAGTTCAACCAAGTTTCCAGAATCGTTGTGAACTTTTCGGCAATTCAATGGACTTCTGTAAAGTTCCCCCAGATACCTTATCAAATGAGAGCGAGCAAACGTCATGATTATCTTGAAACTTCCAATAAGTTTATTTATCTTCCGAGAAGCATAATCAACTTCTGTCATGTTCATTATATTTTCACCCAATCTTCACAAATATTCTTAAGTTCATAGTAGTTCAGAAAATATTTTTTTAAGAATTCGATCAGTTTCTAGAAGCTTATATGACTGACGAGAAGTGCATAGGATTGTCTAAAAGCTGCAGAATATGCAATTGAATAATATAATATTTAAAAACGATTCCTGGAAAAATCAAGATTTTGCGAACTTTTCCTCCGAGAATTGAATCTATCTTCAACATATCATCGATTTTCCGCAGGAAGCTTATCAAAACTTCCATAGTAAAAAGTATCCTCTCCCATAGGCCATAGATAAGCCATAATATCCTGATCCCCTGTGAACCGGCCTTAAGTTTCTATATAACAGGCTTCTCTAAAATTTATCTGTATGATCTATTTGCGAATGCTAATCATGGCCAATCCATCAATATACCGAGTGTTCACTTTGAAGACTTCATTACTTTTCATTTCCGAGCAATCAAAATACTATTCGAAATCGGAATTTGCACGAAATTAGTCGTAAAATCCCCAACAGTCACAATTCCGGGAGCTAGCGTATTCCGGAAAATGCAGTGGCTGTAAAAAACTAAGAGAACCATTCGTTATTCAGGAATGAAACAAAAAGGCAATTCACTAGGACCGGCTGCAACTTGAGGTAATTATCAGCATCCGAGCCGAGGAACGCCACATTCTGTCCGGCGCCAGCATCACCCGCGCCAAACACGGCCACTTTCGGCTCAAAAACTGAAATTTTACTCATTAATTGATATTATGATATAGTGTGTAGTGTTTTGGAACGATATTTTTCTTGTTCCAAATTGTTGCAAGAATAGATCAAAACAAATACCAGATTTAAAATGATGCAAAATAGATCCGGTATAAAACAAAATTTACAACACAGGTGCAGCGATGTTTTTTGCTTTTGATCTAAAAGAATAAATCCAAACCACAATTTAGACCACCGCTGAAGGTGCCTTAACGTTACGAAGTTTGCCCTCCTTTTCAGCTGCATGCAAGGTAAGTCTGACAGTAAAAGCATTTCTTGCCCATTACTTGTCCTATCTTAATGCACATTACTTTTGAGTTGCATACTAGCCTTAAGTTCAGAAATTTTGTTCATCGCCAATATCATTTTCTTTACAAAATTTGGAAGCGAACGAAATTTGGAAGTGGCAGTGCGTTGTGAAGATCGGTATCCTTCATGATAAAAGTGCGTTCTGTAGCGAACTTGGTGTTTTGTCGCGCAAGCTAAGGTTTCTTTTGCGCCACCTGATCATCAAAACAAACAAAGAACTGCGGTGCAACTAATTTGGATATTGCTAAAAAAATTCGAAAGATGGCATTCCATTTGAAATTCTTATTTATTGAATTTCATTTGAACCCTGAAGCTATCCGCCGGAGGATAGTTTTTGTTTGGAGAATTTTAGAGGCTATGATTGACAAATTATGTGAGTTTATTCCATTTTCTATATCTGCTAATCAGAATCTGTCGATCATGCTCAGGTTTTCGTGCTATGTGCAGGTGTTTGAGGTTGTAATCGCTCAATGATACATTGTTATGCGCAAAATTTCGAGTTTCGCGTGTTGAGTTTCGGTATTTTGCGTTTACTTCTTCTCTTTTCAAAAAGCATCAACTGGCCCCATAAGCTTTTGAATTTGAGGACAAGAATTAGTGCTGAGCAAAAATGTACCATCATCTAACCTTTCTAGAATAAAGGTGCTCAACGGCCAACCAATTACAAATGAATAAAACAGAACGTACGGTACAAGATGTCCACGTTCCCTCTATCAACTACAGGGTGTCTCACAATAGGTGTCACTAAAACAAAATGGGTACAGCAAAACAAATCAACCAAATCATAGCATTTATTTGAAAGATAAATGTTATAGAAATAAACCATATTAATTCTATTCGAATCTCTCGCCTTTTCCTTGATAACTTTGCGCAAACGCTTTGTAAGCTCATCGCAGCTGGCACTCACGATTTCCTGAGAAATTTGGTCCCAAATATCAACCAAATATTTCTTGAATCGATCTAAAGTAAGCCTTTTCGTAAGGCCTATATGTTGAAGCATATAACCCCAAACAAATTAGTCAAGTGGGTTGAAATCCGGTGAAGATGCAGGCCATTCTTCGCTTGTGATGAAATCGGGCAAATTTTCCGTGCACCACGCTTGCGTTTTCTTTGCCTTGTGAGCTGGAGCTGAGTCCTGTTGGAAACAATATGGTGTATTCCCATACAGCGTTGAAACATGAGGAAGCAGAACCTGCTCGATATAATATTCAGAGTTGATTTTTACGTTAGGTTCTATGAACAGAAGAGGAAGTTTTCCTTTTCGTGAAAGGGCCATGATTTTCGATACATTCTGATAGCGTTCTATAGCTAGTTTATCTCTTGGAATATTTGCAAGACTTTTGTCATACACACGATCATTTTGTTGATCATGACTGTCCTGAAGGAGGAAGAGCTTTTCATCCGAAAATAAAATCTCACAGTCACCGTACCGAACCAAAAGATTTCTGCTTCTTTGGACCCTGGCTTGCTTTTGACGCTCCGTCTACCCGTGAATCCATTGTTTCTTGTACGGCTTGCATTCCAGATCATGTCTGAGGAGCCTGTTCATTGAAGCGGGGGACATTTGAAATTGTTTGCTCAATTTATGGCCAGATACAGCCGGATTACGTCTTATTCGCTCCCTCACACATTTGATCTTTTTCTTCGTTCTGGCAGTTCGTCTGGCACCTCCTTTGTGATGAATATGGACATTTTCAGTTTCCTTGAATCGTTTCAAGGTATGAAAAACAAAACGCTTACTCACTCCGAACTGCTTAAGGGTATTGAATATCTGCCACGGTCTAAGCTGCAAATGTAATTTTAAAACTTGCTCCCGTATGGCTTCCATGGTAGCTGATAAATATAAACAAACTGAATCGCTTATAAGCGATAAGCTGTCAAAAGAATACACTCAAAACGGGTATAATCAATTTCGCTGTTAAAATAACCCAGTTGAAAGAATCCAAGACTGAAAAAAGGTGACACCTATTGTGAGACACATTGTAGATTCAACGACATTCTGGAATCATATTGTTCCATAAAAGCTGCAGAGTTGACCAGATAGCAATTCCATAGAAAAAAAAATGTATGATCTCTCAGAATTTCATAATAATTGGAAGTTTTGTTTCTTATCGAACTATTTTATTATATTTTTATTCCGTCAGCAGGGTGAGCATTTTTGCGTTAGGGTTTTATGATAAATTGACTTTTTGAAAAATTCCATTTTTATAAAAGATCATAAATTTTGAACTACTAAGCCAATTCTCTTGATCAAATACAAAAATAAAAGGTAATGAGATATGTTATTTGAAAAAATATAAAGTTTCACCTAAATTGCGATATTAATTATGAAAACCTGGATGATATTTAAGTATCAAGGTTTTCATGGTCTTGGACCAAAGAGCACCCTCGTATTCATATTTTTTCTTAAAAGGTTAGACCTTTTTATATAACATATCAAAAAGTTCGTAGGTTTTAAGTTTTTGCTGACTGTTCCACCACGCGTTTCCGTTATTCAATGTTACTTGCCCATCAATCTAAAGTAATTTTTATAAGTTCATTTAGCTTTCTGAAAGCTAAGAGAAGCCATAAACCATATTTTCTCATATTTGGGATTTTGAGATCCCCCAACCTTAGTGGTTTTTTGTCCATAGATTTACTTCAAATGCTCCATATAACGAGCATGTGTTCTGGTCAACTCTCTCCCCCCTTTTCCCTTCCAAAAAGAAAAGGTGGTTTATGGACGGTCCGCAATGTTTAATTGATTTATCTTTGAATTCAATAACTCCGCGCCTTTTGTGACTGCAGAGTTGTACCAAACATGGTGTTGAAGAATTATATCAAAGTATTCAACGCTTTCTACATGTTCATTTGGGTTTGCATAATCAAACATCAAATCTCAGAAAGCTAAATGAACTTATGAAAATCCATTTAGATGGATGAGGACGCATGGTTGGAAAGTTACATTGAATAATGGAAACAGCAAAAACTAAAATCGTAGCATTTATTAACTCAAAAGCTAAAATACATATTTCGCCAAATTTTTGATATGTTGGTCTCAACTTTTAGGATAATATATAAAAAGGAGGGGGCTCTCTTGTCCCGGAATTATGAAAACCATGAAAAACTAATATAATCTATGTTTTCACAATTAAGGTCTCAAATGAGCTTTTGTTTCTATTATACATTTACTTAAAGAAGTTCATTTAATTACCTTTTATTTGCTTATTTTATTATGGTCAGCTTAGTGTTTCAAACGTTATGAATTTTTGAAAAAAAAAATGCATTTTAAGAAAAGTCGATCTCTTGGACCACCCTAACGCAGAAATGGCGACGAATATGATGAAATAAAGAAATACGTGTCTAATATTTTTCGATAAGAAACAAAATTACCAATCATGATGAAATTCTGAGCGATCTTATATCTTTAATATCTTCAATACGGTATAAAACTCACTACTCGGGAGCTGTTTGAAGTTTGCTTTGACCTTTTTTTTATTTGCAATTTGTCGTAAGGCTTGCGTGCTCGTATTTCAAACTACTTGTTGTTCCCATTTATTTCCTTGAATGACTTATAGTTATTTCTTTTTAGTTATTTCTCGCATGGAATGGTACGGGTTTCGCTTAATCATCCTTAGCACTGCATTCCACTGCGATTTGAAGTTGTCGTTCCGCTTGCCACAAGATCCTGGTTTCCAATAAGCAGTCAACCGATCCCGGAAACGTTTCAAAATGCTGCTTACTGTCAAACAACTTGCAAATGAATTGGCTGGATTTCTTGACATGCCCTACATGTTAAAGCCCGCACGTTTCATAACACCTTCTAGCAGAAGAAGCAGCAGAAGCCTTCTTGAAGAGGATGCAGGAAAAACCATCGCCTTGCCGGAGACAATCTTCGTAGAACCTGTCGTTCCGTCGATTCCTATCGACAATGGTTTTGAACAATAATCTTATTCGAACCCACCAATGAAATGAGTGGACGCGATTGTGAATAAAATGAACTCCGATGAACACTTTGCTATTATTATTGAAATTCAACTGCTCGAATGTATCCCTATAAAAGGCACCTGAATAAACAGGCTACATCCTTTGATGAGAGGAACCCCCTTCCCTGTCAGTATACGATCAAGGTCTTCCGACTCCATTTTTAAACCATTGTTGATGTGTCATAAATCACAAACGTGGCTAATAAACCATGGCTAGATCTCACTGTGCGCATACCTTATACGCGATGAGCACGTAATTACTTACATACATTAATTTTGCTCGAAAAAAATGCAACAGGCAAAAATGATCACCAGAAATTTACTTTAGGTCGGATATTTTTGAATCTCTCAGGGAATAAATAAACCTATATAAGGAATGTTTTTTGCAATGATGGTTTATTCAACCTCCTCTCCTAATTTAACGCAGCCCATCAAATCCTGTTCAACACTTGTGTCATCATTCTTACACACTTTCATCAACTCTTTCTTCGAATCTTTGTCATTTTTGAAGACCTTCCCAGTTTTCCAGAGCTTACTCTTCATAATCGTCCAGAATTTTTCTATTGGGCGAAGTTCTGACGAGTTTGGTGGATTTGCCTCCTTCGGCACAAAAACAACATCGTTGGCTTCGTACCACATCATCGCTTTCTCGTAATGGCACGATGCCAGATTCGGCCAAACAAGAGTGTCACAACAAATTGCTGACAGAGTATTACAAGTCCTATCACCTGGGGCGATGTAATCAAATAATCAAACAACTAGATTGTGCATACGTGTTGCATACTTTAGGAGAAAAGAGGATGCAGGTGTTTCTAGATTTCCTTATACAGAGGGCAATATGAACAGGGCTGGACGGGTTTAGTATGAGTATAACTCGTTTGCCGGTAACTCTAGGCTTTATTGATTAAACACAATCTAAACTGCAACTGCTTATTACAACTTTTGAATGTTTTTTGCTGGCTTCCCTGATTTTTAAACTAATTTTAGAAACTGTGTTGAGCACTAAGTGTTCCATATCCTTAGGGGCAGTGTATGTTTTATTCAACTTAAAACTATGGATTCATAGAAGTATCAAATATCTTTTTATTGAAATTTTATCTTTATTGATTGGACTAATTTTCTATATTTTTAAGCTTTTCCAGGACTATAAAGATATTAATACATACCTAATTTTTATTTTTCAGTTACAAACCAGCAGATGTCAGATATATATTGTAAATACATATTTTATATTCTGTTACGTCCATTTCATACATATTCAATAAAAAAGGGTAAAGGGGACAATACAGGGTGCGAGATAAATTGTTGAATGGTTGAGAGATTCGTGATTATTTGGCCCAAGTCATGGATGTCAATTATACCTTCCTTGATGGAAATGGTCTGATCGAAATCGACGAAAGTCTTATTGTCATCCAACAGCCTACAGTAAGTTTGCTAACCTAATTTTTAACAATCCACCAGATGGAAATCCTAATGTGTATTGCTTACTGTTCATGTCCTGTAATAAGAGCGTTTATTTGGAAGGAGATTCTATATCCTTTCTGTGAGTTTCGTATAAGTGCCTCTGTTTACGTAATAGTGAGGATTACATGTATGTACAGTTTGATCTTGCCGTTGGGAGAAACCGTAAGTCATGGCAAGTCCTGCACAGGTGGTAGCTATCACATCACATCACATCACATCACATCATTAACACGTAAACTCCAATGGATCGTTGGTTATCATGAAACTCTTACATTAGGAAATCTTGGATAGGTAAGAACATATGTTGAATTAAATTCTTTGTTTAACTTATTGCGTGTAGGAATATAAAACGTGTATGAGAAACAACAAATAGATGCTTGATGGCCTAATGAACTAAATTTCAAGGAATTATTAGCTATTGCATATGAGTTTACTGATTGTTGTTAACTTTAAGGATTATTTGACTATAAATTTTCAAAATTTTGAATTTCCGAAGGTGTTCTTGAAATTCAATTTATTAATGTTTCGTCCAAACATTTCTGAAGGTCATAGGATTACAGAAATGGCCGCCAGCATATCCGATTGACATTACCGATTCGAATTTTAGACGGCACAAATCTAAGAAACTTCAAAAAATTAACTTGCAAAATCATTCAGACCTGTATGCTGCAGTGCAAGAAGAACCCAAGTTACAACAAAAACACCTTCTTGATCAGTAATCTAGACGTGTTGTTGCACAAGAGTGTTAAGAATGCCATAAAAATCTATAATTTGTCATAAAAAAGCTGAGAGGAAGTTTGCGTTTTATAAGTTACTTATGTATTTTTCTAGCATACATGACTTAATTTGTAACACAAACATGACAACAGCTTAGTTATTTGATGTTTTTAAAACATATTTTAGGTCACATAAGAAGTTTTTAAGACATGCATAGCATGCTTTTGACATGATGATTTCTTATCTAGGTAGTTTGTAGAAACACAATAATAGGTTATAATCACGAAAAAAATAATAATTGCAGAAATACATGAGCATCACAAGTCAATTCAACAAATGTCAAACTAACACATATTGAAATGAATTGTTATTAGTAGGATGAGTTTGTTTAATAATTTTGATTAAACAATTTTCATATCGAGTTTAAAGCGGACTCAGAACATTTACCAAATATCATCTTAAGAACCGTCTGTAATTTGCTAAAAAATAAAAAATAAAGTAAAAAATATTTTCATTGGTTACATGAAAAAAGTTGATTCAGTGTCACAGTCCACAAGTCACGTCGTTTTTATTTTTTCTAAAAGTTCTAGAGCCAAATGACATTTTACTGAGATGTTGCTCTAATATGGTTTTTATGATGTTCTAATAACTTACTTAAATAATTTGCAATGAACCATCATGAGCAAGTCATTAGACTATCTAGACAACTAGAAGTCGTATAAAAAATTACAGAAAATATCATAGCATCCTACATTTTATGTTAAAATCATATATAATTGTGGCCTTCATCGTTTTATGTTTAAGCTACATCGTAAAAATCAGTTCGTTTAAGAAAAAAAAAGTATTGACGTATATAACCTCCACTTTTGCATGTTCAATGAAGTGAATCACTTTGCTAGGAGGGCAGGCCCCAGACTTCATGAGGTTCTAAAATTCTTTTCTCAAGAAATCTGCGTCTTTGATGAAAAAGTTCAGCACAGCTACACAATAACTTTCGCTCTCTAGATTACAGAAAGGACATCAAATTAATCAGATGATTCAATCCTTACTAGTCGACCAATTCAATTCCACAATGACCAGGAATCCAATAAAAAAAAAAACTATCTAGTTGTCACAGGACAATTGTTCTAGTAGTTGATAGCACTCATACACTTGTTTTGAGGTGTAAGTCATTGACTTTTAAGCATTGTGGCTTCACTTTCCAATAAAATACAAATGTTGGCATTTTTATATTTTCTTTTCAAGAATAAAGGAGTGCATTCCATAATGGCATATATTTCTGCTTGGAAAACTGTAAGCCATTTAACCATTTGCACAGAAGCATTAATACAAGGACCTGTTAATTCTGCTCCTACTTTATCATCTTGGCTTGTACCATCCGAATAAAATATTACTGACTCTGGGCGAACATCAGGTCCTCCAATTTCCCAATAACTACGGCTTGTTTAGCTTACTGTGAATGTATGTCGCATTTCTTTGAGTATTCAATCTTCATTACCGACTTATATGAAACAGATTTAGTATGCTCATATGACCATTAAGATCACCCAAAAGGAGGTTTTTGGTTAGTCTGAGCATTTTTCATTGCGTCAAATTGAATGAATTTCCGTGAAAGATTTGCCCCGATCCGATAGGAAACATAAGGAAAGCCCCATCGGCGTCGACGCGTAATTTGGCCATGCAATTAAACATCGGGATGATTTAACGGATCACAGCTCGGAACTCCCAGAAAACGTACAAGGAACAGAAGGTGCCGAAAAAGTCCCTGGAGCAGCAAGCTCCAGCAAAACCAGAGCGCGAAAACTGTATAACCGGATTCTGGAGAACAAAGGTGGATTCATCCTGATCGACAACAAAACCTACGCCATGAAAGATTCGCGCGCGCTGCCTGGACCGCAGTATTATACCAAACCGGTGGACCAGGACCTGGACGACGCTGACACCACGGTGACGATGAAAAAGTTTGGGCAGAAGGTGCTGGTCTGGCAAGTGATCTGCACCTGTGGTCGTCGATTTTTTCACGAAGGGTACAATTAACGCCAAGGTGTACTATGAAGAGTGTTTGAAGAAGAAACTTCTGTCACTGTACAGGAAGCATATTTAAGGTTTCTCCTCTCTTCTGGCCGGATTTGTCGGTTCTACAGTGGTTAGCAAATAATAATGTACAATTAGTGGAAAAGGACATCAATCCACCGAACTGTCCAGATCTTCGGCCAATTGATCGGTATAGAGCGATTGCGACACTTTTGGCAGGAGGGTACAGTTTCCCAAAAACATGCAGAAGTTCCAGGAAAACTGAACAGCAGCCACCAGGGAGGTCACAAAAGCAACTCTGCAGAATTTAATAATGAATGTCAAGACCAAAATGCGAGCGTTTTACAGAACCTAAGATGTTTATAAATATAAACAGTGAAATGCAACAAAAGGCTATTTTTTTCCAATAAACCGAAAACTGAAGTCAAACTATGTTTTTTTCACTCTTTTATTCAAAAATCAATGTTGGTAACTACTTTTCGATACACTCTTTTCAATAAAAGTTCCCTTGACATAGTAATCTGTTTTGATTTTAATATACTCTTGTAAAATCTCAATATTTGAAATATTACATCTTAATGCTGATTTCTTTCAACATTTCTGTTCAACATGAAAACTAAGTCGAAAAACCAAAAAACTAAGTTCGGAAAACCAAAAAAATACTAAATAAAATGAGAAGTCAGATTCCAAATTTGAGAAGGACTACTCAAACTCGGAATTTTATTTTTCGTTTTGTGATACATCCTGAACATCTAGCACTTAGAAAGTACCCAGCAAGAAAGAGATCAACATAAAAAATTGAACAACATTTCGCATCAGAAGACAGTTTTGATTATTCTTTAGGGATTCTGTTTCGACAAGCTGCAATAAACAGCAGTTCATAAATTTAAAAAATAATCAAACAAAGAATATACTTTGCAACACACATACCAGAGCACCCAATGGATATCAATGCGCAAAACTCACAAATTTGAAAATAGTCTTTCAATTAGTTTGTTCAATTTAAACAATCATATTTTGATTTTCAGTCTTTTAATTAGAAAACAGCACTAAAATACAGGTTCCTTTAAATTGTGGATCCTTTAAATTGTTAAGCCTGGAGAATAGTGCTATTTTGTTTTATACCTAAGATGTTTCATATCAACTTCATTGATTAAGATAACAGAAGCGGGTTTTCAATGACTTTATGATGACATTAAAAAAAAAATGACTGTCCTTCGTAATACTTGCTTACGTAGCATATTATTGATGTATATTATTGTTTTTTTTTATTGAGGTGCATATCAATGATTTCATTTATATCAATATCAATGATTTCATTTAGATGATAATGTTGATAACAAGTTGAAATAGTCTGCTCTGAAACGACATGCTTAGTAAAAGGGCAGAGTGTTTTCTTTAATCAAATTGAACAAAATATGTTACAAAAGGAACAAGTGTTGCATTAATAAAAAAAACATTTGTTTTTGAAATTTTGATAAATTAACTGCTCCAGTTTTACTTAATTTTCTCGAGTAACTCATGCAACGATTGTATCTTTTCCTATAAAAGTTATCAGCAACTTATCTGAAGTTTTAAGGCTACGATACAATTGCGATATTATTTTGTTGAAAAATCTCACGCTGGTTAATTAATCTTCGAAAATAGCATCTCATAGATTATGATACAATGGTCTGCATCGCTCTAAAGCTTTGAACACAACATTTTCGATAGCTATTCATCATTACTGTCTTCTAAACATGTAAAGCAAAGCATTTTGAGTTCAAATTCTAGAAAAGTGAAATTTTTTGAACTTGTTTCTTGGGTTGCTTCACGAGGAAACAAACCGTGACATTTCAACCTCTGGTCGAAATCTTTAAAAAGAGATTGTATTTTAAAAGTATTGATTTTCTGGACACATATTTACCTTGGGGTCGCTCCTGATGCTTGTAGTTTTGTTTTCCGTACTATGTATTAAACCACAGATATTCCAACAATCACAATACGGTTTGTCAGCACTTGTACGAGTATATCGATGGAAATATTCTCCGAGCTTCTTAAGTTTCACTTTTATATCGGCAAAAATCACAAAACTGTAGTTTTCTTCAATTAGTTTCCAAACATTCACTGCTTGCTTTCATAATGCATTATGATTCCTTGAAAAACACAGCCGAGAATAAAAACTATCGTAATACACTGGTCACTAGGAACTCCTCTGCTTGTTCAACTATTATTGATGATGCAAGAGCTCTGTGTTGATTGGTCTGGCTTCCTAGTTGTTGCAAAACGTATGTAAACTCGTGCTGAAGTTGTGCAATCCGTTTAAACAATTTCACCACATTTTCCTAAACTGTCAAAAGCTTTGGTGTTCAAACCAAACATGTTCGTCTGTTCAGTCGGAGTTCTCGTGAAATACTGAATTCCTGTATTGACAATATTCTGCCTATAACGCGTTTTTTCCATAATAATTATTTAACGAAGTGAAAGAGCAGATTTTCCATGGCATAGAATTTAACATTTTTTGTTAGTTTTTTGCGCTTCTATGTGCGTGGTTTTCACCTGCTTGCATGTGTAACAATCTGATGTCCCTCGATGGGTGTATTGGTCAATATTTACCCGTGAGATCATTTCGGTAACGATTTCCCCCAAGCTCAATTGACAAGCGTGAGTGGGAAAAATGTATATGGTATGCTTGTCTCTTTTAAGAGACTGTTTGACTCTAGTATTGTGATGAACTATGTACGGGCTGAGTACATGTCACGATCGAGTTTGAACATATTTGCTTTCATCTATGCGCTGGCTAATCATCGTTTGCATTTTACCGAGTCAGTGCTATTCTGAAAAACGGAAGTTCCATTGTTATCCACATCCGGAGAATTTTTCATATCCATACTAACACTGAGAGGTTGTGGATTTGTGGAAAAACTTAGTGGTAGTTATGTGAACTAAGGGAACGAAAAACGAGTCATGCGACAGACACATTTCAGGTGAAAAAAAAACGCACACTCAGAGATTCCCTAGGCAATCATTTGAATAACTATGGGTCGATGAGTTTTCTAAATTGTGAGAATGGCCAATGCGAACGCCCTCACGGTTACACTCCCGTGGTCAGCAAATTGGACAGATATTTTTTTCCCTTGTCTCCATTGAATCAATTATCGAGTGTTGAAGTCAAGTATTGAAGCACACGTAAAAATTTGACGCCATTGGTGAACATCATTGGTTAGGTGGGTGATATTTCGACTGCTGCCGGATAACCGCGATTGTTCTCGTTTAGTTCCGATTTGTGGTTTGCATTTAGGTAGAATGTTTAAAATATTTAGAACGAGGTTGGAACGTCGATTAATTTGGCTTTTAGCGTAACATCATGATTGCATATTTTCACTTCAATTCTTTTGAGAGGAAATGTTTGAGAGTTTTTTCTGCGATTCACTCATACGCAGTTTTTTAAGTAATAGTTTTTGAAGCATGAACAAGGAAGCAACCAGGTTTCAAATTGTGGTATAGAGTATTTCTCTATTGGAATTAAAATTGCTCGACTGTACTTTTATTGTCCTGTATTTGGGAATTATGCATCTAACCATACCTGAATATGACAAAAATCTCACGAATGGGTAGAGAAAAAAAAAAAAAATTCTTTAACCAAAAATATTTTTTAAAAAACAAAAAAAACACAGGCAAAAAAAAATTTTTTTTTTTTTTTTCTACCCAAGACAAAAAAAAAAAGCTTATTCGGAGGGAATGATAAATATTTTATGAATATTTTGAAGCCTAAGCATATTAGAGGAAAAAGTGGAGTAGGCGCTGATCGCGGTCGGTTTGTATATCAAGAAGCTGTCAAGTTTTTTCGGCAACTCGCGAATTTGAGTTTTGAAAAGTGAGAACGGTTATAAGTGGCACCTAAATTTGAAACGATTTATTTTGTTGATATTCCGTTTAGGTGAAGATTTCGTCTGTTTATATGTTAGTTCATAAGTGCATCAGTGAGTTTGACTGCATCCAGAAAAAGCTAAGAGAAGATGTGTGAAAACTAATCGAAGTTTCTGTAGAATGACTGTTTTGAGGTGCTGGAAAACCTTCACCCGATCCTGGAAAACTATTATAGTCGATTGTAGCAGACTTGGTGAGGACGTACTCTGCTTACTTACTTGAACTTTTCAAAATTTGTACAATATTCTGAATATATATTTTTTTTTTTTTTTATTTTTTTTTCCCCCCCCCGCCCCTCCCCCCCCCCCCCCCCCCCCCCCCCCCCTTTTTTTTTCTCTCCCGGAAACTTTCCGTGAGGTCCCCCCCCCCCCGGCGCCCCCCCCCATATATTTTTTTTTTCTCCAATAATTAAAAAAAATAAAAAAATTTTAATATATTATATACCCCCCCCAAAAAAAAGATTTTTTTTAAAAAAAAAAATAAACAAAACAACAAAAAAAAAACCGTTTTAGGACCACTTAAATTTATTTTTTTATGGTCAATTAAAAAGGGAATTTAAAACCATTTTCCCCCCAAAAAATACATTAAATGGCAAATTGGCATTGAAGGAAGTCACCATAAGACCAAATAGTTTTATAATAGTTATTGCGAAAAAAATTGGCTTTATGGCAAAACTGTGATTTTTTTTCCAATCGCCATATTGAAAAATAAAAAAATAATTGAACTGTGGAAAAATAAATGCATCAAATTTTCAATGATATGCAAATAAACTGTAGATCGGAGACTAATTTCGGCATTCTTTTAGATCATCTTGTCCAATTCCAAGCACTTTTCAGGAAACTCATGATTAATTTATCGAATGTATTTCTTTTAATTTGATTTATGTTGTTGTAAATTCGCATAATTTCCGAGGCGCATTAATTTTCGGCTCTTATCGTGCCAATATTCATCATAAAAATAATTGCGCATAATACGCTGTAGAAAACACATTTTATTTTGGATATTTTGCTATCAAACAAACAGAGAATCGAACAAAGCAGAACAACAAAAAACAACCTCGATTTCACAGTGAAGTTTGACAGCTGTGGACCGCTTCACTAGAACATTTTCAAAATCTTTATGATCTTATAAAGGTTTTATTAACTTGTTTTCACAACCGTCTATAGAGTGGGTCATTTTGAACAAATTTTGGCTTTAAAGAAGCATAGAGGAGTGTTGGTAGACAAAACAGTTTTGATTGTAGTTTTATCAACAAAGCCGGGAGAAGTGCAATACGGCTGGAATAAAACTAAAATTGTTACTTGGGTGAGGTAAGACAATACCAAAATAGTACCTCTCAGGTATTCCCAGGTATCCGACTTAGGTATTTTGCTTCCAATTCTTAGGTATTTTGTTTAGGTATCTTAATCTGAGCTCTTTAATACCAAGGAAAGTTATCAAGCTCAAAATTAGGTATTCATTTGTTGTTGTCTCCTGCTCGGGTACTGTCCATATTATCTGCCTTGGTTTCAATCGAGCCAAATCGGCCCTTGTTTGCATCAGCAGATTCCTTGCTGATGGTGTCGATCAGTCCAAGTCGGTTCTTATGCGTTACTAAAATATTTGGTCTTTACAATGAGTACCAATCGGCACAAAAAAAAAAATGGTCTTGCCGCAAGCGATAATTGAATTGTCTTGCCTTTTCAATGAGTGGCCTCAGCTGGATTCTTGCTGCTGGCATGATTTGGTCCAGGTAGGCGTTTGCGTATTGTTGGATTGCCTTGTTTTCCTAATAAAGGTCAACTATCATGCTTTGTGAGTGACTACAACGGCATCCTTGCTGTGTGCCTTGTGAGTTGCCCCAGCGATATCCGTATTGTTGGTTTGAATAGCTAAATCGGCTCTTTAGCGTTATTTAAATTACCAGCAGAATTCATACTGTTGGCATGGATCAGTCCAAGTCGACTTAAATTAAAAGATGCCTTGTCTCCCAAATGAAGATCCACTGTTACACTTTGTGAGCGGCCCCAGCTGGCTTCTTGCTGTTGGCTTGGATAGGGCCATGTTGGCCCTCGAGATTTTTAAATAACGGCAGCAGGGTAAATGCACCCTTCTTTTTGGGGAAATGCTCCTTAAACTTAAAAGTTCGTGCTTCATTATAGCCCAAAATTTTTCAATTGGCCGCAACTCTGGAGAGTTTGGGGGATTAAGATCCTTCGGCACGAAATTGACACCATTCGTCTTGTACCACTCCAGAACATCCTTGGAGTAGTGACAAGAGGCTAGGTCCGGCCAAAAAATTGTAGGAACGTTGTGTGTTTTGAGAAACGGAAGCAGTCGTTTTTTCAGGCATTCATTCATGTATACAAGAAAGGTGCGAAAGAAGTGGTTTGTCGAGGTGCGTGTGCAACATGTTCTCGCGCACTTGCTGTTCCTTCGACTCCATTTTCTAAACTACGACACATTTCACAATGAAACTCACGCAATGTAAACAATACACGCTGAGATCATTTCACCCAAAATTTCGTTGAAATCAACCTAAAGGGCAAAATGTTACAGCTTATTGAAAGTGATGCAATTTGACTGTGGACACCCTTTAGTACCGTTTCAAACTCATGGCAACAATGCCACTGGGGCCACTCACAAAGTGTGATAATGGCCATTACATAGGAAAAACAAGATTCTTAACTACACTCAATACCTCAGTTGAACCGATTTAAACCAACAGCAAGGATGCCATTTGTGGCCACTCACAAAGTGTGACGGAGGCTTTTCATTATGAAGACAAGGTTATTTAAAGGAAAAGGGTAAATGCACCCTTCTTTTTGGGGAAATGCTCCTTGAACTTTGGAAAAATGCTCCTTAGATGCGTTTGCCCGGTATAATGCAATCGGATGTATTTATCTTCTGGTTGGCGCTTGCCGATTGTTTTGACGGGTCTTAAGTTTCTTCAAGATTGTATAGCGGAGCCTCGCTCCGCAATCTTCGAGGTAGTTTTGACGGGTTTAAATTTCATTTTGACGAGTCTTAATTTCACTTTGAAGAGTCTTAATTTCGTTTTGACGACTCTTAAATTCAGAAACTTAAAACCCGTCAAAACTATACAATCTTGAAGAAACTGAAGACCCGTCAAAACACCCGGCAAGCGCTAACCAGAAGGTTAATACCTCCGATTGCATTATGCCGGGCAAACGCATCTAAGGAGCATTTTTCCAAAGTTCAAGGAGCATTTCCCCAAAAAGAAGGGTGCATTTACCCTTTTCCTTTAAATAACCTTGTCTTCATAATGAAAAGCCTCCGTCACACTTTGTGAGTGGCCACAAATGGCATCCTTGCTGTTGGTTTAAATCGGTTCAACTGAGGTATTGAGTGTAGTTAAGAATCTTGTTTTTCCTATGTAATGGCCATTATCACACTTTGTGAGTGGCCCCAGTGGCATTGTTGCCATGAGTTTGAAACGGTACTAAAGGGTGTCCACAGTCAAATTGCATCACTTTCAATAAGCTGTAACATTTTGCCCTTTAGGTTGATTTCAACGAAATTTTGGGTGAAATGATCTCAGCGTGTATTGTTTACATTGCGTGAGTTTCATTGTGAAATGTGTCGTAGTTTAGAAAATGGAGTCGAAGGAACAGCAAGTGCGCGAGAACATGTTGCACACGCACCTCGACAACCCACTTCTTTCGCACCTTTCTTGTATACATGAATGAATGCCTGAAAAAACGACTGCTTCCGTTTCTCAAAACACACAACGTTCCTACAATTTTTTGGCCGGACCTAGCCTCTTGTCACTACTCCAAGGATGTTCTGGAGTGGTACAAGACGAATGGTGTCAATGTCGTGCCGAAGGATCTTAACCCCCAAACTCTCCAGAGTTGCGGCCAATTGAAAAATTTTGGGCTATAATGAAGCACGAACTTCGTAAGCATCCTAAAGTTGTCACTACAGAACAGGAAATGTTGAAGTCAAGGTTGAAAGTGGAAAAAAAAATTCGGTTCAAACGTTGTACAAAATCTTATGCGTGGTATTAAGAAGAAAGTTCGGGCTTTTGGATTTGGTAAAGAAATACAGTGAAATAAAAATACATAAACCAAGATTATACATTGTTCCCTCTCCATAGCTGGATTTTGTACCTGGACGCTGGTGGGAGGGCCCAATCTCATGTTGGATGCATTGGAGATAGCTGATTTATGATAGATGTCGCTAGGTCATGTCATTGTATGACCTTCTTCTCTAATGAACCATTCATGTGAGAGCCAAAGGTCCAGCCACACAAAGTTGTGATAATATCACACTCGCTCCTCTTTCTATTTAATAGCCGCGTCGTAGCACGCATGTATACAGGCACTAAAGTTTAGTGTGATATTGGCGGGTTGGGCCACAAATCACTTAAAATTTAATCATAGATAGATTTATTCAATTTAAAAACGTTTAATATTCAATTTGGGGTGGAAGTTTGAACTGTCTCATAGAATTTCCTATACAGTAGACTTCTAGACGCAGTGGACTTCTGCTGAGGGCTCGTTTGGGAACTCGGAGTGTCGTATCACTGGGGTTTGTCATGGGTGGGTTTGTTCAGAATGAAAGAGGTGTGCTACCGGCGGGCTTTCCCGCAATTTACGCTTGGACGAGGCTAGAAACAGTTCGTAGACGCCTAACATCAAGTAATTAAGGGACATGACAGGAGGTGCACTTTTCTTTGGCGTGGCAATTCTTTCATTGTTTTTTATTCATTGATTGTCATTGACTAAACACCAAACATGCCTAAATTGCAATTCTAATTCTAATTCTAATATTAATTTAAATTTAAATATGTGCGGTATACGACAGCCGACTTTCCAATTATAGCAAATCATAGAGAGATGTTACTTTTATATAGCAACTTGTAGCGTAAAAACAACATGAAATTTACAGGGGCTTCTCAAATAGCCTGGTCACATTGATACGAACTACAGGGAATGACTCTTCCTATCTTTTCGGGATGCGCCGTACATCATGGTAATGCAGAATTGTAAATTAACGATTTTATGATTTTCTTTTTGCAGAATTTTTAACCGGCCCAAGGCGCCCTTCCTTAACCACCTACCCTATCCTATCCTTGTTCCTTCCCATGGAGTTCATGTGGTCTGAATAGACTAGTTCGCCATTACCCGAGCAGAACACAAAAGCATACGAATACCTAATTTTGATCTTGATAACTGGCCTTGGTATTAAAGAGCTCAGATTAAGAGGTAAAATACCTAAGCAAAATACCTAAGAATTGCAAGCAAAATGTCTCTAGAATAACTAAACTTGATATTCCGGATACCTGGGTAAGTATCTGGTCACCTTAGAGGTATTATTTTGGTATTGTCTTACCTCAATTCGGTATTCGCATGACATTGTGGGAACAATTTGATGGTACTATCCTCAGGTATTTTACCTCTTAATCTGAGCTCATAAATACCAAGGCCAGTTATCAAGTTATTCGCTTCTGATCGGGTACCCCTCCTCCATCATCGGCTTTGGACTGACTTGCGCTCTTATTGCCCCACCAAATGCTGCAAAATGAAAATGAAAAAATGAAAATAAACCAAGATTATACATTGTATTTTATTCTCTGAATATTTCATGACAATCGGTTGAGAGACGTGTTTTTGAGGACGAGTTTAAAGTGATGCAATTTAACTGTGGACACCCTTTAGTATAAATGAATATTTGTGTATCTCCTTAAAACTAACTGGATGATGATTAGTCAGAGAGTGGAAATAAACAGGAGGTGGAGGTGCGGAAGATTCCTCTGGCTGGGTTCGATTCCCGGTCTGGTCTAGGAATTTTTCGTTAAGGAAAATTTCTCGACTCCCTGGGCATAGGATATGATTGTACTAGCCACACAATCATACTTATGCAAAAATGGTACCAGGCATCGAAAGCTCTCAAAGCTGCGAAGTGCATTTGGAACACTAAGTTGAGGGCAAGCTATAAGCTATTTGTGAAAGCAATAAGCTTGAAATTCTAAAGAAAGAAGGTGTGGCGGCCTCGAGCGTTAATCATTCTCATGCTCATGCAATACTATTCAATATTTGAAATAGAATGGTATTTGTTGAATTCTAATCAAATATTTTTATTTAAATCATTCATGTAAGTCGAATTTATAGTTTTTTTTTTTCACAAACCACAGTGCTGGTTCAACCGAGACTATTGACCAAGCTATGCTACTGGAATAAATAAGAATTGATTAGCCTATCATTATGATGAAATCAACCAAGTTGTATATTTACGTAACGCAATGTTGGTGCTGCACTTAAAAAAATCTGGTAAGTTTTCTTTCCTCACCCGTTCTTATATTCTCAGACATTCTTCTCTTTTCAGAGAGTGAGTAATGACGCTATAATCATATGGGGGCAGGACTATAGTCAATACTTGAATCCCAACCGTTTGAAGCAAAATGGAGCATCACTTAACCTTCTTAGACTAGATACTCCCAACGACCATTTTTAGATAATTTTTTGTTATGTACACCAAACAGGGCATACTGTTTATTAAACAGTTTCCCCTGTTTGGTGAACATAACAAAAAAACAGTTAAATAGTTCTCTCCGACTATTCATTTCTCTTTTATTTTACTGAAGGCTACGTGGGTTCTCCGTGTCTTCTTAAGGTAGATACCAAATCCTTCCCATCTTCAACGGCTTCAACGGACGTGGCCAGGTGAGCGATCGAGGAGTGTGTTTGTCGAGAATATTGCGTAAAAAAAACGAATAAGTAATGTCTCGAACGAATTATTCCTCATCATAGCGCCATCCACGAGGTCTGCAAACGCCAATGCCAATTTTGAAGCCCTAGCATATTTGCGCTAAACATTTATTGTTTTGTAACAATCGGTCAATTTATCAAAAGATATACACTAAAGTCTTCCATTACACGGGAGATGCGTTCCACTTTTACTAGAAACCGCGTAAAAAAAAGACTAAATAGAGTTGATCTATTCACATGCATAAACAGTTTAAATTGCATCGATTTTGTTTGCGTGCAATGGTCAAATTAAAGTTTTTAAAATTTTGAGTATTTACACCCAAAATTGATATTTTTTTTAAAAACTGCCATATGATTACTTTTTGCCCAGAACGAAAAATGTGATTCAAATTAGGTCGATAAGTTGTTCCGTTATGGAGTTATCGTCGAAAACAAACCATGTAAAAAAAAAAACGTGTAAAAAAAGACACTAAGTATATTAGATGTTGACAAAGATAAATTGCATACATCGGATAACCATCAACTATGTTTACAAAGACAACAACACATTGATTCACCCATCGTTTTTACGTGTCTTTATTAAGTAAACGAAACATACGTTAGACAGCCTCGCTTGAAAGTAACAAGCCACGTCATCAAAGAAAACTTGTCTTTAAACGCAACAACAATTTGACTACGATTGCAGAAAAAAGACCTGAAGATCAGATTTACTACGCGACATCCATATATCAGTAAGCTGAATGTCGTGACGCTTTCCAGCCATTTTCTTTTCTTCCTGCTATATCTTTTACTATCACTCGAAAAATGCGACTAATCGCGATAACTAAAGCCAACTGAATGACGAACTGAAATGTTCTGCCTCCTCTCGGAGCCAAGGTTTTCCCCTTTTATTTTTGTAAAATGTGATCTTCTCTCTCCCTCTGCTTCTTTCTCTCTCTCTCTCACTCTCCCTCTCTCACTCACACACACACACACACACACACACACAAACACGCTCACCCGTATAGTAACCCGAGAGCTCACTCGAGTAAATCCGAGAGCTCACTTCAGCAAGGTCGGAAGCCAACAACTCTCCCGATCATTCCCCTTAACAACACAATCGGTACCAAATTTCCGGAAAAGAATGACGTTTCTGCATCGCTAGCTTGCAGACAATGCGTTCTTCTGATTGCGTTAGGAAATAATATACACAGATGGATATTAAATAATCAATTTCAAACTGAATAACTTTTTTCTCTTTTTTTATTGACCCAGCTTGAATCTACTACACTGAACAGATTCAAACGGCTGGATTTGTCAAAAAACAAACAAGCAGACAAACCCCTTACTTTCTGGAAAAAGTATCTCTAGTCTGATGAAAACAAATTTGAAATATTTGGAATCAAGCAGTGGTCGAGAGCATGGATAAAACCAGGTGAGGAACGGTTAAGCACGGAGGCGGCAATGTTATGCTGTGGAGGTGATTTTCGTAGTCAGAAGTTGAAGTTCTGATTCAGATCATTAGGATTATGACTGCCGACCAATATATTGACATTCTCTTTGAAAATCTGGAAGTGCCCTTACTGAAGATTGGGTTGAAAAATGACTTCTTGTTCCAACAAACATACGGCACGTTAAATCCAAACTTATTTTTCCCTGTATCTTGCATCAAACTATTGGAATGGCCTCCACATGTCCCGAACTTGAATCTGATTGAAAATTTGTGGTCTATCGTGGATTTAAAAATGGACAATACCAGTTACGTTGGTTACATGATTCTACTCTTTGAATCTCTTCAAGAGATATGGGAATCAACTAGGGTTTTTAGTACCGACACTTTTTGGCGAGTCCCGGTACTACGGTACTTAACCCCTCAGTACCGGGAGTACCGGGAAAATACCGGTACTGGAAGATTTTTTTTTCAAAAATCATTAAAATCAATAAAAAGTCAGGATTTGATGGTAACGATTCAAACTTTATTCATTGCTTTGTATGTATTCAACGCTTGTCCTTATCCTTGAAATATGCTTTCAAAACGTACAGCATATTCAATGTTTCGTCAGACATACGGGATCGTACTTTAGTAGCGAAGCTTCCAGAAACAGAGAACGCTCTTTCTGAGTCTACATAAGTAGGGCGAACTGTTGCTAGTGAATCATGAAGCATTGACAAGTATTTTCCTTTCAGCTTTTCTGAGTCGTAGTAAGTGAACTCTTGTCTTTCTATCTTTACGAATCCTGGTTCAGTAATCGAACTTACAGGAACACTCTCTCTGTTTCATCGTCCAAGTACCAAGTCTCGTATTCACCAGCATCTACTCCATCAGCAGTTGGAGCTACGGTCGAATCCATTGGTTCATCTGTTTCAACACCGTTCAGTCGTTTGAGTATCTCGGCAGCTTGTTTAATCAAAGTAGTCTTCGACGTTTTGAAAAATACGCCAAAATCATTGCTGATTGACGTTTTAACTGCAGTGTTCTTCAAAAACGCGAAAAGGTCAGCGTATTCAAAGCGTCTTTCTGCAACTCGCTGCTTAAGCGCTTCGAAAAGCTCGTTGGCGATAGCGGTCTCCTGACAAGAAAGTAGTTCGAGCATAAAGTGTAATGCCACATCCGCTTCGTACAATCAGCAATCTTTCCGGAACAGTTGTTCAACAGCAGCATTGATGGGTTCAAGAGCGTTTATGATTTCCCGAACCAAATCCATTTCATTATCGGTCATGTTCAGCTTTACTTGTCCTTTCAGATCGATCATCGTTTTCTATACCGCGTTCCTGACGACGTAGAATCTCTTAAGCATGTCAAACAAGCTATTCCATCGTGTTTTGACGTCGATAACCAACGGCATCTCTTTTTCAAACTCCTGCTGGACGTATTTTTGAAGGAGGTCGTCGTTCTTGACCGGTGATTTGCGGAAAGTTCTTACAATTCCACGGAGCTTCTTAATGGTAGCGTGGTATTCAGGCCGCAATTCCGCTTCATCGCATTCCGCATCTTCTAGCACGAACTCACCGTCATCGTCATCCTCATCATCGGCAGAAGAGTCTGAATCAGCATCGTTGGAACCTAAAATTCGAGAAATTACCTAGAAATTCAGTTATAAAGATAACAATTTGAAATGAACAAACCTTCTCCGCTCAGCTCACGTTGATTGTATGTTGGTTCATTACTGGAATAAAGCACACTCGTTACAGCAAGGTGTATCCCGTGTACAAGACAAACTTGATGATCCGCGGGAATTAATCTTCCGACTTTCTTCATTACAGATGCACCATCTGTCGTTGCTGCTACAACGTCTTCGGTGAGGGATAAGCCATACTCAGACAAGATCTCTTCCAACAGCTTGTCACATTTCTCGGCATCCATTGATCCTACTCTCCTTTTCAGACCCATGTTCCAGGTGTGCTGACCGTCATGAGCATTTACGTTCATGTATCTGCGGTTCCGAGTTGAAGTCCACTAATCGAAAGTGATACTAATCTTACGGCCTTGCTTCCTGATTTCACCAAACTCCTTTCGGTACCCCCCAACAATAAAAATGTAGTGCGCTTTGACCTTCAGCCTGATACCTTCCGGTGATTTGGGGATATCTCGAAATCCTCGGGTTTATAATCCAAGCCGGATGCCCTCTGAGTTGCAAATTGTGTTGAATGGAATATTGTCCTCAGCAGCCATCCTTGCCGAAGCGGCCTCAAGCGGGGACGATTTGAAAAAATACTGATGAAGTGTGACGATCTTTTTGGGATGTGACGATGTCGTTGCGGTTTGATTGTCTTGAGATACGTCATCGGACGCCGGACGATTGTCCACATTGATTTGATGTACTCCTTTGAGATGTTTTTTCAATCCGGAGGTACTCGAACCTTCGCATTTGATCACTTTGGAACACTTAGCACATTTTGCAACACCACGGTTTTGAAGAAGAAAAGAAGAAAATATCTCCAAACGGAAGTTTCCGGCACTCCTTCCTTGCTAATTGCTTCAAATTCCATTTTCAATGGTACTGATCACTCCATTCACCACCGTAAAAAATACTGGACAATGACAGTTTCAATTTTCCGACAGAAGTACGTCACGACTACATTCATGCAAAGATGATTTGTAGTGGTATTGGTGTTATACGTATGAATATGAATGACCTGAGCAAGACACAGCTGTTTGTCAATCTTGTCATTCAAAATCGAACTGAGTTGTCAAGGTTGCACAGTGGGTCAGGTGTTTGAAATTTTAGTAAAAAAAAATCATTCTCACTAGCTGCTGCATTCAAATAATGTGGTTTTAACAACCGGAAGTTTTAGTTTCCACTCGGACCAAAACTTTTTGCTTAGTACCGAAAATACCGGTACTTTCATTAAGCCAGTACCGGGATCTCGGTACCGAAAATTGGTCGGTACTCCCGGGAATTCCGGTACCGGTACCGGTACTCCCGGTACTAAAACCCTAGAATCAACCGAGCAGCGTTACTTGCCGTCGTTCGGAAGTTGACTTGGCTAAATGATCACATCGCATCCCCTATGCTATTTGGCCTACATGGTACATCGTAACGATCGTGACTCTAGCATTTGAACCTCTTAGTGAAGCTATCGATGCTAGCGAGTTTGATTTCACCAGGGCAGACTTCGATAGCTTATGCCTTGTTCACACTACAGAGTTATAACATGTTACAACGGTTGTCATATTATTTCAACAAGAAGTTCGTTATCAAGATAGGCTTATAACATGTTATAACTGCTCAGTCTGGCCAATGTTTTAGGTCAAGCTATAGAAGCCAATGCCAAATGCCACAGTGATCGAACAAAAGACTTTTCTATCCTAAAAGGATAAGAGCCGCTACCTTGTGGCATTTTTCTGTTAGACAAAGTTTTGCATCACAACAGAATTTTTTGCGTACAAGTACTTCACAAATTTTGGAACTGAGGGATGTTTATATTGGTTTCAGGAATGCTCATTGGTGCCCACACCCGGTCATTTTGCAAACTGTGCACACAGTTTCTCTTCCGAAAAAACGAATCTCTGACCAGCATGCCTAGAGAAGATCATCTTGGCTGGATCCAACCCCGATCCATGTCCCGATACTTTTTTATCGCACGTTACAAACGAACCACAACTGACAGAATGTCAACACCACGCACATCCATTAGCGGATACTGTCATTGGCAAAAGAAAATGCCCACCGAATTATTTTTTCAATTTAAAAAAAAAAACTTGATGGTGAAATGAATAAAAACATCAAAATATTGGCAGGAGTTTTGTTTATTATGTTCATTATAAAATCCATTCATAAAACACTGAAAAATGAAGAATAAATTACTAATCGTCTAATCCAACGCTTTATCAAGGCGTTCATGTGTCCTCTTTTCGCGTTTAGCACCATTTGCAGACGTTTCGGCATACTTTCTACTAGGTTATGCAAGTGCTGCGGATCAAGGTCTTCCCAGGCTCTCTCAAGGGCTTCGAAATAGTTGTTTTTGTTTGTAACTCCAGTTTTATCAACGCGAGCATCGAGAATGGTCCACAAATTCTCGATGGGGTTGAAATCCGGGCTTTGTGAGGGCCATTCCATTGGCTTGATTCGGCATGAACGAAAGAAAGACTCAATTTTCTTTACTGTATGTTTCGGGTCGTTGTCTTGCTGGAACACGAACTGATTATCCAGACCTGTTTTAACCAACGATACCTCGAGATTTTCTCGCAGAATGTTGTAGGAATCTTCAGTTAAAACCTCATCGATTTTTACAAGAGCCCCCACTCCAACCCAAGCAAAATACCCTCAAACCATAACGTTACCTCCCCCATGCCTTATCGTGTCTTGAATATGTCGTTTCTTAAGCTGCTTTTATGGATTGTTCGATCGATTCTTAGATCCGTTCTCCGTTTCCTGCCTCTACCTGTGTGGTCCGCCCCTGATCCAAACGTTCTGTACTTCAAACATTTTTTTCCGACAGCTGCTTTGCTGATATCGTACTTTCCTGCGATAACCTGCTGCGATTTTCCATTTTCCACATCTCAAACCACTAGTTTACGGGTACTGAAAGGAATTGATTTTAAAAGCACTGCGTTTCCCATGATTTCAACGAACTTTATTTCAAACAACGCGCACGTATTGCAAAAGCACAACAAATAAAATGTTTTGAATCTAATTGTCAAAACTCAACAAATCGAGGGGTCTTCTGATGAGCATGTGAAAGATTTACAAGGTTTTTATAAATGGGCACCTTTTTATGTCACACTTAATTATGCTAACCACAACAACAAGTATTTTTGTAAAATCGAGGTTTGGTTGTTATAAATTTCTAGTGAATGTTTTCAATAAAGTATGATTAAATCAACATTTTAAAAATATATCAAGTGTTTCATTTGAGAACTTGAAGTATTTAGGAAGTGTTTGTTAAAATCATAAATGGTGGGCAGTTTATTTTGCCGATGAATCTATATGAAGTTAAAGGTGGCACCAATACCAATACAGGATATAAACATGGCACATACCAACACAATATATTTGTATTCGAACTTATTGAGCACCGTGTAGAAGGCGACCTGCGCCAGACTGCGAGGCTCTGGCGAGGTGCAGCCATGGACTGAATGGAACGGAGACAACTTCTGTGTACAGCAGAGGGCACCCGGCCTTGGTCTGATTGAAGTAAGTAAGTAAGTCCAAAGATGATTGCAACTTCAGTTTCATGTTCTAAATCATAGAATTTTGAACGTATTTCTTCAGGGAACTCGTACGGAACGGTGGCAAACAGATTAAGAACCGCCGTATGTCGCATTTATAGGGTTAAAAAAAACCCAATATTTTTCAAATTATTTCAATTTGAGAAAATACAACCTTCGTTCAGCTGATGTAGTATATATGTGCTTTTCAATTTTAATAAGCCGTGTATTCTTACTTTAAACATGTCATGCAAAAAACGCCTCATGATATGTACAATAGTAATTTAAAACTTCCATCAAATATGAAATGATGCTCTGAAATACTTCCATATGCTGAATTGTAGATAAAACAACACACCAACTCAATTACTAACCGTTCTGAACAATGTGAACAAGGAGTACGATCTACTCAAAACCTGAAAAAGTTGAGAATATAAACATAAATTATAAATATCAACAATCATAAATTACCATACCGATATGAATGTGTCGTATGACATTGGAAAATACCCATAAACCATAAATTGAAACGGTTTCTGGGCTCGAATCATCGTCAATATCAGATCCTTCTTGAAACTTGTATCTGTCGCAATCCAATTACATTCAATGATGGCCTCGTTAATTGTGGTTGACTGAAAAAAAATACATTTCATTAATCCTTCCCATCCAATATCACGACAGCTCACTAACCATATAAGATACTCTGTTTCCATAATAACACCAGTATAAAATTTGGATTAATACCGAGATAGCGTAGACGGCGAATTTCATGAATAAAAATATATCATGCATAGTTAGTGTAGCCTCGAAAGCAGTGAGACAAAGCATAGAAAGACTGCAAGCTAATTGTGCCATCAGCATGGGTTGATAGAGAGCATTTACTTTTTTACCAAATCTAGAATAGAAGTTCCTGATTTATTTTAGTCAAACATACTAGCACTAACGTTACTCAATTAATTGTTGATGTCTTTGGATTAATACATGAAGATTTTCTTTGATCAATGCGTTGTGGTTCGAAACATATTTTTTCGTACTTATCAGATCATGCCCTATACCTTGAAATTCGAGTGAAAGTATATGAAACTGTAAAGAAATTTGGCTCATGACCTGTCCTCCCATCCCATCAATGAAAACAATCCCTTCGATCAGATAAATGCTCATTGCGACTTGAAATAGCGTAAAGAATAAGAATTGTTCTGTTGAGTTAACTCTAATCGGATACTTAGCTCGCAAAGGCAGAGATGAATCGAAAAGCGACTGAAACATACCAAGTGATCAATATATCTGAAATGATATTGCGAACTACAAGCGATACTTACATGTCCACAAAGAGCAACGACTAATGAAATTCCCAGAAAAATTGTACTGATAGTTAAGATGTACTCCTCAATAAAATATTTTCTTAGGAGGTTTCTAATCGATGAATCTTTCTTATCATTTTGCAGGTTAAAGTTACTGAGTTGCTCAAAAACTTGCTCAAAGTTTAGGCTGTAGTAGTTATGATACATTTTTTTATACACTACCAAACCAACTCCCGCTATTACGCACATACTGTCCCCAAATAAAATGAAATCATTATAAATTTCATACAGATCCCATATCAAGCTACACAAGTGAAACACAAACAAAATATTGATTATATAAAAATATGTTTTATAAACCCTTGATGCATGCTTCTGGTTCCACTGCCCTAGATAGCTGGTGAGTAAAAAGCAAATTAGTAAGTTAGAACCTTGCTTATAATACCATACCTACGCCAACATCTTTAGCGAATAAGAAATGCAAATTGTCTTCGGGTATTCCTGCCCTTTGAAAATTCGTTTGATGTGCTGGTAATGTTGTTCCATTTTATTTCCACAAGGTGTATCACTATGGACGATGTCAACTAATGGAATTGCAATTGATTGTCGAAGTATTTATATGGTTAGTGATTGGATATAACGACAGGGAATAGGTAAATACAGTAATTTTAGTTTAATTAAAATTTCCCTGAATAATTTCCGAACGTAAATTACATGTTTGCCATGATTTCTGAAAGCATTATGAATGACGGATGGCAATCACATGATTGTGCAACCGTTTATACAATGTAACATTTGAGACATTTTGACTTTCAAACATTATATTTAATTTGATGATGCTGTCTATTTTTTGTTAATACGTATGTTTTTTAATATTCTAGGTGGAATTTCATTATTTATTTACTATCATTGATTTTTGTTTATGGTGGTGTAGTTAGCCAATATGACGAATGTATACTTGAGTGAGTATATTACCCAAAAATGTTCTTTTTTAAATATATAAAGCTATGTCCATTTAGAATCCGGAACAAAAAAATCATCTGTATCTCGGTAACGGATTGACGTACAAATAAGTTTAATACATAAAAAAAAGGTAATTTACTGTACTTAAAGGAAAATATCAATACAAATCATTTTTCTTCGTTTCTAATGAAAATTCGCACTTTCTTCTTTATTCCTCCCATCAAACGCTGCATACCTCCGGAGTCAACTTCCTTGGCACATTTGTTCCACATTTTGATCATCTGAGTCGCGTTCCGAGCCGTTTTTCCACTTTTCTTAAGCTTCCGCTTCATTATTGCCCAAAATCTCTCGATGGGCCGGAACTGCGGGCAGTTGGGTGGATTTATGTTTTTATCGATGAAATCTACGTTATTATCGCGGTAGTACTAGATGACTTATCGGCTGTAGTGGCAACTCGCCAAATCTGGCTAAAACGTCACGGGACCCTTATGGGCTTTAATGAAAGGTAGTACGCGGTTTTTGAGGCATTCTTCCTTGTACAGCTTCGAGTCCATCGTCTTATTCGTCACGAACACTTTGGTCTTTGCTCCGCAGCTGCATATCCCTTGCCTAATCATCAGTTTTTTTTTGCAAATTTGTCCATAAAAGCAAACTTAAACTCGTGTCGTGTAGAATGTAGAATTTATGGCCAGAAAGCTGTCCGAAATCCATTTTGACGTAGGTTTCGGCAGCCCTAAGTTTGCACCTTTAAACTGAAGGAATGATCCATGAAAAATTGAAATTTGTTCCATAAAAAACGTATTTCTGACCCATAAAGCTCTGATGAAAATCCATAACAAAATTAAAATGATCCATAAAATATAGCAATGTGATCCATACTTTATGTAAGTTTTAGCAATAAAATGTCAAAAGTGTACCGTTATATATCTAGGCTATGATCCATAAAATTGTACCGATTACCCATAAACATATTGCAAATTATCCATAAAAGGTTCAATAACTTTCCTTAAACTTGTAAAATTGATCCTTAGAATTTGAAGTTTGTAAACTAAAATATATGTACATGATCAATAAGTTATTGAAAATATTCCATAAATAAATCACCAATGATCTATAATAGGTTTGAAAATGAACCATAAACTTCTAAATATGGTCCATAGCAAATCAATTTTGTGCATTTATAATAATATAAATGATCCATTAATTATGCCGGAATTATTCCAATTTTGGGTCTAAATTTTTTTAAATTTAACAACGGGAAAATCGATCCCTGACTGTGCTACTACTCAAATTTATTAAAATGTCCGTTCCTTTATATATGAGGCTTAAATATTGCTGTAAAAGAAGGATCACTTTGGAGAAGATTTTTAATTTTCAGAACGATGACTTACTTTTGCGATCTCACCTTTTACGACCGCAACTGTGACATTTGTTTCCCAATAAATTTGGTAAAGAGCACTCGTGCACGTAAAGAACTACGGCAGCCCTATGTTTGCACCTTTAAAACTGAAGAAATGATCCATGAAAAAAAAAAAAATTTAAAAAAAAAAAACATTACCCCCCCCAAACACGCCGAAAACCACCCCCAAAAAAAAAAAAAAAAAAATACCCAAAAAATTCAAAATTTTTACCCATATTTTTAAAAAAATTTAAAAAAAAAAAAACAAAAAAAAACCTTTTTTTTACAAGGGAAAAAAAAAAAATTTTTTTCGGATTTCCCATTAACACATTGAAATGATACTTAAAAGGTTCAATATTTTTCCTTAAACTTGCAAATGATTCATAACAAACCAACTTTGTGAACTTAACATTATTTGATCTCCCCGCAACTGCGACACATGCTTGTCAAGAAATTTGGTAAAGAGCTCTCTTGCACATAAAGAACTTCAGGTCAAATTTATGACTTGATTAAACTGTTGTTTCAGAAAATTTGATTTAAATTATGCCGGGCAGATGCTTGCTGTCCAACTCGCTGTCGCTCGTCGGACCAAACTAAAAAAAACATCCTCTGTTTGCATTATACCGGGCAAATGCTTGAATCAGCCGTTTGCCTGGAATCTAATCTACGCTATGTTAACACTTCGGTTGTCGGAAACATCGACCGTTTAGTTCTTCAATCCTCAACACGGCTACGCAAAAACTCCGCAATCCTTCTTTAGCAGTAATACTATATCCGGATACCTGAAAGAACGGACATGTAACTAAATTTGAGTAGTAACGCAGTTGGAGATCAATTTTACAATCTTTAAGGATCAAAATTTAAAAAAAGTGCCCCAACTTGGAAAAATGCAGGCATAATTTATGGATCATACCATATGGTTTAGCGAACAAAACTGATTTACTATGTATCATTATTATAAGCTTATGGTTCATTATTCATCATTCTATGGATCATTGGCAATTTATTTATGGAAAATTTCAAATAATTTATGGAACATGCGAATATATTTTATTGCACAAAGGTTACATTCTATGGATCAATTTTACAAGTTTAAGGAAAGTTATTGAACCTTTTATGGATAATATGCAATATGTTTATGGGTAATCCGTACACTTTTAACGACCATGCCCTAGATATAAAACGGTACATTTTTGATATTTTATTGCTAAATTTGTAATAAAGTATGGATCAGAGTGATGAATTTTATGGATCATTTCAATTTTTTTTATGGATATTCACCAGAGTCTTATGGGTAAAAAATGCGTTTTTCGTGGCACGATTTTCAATTTTTTATGGATCGTTTATTACTTTTTATATGCAAAAGTACAGGGGAAAAAAAAAAAAAAAAAAAAAAAAAAAATATTCAAAAAAAAAAAAAAAAAAAACGGTGAAAAAAAAACCCATTTTTTTTTGGAAAAAAATTTTATTTTTTTTAGTTTTTATAAAAAAAATATTTTGTTTCCCCCCCCCCGCGGATATAACGGATATTTTAAGGTTATATAAAAATTGAAAAAATTTCCCCGCCTTTTTTTTTTTTTTTTATTTGAAAATCGGAAATATTATATTTTTTTCAAAAACTAGAATTCAGAGTCTGTCAGTGGTTAAATATCGTGAATCGACCCATAAACAACCGAGATATGGCTATTTCCGTAAAATGTAGTTTTTTACCCAATTGCCCGGCACTTCTTATGTTGAAAAACTCCTTTTTAATTTATCTGTAACTCTGCGTACCCTTAACCAAATTAGATGCAACTTTTTCCATACGATCACAAATTTATCCTAGTTTTTGGAAGAGTAGCGAACATTTCGTTATTTTCCGTAGTTCCGGATTCATTATCGGGAATCGTGAAGGAAGTACCCTACCAGTGTAATGGCCAGAGTTAGAACTGTATCAAACCTGGCTTGCGACACATCCAACTTCATGATTTTACAAACCAATACCACTGGTAGTCAACCTGAGAGTATTCTTTCACATTGGCCACACCTGGTGACGTTCCGGACTCCGGGTTCCCCCAGGGAAGTGGCCAGATTTCGAATGATGTCAAACCCTGGCTTGCGACACATCAAACTTCATGATTTTACAAAACAATACGGCTGGTGGTCAACCTGAGAGTATTCTTTCACATTGGCCACACCTGGTGACGTTGCGGATTCCGGATTCCCCCGGGGAATTGGCGAGATATAGAACGATTCCAAACTATGGATTGCGACACATCAAACTTCATGATTTTACAAATCAAGATTACTGGTGCTCAACCTGAGAGTTTTCGGTCACATTGGTCAGACCTGGTGACGCTCCGGGATCCGGGTTCCCCCAGGGAAGTGGCTGGATTTAGAACGATGTCCAACCTGGCTAGCAACACATCAAACTTCATGATTTTACAAACCAATACCACTGGTGGCGAATCTGAGGTTTCTATTGTGGGCATCAGGATTCAATGGCAAATTATTCAAACATAGTTTCGAAAATATATAAAAGTTCAGATATGCTAACAATAATTCAGTTATTTTGATTTTGATTTTGCTGGTACAGATTCCGAGCTCGAGTTTTGGTGACGAAACTTTGCTTCAACGATCTGTTTGGTTGCTTGCTGGCTCGATAAGAACAATATCGTGCTCCCAAACGAATTCTTCGAACGGTACTGCGAGCAGCAGCATATTTTTGTGCGATTTTATTATCTGATAGTCCAGGGTTTGCTCTGACGGTTATCAACACCTTCTGGTTCAGCTTGCGGTCATATGTTTCACGCGAATTGGTTGTTATGGCAACCCAAGCAACACACAAGTTTTATAACGGTTGAAAATTCTTTTATATGACTAGATTTGGTTATATAGAAGCGTACTCAACATTAAATCATGAAGATGATTGGGAAGCACTCATTGGGAAGCACTCAATGCATTTTGTAAGTCGAAAGTCTTACTTTTATGCACATTTTTTTGAATTATTTATTTATCATTCATAAGTATTCAATTATCATTTTGTAGGTGTGTATTTGGAACATTGCCTCTATTTTTTTATTTTTGATGTTTTTCATCGCTAGAATGCCCTAACATACTGTGACAACTGTTATTAAAGTCTTCTGAGAAAACTGACGGCTGATAGGAAGTCTGAATCAGGAGGAAACCAAAACCAGGATCCCACAGTATGTATGTATGTAAGGTAGCCACCATCCCTTCTAAGACCTTATCATGTATGCTCCACTTAATAGCAAGATCAAATTGAGTTACCGGGTTGCATTCACAGTAACGCTGTATGAAGGGCCAAAAACGGTGGGGCGGACCCGTAAGCAGAGACACTTACGCGAAACCCGCGGGAACATGAGATTCTCCTTCCAACGATACGATCCAACAAATCGAATAACCCAATTCGCAATACATATTGAGCTTTCTACGGGATGGCTTGTTAAGAAGGGCGCGTCACTCTCACTGAAACTGTTGGAGTAGAATTCACAGCATCACAATCGAATCGGTAGGATAAAGAAAATGATACTGTTTGTTCCCTCCTAGACGCCGGTTGTCATACCACTCCATTGTCCAATTCCAGCTTGAGTGATACCCTGATGCTCCCTCCTTTCCCAATATATATTCAGTGTCATATAGTAATATTTAAAATCTTGTGAATATTATAATTATAAAAATATAGTGAATGAATATTATAATGACAAATAATATAGTGAATGAATATAAGAATGATAATAGCACTTCCATTTGTGGACCTGAAAGTTAGACAATGTAGCTGCGAGAAAAAAAAATGATATTAAATTATCTCATAAAACTTGGGATACCTATGAATGATCTGAAATTATATAGCAATAGAAAAGTAAACCTAAAATTTCGATGTGCTGTTCCGTTTCCTTGCAATAATTTATGTAGTGAGTCTCATCACAAATAGTGATTTTAATTAAATGAATTTGAATGCAATTATGTCACATCATTAAATATCATAACATAAAATAATAAACTGACGTTATAATATAAAATAATAATACCAGCAGGCCAGTAAACTATAGTAGAATACATATATCCGTAACTAAGCTGAACATCCACTCATCGAAAGACTTCCACTGCTGCAGTTTCTATTGGATTAAGATCTACTAAGATTAGAATTTGTTTTCACAATAATAGTCAGAGAACATAATAAACGTAGGTACAAGATGCTATCTGACATCTACTGGTATGTTACTGAAAATAAAAATTAGATGTGTATTAATATCATAATGAAAACAACTAATAATAAGGAAAAATAAATTTCATATGAGTATGCATCCAAAAACTGAATCTTAATAAAACAAACATACAAAAAGAAAAAAAAATGAATTTTTCGATAGCTCTTGTTCATCTGGACCCATAAATGATACTTTATGTCTGTGAAATAGGAAATGAATGATTGTAAACTGCTAGGTTGTAAATTAATATATATTTTTGATGAAGAAGGAAAGAGCTTTTTTTTAAGTAGAATTTTTCGAATATGATTTTTTCTAAAAAATAAAAAAAAACATCAAAAACCTTTCTATCTTTTCAAATACATAACGTAGGTTAGATGAGCTATAACTGACAAGGATGCATATATGCAAAGCTGAAAATGACTTATAAAAAAGCATACAAAATGTAATGCATGGATGTTATAATATAAAATGATAATAATTTAATTTTTATTTAAATGTCTGCAGATTGTGGTCCTGCTGCAATTGTACCATGAACCTGAAAGCTAAGACAATGTAGCATAGCCACGAGAAAAAAAAATGATCTAAAATTATTTTACAAAACTTGGGATATCCATGGATTATCTGTCGTTAAATTATAATTTAAATATGTGCGGTATACGACAGCCGTCTTTCAAATTATTGCAAATCATAGAGAGATGTTACTTTGATATAGCAACTTGCAGCGTAAAAACAACATGAAATTTACAGTGGCATCTCAAATAGCCTGGTCACATTGACACAAACTACAGGGAATGGCTCTCTCTATCTTTTCGGGATGTGCCGTTTATCATTGTAATGCGGAATTGTAAATTAACGATTTTATGATTTTCTTCTTGCAGAATTTTTAACCGGTCCAAAACGCCCTACCTTAACCACCTACCCTAACATATCCTTGTTCCTCCCCATGGAGTTCATGTGATCTGAATAGACTAGTTCGCCATGACCCCTCCTCCATCATCGGCTTTGGACTGACTTGCGCTCTTATTGCCTGCACCAAAAAGGAAGAAAACCAGGTCCAGAAACTCCAACGCTAACCCGTACTGAGTGTTTGCAAAAAGGATTTATACAAGCAGCACAAGATCCCTCCGTTGTTTTTGGCCTGATTTGGCGTCAGACCATTACGCTAAAACCACAGTACAGTGGATGCAAGAAAATGGAGTAGATTTCGTTGAGAAAAAAAAATGATGGGTTATATCAGGGATATAACCGCAAAGTTCACGTTCGCGTTGATTTATAGTAATAATGATATCATCCAATAACTACTCAACATGCTTCACGTATGTGTTGGTGTAGTTTTGCACTATGTTTATACAAACGCTTTTAGGTTATGTCCGATTGTTTTCATTCGGTGTTTATCTTTTACCAGCGATGAAGGAGTTTCGTGCTGTGGTGATAAAAAGTTTTTGAAAGGTGAGCGCCCGGGCGCTATTTTCAGAAATTTGAAAAACCTCGGAGTAAAGCGGGATTTTGTGTACCGAACCATCTGAAGGTACCGTGACACCTGCTCGTTGGATGACCGGAAGAGATCCGGTCGTACTCGTACGGTGCGGACTGCACGAGTTGTTAAAGTGGTCAGGGAACGGATTAGACGAAAATCACAGCGCTCTGTACGTAAAATGGCCGCAGATCTGAATGTTTCGAGATCGTCAATGCACAATATACTGCAAAATGACCTCGGATTCCAAGCTTTCAAGAAACGTAAGGTTCACGGAGTTTCGGAACCTTCCAAGCAGAAACGACTCGAAAGAGCAAGTCTGCTTTTGTCGCGGCACGGTGGGGAAGAATTTATCTTTTCCGACGAAAAGTTATTCGTCTTGCAACAATCCCACAATGTCCAGAACGACAGATTGTGGGCTCTCTCTTCGAGAACTGTTCCAGAGAGTGATAGGAATATTCCACGGTTCCAAAGTGCTGCGTCAGTGATGGTTTGGGGAGGAATTTGCAAGCGAGGCAAATTACCACTGGTTTTCATCGAAAAAGGCGTTAAAGTGAATGCCGTATATTATAAAACGGAAGTTTTGGAGAAAGTTGTCAAGCCATATGTACAAGAGGTGTTTGGAGATGATCACTATGTGTTTCAGCAGGACGGAGCGCCATCGCATACTGCAAATCTCGTTCAGGGCTGGTGCCGAGAAAATTTGACCGACTTTTTGGACAAGAATGAATGGCCTCCCAGTTCACCAGATCTGAATCCCTTGGATTATTTCGTATGGTCATACATGCTGGCGAAGGTAAATGACCACAGGGCGTCTAATATGAACCAATTCAAAACCGTAATCAAACGAATTTGGGACGAAATGCCGATGGAAGTCGTGCGTGCCGCCTGTGACGGTTTCGAAAAACGTCTGGAGCTGGTCAAGAAGGTTAAAGGCGGTGTTATTCCAAAACATATGCTGTAGTTGATCAGTATTATATTGCAATATAATGGGTAAAGTTATCAATAAAATCTGGATTATCGATTTGAAATAAATAGAGTTTTATTTTGTATGAGAATATATTGGACACGGTGTAATTAGCGTTCAAAAACCTTTCAGCGTAAGGCTCTCATTTTTCAAAATTTTGAAATGACACCCGGTATGGAAAAGAGAAACGTAGTCCTACGTTAAAACATCAATCCTCCCAATTGTCCCCAGCTTTGTCTAATTTAACGCTACTGGGCTATCGTCAAGGGCAATTTATTATTACGAATGAACAAGATAGTATGATTGAGGAGGCGGACAAGGGTGAGATCTATCTAATTATAACTATTCAACAATCATCTTATTTTCAACCAATACTAAATACGTGCCTGGTTTGGAAATTTAAAATCTCCAAAATTCGAAAGTGTGTTGCAGTGCCCTTATCCAAATGATATTGCAGTAATGTTTACGTGAGGAGCTTATTGTATGTGAAAGTAACTTCGGAATGGACGTGACTCTCCAGACATTCTGAAATGGGTTGCTGGATCTGCTGTAGAGCTATCACTTTCTAGCTCCCGGATTAAAGCTGCTTCCAATGGTCACTTGAATGATTGTTGTAAACAGATTTCTTCCATAATACCATTGCCGGCCGATGGGTGTTAGATTGGACACACACACACACACACACACACACACACACACACACACACACACACACACACACACACACACACACACACACACACACACACACACACACACACACACACACACAACTGCGCTATCGTCAAGCGCAACTTCAAGAAGTGTGGTAAGGAATGCAAGTACCATGGAAAAGCTCAAAAAAGAATCGGTCTGCAGCTTGCAGAAAATGCGACAAAGCTACTGTCTTAAAATCTCATGAGGTAAAGAGCCAAATCCAAATTCAAAAATTTCTGAAAAAAAAATTGATTTTATTTAATTTTTTTGTTTAAACTACGATAACTAAATGATACAGTTGTTTTTAATTTTTTTTTTTATTTCAAGCTATGAGAAAAAATGTGTTTCCAATTTGTTTTCGATACAGTCCTTGGAATCACGGCTACATTAATGCGATCTAATGCTCTGCTAGAGTCTGTATATAAACCTTCAGCATGGTTTCCGTTGTCCATTGCAGGGTGATAGATCAGGCCAAAACAGAGTTGATCCTTGCGCATGGCAAGAGACACTGCTCAAGGTACTCTTCCGTGTAAATCGCACCGTTGATTGTTCCGGAAGTGATGAAGGGAGCGCTTATTTCACCACATTCGCAAATCGCCTGCTAAAGCTGAATTGTTATTTGCGAGTACACCTAAAAATTGCTGTATTTAAAAAGGTTTTGTTTATTTTGCAACTCAAATTCATTTACATTTTTTATTGCGCATCAAAAAGGCCCATTACATCAGTATATATTTAATTTTCCGTAGATCTGGACAGCTCTCGCACCTTCTTCTTGATGTTCCTCATGGGGTTTTGCACAACCGGTCCGTCGATGGTTTTGCTTACGTTTACCCAGTCTTTTTTGAATTTGATGATGTCATCTGCTCCTCTAGCCTTCTTCCGCAGCTTTCCTTTCATCAAAGCCCAAAATCTCTCAATGGGCCTTATATGCGGACAATTTGGAGGATTCATCGCCTTTTCCACAAATTGGACATGATTGTTCTCTTCATACCAGTCCAAGGTGGCACGCGCATAGTGGCAGGATGCCAAATCAGGCCAAATCAGGCCAAAACAGTTTCGAACCTTTGTTTTTTCGGATTAGTGGCAGAATTCGTTTTTGCAGGCATTCCTTTCGGTACATTTCGGCGTTCATATTTGCGTTAAAAATGTGTCGATTTCATACCGCACTGGCAAATTGCTTGCCAAACCAACACCTTTTTTTTCCAAATTTTTCGCAAAAAATCGACTTCTCCGAATTTGGGACATCCGTTCCGCTCTTCACGGTGTAAAACTGTGCCCCTGGAAGTGCCCTGTAGTCCAATTTGACGTACGTCTCGTCGTCCATGACAATGCACATGTCATTTTTGCTCAAAACGTCGTCGTACAGCTTCCGAGCCCGAGTTTTCACGGAATTTGGCTGCGTTTCGGACATTTTTGTTCCCGGTACGTCTTCAGGGAATTTCCAATCGTCCATTCCAATCGTCGTTCCACACTTTTATGCGCAATCTCTGATGGATACCTCCTTTTTTCCTTCAAAAACTTAGCAAATTTGTTTGTCCAAATTTGGGTTTGACGCACCTGTTTTTCTACCACGGCCTGGTAAGTCCTTCAATGTGTTGTGCTTAACAAAGCGGTTGATCGCATTTTGGACCGCACATACACTAACACCGTCTTCGTTTGCTAATTTTCTTAGCGACCATCCCCCTTTCCAGTGCAGTACTTAATCACAATCGATTTTCGTTTTTCTTCCGTAAGACCTCGCATTGTTCCGTTTGAAGTAAAACTTTAACTTCAAATGAAGGGTTTCGTTTGTTTACAAGGCAAGCTACATATTGACACTAAACAGCTGTCAAAATAAGTCATAGTCTTTTTCACACAGAACCTCAAGGGTTTACTCATAATTAACGATGCAGTCCTTCTATCAGGAACTTCTTTGCAAATTTCGATAATTTCTTCTTTCAAACATCCTCCGGAATTTCGAACTTAGACTTGGCAACGAAATAAGCCCAGGAAGTTGACGGAAAGTTTCGTCATCCATCACAATGCAACACGATTTGGTGAGCAGCTTCGTGTAAAGTTTCCGGGCGCGGGTTTTCGCAGTGATGTTTCGCTTTTCATTCCGATTTTGGGCTTTTTGCACTTTGTAAACATAATGCGCTTGCACTTTGTAAACAAAACCGACTGACACCTTGGACTTTTTAGCGAATTCTGGAATTGACATGTTTTGACGGTTTTTAAACTGTTGCACCACTTCGGGCACTCAGACGCTCCTTGAAGGTTCTTATCACACAAGGCACAGTTGTATTTACAATTCCAAGCTTTTTAGCGATCCATCGGTGGGACGCCTCTGGATTTTGGTTGTAAGGGCCTGTTCATAAACCACGTAGACTTATTTTTGGATATACCGGCCCCCCTCCCCTCGTTGACGTTTCTCCATACATTTTTTTGAAATTTTATATGGAGCGTAGAGTTTGGTCAGATACCCCCCCCCCCCCCCTTCCCACAGAAAAGTCTGCGTAGCTTATGAATAGCCCCTTAGTGCATACAATTTCTTCACAGACAATTTCTTGTTTCGAAGTCATGACTGGAACAACTGTATGAGTAACTTTGAATCTTGACAGATGTAAACAATACAGCATGAATAAGAGTTGCTCAAATTTCCAGGTTTTTTACTCATACGCAAAAGTTACAGAAGATTTGTGCAATTTTTAACGAATACACCCTTTAGGAACTTTTCCACGAATTTGGAAAAAATGCGGATTCGACATATTGAAAATCCAAAACAAGGGAGTTGTAAGCTCCTAAGTGTTTGCCATCAGGTCCAGAAACTTTGCATACATCGAATTGGCTTTGTGTATTCTGAGGTGAAAAAAATCTCTGGTCACGTCTTCCTTCGGAACGGAAGCAAACCTGTTTTTCCCGGCTCATGTATTGATGGGTGCAATATCTAGAGTGAAGGTGCCTTCCTCCGACGGTGAACCAGCCTAATGCTGAAAACCACCTAAATAAAGCAAGAAGAAGAATAAGTCGATATTCTTCGCAAGTATTGAGTTTTCAGGATCAAGCTTAACTATACAACATTGCCAAAATGGAATGATTATGTTAAACAGGTCATCACAATCCCTCATAGGCAAGCATGTAAGTTTGACTTCAAGAATGTCCACCTCATTCAAAGTAAATTGAATAATTATCGTAAATTGATACACATTAATTGTCTTGAGCTTGATACCGAGTAATTCTCGATTGTTGCTCGGATCCGTCCAAGTCAATAATAAAAACAAACCACTTGAGCTTTACTGTGGCTGATTCATTGTCCTCAGCCGGCTACACGTTCGAGCCGATCGAAAAACCCGCACACGCACGGTAGCCTCTGTCAGTTGCGTTGTGTAGTCAATAGAAACGCATTCGATCGCTTTATCGTTTTTTTTCTTTCTTTTCTTTCTATATTTAACAACACAACACAGGCAACCATTCACCGTTGAGAACTTCGACATGCGCTTGACTGTTTACATTGAGTGTTCTTGACTTTGTTCGACGTCCATCGTCGTCGGTGGTTGATGGTTGCCTCTAACGAGCAACGACTTTGTATTCACTTTTTTTGAAACGATTATTTTTCTATGTTAGTTTTGCAAAGACTTTTGATTTAGATTCACAAATAAATTTACCCAAAGCGCTATATAAACTCGTGCACCGACCAATCAAACCAAGTCATCCGCCGCCCACGCGCTCTAACCTGTCAATCATAAACTCTAACGATCTCTGCCTGGCAGTTAAATCCATTTCGAACCGACCGTCATCTATTAAACCGTTCCGTTGCTGTACGTAATTTATATGGCGCATTATTTGGCCCGCTGCTAGTCTTCCTTCGTTTAGGTGAAATTAAGCGCTTCACTGACCTTTACTTCGTGCTCACTAATTTAGCCTTGAACCAATTATCAGCATTCCATTAACCTTCGTTTTCTCTTTCTTTTCCTTTCAATTGCAGCACAATTCCGATTCCACTTCGCAACATTCGGCCAACTCACCGGGCAACCTGGACCGAGGCAACTCCACCTCAAAACTCACGCCAAATAGTCATAAGTCATCGAATAGTCTGCACAGCAAAAGTACGGCCGGGTCCGGTATCGCAGCGGCAGCCGGCACCAAATCACCGGAAGAATGTCCACTCTGCTACGACAACCTTCCGGCCGGGGATGAATTTTTCTCATTGCTAAACTGCCGGCACTATGCCTGCCGAGGCTGTCTGGAGAACTACCTGATGATCGAAATCTCCGAAAGCCGAACGGACATCAGCTGTCCGCAGTGCCCGGAATCGATGCACCCGACTGACATCCAAACGCTGCTGAAGGCGTTCCCCTCTGCCATAACCAAATACGAAGACTTTATGGTGCGTCGGGTGCTGTTGGCGGATCCGGACTCGCGCTGGTGCCCGGGACCGGACTGCAGCTATGCCGTCGTTGCCAGCGGGTGCGCTTCCTGCCCGCGGATACGCTGCGAACGGCCGGGATGCGACGTGCAGTTCTGCTACCACTGCAAGGCCGAGTGGCATCCGGATCAGACGTGCGATGCGGCCCGAGCGTCCCGCCAGAGTCCCACCAGGGCACCGTCCGGTAGTATAAGTCATGGTTCACACCATAGTAAGAGTTGTTGTCGATTGATTTTGTTTGGTTTGCTCTTTCGTTTTCTGGTTTCATTGATTGCTTTCTTACCTCGGGGTGGATCCGCGCTAAACTGTTTCATCTAGGATTTTTACGTGCTGTGGAAGCTGGCGTTTTTGCTTTCATATTGTGCTCACAAGATGTTCGAAATCTCATAAAATTCTAGACAAAAAAAAATACATCAAATTCGATGGAAGTTTCTCAAACTCGTGACTTAAGAATTTCCATGATGTGAAATAAATTCCGAAATCAACTAGACGGTTTATCGAACTCTAGAATTAAATTTTGAAATGGAGATTCTCTTCCAGAAATCCTTGAAAAACCTTAACTTAGTTAGATACTTAATTGGGACTTATCAAAACTACATAATTAATTGTGATTCAAATTATTCGTTCGCCATACTCGTCGGGCCACCCTATCACAAATAAACCACTGTCCCATTTTGTAAGGGATTCCAGCGGCATCCGGACTGTTGGTGTAGATCGGTCCAAGTTGGTACTCAAGCGTTGAGATGAATTACCTTGTTTTCCTAATGAAATACCACTATCACACTCTGTGAGTGGCCCCAATAGCATCCTTACTGTTGGTTTAAATCGGTGAAAATCGGCTTTCCAGCATTATAAAACATCTCCTAGTTTCCCAATGAAAAACCACTATCACATTTTGAGAGTGATCCCAATAGCATCCTTACTGTACTGTACCGGTCAAAATCGGCTTTTCAGCATTATTTAAAATCACTTTGTTTTCCCAATGAAAAAGTGAGTGGTCCCAATAGCATCCTTACTGTTGGTTTAAATCGGTTCAAATCGGAAATCGGTACTAATTACATTTGACAGCGTTTCGTTTACCAAAACGAACCCTGCTGCCACCCAATCCTGCTATTCAGAATCCCAGTGATTTCTCGGGGAAGTGCAGTGGATTCCGCGGCTTCAAATAAAGCGAGTATCACGTCAACATATTCCTACCCATTTCCTACTTGACCTGCATTCGGGCGAGGCCGGCGCCGGTATTGCCTTAGATTGGGATCACCAGTTTTTACACATTGAAGATGTATGTTAGTCCCAAGCATCATCTCTGTGTAATCACAGCTGATCTGGCAACAACGGAGTAGCAACCTCGGGCGGTCAATCATGCTCATGCTCATGCTCAATTGGGACTTATCAAAACGTTTGATTGAGATTCATTTCAACCATTGGCAATGATACGCTACGGAATTTTCGCATAATTTTAGGAAAGATTCAGTAGGGTTGCGTGCATTTTAATATTGACTGTACATTTACAGATTCTTATAAACCAGTCTTCAATTTTGCCTCTTATTTGCAACGAAAGCAATCACGTTTTTGCATAATAGGTGAAGTCAAAATTGCGCATAATAAGCGTTTCATCTTCAGAGATTTATAATTGAAGTTCACTATCAATCTTAGTGAAACCTTTATGAGGAGAAAAACTTGTGGATACGGGCTCCCAGTATTTTGGAATTTTTTTTTATCAGTTTCATGCGCATTACAGAGACAATTGTTTCCTTTGTCACCATGAGCCTGCTTCAAATTTGGTCCAAATCCTTTAAAATTTACCCATTTGGGTTGAATATTGTATTCGAAAAATCATCAAAATGTTTGCAGATACCGGTAGATGTCGTTGTAAATTTCAAAGTCCTGTCAAGTTTGGCTGATATGAGGCATTCACTTTTGTGAAAGTTTAGAAAAGCAGTTTGTCACGGTGGTTGATCTCAAAATCTATATATCTGTGCTTCGAAGAGTTTCTGGTTTACCTTGTACACATTCAACCGTCGATAGCTCATTCGGGTATCCAATGAAAGAAAGCATCATCACACATTATGAGAGGCCCTAACAGCATCCTTACTCTTGATATAAATCTGTACAAATTGGCTCTCAAGCGTTATTAGAAATTACCTTGTCTTCCCAATAAAAAAAAAACCCAAATCAGCATCCTTACTGTTTAAATGGGTTTAAAGGACTTATAAGCATAGTTTCAAAAACAAAATTGTTTTTCCAATAAAAGACAGTACTTTCACATTTTGTGAATATTTCTTACTGTTTAAATAGGTTCAAATAGGCTCTTAAGCATTATTAAAAATTACCTTATCTTCCCAATAAAAAAAAACACTGTGGCCCCTACAGCTTTTTTCTGTTTGTTTAAAGCAGCCCTCGAGCATTTTCAGTCTCTTTTTCAATGAATATCCTCCACCTCATTTGGTGCCTGGCCCCAGCAGAACCCTTACTGTTGACATAAATCTATCCAAATCGACTCTCAAGCGTTATCAAAAATAACTTGTCTTCCCAAGGAAAACCACTATCACACTTTGTGAGTGACCCAAACAGCATACCTACTGTTGGTTTAAATCGGTCCATATTAACTCCCGAACGTTTTAAATAACCTTGTCTTCCCAATCAGAAACCACCATCATGATTTATGAATGGCCCCAACAGTATCCTGATGTTTTAAATTTACTTTGAAGCGTTATTAAAACCTTGTCTTCACAATGAAAGACCGCCGTCGCACTTTGTGAGTGGCCCCAATGGCATATTTAGTGTAGCGTAGTTTTTCCAATAGAGTAAACCATCATCGCACTTTCTGAGTGGTCCCAATGGCATCCTTACCGTTGGTTTAAATTGGTACTAATATATAAATATATATTTGTGCATCCCCTTTAAACCGACTCAATGAAGAATAATCTGAAAACAAATATATCCTAGTAATTTCTCGCGGAGGGGCAGCGGATTACTCGACTTCCAACAATGCGAGCTTCAGGTCAACATAGTCCAAACCTTCCCGAGCAGGAACGAATAACTTGATAACTGGTTTTGGTATTAAAGAGCTCAGATTAAGAGGTAAAATACCTGAGTATAATACCATAAAATCGTTCCCACAATGTTATGCGAATACCAAATTGAGGTAAGACAATACCAAAATAGTACCTCTCAGGTATTCCCAGGTATCCGAAATAACAAGTTTTGTTATTTGAGAGATATTTTGCTTGCAATTCTTAGGTATTTTGTTTTGGTATTTTACCTCTTAATCTGAGCTCTTTAATACCAAGGCCAGTTATCAAGTTCAAAATTAGGTATACATGTGTTGTTGTCTCCTGCTCGGGTTTCCTTATTTGACCTGCATTTGGGCGGAACTAGCGCCGGTATTTTATTAATTTACGATCACCAGTTTTTACACCTTGAGGATGTATGTATGTTAGTCCCAAACATCATCTGTTGGTTCTCTGTGTAATCAAAGCTGATCTGACAATAAAGAAGTAGCAACCTCGGGCGGTCAATCATGCTCAGCTCATCCTCCTATGACACATGAAAATTCAAATTGACTACGCAACGGTTTGTTTGTAGTCAAATAGGAGCCTTTTATGCTTGTGAATACGTAAGAAACCTGTCGCAAACCAAAACAAAACATATTTATTTACACAAACCAACAAAAAGGTTGCGCAAACAAAACAAAAAACCCAAAAAAAAAATTTTTTTTCCACAAACAAAAACCCACCACAAAACATACCCCGCCCGACACCAACACCACCCCCCACGGTACCTATACTAAAAGAAGATGGATTACTTCGCTCATCGAATAAAAAAGGACCGCCGAAAAAGCCTTATCCCAAACCCATTCCCCTTGGTGCCTAGAGCTAACGAAAACGAAGGTAAACTACCCGAGCAGGAGACAACAACATATGAATACCTAATTTTGATCTTGATAACTGGCCTTGGTATTAAAGAGCTCAGATTAAGAGGTAAAATACCTAAGCAAAATACCTAAGAATTGCAAGCAAAATGTCTCTAGAATAACTAAACTTGATATTCCGGATACCTGGGTAAGTATCTGGTCACCTTAGAGGTATTATTTTGGTATTGTCTTACCTCAATTCTGTATTCGCATGACATTGTGGGAACAATTTGATGGTATTATCCTCAGGTATTTTACCTCTTAATCTGAGCTCATAAATACCAAGGTCAGTTATGAAGTTATTCGCTTCTGCTCGGGTAGTCATCTTTTGCATGTACGAAGGAAAAGGCAAGGAAAAAAAAAAATTATTTTATGGCGGGTTTTTTTATGGAGTCTAAAGACCTCCAAAAAATTCTCGGATTACCTGAAAAACTTTAAAAGGAAGATACATAAGACGCTTTGGCTTGTGAATATGTTTTTAAGATCCATCCGGTGGTTGCTCTAAAGATCCACTGCCCTATACTCAAAGGTTTTCCCGATGAACATCGAATACTTGAAAATAAAAAGGACCCAAACTGGCTTTGATTCTATATATATACTCCAAGGAGTTCTCAAATGACCCAGAATACTGTTGGTGCCGGTGGTGTAGTGGTAAACGTGACTGCTTCTTGGCACCCCAGTGGGTCTGGGTTCAATCCCAGTCGAGATCGGTGAGATTTTTCTGAGACGAAAACATCTCTGGTCACGTCTTCCTTCGGAAGGGAAGTGGTTGGTCCCGGCTCATGTGCGATATTTAGGGTGGCGGTGCTTTCCTCTGGTGGTGAACCAGCCTTACGCAGAAAGCCACTATAATTCAGGAAGAAGAAGACCAAGCATACTTGAAAATAAACTTAGACTACCCAGCATTTGTTTATAGACAAACATGAAGCTTTCACGGTTGTAAAAGCGTCGGACAAGCCATTTGTAACGGTGGTTGATCTCAAAAACAGTAGAACTACACTCCAAGGATTTCTCATAGCAATTTGATTACTTGAAAATTAAAATGGACTTTTCAAGTTATGTTTCAAGACCGAAATGAGACACTGAAGCTTGTTAATCTATTAGAAATGTCATTTGTCTGACTGATCTAAAAGTTTATAGATTTAAACTTCAAAGAGTTTTCAAATGATCTAGAATACTTGAAAATGAAGATGACGTAAGGAGAGGAAGGAGCTCTCGGATGATCCAGAACAATTGAAAATCAAGCTAAACTACCCAACGTGTGTTTCAACCAGGCTTTGGCGGTAGTGAATACGTCGGAAAAGCAATTTGTTAAAGTGATTGATCTCAAGGTCCATACTCCAAGGTGATCTCGAATGAACTGTAACACTTGAACGTCAAATAATAGAGGACAGACTATGTGTAAGGAATCCATTGATAATAGAGGATTGTATGAACAAATTTAACCTCACACATTTGACAGGTGCTGGTCCTGTTATTTACGTTTCGGACTTAGAAAATTCCTCTTCCGCTGAAAGTTGTTGTTTCGCTCGTTGTTAAAAGATTTATCTAGACGTATTGATGGCACCCAATCCGGATTATGCGTATCAGACAGATTCGTTTATTAAGTGGCGTTAAACTGTTCCCATATCCAAGAACTCTTTTCCACTCGTCTATTCTTTCGCTGGCCTGCTGCTGCAAACATTTTCCTACTGTAGGAATACGGAACAATTTGATTCTGGGGCCTTTTACAGTAGATTTGCACTTCCACACACAGCATTACCAAAGCATTGCAAATTACTCGAAATTTTTTACTTCGGATGAAAAAAATCTGACCACCACCTATCAAAATTAATGCGTGCCGTCACAATGCAATGAAGTATAAGTGATCACTCTGCTTTGTCATCTGACATAACATAACAAACACCAGCGCGGATACATTGAAGTACATACACATCTACTATAAATGCTAGACCTGCTGCGATGTTCTCTTCAAGTCGAGTACTCGAGAATGAAAGAAGTCTGTAAGACGCAGACGAAATAGGCCCCAAAGGATAGGCATTTTCTAGTGGAATTTAAAGAGATTTGCTCGCGTTTACAAGGGATAGTTTGAAAAAGAGTTTCAGCTTTTTTCCAAATTGATGACTTTTACTAGTATTAGATTTAACTAGTTTAAATTTTCCAATTACAATCGTTCTTCTTTTTTTTCCAAAAAAGTGTAGTAAAATGAAGCCATCCCGCCTATGAAGACATCGCTTGGTTAAGTAAAGGGTGTCTACAGTAAAATTGCATCACTTTAAACTCGTCATCAAAAACAAGTCTCTCAACCGATTGTCATGAAATATTCAGGGAATAAAATACAATGTATAATCTTGGTTTAGGTATTTATATTTTACTGTATTTCTTCAAATCCAAATCCTTTCTTCTTAATACCACGCAGAAGATTTTGTACAACGCTTGATCCGACATTTTTTTCCGCTTTCAACCATGACTTCAACATTTCCTGTTCTGTTGTGACAACTTTAGGATGCTTACGAAGTTCGTGCTTCATTATAACCCAACATTTTTCGATTGGCCGCAACTCTGGAGAGTTTGGGGGGATTAAGATCCTTCAGAAATTGACACCATTCGTCTTGTACCACTCCAGAACATCCTTGGAGTAGTGACAAGAGGCTAGGTCCGGCCAAAAAAATGTAGGAACGTTATGTTTTTGAGAAACGGAAGCAGTCGTTTTTTTAGGCTCTCATTCATGTATACTTGACCATTTACAGTTGAAGTTGTCACGAAAGGCTTGCTCCGTTTACCACACGAACAAATCTCCTGCCAAATCATGAATTTGGGGAACTTTGACACTTGCTGTTTCCTGAGAGACTCTGAAACATCGAACTTTTCTCTCGCAGTCACATACTGGTTGCCGGGAATTTGTTTAAAGTCCGCTTTTACGTGTGTTTCATCGTCCATGATGCAGCAGTGTGGTTTCGTCAACATTTGTGTGTACAGCTTACACGCACGTGTTTTAGCTGTTCTATTCTGTTTTTCATTGCGGTTTGGAGCTTTCTGAACTTTGAATGAACGGAGCCCGGCTCGTTTCTTGGCTTTCTGCACGAAACTTTTGGTCAAGTGCAGCTTTTTCGCGACATCCCGAACGGAACAGTCGAGTTTGCGTTTAAAAGCAGCAACCACTCGCTTGTGATCCTTCACACAGTACGGAACACGTTCCCCGAAACGTTTTATGACACGAGACACGATAGACTGGCGAATTTTTAACATCTTTCCGATGGCTTGGTGCGAAAGAAGTGGGTTGTTGAGGTGCGTGTGCAAAATGTTCTCGCGCACTTGCTGTTCCTTCGACTCCATTTTCGAAACTACGACACATTTCACAATGAAACTCACGTAAACAATACACGCTGAGGTCATTTCACCCAAAATTTCGTTGAAATTAACCGAAAGGGCGAAATGTTACAGCTTATTGAAAGTGATGCAATTTAACTGTGGACACCCTTTAGTAGAACAGATGCTGTTGAACATTTCCTAAAATTAACGTTAATGTGATGAATAACGAATGGTGAGTTCATTCCAATTATTTTATTCACATCCATTTTGTTTTCGTTGAAAATTATCTTAAATATTTTCCTCTCTTCTACGAATTCTACGAATAGATGAACTGAAAATCAGCTCTCATCAAAATTTGAACGGGTTGAACATGCAGACAAGCTGCCATTGAGCTGACCATTGTTAAATTGAACACTCGCGTGAATTTTTCCTATAATACTGAGCAACTTCTGTTGCAGAACAAGATACTCTCACACCTTGATTAAGATTAGCTTATAATCAGCTCCAGTAGAGGCTAGCGGTAGTGTGGTAGTTGCCTCTCACCACAATGGGTCTGGTATCGATTCCAGTCGGCGCTGCTATGATTTTCTAAGACATAAAAATTCTCTACTCTCTCTCTCTTGGGAAGGGAAGAAAAGCCGTTGGTCCCGACACGTGTATTGATGGGTTCGATATGTAGGGTCCATATTGTGTCCTGAAAATTCAACCCAAGAGGACGAAAGTCACGTTAATACAGCATAAAAATTAAAAATGAAATGAAACAAACTTGCTTGTAATTTCCCAGAATTTTAAAGAGGATACAATTATAAGAATAAATAATTTCGATTTTGAGAAAAACTTTTTCACATACTAAGGGAAACCTTCCCATAATCCGGGTATTATTTTATTCCTATAACATGAACATGTACATTAAGGGTTATTCCGAGAGCCGAAGTGACGTTTGTCACTTAGTGAAGTGAGAAAAGTCACCTGCAGTGATGTGACTCCTCTGGGTAAATTAAATGGAGAGTCACGTTACTGCAGGTGACTTTTCTCACTTCACCAAGTGACAAACGTCACTTCGGCTCTCGGAATAACCCTCATTGAGTTCAAATATTGAGGTTCTATATGAATCACAGAGAGATGTACGGTGTCTCGACCATGTTCATGAGTTGGTAAAGCTTCATGGAGCATCAATAAATCCTTATGAACATATAATGTACTGTATGAAAAATTTTCGTTGTAGATAGAGAATCACGACTAACTTATGAAAAAGGGCTATTTACACGATTTTTTTTTTGCCGACATAAAATTCAAATTATTTTGAAAACGGCTACATTTACACAGACAGTTGCTCACCAAGAGAAATTGTATTTGATATGATCTGAAGTTTTATATTATATTATTATGGTATGCTATTTCCTACAGAAACCTCAAAACGTAAAAATCATGATTTTTTTTTCTATTTTTGAATGTTTTTTTATTTGAAGTTACTTTATCTTAGAATAACTTTTATTATTCTTCGTCTGACTTAAAAAAGTTGCCAGAGAAAAATTTAAAAAAAACTGTGTATTGCAAAGATGTTCAAATTTGAATATAAAATTTTCCCAAAAACAATTTTTTTTTTTTCAGTGTACATTTTTATTCAGTCTTGTTGATTATCAACAATTTCTTCTCTGACACAATTTCATTATAATCTACGGTTTTCGAGTTATGATATTTTTTAGATTACACATATGAAAACACATGCACCTTTTTGAAAAATTAGTTTTCAGCCAAAAAATGTGTGTGACCAAGTGCAACAACATGATTTCTCATAACGAAACCATGTGCAAAGTTTCATCCAACTTGGAGAGGGTCAAGTTGAGTCGTTTACCCATTTGGTAGAGAATTGTTTCTATCTATGGTATCAATCGCGGCCTTCCTTAGAGTACTGTCGGTAGGGATGCTTTGCTCTTTGTCGTTTACAACTGCAGTTGATCTGTTATCCATAACTAGTTAATGGATTTACGGATCCAAACTTTTTTGCTCTTTGAAACCATTGATTTAATTTACTATTTCGGCGTATTAAATAGGGAGACTAAGTGTTAAATAGTGTTTTCTGATAAATACTTAAAAAACTTTTTATGAAACAAGTACTTTAAGCCAAAAAAGTTCCATATGACATGTATCATTAAATATATTATAAGGTCTGTATCCACATTAATCCGGACACCTTCAAATCGCTGTAACCTTTTAAATATAGCAATTTTGCTGAAGTATAGCTGGAACTTCTAGGTGAAAATGACTATGATTGGTATTTACATTCCATGTTTAGTGTTCAATGACGAATGAAAAGAACGTGCGTGAGCGGATTTTGTACGGACATATAGCAAATTTTGACTCGTCAATGCGGGAACATAAAAAAATGGATTTACCTAAATCCACTGTTCGCGGTGTGCTCAAATCATTTTCGAAACGTGTGACGGTCGAGAGGTAACCGAGAAGTGTTAAAAACATTGAACGTGCTGATCCTGACATGGACTGAAAAGTGAAAAGAGGATGTTGAAGGAAAACCCGAATCTCTCTGATCTAACGGTGGCTAGGAACATCACGTGGTTTTGTCCCAAAATTAAAACAGCGTTTGGGACTGAAGTCGTATAAAGTGAACACAGTTCTAAATCGCAACGACAAACAGAACTTGACAGCCAAATCACGAGCTCGACGTTTGTATTGCGAGTATTAGACGAAGATTTCATGCGTTCTTATGGAAGATGAAACTTATGTTCTGAGGGATTTCAAGCAGCTTCCAGGGCTGGACGAAGAAGGCATTGAAATTTTCCAAAAAAATACCTTGTTTGGTAAGCAATTTGCACGTGTACCAGAAAGAGTAAATCATTTGTCGCTACAGGCACAATCAACAAGAAGATTAACCAAAAGCGATTGCTACTCTTTATCGAAAACCACAAAAAACCTTTGTTTTGGCCCGTTTTGACATCGTGCCATTATGCTAAACCTATAATGAAGTGGTACGAAGCAAAGGTCACACTAACATTCCTTCCCTAAGCCTGTCGGATTACAAGGACTCGGTCGGCGCCGTTATGGATTATTAAAGAAATTGAATCACTGAAACGTGTACAGTGAGAATAGTTGACTACTCCCAGCCCCATTCAGTTGATTCACTGTGCAATTTCACTGATTCTGATCAATCACGGAGTCAAGCTAAGAATTCCGCTTGAAATGAGAAATAAGCGTTGTTTGGCGTTGTTCCCGGTTTCGTCCAGTTCCTGGCTTTTGGTCCACTGTAATCCTGTCCTGGAACGTTGAGACGGTCGAATGATGTATATTCATCAGTGTTCTCGCTCTAAACTCTAAAGAAAAACTGGGCACAAATTGGTTAATTTCGGTCAAATATGAGAAGAATTACGCAAGTTTTAGAGTGTCGCAATAATTATTGACTCGCCCTTTAGAACCAAAAGATCTTAACTGAAGGATATTTTGGAGCACCATTGTGGGAATATTATTATTTGACTATACAAATATTATATTGTCCCTGGCGCTTAACAAGCCATCCCGCAGAATGCTATTACGAATACGAATTGTATTACGAATTGGATCCAACTCGATTTGTTGGATCTTTTCGTTGGAAGGAGACTCTTATGTTCCCGCGGGTTTCGCGTAAGTGTGTCTGCTTACGGGTCCGCCCCACCGTTTTTGGCCCTTCATACAGCGTTACTGTGAATACAAACCGGTAACTCAATTTGATCTTGCCATTAAGTGGAGCCAACATGACAAGGTCTTAGAAGGGATGGTGGCTTTCTTAAATACATACAAACATACATACATATATACATAAAAATATTATATTGTCCCATGCGGCTGTATAAGTTCATACGCTAAGGCTACCTTATATTCCTCGGTTGAATTTGTAGAACCTCAAGATCTGAACTCAAGGATAGTTTGGAGCACCGTAGATGTTTTAGGAACTCCGTAATATGCCTACAAGAGTGTTTTAATATTTTAATGTGGGTCCTCCCCTTAGCTCATTCGGTAAAGGCGCAGCTACAAAGCCACACTATGCTGGGTTCGATTCCCGGCCTAGTCTAGGAATTTTTCGTTAAGGAAAATTTCTCGACACCCTGAACATAGGGTATGATTGTACTTGCCACACAATCATACTTACGCAAAACTGATACCAGGAATCGAAAGCTCTCATTTAATTGCTGTGGAAGTGCATTTATAACACTAAGTAGAGAGCAAGCAATAAGTGAATTGTGAAAGCTATTACCTTGAAATGCTAAAAAAAAAAAGAAACGTTAACCTCCATGAAGCTGTACAAATGTAAATTTTTTCTCAGGACATAACAAAAATTTGAATTTAATCTGTAGAACAACAAGTTCTGGCACAGTTTGTGCGGCCTACGACATCAATTGAAGAACATTCATAACAAATTGGGGCTTTGTGGTCAAGCGGTTAGCGGCGTCATCCGTCAAGCGATTGCCATGAAGTGAAGGTTCGATTCTCGCTCCAGCCTGTGGAACTTTTTGCAAAAACGAAAATGTCCATACTGGTCCACTGGGTGTTAGGTTAAGTTGTCCGTTGTAATTCACTATATGTTCGATGTTCAGTCTGTACAACCTCGAGTTGAAGACGGTGTAAATATCACTTCAACGCTAGTAGAAAATATGGGGTAGAAATCTTAAGTAAGAACATTTGTGCTCCGTCATTTTTTTAATTCACGAAACGCCACGGTGCGTGGGTTATATTTCATCGTAACGCGCCCTCTCGCCAGGCACGCACTGAGCTTATTGTTATGGATTGTTTTGACTGATTCAACTGTTTACAATGTTACTCAAATGTTGACTATGTTAATCAGAACAAAACGAAAACAATTTGAGTAATCAAAAACAGCCCCAGAAAAACAACAAATTTTCAATCCAATCGATCCGGGTGGCTTGATTGGTTTCAACCGTTACATGACTAGTCGCAGCGCCAATCTACGGCTTGATTAAATCATTCCCCTATAAATTCAATCGAAACAATCAATAAACGATGCAATGTACATGAAGCATGAAAACGCAAATCATTTTCCGTTCAAAAAGAAGTAATTAAGCGATAAGTGAAACATAACTGGACTAATTTGTTAGCCGTCGCCCCCGCCGAGTGTCGAGGCCGAGTGACTCACGGCCACAGCACACTGACACACAGCACTGTTACGTAACGCAACTGTAAACATGGCATGGCGCGCGCGCCTTTTAAAACAACCGATCCATCCTTGAACTAAACCTTTTTACCCCTCCGTTGGGCCCGGCTGTTGTTAACTCGAGACGATTAAATACGATTGACTTCTAAATGGAGCTAAATTGCCGTATCGCCTGAAGAATTGTTGCTCCGGCTGCTAGATGCACCGGTAGATCCCCAATGCACGGCGTTCAACTATATGGCAGTGACGAACACGTTAATGTAAACTAAACCTTGCCTACGTTAGTCGCTCGCCACAGGACAAATATCAATTAGCTATGAAATTAAAAGTTGAGAGAACGCTGATTGAGTTACTAACGACGAATCGCACCTTTGTCGCTTGCAGTAGCACCTATCAGCCGGAGATAACTCCTCCAAATCAAGGTTCATCAATCTTGTCTTGACCTTTTCGATTGTTCGTAGAATACGATTGGCGAGTTGCTAGGTGCCCACAGACACGCAAATTCCATTCGAACTGATGTATTGTTTTTAATCCTACTAATCATGATCCACCCTAGACGTTAGATCTAACAACGTAACAGGTTTCGCACCCGAAATTGAAACAAGTCAATGACCGACCGCTGTCGGTCACTGACAGCAGACGAGCAACGTAATTCTAATTGCCTCCTATTTTTCTCCACCCGCTCCTTCTTCCCCTCATTTCACAGAGGACGACATTAAACCATGCCCCCGCTGTCAGGTTCTTATCGTCAAGATGGACGACGGTTCTTGCAACCACATGGTTTGCGCCATCTGTGGGTCCGAGTTCTGCTGGCTCTGCATGAAGGAGATAAGCGATTTGCACTACCTGAGCCCCTCCGGGTGCACTTTCTGGGGCAAGAAACCTTGGTCCCGGAAGAAGAAGCTACTGTGGCAGCTGGGTACGCTGGTCGGGGCACCGCTAGGGATCGCCCTGGTGGCGGGAATTGCCGTGCCGGCGATGATTATAGGTATGAAGCGAATGTGCCGAATCAGCCTCAAGTTCGATAGGTATATTGATCTTTATGCTCTTTTTAGGAATTCCGGTCTGGGTCGGGAGAAAAATCCACACACGCTACAAAGCAGCCGGCAAGCACAAACGAAACCTGGCCGTGCTGGGAGGAGTAACGGCATCGGTGAGTAATGTTTTCATAATTTGCTGGGTATTTGAGATTTTTTTTTTCGTGAGCAGATTGTTATGGTCGTGTTGATGTTTGCACGTTCTTTATCGGCTTGATAATTCATTTGACCTAAGGAGGGGAGGGAATTGTTTTTTTTTTATTTGTTGTAATTTGCTAATGAGATGTCAGCACATATCATTGTCTATAGATGTGAGGTGGAAACTTACCATTAACGACACTATCTCACACAGGTTATCTGTCCAGCTGAATTGTTTTTGTGACACGTTCGAGGAGATAATGAAGCATTCGACGAATGATGGAAATGTTTTGTGCTGGATCAATTTGTCCGTAGGGGTTGATTGGTCTTGGAAAGGCAATTTATTGTCATCATCGTCAGCTTTCTTCCCGGAGTGGATAATATGGCGGGTAATTGGTTTAATTGTTCAATTGAACGTAACAGTCAGAAATCTGCATTTTTTTGATTGGTGCTTTATTCGATTGCGCAAAATTTGGCTGCTCTTAATTTTAACTATTGGAAACGGAAAATTGGGACACAAGGAAATCAATAATAGTCTCAAAATCACATAGTTGCGTTGAGGAATCCCGAAGTTCTTCCCGTAATACGATCAATCAGTTCTCGCCCACTGTTTTGGCTGTTTAATCCCCCCAATTTGTCATGATCTGCCGTTTTGACGACTGTACCTTTTACCTTCAGTTTTCTCTTCATAATTGCTCAGTAGTTTTCAATGGGCCTGAACTGGGGACAGTTTGGCGGTTTGAGGATTTTCGGAACAAACTGGGCTCCGTTGTCATTGTATCATTGCTGTAGGGACAACCAAGCATGGAAAAAAACGGTTCACTTTGCACTCATACGCATCAACCGTCAGAAGTGAGCCGTACCACGTGTGAGTTATTCCGATTCTGTTCATTACTCTGCCGTGAAACGCATATCAGTCCCATATGACTTTTCGGTGGTTTTGAGTTATGATTATTAATAGCTCTAATTATCGTTGTTCTTTACGTTATAATGCAAAACTTGGGTAGTTTATTCTGACGAAACATGAAAACAACATTGGGCCAGTTTGTCTCATCTTAAAAATAATCGCATATAAGTCCCACCATACGAAACAAGCCTTAAAAACGCTCTTTTTTTTAACAATCTACTCGGGGTATAATTCAAACCATACAAGGTATAGTTTATGCATTTGGGTTATCGTTCTTGTATGGAAATGTTTTATTAGAGAGGTTACAATATAACTTAATGTGAAGAAAGTTTAAGAAGATATTTGTTTTTTTTTTGTATTATCAACTTAAAATGAAGATGAAACAAAACAGTCTAAAAAATTATAACAGTAGGCATAATTCCAAATTTTGACTGTATCATGGCCCCTTATTGGTGAATTCATATCTTTCGATGAATAATTCGTCGAGTGAGGATCAAGATATGATCACCGTCTTACAATGGAACTGTCGCAGTCTAATACCTAAATTAGACTCGTTCAAGTATTTGATTCACAATTCTGATTGTGATATATTTGCTCTCTGTGAAACATGGCTTTCATCCGAAGATGAATTAAACTTCCACGATTTTAACATTATTCGCCTGGACCGAGATGATTCATATGGTGGCGTACTTCTGGGGATCAAAAAGTGCTACCCCTTCTATAAAATCTCACTCCCAATAATCTCAGGCATTGAAATCGTCGCTTGCCAAGTACATGTAAAGAATAAAGATCTTTGCATAGCTTCCGTCTATGTCCCTCCGAGGGCATCAATAAACCGCCGTCAACTTTGGAGTTCAATTACATTACTTCCATCTCCAGTTCTTATTCTGGGCGATCTGAACTCCCACGGTACAGCTTGGGGCGAACAATACGATGACAATAGAGCGGGCATTTTCTATGACTTATGCGACGATTTCAACTTGACCATCTTGAACACTGGGGAAACGACACGAATAGCAAAACCTCCTGCCAGGGAGAGTCGACTTGACATATCTTTGTGCTCTAACTCACTATCATTAGATTGTCTGTGGAAGGTAATCAATGATCTCCATGGTAGTGATCACTTACCAATTATTATCTCAATCACAAATAGTTTTAATAAAACAGACCAGTCAATCCATGTTCCTTATGACCTCACGAGGCATATCGATTGGCAACATTTTGCATCGGCGGTAACCCTTGGTATTGATTCTACCGATCCTCTTCCACCATTAGAAGAGTATCGTTTCCTTTCCGACCTGATGTACAAAAGTGCATTAGAAGCTCAGAAACGACGTGTTCCAAGTACATCCCTCAAAAGAAGACCCGCCACCCCTGGATGGGATGACGAATGCACTAAGTTGTATCTTGAGAAATCCGATGCGTTTAAAGATTATCGTAGACATGAAACATGCGAGCTTTTTGACAAGTACCTCAAGCTTGAAAAAAAAGCTTAAAAACTTACTCAAAGCAAAGAAACGCAATTACTGGCGTTCGTTTGTAGAGGGACTATCTAGAGAAACCTCGATGACAACGCTTTGGAGAAAGGCTCGTTACATGCGAAACCGCTCATCCTCCAATGAGAGTGAAGAATACTCCATGCAGTGGATATTCGACTTCGCTAAAAAGGTTTGTCCAGACTCTGTCCCAACACAACCGAATTTACGGGATACTACCCGAAATAACGGTTCTCTGGACGAACCATTCACAATGTTGGAATTTTCAATGGCACTTCTTTCATCGAAAAACTCTGCTCCGGGAAGTGATATGATTAAATTCAACCTTCTAAAAAATCTCCCCGATATCGCTAAAAGACGATTACTTAACCTGTATAACACTCTCATGGAATTAAATATAGTTCCACCCGCATGGAGGTTAAAGTAATAGCTATTCAAAAGCCTGGGAAACCAGCGTCTGATTACAATTCTTACCGTCCTATCTCTATGCTATCATGCTTAAGGAAATTGTTAGAAAAAATGATCCTATCAAGACTTGACCGTTGGGTTGAATCAAACAACCTGCTATCAAATGCGCAATTTGGTTTCCGAAAGAGCAAAGGAACAAACGATTGTTTAGCGTTGCTTTCATCTGATATACAACTGGCCTTTGCACACAAGGAGCAATTGGCTTCAGTATTTCTGGATATTAAGGGCGCATTTGATTCAGTTTCCATAGATATACTGGCAGATAGTCTGCACAGTAGTGGATTACCAGGAATTTTAAACAACTTTTTGTATAATTTACTGTCAGAAAAACAAATGACCTTCAATCTGGGTCAACTGACAACTTCCAGAATTAGCTACATGGGCTTACCCCAAGGCTCATGTTTAAGTCCCTTGCTTTATATTTTTATGTTAAAGATATTGATAACTGCTTGGAAAATAGATGCACGCTAAGACAACTTGCAGACGATGCTGTGATCTCCTTTAGAGGTCCACGTGCAGAAATCTTGCAAAGACCATTGCAAAATTCCCTAGATAATCTGTCCATCTGGGCCAGAAATTTGGGGATCGAGTTTTCACCGCATAAAACCGAATTGGTAGTGTTTACTAGAAAGCGGTTCCCAGCCCAACTGCGTCTTAAGCTGTTGGGAAGAGACATTACCCAATCTTTGACCTTTAAATACCTTGGAGTCATATTTGATTCAAAATGCACTTGGAGTAATCACTTTGCGTATTTAAAACAGAAATGCCAACAAAGGATCAATTTTCTAAGATCAATTTCCGGGACATGGTGGGGTGCTCACCCGGAAGATCTCATTAAACTCTACAAAACAACTATTCTTTCAGTTCTCGAATATGGCTCTTTTTGCTTCCTCTCGGCAAGAGATAGCCACCTCATCAAATTGGAACGCATTCAATATCGTTGTCTACGTATTGCCCTTGGCTGTATGCATTCAACGCATAATATGAGCCTGGAGGTTCTGGCAGTAGTAAAACCCTTACAGAACCGCTTCTGGGAGCTCTCATCTAGAATACTGATCAAGTGTGGAATCAGTAACAACCTTGTGATTGAAAACTTCGAAGAAATGCTCGAATTGAGAACCCATTCAAGATTCTTACGAATCTATATTAACTATATGTCATCTGATATTAGTCTTCCATGCTATATTCCTCCTAGTGTACGCTTTCCTTATCACAGTTCCTCCATTGCTTATGATCTCTCCATGAAACAGGCTATTCAAGGAGTTCCAGATCAACTTCGACCTATTTTAATTCCCCATATTTTCATCGAAAAGTACCAACATGTCAATTGCAATAGAAGAATTTTCACTGATGGGTCGCGCATTGATGGATCCACTGGTTTCGGTGTTTACAATGAATACTCATCTGCCTTCCGGAAACTTCAGGAACCTTGTTCTGTATATGTTGCTGAGCTGGCAGCAATCAATTTCGCATTGGGGATAATCTCCGACATGCCCATAGACCATTATTTCATCTTCTCGGATAGTCTCAGTTCTATTGAGGCCCTCCGGTCGATGAAAGCAGTGAAGCACTCATCTTACTTTCTTTCAAAAATAAGGGAGCAGATGTGTGCGTTGGTCGAAAGATCATTTAGAATTACCTTTGTATGGGTCCCCTCACATTGCTCAATTCCAGGCAATGAGAAGGCGGACTCTCTAGCAAAGGTGGGCGCACAAGAAGGCGAGATTTTTGAAAGAAGAATTTCACATGATGAATTTTTCCCATTAGTACGTCAGAGTTCTCTTCAAAGTTGGCAAAACGCTTGGACAAGTAATTCTCTTGGGCGGTGGTTACATTCCACTATTCCAAATGTTTCGTCGAGATCGTGGTTCAAAGGTCTGGATGTAAGTCGCGGTTTCATTCGTGTGATGTCAAGACTTATGTCCAACCACTACTCGCTAGACGCACATCTCTACAGAATTAACCTCGTCGATAGCAACATATGTAGGTGCGGAACCGGTTATATGACATCGATCACGCAGTTTGGCATTGCCCGGGTAATGATGCCTCCAGAGCACGACCATTGGATACCCTTGTGGCCCGAGGTAGACAACCCTTCCGCGAAGTAAGAGATGTTTTGGGAATGCGTGATCTTCCCTACATGCAAGCGATTTACGAATTCCTTTGTTTGTCTGATCTAAGAGTGTAATGTCATCACCCCCTCCCTTTCACTCTAGTAAATTCCCTGCCATTGTGTCCCAGTTATATTACCCTTTTGTTTCCGTGCTACTTGTACCTGCCCAGCAAGCTGTGGTCACCCATCTGCAGCTTAGTTCCTGTAAGGGACTACAGAGACCGAGGATTTGGAAGATGTCGCAACCATGAGCAGCAATAAATACCTGAAATAAGTTACCTGCCTAGCCCCTTCCAAACAATAATGTGACCCATTAACCTCGAGCTAGCCACGAGTAATTGGCACCCCACTTTACTAAAATTGAAAAATTATACATTGTAAATAACAATATTGAATATCGGCTCCGTAAAGTGTTACAACACGCCTGAGCCTAACAAATAAACGAACTGATTAAAAAAAAATAATTCCAAATTCATGGACGAGGGACTTGTTCAGGTAATCCATAATCCAGAATGGCTTCTTACCTTCGTTCACTAACTGTATAATGGTTTTAAGGGCTTACGCTGAATAATATTAGTATAACTCAGAATCTGTACTAGATATTGAATATTTCATCACATCAGTTTGTATGCTTACTTGCTGTGAACAATCTGCTGGAGTTCGATTCGATGTTTATTCACTAAAAATCGAGATTTCGACAAAGATTTTTCATTAGGGCCTAACTGACAAACTTAAACAATGGCTTTTTCTGCGAATTTCTCGACATTGAAAACTCGCCTAATCAATCCACCACATGGATGCTGAAAAACGATACCGACTTTGTCTTTCAACAGTTACTCTATCGCGTATAAAGAATTTCTGGCCGGCCGCGTTCAGGTCCCAAAAGGATTTAATCATGTCGATTCTGCCATCTTTGGATTTCGCGTATGAAGAATTTCTGGCCGGCCGCGTTTAGGTCCCAAAAGGATTTATTCATGTCGATTCTGTCATCTTTGGATACCAGCGTGGCACACTCCTTACTACAGTCACAATCTTCCATAATTACGTCGAGTGCAAGACGCCGTTTATTTTGCGGTATCCAACTCCCGGATCTCTTTTTTGGTCCTCTTCCTCGACGTTTTCCACGTATCCTGATCATTTCCGTCAGCATAAAAAAAGCTGCCATCCGAACCAGGATCTATCGTTGGTGGTGCTGTGATCTCCTCCGGAGGATCGATCGATGATGTTTTCCGTCGATTTGCTTCCATTTTCCACTTGTCTACTTGTCAAAGCTGATGAGGTGTTGAAAAAACACCGGAATTTTTTTTTATTTTTCCACTTCACGTCATGACAACCGTTTAATGTTTGTTGATGTCAGATCGAATCCGGGACAATCTTCATCGGAACTATCATCCGAGGCGTAAAAAACCTTGATCATATGTAACGAGGACAAATTGAAGACTATTCGGAACAACTTTTGCGCGAACTAAAAATAAAATACTTCAAGCAAAACAAGCAACTTTGACAACAAGAGGGAAAAAAATCATTAAGTTGGAATTAAATTTGACTACATGTAAAGCTCCGCTCATGATAGAGGAAGCGGAACGGCAGAGACACGCTTCTAGTGGAGTTTCGCCGGCCTTCTAGTGTTTAGATGTATGTACTTATGGCCAACAATACCAAAACGCGATTGATTAAAGCATCATTGAGCAACAGCAAGCAACAACTCTCATGCTACCATTTAATATGCTAAAATTATCATACAGTTGTATCAATCTAATTCTACTTAAAAAAAACTACTGGGACTGATATGCGATTATTTTACAGTCGGACATGCAAAATAATCGCATATCAGTCCCACTGCTGTTTTTTCGCAGGGAATGTTATAAATTTATAGACGATTTCTCAGTGCCTATTTTTTACCCGCTGGATCATTAATGATTGCATTCAGCTGAGCGAGATTGATTGAATTACACTCATTTCTTCAAATCATACCTTAAACATGATTTAACATTTCATATAATGATCTAACATGATGTTAAGCAAACAAATTCAACACAAAAACATAAAGCGTCATATTAAGCCGAATCTCTGCTATGATCATTCCTGCTGATTGCATTCACTGAGTCAAATTATTCTCATTCAGTGTATTCAAATTGCTTGCGTTCAGTGGCAACGCGCATTCATTCAGGTATAAAGGCCTCTCCAAACTGCAGCGTTTTTTTTTGCTGCTGCCGCTGCGAAATCGCGGCGAAAAAATCGCTGCGATGAGATTACATAGCGGCTTACGGGAGCGCACAAACCGACGCGATTAAAAAACGCATCGCGTCGGTTTGGGCGTTCTCATAAGCCGCCATGTAATCTCATTGCGGCGATTTTTTCGCCGCGATTTCGCTGCGGCAGCGGCAAAAAAAAACGCTGCAGTTTGGGGAAGCCTTAACGTAAAGATAAAAATGTGTTTCGCATGATTCTGTTTTCTCGTTTATTCTTTCTACAGTTTTCGTTTTCGAGGATTCGTGTAGAACTGTTTGATAGGAAACATCACATTCCGACATGGAGTTTTCATAAGGGCCAATGTCGCAAACGTAAACAATGACTTCTTCCGCAAATTTCTTGAAAATGAAAACTCGTTCAAGTAAAGTACCACTTCTATTGTAAAGGGGAACTCTTTTTCTCACAATCATCGTAGTAAATCACTATGATTAAGTTAGCATTCTCGAGAAATTTGCGGAAGAAGCCATTGTTTACGTTTGCGACATTGGCCCTTATGAAAACATCGCATGATCCGGCCAAAATGTCACCGGACTATCATGTGAAACCTGGAAGCTGTTCGAAGCCGGCCTTTACATAGGTTTCATTATCCATAAGTACGCATCGACCGGACTTGGTTAGAGCCTGTTCATAAACCAGGTAGACTCAATTTTGAAAATCTCAGAACAAATCCCCCTACCCCCTTCCCTCTTCGTAGAGGGGTTGCTTCTGATGGACCTCACGATGGACCTTTCCATGGAGCAGACGCTACGCTCCTCTTGCATAGTGACTGTCTCCAAAACGAGAGCATTTTATGAACTGAAAAAATACACTGTAATTGATATTGTTATTTTCAACAAATAAGCTTCCAAAAACGTCCACTAGGAGCGCTGTAACAAGCAAACGAGTTTGTTCCATTACTAAGTGGGCCATGCTTTATGTAACAGAAAAACATATCTTAACTTATTGTCAGCTCTTGGAGTAGGTTTTAACCGGTCTCAGACAGGGATTGTCGAAAAACACAGAGCAGTGCAAAATAGACAAGTGCTTCACCCAATTTCAAGTGTGCGTCTCCTGTTTTAGAAGAGCGCACAAAACGAACGTGTGAAAGATTTCTTAGCAACACGAAAGACTGAAAGCCGCACATGCCACACAAAGAGATAAAGAGTAATTCACTGTGCTTTGCTTTGGCTCGTGCTTTGGATAATGGTATCAACATGATGTTTTTTTTTTTTATTTTAGTAACAAAAGGTATTGTAGGGGTTCATAGAGGGAAAAAATTATTAAAATCTTAATTCACAAACTAGTCGGGCCGTTTGAAAATTACGTAATACTTTTTAGCACTTCAAAAGGTTTTTATATGGAAACTCTAAGACTTTTTTTTACACCCTTTTGCTCTGCCAGACCCTGCTTCGCATATCGTTACATTACTCATGGATGATCATTTTCATTGTTACTCATGGATGGTACATGAAACTATCAGTTTGTCAGTTGTCTTATAAAATGCTCGATTCTACGTACATAATTGGGCCCTGTAGTTTATTGCACACTTAACTTTATGACTTTATGAAAACATGTGAAGTAAACACAAATTTGTGCAGGTCCAATATAGAGTGCCGCCGTGTCTGTTTTTCGCACTTGTGTTTGCACAGAGACGACAAGAGAGAGTGCAATCGTTAATGCCCAAAGAGACGAGAGTAAATTCGAAATGAGATTTGCGGCTTTGAGCGCACGGCAAAACAAGAGTGCACGAGAGTACAGGCTGCACTTTCACGTCTCTTTGAAATTTAATGTGCTGTCTCGTAGCAGCGCGCGCTGCACTCAAAGAGATTTGAGTCGCACCTTATCCCTGGTATCAGCCTCATCGGGCACATCAAGAAAGTCTTCAAGGTGCGTTGATATCCTTACTCTTTCAATAATTTCATCCTATCGTATGTGACTACCGTCTTACCTTACCTTACCAATCAGACTAAGGCCGGTGTGGCCTCTGCTGTACACAGAAGTTGTTTCCATTGTAATCGGTCCATGGCTGTACCTCGCCAGCCTCGCTGTCTGCGGAGGGTCCGCAGGTCGCCTTCTACTTGATCAATCCACCTTGCTCGTTGCGCACCTCTTCTTCTTGTACCTGTCGGTTCGTTTTCGAGAACCATTTTCACAGGGCTGTCGTCCGCGTTCTTACGACATGCCCAGCCCATCGTAGTCGACCGATTTTTGCGATGTGTACGATGGGAGATGCTCCCAGCAACTGGTGCAATTTGTGGTTCATTCGCCTCCTCCACGTTCCGTCTTCCATCTGCATTCCACCGTAGATCGTACGCAGCACCTTCCGTTCAAAGACTCCAAGGGCGCGTTGGTCCTCCACTAGCAATGTCCATGTTTCGTGGCCGTAGAGAACTACCGGTCTAATTAATGTCTTGTAGATGGTCAACTTTGTGGTTCGGCGAACTTTGTTCGATCTTAGCGTTCTTCGGAGTCCAAAGTAGGCACGATTGCCAGCCATAATGCGCCTTTGTATTTCTCTCTGCTGGTGTCGTTATCGGCGGTCACCAATGAGCCCAGATACACGAATTCGTCTACTACCTCGATTTCATCACTGTCGATCTGAAGTTGTGCTAGCATATTTTTCTCGTGAGCCTCTTCCCTTCATGTATTTTGTTTTTAACGCATTAATCACAAGCCCAATCCTATCAGCTTCAGCCTTAAGTCTGATGTACGTTTCCGACATCGTTTCAAAGTTACGTGCTACGATATCAACGTCGTCGGCGAAGCCAAATAGTTGGACAGCCTTCCTGTAGATCGTGCCACTCGTGTCTTACCGTCACTTTTTTCAGTTCGATGCCTTGCAAAATGATACAAAGTAAAAATCATAAAGTTGACACAGTTTCTCGGAAGAAAAAATCGTAAATCAATAATGAACTACAATTAAACATATGCTCGTATAAAACTCAAGATTTTCCGGAACTAGTCCAGATATGACTCATGCGATTTAAGGCGTCTCATTACGGTTTTCGAATCTGAAATCTGATACTAGACACGTCTCCTGGGGTACCGGAACCTGTCCGGAAGTGTTGGTTGGAACACCATTGTGCACGTTTTTGAATTTCTTCTGGGATTTGACGTTTCACATGATGAATTTTGGACCAATTCAGACATTAGTCACTCCCCGTGGGGTTCCCGGGACATGCGTGGATGTAGTCAATTCGATAATGAACACTCATGGGCTTGTAGACTTCGTGGTTAAGAGGTTGGCGGCGTCACCCGTCGTTCAGGCGATTGCCACGAAGTAAGCGTTCGATTCCCTCTCCAGCCTGTGGACTTTTTGCAAAACGAAAATGTTCATACTGGTCCACGTAATTTCCTCAAAGTTAGATGAGAGTTTTATGTAGATCTACCATGTTTCGTGAAGGTCTTTGAAATCTGCTCAAGGTCTGATTCAAGGAAGCTAACTAAATTATTAAGTTGTTTCCAAGATGTTGCCACTTCTTCTATTTGACTTAATTTTATGAGTCGCTACAAAATTAACAAGCTCAACAACTCTCATAAACAGTGGAGATGAAGTCATTACTTCTATCGAACTGGAGATTTTTGTTTCAAATACATGTGCAATCCTCGGATTGGATAGATTTGCTTTTGGTTTAAAATTTCGACTGAAATTATTCCAAAATACGATTTCTTGCGATAGTGTGTAGGGGCGAGATACCATCATAATTAAAAAAAAATCCTATCCATTTTTTTCGTTTCGTTTCGTATTGAGGTCCTGAACAAAAACAGTATCAAAACAAAAACTTCAGTTAAAATATGCCATGTTGTTCCATGTGAGATGCCTATGGTGTCAGCTATCACATCCACAATCGATCGATGATGTGGTGTGATGTGATAAGAACCCACCATCAGTGCAAGGATTACCTATGGCTGCAGGACTATTCTCAGCAGGTTGTTCCGAGAGAATAGCCTACGTGATGACTTGTTGTAGCAGGGTCAGTCGATCTTAGTGAGGACCTTCGGAAGACTACGGCCAGAAGGCCGCGTGTCTCCGCATGGCAAGGGACTGATGACTCCATGAACCCTTGTCCAGTCAACAATTCCTTCGACTGCCTTAGGCAACCTATTTCTCACGATGGTCTGAAATTTTTACAAAACTGAACTACGGTTTTGGCGGATTTCATAGCATCAACACATCTCTTCCTAGTAGTAGCTGAACGATAAAGTGTATTAGTCAAATTGACTCAAAGGTATTTCAATAACTTACAGGTAACAAACTCCTTTCCGTTTAATTTTATCTTATCTGGAATACTTTTCGCTGCATTAAGTACTCTTATTAATATTTGACTTTCATTTGTATTAATTTCTAATCCTACCTCTGCCAAACATTCCTCTAGAGCTGCAATAATCTTCTCTAAGTCATCTTGATCTTCTACTATAATAAGCAGATCGTCCGCAAATGCCAGGATAATTGGCAGTGAAAGCGAGCCCATCCCAATTAACCGTAAACGTGGTATCTTACTCCCCATCTTTTGAAGAACTTAATTTCTAAATTAAAAATAAAAGGCGACAAAGGGCAGCCCTGCTTGATTCCTTTTCCCCTTTTTATTTCATCTGGAAATTGTTTTTGCCATTTAACCTTAACGCTATCTTCTTGGACACACAATAAAACCCTATCGATTATATGAGTTGGCACCTCCAGTTCTTATAAAATTTCCTTCAATTTACCAAAAGCCTTGTTAATATCTAATGAACATCCACAGTCGATCGATGATCTTCCAAAACCATATCCAGTATTTTCGCTATGATTTCTGGTGTTGATGCACTTTTTGGTCCTGCGCGTGGATCATCTTCAACGCTTGTACGGCCACGCTTAAACTCCAAAAACCCATCGGTGAATGGTTGTAAATGAAGGAAAAGACTCTTTTAATACCTTCACCATCTTTGCATCGATCTCTGTAGCCGATAAACCTTCCAAAACGAAGAATTTAATCACTGCGCGATATTCGGATTTTTCCATTGTTAAAAAATACACTGAAGTTGACGTCAAATGGCTTGTAAACAAAAAATGAATTGACAGATCGAAATGAAATTTTGAGTACGTTCTTATGAAAGATGAAATATTGAAATGGCGTAAAATTGTTGGCTTTTCTACTGCTCCATAGATGTCGCTTTCAAAACTTTTTGACTAACCGAGTATGTGCATCACCTTAAAATCAACTAAATGGAGATTAATCTGAAAACAAAGATTAACAAGAATTTAGCCTATTGTTTACCAAAACGAACCCTGCTTTTTATCCAACATCCCAGTGATTTCTCGTGGAGGTGCAGAAGATTCCTTGGTTTCCAACAAAGCGAGTATTACGTCGACAATTTTCTTGTTTGACCTGCATTCGGGCAGGCCCGGTGCCGTTATTGCCTTAATTTAAGATCACCAGTTTTTACACATTGATGATGTATGTTGGTCCCCGTTGGTTATCTGTGTAAATACAGCTGATCTGGCATTAACGGAGCAGCAACCTCAGGCGGTCAGTCATGCTCATGCTCATGCCCATGGTTATTTTGTTAATTGGTAAACTTCGTTCCAAATGCTGTTCCGATACATTTTTGTATCTCCCCAATCAGAAGGATCAACTTCCGAGAAAGGCTTATATTTTTTTAGGAAAATAACTTTTGCTTGACAACTGCTAGAGACAAGTTAGGCACATGTTAAGTTGTATATTTTGGCCGTTTACAAGCCGTAGGAAGATTTTTTTGCTGAGAAATTTGAATTGAAGATGTAAGAGTAATATAATTGATTTTAATAGGTACTCCTTAACCTTACTACTAAAAATTGTTCTAAATCAGTCGTTTGAGAAGCTACATCAAACATTGAATAATGTAAGTAGCCTTAAATTTGCTAGCCTACTTTTTTTCTGAGCAAATCAAATATTCGGTTATTGATTTATACGAAAACAAGGTGCTCCTAATGTTTATTAAGGCTTGTTCGCGACAAAATCTAGACCGATTAAATTTGGAATAAAACAAAGTCGCTGTTAGTTCAATCCCAGATGCATTTTTTATTCATTTAATTGTGCACTATTAGTCATCTTAAAACTAATTACAGTTACCTAATTAGGCTGCATGAAGAAACTACGAACGTTTGAGTTTACTCCAGCCATTAGGGTCTGTGCAGATTTCTCTGCAACCGGTTTAGCTGCTTTTGTCCAAGATTTTCGAATTTTTTCTATAGTTGTAGCTTGTTGTTTACATTGAGAGAGTTCTATCTTCACGAGAGGTAGGTCGCAACTCCGGGCAGTTGAAGACTGTATTCGATGAAATTTGGACACACAAAATAGGTCACCAGAAATTTTCCTTGAGCCCGATTCTTTTCAAACTTTCTGGAAATAAAGTACTACTAAATGGTTAAGTTTTGACATCATTGGTTTATTGAACCTCTTCTCCCAACCCAAATGCCCGCACCTTTGCCTTGACCCCTTTCATCAAATTTCGGGCAATGATATTTTAACCACACTTTCTTTAGTTCAAGTTAATTTTCTATCAGTTTTGGAGTTTTAACGAACTTTGCCTTCATGATTGCCCAAAAATTTTCAATTGGGCGAATTTCCGGAGTGTTTGGAGGGTTGACGTCTTTTGGTACAAAAACTACATTATTATCTTTGTACCAGTCTAAGACGGGCCGGGCATAGTGGCAAGATGCCAAACCGGCCAAAACAGTGCCGGGCCATCGTGAGATCTCAAAAAGGGCAGAAGTCGTTTTTGGAGGCATTCGTCCTTGTAGATTTGTCCGTTGACGGTCCCAGAGGTGATGAAGGGCTGAATCATTTTGCCACATCCGCAGATCGCTTGCCTGACAAGGAATTTTTTGGCGAATTTCGACAGTTTCTTCTTCCGTACACTCTCCGGAACGGCCAACTTAGAGGTGGCGACGTAGTGTTCCTGTCCTGGCATTTGTTTGGTGTCGGCTTTAATGTAGGTCTCATCGTCCATCACAATGCAGAACGGTTTTGTGAGCCACTCCCTGTACAGTTTTCTTGCACGAGTTTTGGCCACCGACTTCTGTTTATCGCTCCGGTTCGGTGCCTTCTGGACCTTGTACACATGTAATCCAGAACGTTTCATTGTTTTCTGCACAAAACAAACTGAAACTTTCGCCTTTTTCGCAACATCCCTGATCGAAATGTTGGGATAACGCTTAAATTGGTTCAATACCATCCTGGCCTTCTCCGGATTTGATGTGCCACGTTTTTTGCCACTACCATTTTTCCGCTTGGTTGTCTTACGGTCCTTGAACGTTTTGATCACATGAGATACGGTTGAATGTGCGATTCCGAGCTGTTTTCCGATCCATCGATGAGAAGCGTTTGGGTTTTCGAAGTGAGTGCCCAAAATTTGTTGGCGCACTATTTCTTCATTCGAAGCCATCGCTGAAATCACTCGACCGATTTTCACGAAACTCATTACACAATTGACACAACACAATGAAATACATTCAGTTAAAATTTCAATAAGTTTTACCCACACGCTAAAAAGTTACGAACAATTGCGTGTGTCCAAATTTCATCGAATACAGTCTTTACAATCGTTAAATAAATCCAGTGGATCATATTTGGTTTTAGTCCCCATTTCCTACCAAATGTTTTTTTTTTACTTATCCAAAGAGCATTTGTTGCCTTACTAACAACTTGCTCTAGATCTGGATTCCAATTTAGTTTGCTGTCAACAGTTACGCCCAGATACTTGACTGTGTGTGAAAGCTTTAAAGGCGTTCCTTTCAGTTTTATTTCTTTGATAGAAAATTTCCTCTTTTGTGTGAACGGTACAATAGTAGTTTTCAAAGGGTTTATATTCAGCCTTCTTTGGCACACCACGATGAAACATAATTTAAAGCATCTTGCATTCTCTCTGAAATGATATGGTCTATTATGATTACATCATCTGCGAAGCCAATAATCTCGAAGCCCTGGGCTTCTAGATTTTTTAGAAGTTCGTCAACTATTAAAGACCATAATAAGGGAGAGAGAATACCTCCCTGAGGACACCCTTTTGCAGCTCTAACTCTTATGGATGAGCATCCAAGGTTTGCTGAAATTTCTCTTTTAGAAAGCATCCCATTAATCCATTTAGCAATGCTTTCATCAAATCCACGGTTTATCATAGCGTTTTTCATTGAGTTAAAGGATGCATTATCAAATGCTCCTTCAATATCAATAATCGCCGCTAGTGAAATTTCTTTTGCATCGAAAGATTTTTCGAGTCTTGTAACAAGCGTGTGGAGAGCTGTTACCGCTGATTTACCAGTTTGATAAGCGAACTGATACTTATTGAAGGGAACTGTTGTCAAGTATGATGATTGTATGCTCATCAATTCGACATGGAGTTTTCATAAGGGCCAATGTCGCAAACGTAAACAATGGCATCTTCCGCAAATTTCTTGAAAATGTAAACTCGCTCAAGTAAACTACCACTTCTATTGTAAAGAGGAACTCCTCTTCTGTACAATCATCGTGGTAATTTACTATGATTAAGTTAGCAGTTAGAATTCTCGAGAAATTTGCGGAAGAAGCCATTGTTTACGTTTCGACATTGGCCCTTATGAAAACTCCATGTCGAATTATTTGTTTCCATTATTTTTAATATAATGGATGATAAACTAATCGGTCTGAAGGATTTTGCTGACATTTTATCCTTATTAGTAGCCTTTGGAATTAATAATTTTATTGATTTGTTACGTCTTTTTCGGGAGATCTGAATCTCCCAAGGCCACGTTGATGGCAGCATGATGTGCTATAAACATGCACCAGTTACCTACCATACAACCTTGTACGCCCCCTCCCCAAATCACGACATTGAGCATTCGGATTTCCAAACTAATGGAAACGACAGCTCAGTGATCGATCACCACGTTTTTCAGTGCACCTATTCTGACAGCTGGCATTCCTCATCGAATGTCTGCTTTCCGCGCGAGATACAACAACTCGTTTGCATAATGATAGAGATCCATATAGCTCGATGGGGCTGGCAGCGCCGGGAAAACGTAATCAGCTGTCCATCAGCTTCGCTATCTCGCCCTGTTGCTGCCCTACCAACTGTCACATCGCAAACACGACTTCAAATTGGTTGCTAATTATTGTAACCTCCAACAACAGCGACTTGTCAATTATCACTAACCCCCTCCGAACTAGGCAAGAGCCGCAAACCATTTACAATTCAAATGCGCTTCCTGTAGCATTTGGGGTTAACTCCTAAATGTAAACGACAGCTATAATTAATTAATCGGGTTTAGTTTTTTTCGAGCTTCCTCTTGGATCGGTTCTTTCACAGTCCGTTTTGGCAATGGTTTGTTAATTTTTATTACAGCAAATGGTCACCTGTAATCAATACAACACTGTTTTCGAGTTTCTTCTTTGGATGAATCTTGTTGGAATGCTTCAAATTTACGGTAAAATTCTATCAATACGTGTATTTGTTTCGCTAATATAGTTTTGGTTTTTCATCATAAACAATTTATATTTATCTTTCCATTCAACAGCTGAAACCAAATGTGTTCGCTGATTATGCATCATCTTGTTTAGTTTAATTTAGTTATAATGCTAGAACTACGCTGTCACAATTGTCTGCTAAAAAGGCATTTCAAAACTTATGATTTTGATTGATTAGGATTGACTTTCCCTCGGATGGATTCAATTACTAGCGGGGTAGTAGCAGAAAGCGCGGGATTCAAATTTGTTTTTTTTTTTTTGCATAGTGCTAAGCGTGGAACTGTTGCTGGGAAGTTACTATATTAGTGTAGAAATTGAATGCTTCAACAGTACAACGTCCTATTATCTTGGCTTGTTAGAAAATGTCAAAACTGCGCCTCTCCTTAAAGACATTCCTCCAGGTTGAGAATGCCTTCCTCGTTGAAATCACGCAAGACATCCAACAAACGTTGCTCTGCAACCGGATTTCCGATGGCGATGTCGATCGAACCGATGCAAAGCAGAAGAGCCAGTAGTTGCGATTGGCTGAAAGAATGGAGATTCTTGATCATATGAAAATGTTCATAAGAAATCGACTCACCGATACTCCAGTTCCATTTTGTTCCGACTGTAACCCAAGTCGGCCTCCACATCGATATCCAACTTTTGGCAGTACGACTTGAGAAGGTTGTAGTACAAATCCAGCAACCGAGTGCCGTGACGGCGTCGAGTGTTGGACGGGATCGAAGAGATCAGCAACAGCGCCAAATCGTTGGTGGGCCGACTGTAAGTCACCATCTGCCAGTCCAGTATGATACAGCTGTCCGTTCCGTCCCCCTCGGCTCGGAACAGCAGATTGTTACACCAAAAGTCCGTATGCGTAATCAGTCCCATCGGTTCGATCGGTTGGAGCAGGGTCTCGATCAGTTCTTTGGTTTTGGCTCGAATCTTGTTCAGGGCTTTCAGTTCATTCTCGTATCCGGGCTTTGCTTCGAGGAACTTGGTCAGCTGGGGCATTCCTTGTTCGACCAGCTGCTGGTAGCTCTCGGTGGCGCGGGTTGTTTGGAATAGGAACTGAAAATGGCTCTGTTAGAGATGGTTTTGAAGTGGAAGCTAATTGCGTGGGGAATACCTACGGGATACTTTTCGTTGACATCGACCTTCTTTTTGAGCTTTAAACCCAGCGAAAGTGCATGAATGGCAACGATGGCTCGGATGGCGGCCTCGGTTTGACCGACCGTGAGCCCGGACGTAAAGTTGGCTCCCTAGAAAGCGATTGTAAGCGGTTAGGATTTGTGCAGATATCGAAGAAATGGAGTTACCTTGTATCCAAGAGATCGCATATCTTCCAGCACCAGGATGCTTTCCGGCGGTTCCGGGCTGCCCTGCGAAGGGCTGATGGCCGGGGCGTACTGGGTGTAGAAGCAGGTCGGTACCGATACCAACATAATGGCGCTGTCCTCCTTGGAGACGTCCGTCTCCTGGAAAGCTAGCAGATCGGGAAGGATCTACGGAGAGGAAGAGTTTGTAATTAGAACCTTTTTTCAAAACATAAGTTTTAGTTGTCAACTTAGGCACATCGCTTGACAATGCTACAGCTACGTTCTCGAATGTGTTGTGCTATCTGGTCGAACGTCATTTTCCAGGGAAGGTACCCTGGCAAACAAGATCGCTGTTCCAACTTAAAATGAAGAAAAAGGCTGCCCTACGGGAATTCTCAAAGCTGCGGTTTCGATAAAGAAAGCTCAATCATCAGTACAAACAAAAACCCATTGGATGGTTTTGGAAAGAGCAGGCGAATTCAAATTAGAGCGAAATTTGAAAGTACATTAATGACCTACGTATGGAAACCGAAATTCCCTGAAAGGCGGACGTTTTTCGAACCTTCTCCACATACTCCGGATACCTTACTAATCAGGCCAAGACTGGGGTGACCTCTGATGTATGAAGAGGTAGTCTCCATTCTATTCGGTCCATAGCTGCACTTCGCCAGCCTCGAAGTGTGCGAAGGGTCCACAGGTCGCCTTCTACTTGATCTATCCACCTTGCTCGTTGCGAGACTCTTCTTTCTGTACCCGTCGGATCGTTTTGTAAAATCATTTTAACTGGGATGTCGTCCGACATTCTTAAGACATGCTCAGCCCACCGTAGTCGACCGATTTTTGCAGTGTGCACGATTGGAGGTTCTCCCAGCATCTGAAGCAATTCGTGGTTCATTCGCCTTCTTCACGTTCCGCATTCCATCTGCACCCCACCGTACATCGTACGCAACACCTTCCGTTTAAAGACACTGATGGCGTGTTGGTCCTCCACCATCAATGTCCATGTTTTGTGGTCGCAGAGCACCGGTCTAATTAATGTCTAGTAATTCGGCGAAATTTTGTTTGATCTTAGCGTCCTTCGGAGTCAAAAGTAGGCACGATAGCCAGCCATGATGCGCCTTTGTATCTCTCTGCTGGTGTCGTTATCAGCGGTCACCAGTGAGCCCAGATACATGAATTCGTCTTAAAGTTACGTGCTACACTATCAACGTCGTCGGTGAAGCCAAAAAGTTGGAAGGACTTCCTGAAGATCATACCACTCGTGTCTATACTCTTTAAATCACACCCTCCAATGCAATGTTAAATAGCAAACACGACAATCCATAACCTTGCCATAACCCTCTCCGAGATTCGAATGGACTCGAGAGAGTGTCCCTGAGATTCGGACGACACACATCACTCGATCCTTCGTTGCTTTGACCACCTACGTCAGTTTTTCTGGAAATCCACATTCATGCATGATCTGCCATAGCTGGTCTCGATCGATTGCGTCGTGAGCTGATTTGAAATCGATGAAGAGGTTTTATGTGGGCACGTTATATTTGCGACATTTCTGCAGCACATGCCGAATCGGGAATATCTAGACGTAATGCCAACAACTACCGTGGTATTTCGTCGTTGTGGGCCGTTTCAAAACTGGTCAAGCTGGTCGTCCCTGGACCAGTATGTTTCCATTGCAAGAATTACATCCGCGAAGACCAGTGTGTATTTATGCAGATGTGCTCTACGACAATCCTTTTATCGATTACCACTTCTATCATGGATGGATTCTCTTCGGGTTATCAAACGAACATTATCTATTTGGATTTGTCAGCTGGCTTCGATAACGACATTGTGATTGCAAAATGGGGTCGGCTTGGATTCAGTGGTTCATTATTGGATTGGTTAAGGTCAAATTTGAGTGGAAGAAGCTGTGTCAAGATTGGTGAAAAGGTGTCAGTTTCGGTTTCCAGCATATTCCGGTATACCACAGGGTAGCCACCTGGGTCCTTTGGTATTTTTGTTATAGTATATCGATCTGTATTTTTGCTAATAAGTCATCGTTTATCCGTCGGCGACGATTTGAAAATGTACCGAATCATCCACATCAAGACTGAAACCGATGTACTGGTTCTCCAAGAAGATACAGAAACCGTTCAAACATGTTGTGAGATGAATTGCATGATCTTGAATCCAGGGGAATGAACGGTTTTTACGTTTTCAGGGAAGGCTGCTGTTGTAGTTTTTGTATCATTTTTACGTGACTGACAGCCTGAGGTTGTTGGTTCATCTCGCCAGGAAGTTGACCTGGACCCGACTTATCGAACCCATCAACACATGGGCCGGGACGAACGGCTTGGTTTTCATCCGAAGGATCGGTGATCAGAGATTTTTCGTCTCAGAAAATCCCAACGGCGCCGACTGGAATTATTACTAGACCGACTGGGATGAGAGGCAACCTCGCTTACCACTACATCACCGGCGCCGTCTTCATGAAAGGCTTCTCCATTCAAATTCAACAATGCCTTGTCGAATACGTGTTTTCCTGAATCAGGTGAAGCCACATATGTCCTAAAAAGTGTCAAAAGTATCCCTGAAATTGGGATTCATTTTTCGTGCAGTGAAGGAGTTTCTGGTCATCTACTGCATCAAATCCGTGTACTTGTAAACGGAGCATCACTTAACCTTCTTAAGCTAGATGCCTCCAACGAATATTTTTAGATATTTTTTGTTCTGTACACCAAACAGGCATTCTGTTCAACTATTCTCTCCGACGATTCATTTCCCTTTTCCTTTGATATCTACTGAAGGCTACGTAAGTTCCCCGTGTCTTCTTAAGGTAGCTACCAAATCCTCGCTATCTCCAACGATTGTATGGACATGGCCAGATGAGCGATCGAGAAGTGCCTTCGTGGAGATTATTGCGTGAAGAAACGTATTCGTAACTGCATCCGTTTCATGGTGACATGCAATGTCTTCAACGAATTATTCCTCATAGTAGATCCATCCAAGAGGTGTGCAATGCGGCAATGCTTATGCCAATGCTAATCTACTGCCTAAAATCCTAGTACTATTCCTTGGAGTCGAACGAATTAAATTTTTCCAGCGTCGCCTACATTTGCGAGATCCTTTACATTTGTCAAGCTAAGAAAACCGGTGTCAGTTAATTTGCTAATATCTCTCATGATTCTATGCGAAGACAATTTTTGTTAAATTTAAGATAACAATTTCATCATTTGGATACCCCTTTTCTAGTGATACTCCACAGGTAAATGAATAAATAAATAACTACTCTAATTCCATTACCAGTCTTAAAGTGGGTCTAAGGCATTCAGAAAATCTAGAGGGACAGTGATCTTAACCTTGAAACATTCTGAAACCGTATCCATCCCTAATTAGCTACTCACGCTCGTGTAGAACTTGATTTCCCGCAAATCGAACTGCGCCTCCGTCACGAAGAACCTGCTGAACGGATCCTGAGGCAACAGTTTTATCACAATGTCCAGACTCTTGCTCCCCTCCTCGCCTGGGATGCCTTGGAACTCATAAACCACCGATACCGAAAGGATGTCGCTCAGATTGTTCACTCCATCTTGACAGCCCTGTTTCACCTTGAAGTCCTGCAAAAAAGGTACGAGTTTTATCAACCTATAAATTTCAAGCTCATGAAAAGGTAACTTACGGTAATCTTAATCCCGGATCGCACTTCGTGGTGCTTCTTCAGCACCTCGATCAACCAATCCTCGTTGATGGGCCAGCTTTCCGAACATGCCGAATCCTCTTCCGTATCGGACATTCCGACCGCTTGTACGAGATGTGCTCTGAGCTCGTGGGTTCGCTTTGGTCTGAAATTGCAACAAACAGGGTTGACGTAAAATTTTATGGTCCAGTGACTTCTTTAATTCCACAAAGCCCCCCTCCCCAGAATTGGCTTTCTTACGTGGCGACGCCAGTGCGTCACGCCGAGTGACCTTTCCAATTCATTCTGTCGTTCAAAGTCTGTACTGATTTTTTTTAGAACTACTTTCTAAGACTATGTAGTTATAAAATTATCTATTAATAGCTCCTCGATGGAAAACATTGCCTTCCTGGAAAAGTCGCTTGAATGTAGCATGCAACGAAAAGCGAGCCCGACGACGTTAAGGTTCATTGAAGATTGATTCGTTTGAGCAGCTTTCGCTTCCCCCCTGCAAGGTAGGCAATGGCGGCAGCACTAAAAATAACATATATAGTACATCCATCACGCTGAAGACGACATCGGCGGTCACCAGTGCGGGACGAAGAAAAATGGGTAAATTTAGCTCTCTACTGACGCTCTATTGGTGGGTTGGGGACATCATCGCTCGAATAGACACGAGCTTTTCAATCAAGCTAACCGATGAATAATTTATCAATTTTTGGTGTTGTTGTATCTCGTCGTCATCATCATCCTTCCGTTCTCTGTTACTTCGGTTTTCCCTGATGGATCTGTTGAACCTACTGGACCAAAAATAGACACGAAGATGGTTGGCCTTTATGGTTACCTAATCGCAAATTAGTTTTCCCCGAATGGTGGTGAATCCGCAATAAATCAGATATATATTGGGTACACCTCATCAATCATCCTGAACTAGAGTAGTGTTCGATCTGTGTCATTTTCGAGTCCCCTTGAGACTGCAATTGAGACTGTTGCGGTTTCCGAAAGACATTTATTAACTAGTTTGGAAACCATTTTCAATTTATATTATGCTCATTTTGATGGGCACTTTAGGATTGTAAACCTGTAGTCCGACCAGGTAACTTAAGCTACTGATAAATAGATATCGTCAATCTTTTGTAAAAGTTAATGGAAACTCGCCCACAAACTTCAACAATAATATGGCAGAGAAGCAGAGACTACTCGTGATCAAAATTTCAACCTGTTCAACGGGTTTAGTTTTCAGGAAGACAGCGCTTAGTTTTGTAAATACTGCAAAAGCCAGGAATGGTCCTCAGAGTCACTATAAACTCATAAATGTGTTCTAATACGGCTAGCAGCAAATGCTCTAAAAAAAATAATATATATTTATATTGGAACTAACGCATCCATATCTCAAACTCTCATTCCAAAAATGCGCAGCGCACGATTTTCAAAAAGAATTTTTTTTTTATCGAATGGTAGAACTTGGTGAGTCCATTCCGATGAAATAAAATATTGAAAATGACGGAGAACGATTTAATTTGATGGTTCATTTTCATTCAGTCAACACGTTGTGGTTGTTCCATGTTTAGGATGATATATTCTCATTTTATACAGAAGTCAAAATTCTCTGTTAAGCAACAGACAGACTGAGACTACCACGCTTACCACAAAATGATTTTTATATAATATTCCTTTTTGGTATAAGATTTACTATCACAGAAATCCGGTAACTAAGCTTATTTGATTCCATATTGAGCTCGTGCTTAAGTTTCTTTCAATTGTCTGAAATATTTTTAAAACATCCCTATTCATTTTTTTGATTCCAGCGTTTTCGACTAAAATAGTTTTTGAGTAAAAACTTCAAAACAATGGACTATCACGTTTGAAACTATCGAAGTGCCACTCTTTGATACTGTGTTGATGAATGTGAGCGGCTATTTTGGAATATATGTCCGAAGTAAACAAAGTAGGACTAGTAACTTCCATTTAATTCCACTACCGTTTTTGTTTTCCTAGTCAAACAGTAATGAAAATCTGAACTGTTGGTCATAGTCCGAAAACGAATGTTACCTTTAGATTTGATGATCTGCTGCTGAAATAGCTTCAAGTGTTTTCAAATACTTTCACACTCAAAATCACGTTCCGGATACATTTTCAACAGCTTCTAGAATATATTTGATAACCTCAAATCTAAGTCCGTAATGCGTTGAAAAAAAAAGCCAGTAGACATAATACTAAGATTTGAAAGCCTGAAATTACCATGATCGTTGTCTTTGGTTTTTATAACAACTTCAGACCTATTTTGAACGCAGTCGGTTTCACGCACCACAACAAGGTACACGTTAAAATTTGTTATCTTCCGTGATTTATTTTAAAACGAGTGCTCCACGTTAAATAAAATATTTAACAGATTGAATTTCATTGCACGTAATTGTATTGCTTGCAAATTAAAGTAAACATAAAAAACGCAGCGTAGCACGAGTTTGCCTAGGCAATTTATCGAATCTTTCTCTAGAAAGTTTCCAGAGATTGCACAGAAGACTATCTCAGTCCTCCCAAAAGGACTTGTACATGGACTTTACGCGCTTCGAGCGATCCTTGTTCGAAGGTTTATAACTCCCATCCTGTGAGGTATCATCCACATGTGCACCTGGTGCACTGCACGATCTATCCCAACTCGGGCATATTAATAGCAAGCACCATAAAATCTAAAAAGCAGCTGTTGAATTCCAAAAATCATGTTATGACCCCATGGCGGCGCTCTACTTTGGCAGTGAATCAATTCTCGTCAATTTTTCGCTCAGCCGTACTCAACCCAAACGTCATGATATTTTGAACATGTATAGAGCCTCAAATTAGCTGATCATTTGAAGAAAAATCAAATCGTTTGGGTTAAATACAGCTGAGTTATAGCGAAAAATTGACGGGAATTGGTCTACAACCAAAGTAGTGCTTCACGCCATCTACTCTTGCCTCCAGCGTGATTTGCAGGAAAGCAATGGCTTCGAACTAGTTGTATCATCATCATGACTTTACTGCTAGTTCGATGAAGCAAAAGATTGGATGTTCTTCAAGTGAACTCATTTCTTGAAAAGCACGAAAATTTCATGTATTTCCAGCCAGTGCATGAAAGTCTGAATACATTGGATAGTTTAGAGCTAAATAACCAAAGGTTTAGCGTCGAGCTGGTGCCCTTTGCGTGATCGCCATGGAATGAACCGACGCTACGCAAAAAGAGCTGATACCTATGTATGTGGCAACATTGCATATGAGTCGCATCGTGGTTTTTCTCTGCTATCTTATTACTTGAGGGATGAAGATCTCAATGATCTCAAGAATTTCATCAGTTTTGTTGGTTCTAATGACTAGATTTTACAGTCTGATAGCTACACACTACCAAAATGTCATGTAAATTTCTGTCCCCCGAGACCGACACAGGCAAGCGTCCTTTAGCACATAAGAATAAGTTGAATGAGATGACAAAATAAATTCAATCAAATACATCTTCCGTCGAATTGCGTATGTGTCTGTTTCATACTCCAGTGAAACTCCAGTGGAGCAAACGATTCTTGAAAATGTCACGCCTGTAGTCCTAATAGAATTTGAGGTTTGTGCTCAGAAAACTTCGAAGGGATATGGACTTGATCACGTTAACCGGTCGTAGCTCCGAATTTGTTCAAAACAGCATTCACGAGTTAATCAACTAATTCAGTGCATTCAAAATAATTGTCATTTTGCTTCCAACTGAAACAACTAAACCCACTAACTTTTACCAGAAAATTCACGTAAATTTTATTTGTTTTTCGTATAGATTGACATTCTTGAAGAATTCTACACGTATTCTTAGCTGAATTTTTTAGAGAACGTTGCAATTACATAACATTTCCACGTAGATGATCATTTTGAGTCTAATAACGTAGAAAGGTCCAGTCTTTTTTGAAACTAATGAAATGCCTTTGATCCTATGGTTTCCGGCTCATATGCGACGTTGCCACATGTCAGTTGCTTGAAGCCATGGCAACACAAATTGGGTTTCTTTCCTATTTCGTTCTTCCGTGAACCAAGTAAGGAGCGCCAGATTAACATTCATACATCGACAATTCGATTCTAAGTTCTGTAGATTCTTCTTTTTGTTTGCATTCTCGTAAACGCTATAGAACTGTGCTGTTTTGCGATAGTTATTTCTTTTTGTTGTCGCAACGGCTTGGTGAAAACAGCCTTTATGATGACTGCTGTTTGTGACCTTATGTGAAACGGTTCAGAATCCAATTATGGACGTTACAATAGCCAATACAAGACAATTGCCATTTTCTGCACGTCTGCAAAGGCACAAATCTCAGTCAATCTACGAAAAAAAAGTGGTTTTTAAGTTATACTTGCCACAGCATTGTAAAGGAAAATTCAAATGTTCGCTGTATTATAGGCACGTGCTATATCAAACAACAGATTATTACAAACATTCAGCACCATAATTGGACACATCCGGACAAGGTCCGGGTTCTTCATGAGATGTTTCGAGTTTCTGAATTGGGACAAACTGATATATACAAAATTTTGAACAAAAGCTAAGCTCAGAATGCAGCAAATTATAGTTTCTTTTATTTGTGAAAGATTAATGAGTTGGAGATGAATTCTCGCAGTGAAAATGTCGAAAGTAATCTTGTCAATATACATATCTTGAAGTATGTCAATTAACACTTCTGGTAGAATGTTCCCTGGGCATTGGAAAAACCTTGTGGTAGATAAAACTACCAGGTCCCATGGCTTGGACTGGATCTTTACCCAAACGGGAAAGATACAAACCAGTGTTTCCAGGGGTGATGTGGACCAGAAGTGCATTTGAACCCACTAGTAGTAGCATTTTCACTTTTGATTTGACAACTTTCCTTATTTTCATACAATATAGAATTTGTATAATTTCAATAATATTACTACTACTCAAAGAATCGTCTATTAATTTCAATACTTTCATTATAACTGAGTTTTATTATGGTTCTGCAATTTTCTGGAAAGCATCACTACACAGATTCTACGTTTGGTTTGGCTGTTTTTGGCAGAGGAGCGAATATTTTTGTATACTTTTAGAACGAAAAAAGAAACAATACAAGAATCAGGAAGGCTAGGCTTGGAGCCTGGTAGGGTCACAGTGGAAGCAAATCCGAGTCTCATGGCGACGCAACCTGGATAGTCAGACATCTCGGTCTCTGGTTGGAACAAGACCAAGTAGCCGCCCAAGAAAGACCTACGTGGGAGAATCACATGCATGCAAGTATCATCTAAGACGGTATGTTCCCAACAAATCAAAAGCTAATAATAATAACAACAGTGTGGGTAAGTGAATCATTTAACATTTCCAAAACTACATACATACATAACTATATATTAAAAGACCGTCCACAAATATCCATGTCCAACAGAGCAGCTTATTTTCCCGATGAGTTTAACGTCAAATACTTTGTTCCATTTGGGAGCGTAGAATAAGGGAGATAGCTGTTACATTGTCACACCTGTACTATATGAAACAGCGTATATACCAATAATTGCACTGACAAGAATATCACTAACAATATAATGACACGGACAAGTACAAAAACACGGACTTTAACAAATACCTGGACAACAAAACGCGTACACTGACTGATACTGAATCCCAAAAATTTTCAAGAAGACTATGTGAGCTGATTTCGAAAGCCCGGTGTTTATTTGGTCACCATAGACTAATCCTTCCGGCATAATCACTTGAAAATTTTCAAAAACCAACCCCGATCATTGCAATCCTATGGGGATAAAAAAAAAAAAAAAAAAAAAAAAATAAAAACACTTCTAAAAAAACGCTGGAATGCCTCCCCCCCCACCGACAACGTTCCTCTAGGAAAAAAAAAAAACCCAGAAGGGGTTATTTTGGTTGGGCAAAAAATATTCATCATGGAAGAGAGTGGATGCTGGTGGCATTCATAGTTCTCAAGATTTAACTACTCAGTACTTCTTCATGCAAAATTTCCGTTTTGAAATGCCACGAAACGTCTTCGAAACGTCTACGATTTTTTCGTTTTTTTATAGATACGAAAATATTTCATTTATTTAGCAGATTCTGGTCTACACTCTTAATGCAGTCACACTGTGCTGCGCAGAATTCACTCCTCAAGAAGGATTTTCTCGGAAGAAATTTATTTTTTTGAGCTTACGAATTATTCGTAGTTTTTTTTTTAATACGAAAATGTTTTGATTTATTCACCAATGTGAAATGGTCTCTCTGCCATCCGAGTAATCCATGATTAAAGCCTAATCATCTCGAATTTCAAAACTCTCTCGTGAACTAAAAGCAGGTAGTCTGGTAGAGGAATGCTTGTTCTATCACATGTTGTAGTTGGATATCGTAGGAGTCTTGTAGTTCGTTAGAGATCATCGATTAAAGTCATTGTTTACAATTGGCTTTTAAGCCCTTATCATGAATTACGCGAGAATTCTATCCCTGGTGTTGGACAAAGAGTGGAAGAGAGTGGATGCTGACTGCATTCATAATTCTCAAGATTTCACCACCCAAACGTTTAGAAACGCTTCGAAAACGTCTACGAATTTTTAGTAATTTTTTTAGGGGTACGAAAATATTTCATTTATTTTACAGATTATGGCCACAAGTTTAATCGTACTGTATTTTGCTGGCTTCCACTCCTCATGACCATTTTCTTGGAAGATATTTATTTTTTGAACTTAAGAAATATTCGTATTTTTTTTCTCAAAACAAAAATGTTACGATTTGTTCACTATCAACACGAAAAAAAAAACTCTTCGCTATCTAGCGAAAAAAAAAACGAGATTCGTGGATCAAGTAATGTCACGTTGCAAATACTAAATTTTATTTGAGTAAACATGTTATGTTATTGATAATGTCAGAAGTAGTGTGCATTTTAGTGCATCATTGTATGTCAGTATTTTAATTAAATAGTTCAATTCTGATACCATAAAACAAACAAATTTGTAGTGGGCTCGTATAAATTGTCTTGCGAAATGTCCATGTGAGTTTTGCCTTGCCAATTTCAAGGACGTAAACAATTACCGTCGAATTTAAGGTTAAAAAAACGTGTTGTTCTGTCTTTTAACGTTATGTGCATGTATAGCAATGTTATTTTTGCACCAGCGAAAAGAAAATAACACGACATACATACATAAACATACTATTAGGTTTTATATGTTTTGATCCGGGATGATTCGTTATCGTTACAAATTGAGAATATAAAAGAAGGTATTAGAATCTAAATCATGAGATTTGCGGCCAATTTTTTGTAAATTCCGTGCACTAGATTATTAATAATGCTACATTTCAGCAAGCATGTGAAATTAATTTGGGCCAGAGGGGCAGATTTTGCTAATTCAATTCAACAACCTGAATCTAGTAAATAAAGGGCCATGACTGTCTTACGAAGACGACCTTAAATCTTGAAATTAAGACGATCGAAGACTGCTATTTGCTCCAACGTCAACTGAATGCTTTAGCTGATTGGTGAACTCTAAATCGTTTGGATTTTAACCCGTCTACATGCTTGGTTATGTCATTTTTGAGCTGAGTTATACAATAAGGCTTTATTCGGCACTGAAACTGATCACGTCAGAAATGGTAAAGTCCATGAAGTTGTTGGCTAAGTCTGGAGGCTTTCTGCGTTTCATCTTCAGGATTGCAGAGGACATCACTAGCTCCTGCTTTGGGAAAACATTCTCAGTTTCCAGCACTCCCAGGCATTTTACATGACTAAGTCATGGTCTACCAGAACTTCCTCAAAACAAAACTGTTACTTAGGTTGCTCGGTTTTTTAAACTCCTCACAAAATCAACGGTGCCAAAATAGAAGAGTCTGCATGGAATTGCATGCAATGCATGGAATTGTATATTATGTAGCAAGAACAATGATGCTAAATGCCCAGGGAATTCAACTCGACCATTTCTTCTCGACCCACAGTAACCAAATCACTATTGTTTGCCGATATCTTGCCGAGTGAATTGAGTGTCTTGTTCATCTGGGGAGCTCCCCAAACCCGGAGGACACTTGGACTCCCTGTATAATGTATTTATTTTAGCATGCTATGATGGAATTAAAAACAAGCGTTTCCTAAGCAAGATCGCGAGGCACAGAGTATTTTTCCTCGAAAAATTAGTTTGAAAATGAAATTTAGAATGGGGTATTAGAAGCTTATAGAGTTTTGGCCAGAGCCTGGTACTTTATCAATTTTTGTAGTCGATCAAACAATTCCACAAAATGCCATTGAATCTTGCGAAATTCAGAACAATCAATGAAATTTTCTACAGATTTAGTTTTTGTCGTTTAAGTTTAGGAATTTCATTGTCTTTGTTTTCAAGAACGTCGTAAGGGATCTTTCACTGATGTTAAATATATTTATATATTTGAAGACAATTTTTAAAAGACTTTCAAATGCTTGAAGAACGTGTTGTTCAAACATCTTGGTCCAAATAAATTGGAGTATTTTCGAGGGAACGAAATGGATTTTATTTTTCAAACTCATACAAATCAAAGGGATATTATTTTATAAAAAAGTGCTGCACCGATCTAACATTAAGGCAAATCACGTAAAAAGCTGGTTCTAGTGTATCAGGAAATTTCTTATTAATTATCAATTCGATACTCTGTTTCTGCAGTTGAGTCACTCGGATAATTTCTATTTAATTCGTATGTGAAAGTATTGAATAACAATTATGTCAATCGCCTATTTTTGTAGGTTGGAAATTCTCGACACAACTCCAAAAGCTACCTGTGGATGAATTTTGCAAATGCAAACAAAACAACTTTGCACAAAAAGCTATCAGTGGACGAAAATTTGTGCTTTATTTCATTTGAATATGAAAATGTCAAACAATTTCAACGTAACAATCATGAATACCAATACTTGATAATATATTCATCCAAACTTTTCTGCCGCTTCTGACAATACCCGCTTTGCATAATTCAAATTATGATTGCTTTTTCTCCGTCAAATTGGATCCCTCCGTTCCTCCACTCTGCGAATTGAGGACACATTGCAGCGCATTCCCATCTCCACTGAGTAGTATTTTCCAGCCAGTTCACTAAACAGATCGTCATCTATGTCGAATGCTAGAACATCTTACCCTTCCGAAAAAGTCACACTAAACACAAACACTCCTCCAACCACACTCGAGAGGATCTGGGTCAAGGCCAAACTCGATAGTTCGCGCCTGAAATTATCCTTTTTCCAGGTCCAGTGTCGGCAGTAAGTGCGCTACACAACACTATCATAATCCGCCGCACAGCAATCTCTCTCCAATGCACGAACTCACCTATCAACGAACCAACACAACTGCGTTTTGGCGAATTCTCTTTCTCCCTAGCAACGACGTTGCTAGTTACAGCAACCTTTCCTCCGCAATGAAATATTAAAATTTTCAATCACTGCAAAAAGCCACACAATTTCGCCTAACCCTCATCACCCAGCACCAACCTATCCGTTCAGTCATTCACTCAGTTATTTTGCATTCAAAGGGAATGAACCAGTAGAAGAAAAAATCAGCTCATGTAGTTGTTTACTGTTTGCTCACTGTTACTCCTCTTCGGCATGAGTGCTTTCATACAGCTTCCGATCTATTCACTTCATTCCCCTCTCATTTTGTCTTCTTTTTTTATTAGCATTTTCCTCCTTTCGCCCGATAGCACAAATAATGCACTTTTTCACTCGCTTCATTGGCTTTATTGTTCCGATCGATGTGGATCCGGCGTGACACACCTTCGCCTTGCCTTCCTTTGAACTTTGAAGAATCAGCATGTGGATCACAGAGCGTTCTCCCTCCCCTCTTGTAACCCCGTTCAACTTCCGCTAGACTGATTGTAAAGCTGTGCATTACATTTCCGGTTCACATTCTCCGCACCTGAACCTGAGTAAGTGTGAATGCTGGAAATCAATCGGACGGGCGTCGCCGTCATCGTCGGTTTCGAAACGATAGAAAGCATAAGCGAATCGAAAATGTAAGCCGAATAAATAGCGTGGAGCAGCCGAATGTGTGTGAACAATGGAAACCAAAATAATGGCGATGGAATAATGGGTGTCGAACGGAACGGACGAATGAACGAACTCGCGGGAATTCATCCGCTTGGGGTCCGACGGGGAGAGGTCGAATGGGCAGCGGGAACAACAGTAATAAAAGTGTAGCCTTTCTAGCATCACCACCGGTTTATAATAGCTGTCTGCGCCAGGTCTGCTGGGGGGGGCTTTGGCGATGGATGTTTTTGGGCGTGGAGCTGAAGTTCGGAGAAATGTGTTCATGTTGAATAACGTAATGGATAGCAAAAAAATTCGGTTTCTAATGTCTCAAATGTACTTGTGGACATGTTTGATAGGGCTTGTATGTATCCTGTTCGAATTTCTGTACGAAATATTGTAAAAATAATGTTTTAGACATCTTAAAACTCGCAGTTAAAGGGATACGGAAGAAAACATGAAATAATTAAAAGGAGACGGAAGATACGAAAAATTACACATCGTCCCGTAACACCATAAGACGGAGACAATCCTTTAACATCATCCCAGAATATGAAAATCTATTAAACACGGTTCTCTTCCTCTATCAAATTGTTAGTGAAAAGGTCAAGGTCATCGAATTTAACTTCAGTACTTCCATGGGTGATGAACTACTATAGCAATCACTTGAATATTTCAGTACCCTTCTGATTTTTCAATGAAATTGATGCGTTCTTTTACTGGTGTCAAACAAACCAAAGAGTTGATGCTTCGTTTTGATTGGGCAAACGTTCTATGAGAATTCACCTATTCTCGCCAATCTAACCAGAGTCCACCCTTATATGAGTATTTTCTCAGCGTCGTCTATTTAGATGACGCCTTTGTGTGTTTACATTTATTTACTGCATACTATTCCATCTATCACAATCAACAGAATTATCCATAATTGCTTGAAAGTATTTTTATAAAGCGCTAAACTTTTCAAATGGTGGTATATATTGTCGGCAGTCCCTGTTTTACTCGGCTATCATCAATCATAAGATAAGTCACACGCATTCGAAAAGGCAGGTTTCATGTTGCCTACAATAAACAACTATTTGATATCCAGCTTAAATGGAACGATAGCCGAATAAAATAGGGACTGCCGACAATATATACGTTCAGGAGCTCGGTCAAATTTAGAAGATCTAATGATGCAAAAAAGCTCTTAGATACCTTAGGAACATTGTGGAGCTTCTGAAAAATTTACAATAATTCAAGTAACTCGGTGAATATTAGTATTTGAGATTGAAGTTTGGCTTTAAAAACTTAATAAAACTTGTAGAAATGTGTTTTAGTCCGGTACGATTATTCTTCTCCTGGGTCTTGAGAATTTGTATAATTTTTGATACTGGAGGTGTAAAGTACATTTGTTTCAGAAAAGAGTGAAGATGGAAATTTCAATATATTTTACTCAGAAATTCAAGATGATCAATAGGAGTCTCGTGTACAACCAGTTCAATGAGTTCTATCTACAAAACAGACTGCACTTGTTCAAGAAAATATACCACCTTCATCAAAAAGTTCCCGGAATCACCACCTTGTGGCGCTCTCAGTCACCCGATTTGATTTTCCTTTTTTTTTTTTGACGTAGGAGTATGTCTTTGTTTTCAATACTGGGGTACACTTTAAAAAAATCTATTGCGACCGTCACGAAAAGAGGTCAGGTTTTGAGCGTTAATATCTCAGTCGTTTTTCCAAACATTTTCAAAATGTTTGCCCCAATCGATTAGAAATATTTCTACGCGTGAATTTCAATATCGAAAACTATTGATTTTCGACATAAAACTATTGAAAATCACGCAAATATAAGTATTTTCCTATCACAGACTTCAAATGTAAGTAACGGAGCTCTCATATGCAGCCATGAACGATATAAAACGGGTCCACCTTCACAAAATGCTTCATTCGCTCTGCAGCCATGGAGCTGTTCGGAGCGGCAAAGAGCCTGTAATGAATTGGCACCTGGCACAAATAGCCTGGAGCCTGGAGGGTGCGGGGGCGATCAACCATTGGACAGGTAGCTGATGGCTCTATCGGCTTTGGCTAGACAACCGTAGCCATTGGTTATGCATCGGTCAACCAAGCCAGTGGTTAATTTGTTGCCAGCCAGTATGCGCAACCACAAGCGAAATATATGTGATCTAGTTGGCCGGCATCTTTTGGTTGGGCGGTTGAGTGGTACGAAGGGTATAAGCTAGCCATCATTATCATCGCTAATGGCTTACGCTGAAGTATTCTCGACGGCAGCCATTACCTCAAAATTTAGAATTGATATAACTCAGAATTTTTACTAGATATTGGATATTTAATCACATCAGTTTGTATGCTTACTTGCTGTGAGCAATCTGATGTTATTCGATTTGTAGTTCATTCACTAACAATCGAGATTTCTCAATTTGAAAAGAGAAGTAAATTTTCGAGGGAGAGAGAGAGAGAGAGAGAGATAAAAGATAGGAAAAAATACACGGAGCAGCAATTCACCTTAACTAGCAGCAAAGCATAACCAAGCATGATTTCAATTATCTGCCGCACAATATTAGTAAAGATGTGAATGGGCCATACGACAGGTTCATTACACATTGCTACACATTGATAGAATTGAATTTGCAACAACGAGTTTGTATTAAATTTTCATGCAATTTCATACAAATAAATTTCATGCAAAAAGCGACCGCGTTGACCAAGGAGTATTATTTGGGCGTTATGAGACGTTTGCGTGAAGCAATTCGCCACAAAAGACCGGATTGGTGGGCAAACAACACGTGGATCTTGCACTACGATAACGCACCGTCACACCATACCGTCGTTATCAATGAACATTTGGCTAAAAACGAAACGGATAACATTCTACAACCACATAATTCACCTGATTTGGCTACCTGCGACTTTTTCCTATTCGTTCGACTTAAGAAACCGCTCCGCGGAACGCGTTTCAGATGAGATCATGGGAAATCGAAGATGGCTGTGATGGCTATACCGCAAAATGTTTCGAGGATTGGATCAAGTGCGTTGCAGTCGATGGAGAGTACTTTGAAGGGAACACACTATATTTTGATGCATAATCTTGTATTTTTCATTTGCTGAATAAATTCCGGATACTTTTTGATCAAGGTTGTAATAATTTTATTTAAAAACCGTACGGCATAAGCTCCACAGTTCACTGAGAACTCAAACATTTGTTCTAATGCGGCAAGCAGCAGAAGCCATGTTTTTTTTTTTCAAAGTTCCAAAAAAAAATTGGAACATTGTGAGTCCATTCCAATTATTTAAAATGTGTTCAAGCTCATTTCGATCGGTATCTATGTTCTTTTCGTGGACAAATTTCTGATTTAGTGAGGGGTAAAAGAAGTTTATTTTTCTTATTGTCTGTTGGTTTCTTACACGGATCCTTTTAAATAACAAAAGATCTTCCTCTTTTTTTCCCTTTGATTCGTGATATTGGCATCAGTATAGTTCGACAATGAATATACGTCAAGTATGGCTGTCAAAAATTTACGCGTTTGGACCGGTCGGGTTATGCATATAACCTACCTTTAGGCGAATCATAATTCTGGAAATAAGAGCAAATGACAACTTAGCATTTTGCTTTCAAAATGTAGTTCTCAAGTTTTTTTTTAAACCTTTTCATGATCTTTTTGAAAGTTCTTCGCGATCTAGGGGGGCTTTTCATATCTCCCATTGGAGATCTGGTTGTGCTGCCTTTCTCAAGTTCTTACGGTAAAGTTGCTCCAGATATGTCCACGGACTTTCTCAAATCATACTCGCTTGCTTCTCTAAGCTTACGCCTCTTTCATGCCATTTGATTCGATTTCACCCATGCTTCAAGCAGTAAGTATGAACTTCTATAGGACTTTCTTGTTGATTTTTCTTATATAAAAATTTCCTGTATATTTTTTAGTCGGACGCCTGTTACCGAAACTTTCTCTAGATTTGTTAAATTCCACCATAAAGATCTATAGACTGTTTTGATCGGGTGGAGAACAAATTTGACAGCGAACCCATTTCCTTCAATCATGGCTATTACTCAGCCGTATTTAAATCAAATAGCTTGATTTTTTTAACGTTTATCAAAAATAAAAAATAAATTAAAAAATACGGCTGAGTTATGCAATGATTGACGGAAATGGGTTCGTTGCTGAAGTAGTGCTCCATCCTAACATCTGAGACCACAATAAAATCAACAGGGGTTTGATGTCTTATGTTTCCTTAATCTTCCTTAAGATTTTCGTATAGAATTGGTTCGAAGTTTCCTTTAAACATGGTGCAGATATTCCGATATTGATCTCATTACTTCACAATTCATCCTACTCGAAATCAAAGGATTGAAGCGATATGTTTGGATTGGATTGTAATGTTTGTATGTTTAAACACTCGACACTCGACATTGAACAAGTCTGTAGGTCGCAAACAAAATAGGCTTATCTGTAAAGGATAAACTTTTTCAAGTGAAATTTAATGAAAGTTCCTCGCGATAATTAGTGGTAGTATGAAAAAAAATTTCAGTCATTATATTTTAATTTTTTAAAAGTGATCAAGTGAAGTGTTAGTTTTCGAATGTTTGTATTAGTTGGTCAATGTAAGCTGACACTACTATGAAAAGAAACCAATCTCCCTTCAATATGATTTGGCGTAGGAAGAATGTACGAACAATGTGATGAATATGGGAACTACTAAGAAGTCATGTAAATTTTGGTGCCCTGAGAGCGGCCTTTTAGGAAATCAAAATCCGTCAAATGAGACGAGAAAATCAATTTAATCAAACACAACTTTCGTCGAGTTGCATCTGTTTCTGTTTCGGAACACATAATTTTACATGAAAGCATTGTTTACGTTCCTAGACTTAAATCAAATTTGAAATTGATAATTTCTAAGTCCTTGATTGCTTTGCTCATGATCTTCCTAGAGATTTCCTGAAAAAATAATCGTCTAAATTTTTTATAGGAATTACTTTAGATTTTCCAGAGTATATCATTACCCAGGTAACCAATAAGCAGTTCCAAAGCGTCTTTACGGCAGCCTACCAAGCAATTAAGGCGCCTCAAATACAACATAAATGCCACTTTTGGTCCGATATATGGCTGCTTTACTGCAATGCTATGATAATGCTTCATTAATGCTATTTTGCATTCGAAATGCTTATTACAGGCTACAAGCATTTAAATAGCATTTGAGATGCAGCTTTACAACAGATAGCATTCAAGATGCTGATATAATGCTAATATAATGCTTGTAGCATCTGAAATGCAGATTTAGGGTTGATTTACTGCATATGCTAATGCTTATTGGTTACCTGGGTATCCAGCTCCATTCCCTATGTATATCCATCACCAAAGTAGTTCTTCGTCTCAACTGAAATGCAACTCATAATGATCTCCTCTAATCCGGTTATCAATTTTCCACTGAAACGATTGGAAAATCTAGGAATATCGGAAAAAAATATGTTCTATGACCGAGTAGACACCCTTTGAAAATCGGTTTACAGTATTTTCTGGAACCCAAAATGTTCTGGAACGATTTTACGAATGAGTGAAATTAAATATGGTATGGTGTGACTTTGGCGTGAGAGGTATGGATGTCAACCACTACGCCGGCCACTAATTGATGTTCATTGGAGAAAATGTATTTTATGTAGGCATTTTTATTAAATCGAACATACATTGGCATCTACATCGTTTGATTAAGACTGCACAGTAGGCCTGGCATATTAGTTTTTGTTTCACATTCATGATGTTCAGTAAATATAAAAAATGACAAGAGAAGTGATGCATTTTCATCACATCCCAGGATTCTTTCAAAAACGGCCTGTGTTCATGTAGAATCGACTAGTCTTGACTAGACTAGACCAGACTAGACTAGTCTTGCCTAGACTAAACTAGACTAGACAAGGCTAAGAAATGTCATGTTGCAATTAAATGTCAAATCTACATTGTAAAGAATATTTGAGGTAAATTTGCAGCACAGGAAAAAACGTTTTTAATAATCCCATGCAATTGGGTAAATTTACATAGATTTACATGTAAATTTTGTATCATAGGCTGAAGCATTTTGAAAGTTTACATAATTCCCATGTAATTTTAACTGTTTGAAACGGTTTGAATGACAAAAGTTGTGAAATTACATGCAATATTCCATTACTACATCTACATCATTTGATTAAGACTGGACAGTAGGCCTGGCATATTAGTTTTTGTTTCACATTCATGATTCATCAGCGAATATTAATATTTTCATCACATCCCAGGATTCTTTCAAAAACGGCCTGTGTACGTGTAGACTCGACTAGTCTTGACTAGACTAGTTTAGACTAGACTAGACTAGACTAGTCTTGTCTAGACTAAACTAGACTAGACAAGGCTAAGAAATGCCATGTTGCAATTAAATGTCAAATCTTCATTGTAAGAAATATTTGAGGTAAATTTGCAATAGATGGAATTAACAATGAATTTGCTGCACAGTAAAAAAAAAAGTTTTTTATAATCCGATGTAAATGGGTAAATATACATAGATTTACATGAAGATTTGGTATCATAGGCTGAAGCATTTTGAAAGTTTACATAATTCCCATGTAATTTTAACTGTTTGAAACGGTTTGAATGACAAGAGCTGTGAAATTACATGCAATATTCCATTACATTATTAAGTATTTATCGTTTGGTTGGTAATCCAATCAATGAATTAAAACTAAATAAATATACTGTTTTCATCAGCGTAGTCTCCACAAAAGCTAATCACAACATAATCTCTTCGATTTCATAAAAGTGATTCAGAAACACTATAGCGAAGCATGAAAAGCCTTGAATAAAACATGAGCAGTCAATCACTGGCAGATTTATACAGAGAAGCAGCAGGTTATGTTTTAGACTAGTCCAAAATAAGTCAAGTAGGAAATGGCTAGGAATGTGTTAACGTGATACTCACTTCATTGGAAGCCGAGAAATTCTCTGCACTTCTACTAGGAATCACTGAGATGCTGAATAAACGTCTATTTTTATGATCTATTGTGACTTATTTCTAATTTTTGTTTTAGCTTGTTCAGGATGTAGTACCACTATTGTTGGGAGCGATCATCACCACTTGAAAGCATTGGCCCAACACGGAAGTACACTTTGAATGAATTACACTACCGTATTGGGGTTCCATTAGCCCTTTGTTGAAGAACTGTCGTCTTTTATTGAGAATTGGCGGACAGTGGCATAACAAATGTTTCGAGTCTTCTTTGCCCATGTCACAAAAATGAAATGAATCGTCTTTTCGTTTTCCAATCGTCTTGAACTTCTCCAATACTGCCTCGGACAATAGCCTGGCTAAGATTTTTTTTTCAGACAGATCAAGTATTTTGCGAGTCTCAGAAACGTTTGGAGTAATGAACTGCTTTGATTGGCAAGATATTAAAGTGTTGTTCTAGTTATTCTCCACTTTCAAAGATTCCAAAGCTCTCGGCTCAATTCTAAAAGAACAAGCAGAAAAACTACAAAAAAGCTCAGCTCCTACAAACTGATGAGCGGATCCGAATTTTGCTTCTACCATTTCCACTATGGTCTGGAACCCACTATAAATTGACTGCTGGTTTCGCAACTCCACTTTTGAAGTTTTTAAATGGAATCCAAAACATGTTGGAAGTGCATGTTGTAGACTTTAAAGCATCTAACTTTAAAGCATCTGCGTTGCATTAAGAAGGGACGAGTGAGTAATTCAGATTATTCTCGATTTACTCGGCTTTAAGGAGTTGTACAACAACAGGAGCTAGAACTTATTTAAACTAACAGTAAAGATGCTGCTGAGGCCACTCACGAAGTGTGATGGTGGTTTACTTTATTGAATCGAGTGACACAATTGTATCCCAGTAGGAACTTCGACTCATCTCTTCACAACTCCTTCAAAAGGGCCCCCTATAGAGAGGGCATTAATCAATTTAATTGACGAATCCAAGCAAGAATAAAGTGAGGTTGAAAATCGTTTAAAATCGGCAAAATAACTGATGACAAAGAGAGGAACAACGATTATGCTGATGTATTCAGTACAATATTAGCTACAATCATACCGAAAAAAGTATTTTCTGAACTACTGTACAGGTTCCTTCAAAGCAATTTACTGCTCTTAAAATAGGTATTTCTATAAGTTGATGGTCCATTTAATATTAAGATTTGAAGCTTGTAAGCAATATTACTGATAACCTCAACCTATTTTTGCGTAAGATTTTTCTTTTAAACGGTGACGCTCTCTCTCTCTCTCTCTCTCTCTCTCTCTCTCTCTCTCTCTCTCTCTCTCTCTCTCTCGAAGCAAACACAACAAAATTGAAACTCCTCGAAGTAATGTCGCATTCAAATCTATCCATTCCGCTACTGAACTTTTTTTTTTTAAATTGAACAAAGAAAACCATCAGCCCTAACACCGACCCTTTCCTACTAAATTAAACAGAAGAGATCATGGGATCAATCAACAATCGTTAAGGTATCGAATTTCTTCAAATCGACCGAAAAAGATACATGACCCCACTGAATTAATTTTTCATTATCGAATTTGATGCAAAACCATCTTTCGGTTTTCCCTACGTCCCTTCTCCGCAGCTGCTTTGGCGTTCAGTTTCCTTTAAAATTAAGTTCGATCGAACAACCCCCCCCCCCCCCCCCCCCCCCCCCCCCCTCCAATGTCGTGGTCTTCCGGTCCGGTGAGCAGTCCATCCCCATCCGCTCGAGATAAAACCAACAAAATCGTGGAAAACACCCAAAACAGAGAACACACCCACTTTTTCCTTGTTTTCCAGAGCACACGCAACACGGGTGCGAAGGTTTGGCTATCGACAAAAGAAGACACTCTACCAAGCGAGAAAAACTTCACTCATTCTTTGTCTTGGAAATATCCTCTTCCAACATTCCTAACATGATTGCATCCTTCTTCCCCCCTTCCCCGTGCACCCTTCTGTAGCTTAATTTCTTCTCGCAAACTCGCACACGTTGTACTCGAAGCAATTTCCGTGGTGTCGACCGTCTAGACCGATGAAATTGCCATTTCGTCGTCTGTCGTCGTCGTCATTTTCATCGGAACCGTCTCCAGGCGTCTTGAGCGACAAAAGTTTGCACCGTACCATCCAATCAGCGAAATGAAACAGAACAAGATAATTCACGCATCCTGCAGGTCTCCCCGTCACCCATCGAGGCGGATAATCCCGTTACTGACGAAGAGACTCTATCTTAATCCAATTACTCGGCAGCCCTGCAGATGCTCTGATGCTGGATGCACGCTGTTCGTGGGCTCCGCAATCAGTAGCAGCCACCATCCCTGACAGCTGGTGGTGACGAAGTCGTTGGATATTGCGTGAATGTAACCATATGGGTCAAATTTGCTGTTCACATTTGCACTTATCCCTCCACCGCATAGGAACAGAGAGAGAGTGAACGAGATGACCCCGAAAAATGACACGCCGCGCCCTCTTATGTAGCTCGGATGGACGACCCGATCGAAGCGTTCCATCGAGTTCACAGGTCAGACACACACTCATTAATCCACAAACGGCCCGGAAGGGCCGTGTCCTACATCCGAAACCGTGCGTGGAACACTCAAAACTTTTCATCCGACGCCAATTGCCAATTACACACCTTTTTATTTTTGACTAGATGGAAGAACCCAACGATAACCTTAACTGCACTGATTAATTGAATTACTAGCTAGACCGTCTCCGTATCGTACCGTATCCAGAAAAATAATGCGGCAAAGAAAGCACGTCCGAACGCCAGAAGGTTACAGCTGGAACTGACTAAACCATGCCTTGAGCCTGATCTCGATGATGGGAGAGTTTCCAGATTTGCTCCACTCTACTCAGTGTGCCAGTCAGTGGAGCGAACGGATGTAGTCATTATGATTTTCCCCCAGTTTATTCTATCGTTTCGTGTTTTTTCCGTTGTATTTTGAGAGAAAGGAAAACCATACCCCGCTGTTGCCTGCTGGTGGATAGATTCGAATGTACTGCTAATGCTATCGGTTTCTCCGTTCGTTGGAACCTGCGAGAGGAGTTCATTTTCAGATTCACTCTGCTCTGGCGGTTGCTCCGACTATTTGTAGGTTACTGTTTGCTGATTCGTTACGGTGTTTTGGGAGTTTGATTCAGTGTTGCCAATAGGTGAAGATTGTTTTCGTATACTCGATTAAGTTCATCGAAAGCTCAGCCAGTCTTGACTGAAAAAGAAATTAGAATCCGCCTCGATATTAGAAAATCAATCGCAATGAACAGCTTTGAGGTTTTGAGCACGTACGCCACATAACACTGTGCACGAGCTACGTGCCACCTAAATAATGAGCTGGGACATGGTCAAGGAAAAAACAAACATCAAGTTCCAACTTAAATACAGCTCTGGGATCAATTCTCATGGTGAGCGTTTTTGCTGCCCAGAACCAAAATATAGTATTAACGTAAAGCAGAGGCATCTCGTGATCACAAGCTTAACCTATTCAACGAGTTGAATCTCCAAAAAAACTGAGCTTTGTTAGTTTGTATTATTTTAAAACCGTAAGAAGACGTCACTGCAGAGAAAATTAATTTTCGTTTATATTACGAAATCGAAGGTAGGACTAACACATCTATTCGTTGTTTTCTGCAACGAAACTGATTTGTACTTTCTAAGAAGCTTCCTTCGTATTTAATGGCACACGCGCAACTGTCAAAAGCACTAAGCATTTGTTGACACAAAAAGAACATTCGTTCATTCTACGAAAACGATACAAAGAGCTACGAGTAATTTGTTACCAATAAAAAAAGAAACGTCTCTTTGGTGGTTGCATGAGCGTCTGAAAGATCTACTTTATTGGCTCAAAATATAATTGAAAAAAAAAGCGCAATCACGAGGAGTTGTTCAGCGTTTTATTTTTTAATGTTTCTGACATGGGGTTCGATCCTTTTTTTAGGAAGAGCTGTTAGTGAGTCTGTGGTTGATCTCACTAAACCATGTTGACTCATGAGAAGTTACTTGATTGTTGTGCCTGAGGAAGTTCTAACTCTCGACAGCACTTTCATTTCTATTTTGGGATAATTTTTGGGATAACATTTATGAGTACTATCGTAGAGAAGCAGCGATTGGCTGGTCTTCACGAAATTCATTTTTTACATTGTACAAAAAAGGTGTAATGATACCATTTTGTTAGATGACAAGCAATATGAATGTTTCATACAAATTACGAGACATTTGTTCTATGTACAAAATCCAAGTATACGAAACGAGTGAAAGCTTATTTACGAAAATAAATATTCAGTGTAGTCCAAATCACGAGGTTGAGATTCGGAGAATGTTGCATCTGTGTTGGACTAGGCTGACGTTCAATGCTGAGTGATAAATTGCTTGGGGTAGCCCCCATCGTAAACACTAACTCCGACTGTTGCCGTCTCAGAGGAGGTGGAACTGTTAATTCTTGCTGCTTCTGTGGACATTTCTGCCTTTGTATTCTTTGTCACAACTACCTCAATGAAAGTTCCACAAGGAGAAACATTTTCATAGCTACTCTAACTTTCGGTTGGACTTGACACTAACTTTTCGGTTTGGGATTTCCATTGACGGCAGTTTCACTGCCCGTTGAAACTTCATTACCGCCAATACCAAATGTGACATAAACTGCTCAACATCACACAATTACACCAACTTATATTTTGCAGTTCCTTGTTCAATGTTTTGGAACTAAAATTTTATTTCGCGGAAAAAATCAAAGAGCAAAATTGAAAAATGTCAATTCAGGAGCACGGTCTACTTCGATCTCTGTTGGTGTTTACCATTGTTCTTCACAAAAACATGATCTCTTTGTCCTGGCATAGCTCTGCTGATGCCATCGTCTTCAAAAAATTGCAGCACTCGGTCCTTTATTTCCGTATCTAAACGATTCGATGGCCCGATTTGTACTCTTTTTTCAGCAGCTTACTCTGTTGCCTGTTACACAATGTATTTGTTCGTCTCAAACACATATATTGTCTGCTGAACCGTCAAAGAATTTGGTGATATTCAGAATTTACCAATTCACGAGTAATCATGCTTTTTGAAGTTTTCCCTTTAGCTTAGACATAATTGTGAAATGCCACAGCCTTTGTTTCCAATGTATTTAGCTCCTTTGCCTTATCTTGCGTAGGGAGGCTGAATAAATGTTTTCTGATGCCTGTCACAACATCGGAACATTTTTGTGAACGGTAGTGGACGTTTTTCAATACTCTAATGGATATCGGAGGCACGCTGATTACTGCGAAGCCGTTGTTAGATAGCACAATGTTATGAGCCCTGGAATAATACTCAGCTCATTTAGCTCATTTTCATGGCAAGTTGCTTGGACGATTGAAACTGCGGTCGGTATTTCCTCCTAATCGTTGCGTGACAGTTCCTCGCCATGGCTGTAAATAAGGTTTTTACACTGTATAATACGAATAGGTACAAATGAAAGTAACGCTTGGAAACACATATGTACGCCCTTTTGAAAAATGTGTCGAGCCAAAAAAAAATGACCTAGTGAAAAAACATGATTATGGAAACCATGTGCAAAGTTTCATCCAAATCGGAGAGGGTCAAGTCGAGTCGTTTACCAATTTGGTAGAGCTCTTTGGATTTCAGTGCATGGGGTACAATGAAGCACAAGTCTGTGAGTATCCTCATCCAAACTTTGAATCTCGGCGGACCTCTATAACCAAACATTGGAGAGAAATGTCAACTGATTGTATATGATAGGCGCCGTCTGGAAGCGGTCACCAATGCAAGTGTACATAGTGGTGGAATATCGAAAAGACAGGCAAATAATGAGTAAGAGTTTGCTAAAAAGTGAAAAAAGGCTCATTCAGACAGGTGACTGAGGACACTATGAAAAACTTATTGGGTGGAATCAAACGCATAGTTCAAGCATACGGATAACAATTCGAATCCTAATATTTTGATGCAAATGATTTATCAATTAACCGTTTGTTACGATGAACTTTCCGAATTTTTAAATAAAAGAAAGTAATGTTATACTATGAGTTTTTCTTTGGTCAGATTTTGAGTTTTTAAGTTGTCTTCAATACATTAAAGTTGCATAAACTGTGTATAATTGAATTGGATAACGAGAGTCCTCAAGTAGTAGATTCCTAAACTCAAAAATATATTGTCAAGTTGGCCTTTGTAATGTGACTAATATTGATAATAATATCGCATCGTTATAAGTATCTAATGTATTATATGCACATTAGAACTTTATCCGTCAGAATGTGATGAAACGAAGCTTTCTATAGACCACCTAATATGTAAATCCCAAGAAACAGTTGTTGCAATGTTAAGCAGAATTTTCTTAAAGGCAACCGACAATGAGTGTTAGTGGCTTTCGAATTTGAATAACACTGGACATTTCTAAGCTTTACGCTTGTAATGAGCATTTACAGTTAAATTTCTATAGAATTCAGGATAAACAATCAGTAATTACAGATAAAAAAATTCATATGGCAGCACTGGTCAGCGCCGATGACTTCATTTTCTCACCACTAGATATGCTCTCGATGCGATTTTTCCAGCGTGAAATACTGCTATTTCACGAACAACAGACACCCTTGAAGAGAACTCGACGAGTTCATGCTTGAAAAAAGAGTCACAGCCAGTAAGCCACCACCGTCACCGTCAGAGCAGATGAGGAAGGTTCGAAGTTCAACCAACTCACCGTCGTCATCTTCGTCATCATGTCATCATCAGAGTCTGTATTGGCAGCACGTGAAATGTCTGATCGTAGTCGGTGGAATATTCCAACCCATGTACCTTCCCACATTAGAATATTATGCCACTCGTGTCAAATTGGTGTTCTCCTTCACGATACACGTACATCCCTTTATGTTGCTGCTACACAGGTATCCTGAAATATCATATTCCGCGAATGGCATTATGCATGTTCGCACGACATGGAGTGTCATCGAATTGGACGAAAGCCAGAGGTTATCATTGGTTATCTTTGGTGCAACGTTCAAAATATGTATGTAGGTATTGATTTTCCAACTCTATGCACGATTTGCCTCGATTTGCCTATCCGATGCCTGCAATCGGAGATGTAGATGACTTGATAATTGAAACAGTAATTAGTAACCGCAAATACACACCCCTCCGCCTTTGAACTTTCCATGTTTTTCTAGGCCATTAAACCGCAAGTGAAAAGTGTCCACCACCCAGCCTCATCAGCAAATCCCTTTTGAAAATCATGCTTTCAGAGTTCTATTGAACGTAAGATTTCTTTTTCAATAACGGTTGAAGTTAAAATAAACAGCAATTATGTTAATGACTTGAATTGGATGTCCAAAGTAAGCAACCTAAGTTTCAGGTAGAATCGTAAAAGGCCGGAAAGAAACATTCTACTCCTACAATGATACATTGAAGGCAGCGTAGGATTTCCTCACCCGTGTTGTATTGAGGATGAAATGAACAGCAAACCACTAGACAAAACCAGCGCAAAGGTTGGTAAACACTTACTGTGCTGGAGTGTGTGCTGTTCGCAACTCCAAGCCTGGACTCCATAGTGCCAATCGGAGTACACGAGAGAAAACTACTGCAGTAGTTGAACATTTTTCTGGGCTGAAAACACGAAGTTGGTTGAATGAGGATTTTGAACTTTCGTTCGGCTTTATGGTGAGCCCTTCCGGATAAAGTGGAGGTAACTTTTCGATTGCCTTATTCCGGGACCAACAACAAAGAGTGGTGGAAAGCGAGAGTCGAGAGATTTCACGATTTCCTGACGACTGCATTCGAAAGAAAAAGGATATCCTGTTATTAAACTTTGTTGGTATTGACGTTCTGAAGTGAGGTGTTTTAGTATGCCTTGTGGAAAGTTTTGTTCCGATTCTAATTGTTTTTCAAGAGCGAGAGTGATATTAATTTTTGTTTCTAAAGCGTTCTGGCAAAGCTCGATTCGCTAAATATGTGAACACAAGAAATCAGCTCTATCTCGGGATTGTTTTGATGAAATAAAACAGTTCAGCAGTCAACATAAAGGTTTTTCATTGCACTTTCCGTTTTGGTTTTTTTAAATGACGAAATTTTCCAAAAAATACCATGCACCATCTTTTGGACACTCTGTTCGTCAACTTGAGCGGCCATTATATTCTCGCATCTCTTCATCTATGCAGCATTCCGAGTCACTTTTCCAGTCGGCTCAGCATCCGCTTAACAATTGCCCAATATTTCTCGATTGGGTGAAATTGAGGCCAATTGGGTGGGTTGACGTCATTGGATGAAATGCACCCTGTTGTCACGGTATCAATGCAGTGTTTCTCGAATGTAGTGGCAGCTTGCCAAATCTAGTCAAAACTTCACACGGTTTTTGTGTGCTTTGATGAATGGTAGAATGCGTTTTTTTTTTCAGGCAGTTTTTCTTGTAAAGCTTCGAGTTCATAGACTCATTTGTAACTAAAACATGAGTTTTTTGTTCGCAGTTGCAAATCGCTTGCCAAATCAGATTTGCAGCAAACTTATCAGCAAACCTACAAGGAAACCCTAAGTGTGGTAAGGAATAAGCGGACCTACGAAAAAACGGAACCAGGGATCGTCAGCTGCGCAGCACGGTGTTGAGGTGCGTTAAAGCCAACCCCGGTCTTTCGATCCGAGATGTGGCCAGAAGGTACAACGCCAACTTTCAAACTGTTCGGAACATCCTTGCCAGCAAAGGATACAAGTCGTACAAAGCCAGTAAACATCCGAACCGGCACATGAAGCAGAACTCCGTGGCCAAAAAGCCAGCAAGGCTCTTGTACGACTGTGTTTTGACGAAACACAAGGGCTGCTCTTTGATCGATGACGAAAATCGATTTTAAGCAGCTACCAGGTCAAAAGTCTTACATCGCGACTGGATGTGGAGATGTGCCGGGAAGATTTTAATTCGTGTTTGCCGACAAGTTCGCGAAGAAGACCATGATTTGATAAGCGATTTGCAGTTGTGGCCTGAAAACGGAACAATTCGTCATACCCTCAACGATGACAACCCAAGTTCACATCGAAGAATGCCTGCGAAAGCGTGTATTGCCAGTCAAGGTGGGATGTTTGGCAAAAGTGTCTGTGTTTGCTTCGAAATACTGCCAAAACAAAGCCCTACGCTCAATTTCAAACTACTTCTATTCAATTTCATAACCTGCCGAGTTCTATCGGACCTATCGATAATTTCTCTTCACATCTTTGGTTCTAGCAGAAACTGCTGTTCACTACTGGGATCCCATGATGTTGAGAAGATATTTCCAATTTTCAAAACATTATAATTTAAATTTGGCGCACTGTACGCAATAGAAACATAATTAATTAGTAGTGTAAAGGGCGATACGGTCAAAATTTGGTCAATATCAACTTGACGTATTTCTTTCAATTTTGCATTTAAAAAACCTGAACACCCCTCATTTTGAAGGTATGTGTGTGTATAGAATGTTGCTCCTATTTTGATTTTGGAATTCACTCTTCAGTTGTCAAAATGCCGTCCAAGCAAGAAGAGCAGCGTATCAAAATTTTGCTCGCGCATCGCGAAAATCCGAGCTACTCGCACGCAAAGTTGGCAAAATCGCTAAAAGTTGCCAAATCAACCGTTACAAATGTAATTAAAGTGTTTGGGGAACGTTTGTCGACAGCCAGGAAGTCTGGATCGGGGGGAAATCGAAAACCGGAAGCCGCTGAGACGACAAAGAGAGTTGCCGGTAGTTTCAAGCGAAACCCTAACCTATCTCTCCGAGATGCCGCAAATAAGCTGGGTGTATCGTCTACAACCGTGCATCGAGCCAAAAAACGAGCCGGACTATCGACTTACAAGAAGGTAGTGACTCCAAATCGCGATGATAAACAAAATACGACGGCCAAAGCGCGATCCCGGAGGCTGTACACGACGATGCTGACGAAGTTTGACTGCGTGGTAATGGACGACGAAACCTACGTCAAAGCCGACTACAAGCAGCTTCCGGGACAGGAGTTTTATACGGCAAAAGGAAGGGGAAAGGTAGCAGATATTTTCAAGCACACGAAACTGTCAAAGTTCGCAAAGAAATATCTGGTTTGGCAAGCCATCTGTACCTGTGGCTTGAAAAGCAGCATTTTCATAGCTTCCGGGACTGTCAACCAAGAAATTTACGTGAAAGAGTGTATGAATAAACGTCTGCTGCCTTTCCTGAAGAAACACGGTTGTTCCGTACTGTTTTGGCCGGATTTGGCATCTTGCCATTACGGTAAAAAGGCCATGGAGTGGTACGCCGCCAACAACGTGCAGGTGGTTCCCAAGGATAAGAACCCTCCCAACACGCCAGAGCTCCGCCCAATTGAGAAATACTGGGCTATTGTCAAGCGGAACCTAAAGAAGACCAAAAAAACTGCTAAGGACGAGCAGCAGTTCAAGGCAAACTGGCTTTCTGCGGCGAAGAAGGTGGACAAGGTGGCTGTACAAAATCTGATGGCAGGGGTCAAGCGTAAGGCCCGGCAATTCGGATTTGGAAAAGCGGAAGCCTAACTGAATATTTTTCCTGAATTTTATACTAATTGAACTTGAAAAAGAAATTTAATTTGATTTTTTAAATAAACGATTTCACCGATTTACACGCGTTTTCCCTTGACCAAATTTTGACCGTATCACCCTTTATTGCCGTTCATCAGCAAGCATATAGACCAAGTGATCTTTTGGCCCGATTTGGCCAGCTGCCACTGCTCCAAGGTGGTTTTGGAGTGGTATGCTGCCAACAAGATCGGTTTTGTCCCCAAGCTAATGAATTCTCCGAATTGCCCGAAATTTCGACCAATCGAAAAATACTGGGCAATATCAAAGCAGCGATTTCGACGAAGCGGTGGGGCAATCAAGGACATCCAGCAAATGCGGACAAAATGGAATAAATACGCTGATTCCGTGTCCGTTTCCACTGTGCGGGCGCTGATGGGCTCCATCAATATGAAGGTTCGAGATTTCGTTCGAACTGGAGAAATGTAACCATCAAATGATGTAACTTTGAAAATTTTATAAAATTACTGTAAACCAACAATGTACCACTGTACCACGGATAGAGCATTGCTCGTCGGATGATTCTGAAAATTTGATAATTTGACTTATAGGTTTGTTTTCTTGGCCGTCGGATGAGAGGCGCATAAGTCGATTGAGTATAACAAGCACGACATAAGTAGAATTAAAATAAATTAACCACGCGTGTATTTTGCAATCGGACACAATCGGAAACACTCGGCTGTGGTGTTTGCCGAATCATCATACACGGTGTCTGAAGCCAAAACACGAGCACTGGCATTGGTGTTGTACCAACCGCGTGGCGTGTAAGTCTGGAAGCACGAAGTCAAAGTGGTGAATTCAATACACGCACTAGCGTGGTAAAAAATAGCCCGGCGTGTAGTGTAGTGTTTGGACATGGCTACCAGTAAGCATGCTGTTGACGCTACTCGTAAAGTTTTAGAGTGGTTTTTCATTGAGAAAATGAGGTTATTTTTAATAACGCTTAAGAACCGATTTGAACTAATTTGAACCAACAGTAAGGATGATCTTGGGGCAATCTCAAAGTTTGGTGGTGGTTTACTTTATGAGCATGAGCATGAGCATGATTGACCGCCCACGGATGCAATTCCGTTATTGCCAGATCAGCTGTATTTACACAAAGAACCAACAGATGATGTGTGGGACTAACATACATCCTCAATGTGTAAAATCTAGCGACCCATTATGAAGCGATACCGACGCCGGCCGTGCCCGAATGCTGGTCAAGTAGGGAATGGGAAGGAACGTGTTGACTTGATACTCGCTTTGAACGAAGTCGAAAAATCTGCAGTTCCACGAGAAATCACTGGGATGTTCGATAGTTGGGAAAATGTCAGCAGCAGGGTTCGTTTTGGTTAACGATACGCTGAAGGTTTGTAACTAGCACTATCCGCCAAAAGCATTGGACCGCTCCAATAAGCAACAGAACACCGAACGCCAGTTACACCGCACCCTGAATAGTCCGGCATGACCTAATCATCGTTAACTATTTTTTTTCCGATATTCAACACTTCGATTGCGCTGTAGCACCTCGAAGCGACTCCACACCTACGAGGGCAATGCTATTTCAACCAAAGAAAGGAGGGGAAGAAACACATAGCCCACACATACTTATGTCTCTCTATTATTGATCAAATTCTTGACTGCAAATTGAACAAAAAATTTGCTCATGTCACCTTCTTGATTCCCTTTTTTAACCCTTGCTTTAAAACAACATACCGGCCAACGCTTAAAAATAAATTAATTCTATTCCTTTTGGGAAAATAATCCAGCAAAATTGTTATATAGACTTCGATGGAGCAGTCGTGTGAACTGGGAGCACTGTATCGAAGCATTTTGTTAGTTTACAGCAGTGAACGTGTTTAAAAAGAATTTTATTTTTTATGATAATCCTTTAGTATCGTGCTCATTTCAGGGTTAACGTAAAATTTGACACCACTTTTACGCGATCATAGTTCAACGACGACGGCACTTTCTTCTACGCCCCGAATCGTCCATTTTCCAACTCGAAATCAGTTCTGTTTTTGCAGTAGAATAATTCATAGAACGCAACATACATACCCAACGTAAATTTCTAGTTCCCGCAATATTTCAAGTTGGTCAAATCGGTCAGAGTATTTGCAACTAGAAGTTTTCCCGTCACTCATAAGCGCACACACTATTTGCCCTCGAAAAAGAGTAATCCATAAACAAGCGAAGCATGCAGCTAATTAAACACCATCCTCATCATCAGGCAGCTGCACAAAATTTACCTTGGCAGAAAAAAAAATCTTTTCCAAAGCGGCTGTATCGGTGACGACGATACAGACGAACCCTAAACTTTTCACATACAATTTTCACCTGAAAAAAATAATTCCGCCCTGGCTCGGAAAACACCTTATTTGTTTTTCAACCGTAATAAACTATACTTTGATGGCACTCGGACCGGAACCGGTATAAAAATCGTTCGAAATTCGGATCTCTCAATCGGAAAAAAATCTTTCAAGAACTCAAACTTAAATTATGCTAGATATCCAATTTTGACCGATTTATACCAACAAAAATGTTCACTATTCGGACAAACGCACGGAGAAAAACCTCAGACACTAAGGGTCAAACAAAACTCGCGGGATTAGGAACTACAAAAACTGGTTATTGAAACCGCACTTTATTCGGACGAACGATAATTTATTGCTCAATACTCTTTTCACCAAGATGTATTCGACGCAAACCCGTGCACTATTCTATTACAACTAACTACTGCCCCGGTATCGACAGTGATACCATGGGTAAGTGGTGAATATCACACACGATCGTTCCTATCTCTCTAAAAAACGAGATGACTATTGATAAGTTTGTGGAACCTATCTGTGCTGCCAAATGGGCCGAAATTATTACGCTTGAACATCCCCTTTGTCTGATGCAGTTGTTGATATTCCCAATTGGTTTGACATTTTCGATAAATCGGTATTAGTGTCGTGTTCATATAATGGAGGTAGTACGCCGGCGTCGGTGGTGTAGTGGTAAAGCGTGACTGCTACTTGGCACCCCAGTGGGTCTGGGTTCAATCCCAGTCGACGTCGGTGGTTTTTCTGAGGCGAAAAAATCTGGTCACGTCTTCCTTCGGAAGGGAAGTAAAGCCGTTGGTCCCGGTTCATATTCATGAGTCGTTAGGTAGGGTCCAGGTGGTGGAGTCGTCTTCCTGGCGTCGGTGATTGTCACCATGTGAGGAAATAGGCCGACGTAAAAAAAAGATTAAAAAAAAAAAAATAATAATGGAGGTATACCTGTAGTGATGGTAAGTCACAGGCATCAATCACCATGCCAACAAAGTTCTCGGTTCGCTGCGAAGAAGAATTTCCAAGCACCTATCCCACGCATAACAGCTGGGATATGCCAAAACGTCATTACTTCGTCAAGTCGAATTTGAAAACTAAAAAAAAAAAACACAATGTTTGTATAATACGCTTAATAATCGCTTTTGACCGATCTCAACCAACAGTAAGCATGCTTTTGACGCCACTTGTAAAGTGTGAGAGCGGTTTCTCTAATGAGAAAACAAACTAAATATAACTTCGTCCTTATTTACCACCAAACTTGAGACTTAAGAACGGTGTCCTCGGTGAAACAAAAAGTCCGCTGCGCCGTTGCCCTGGTTAGCGATGTAAGGGATTCATACTGTGAAGGCCCTTGTATTTCAAAGGCTGCGTTTGGGATTAGGATTCGGTTAGACCCGCCTTACCATTTATTCATAGGCACGGAGAACCAGAGGTCGCTTGAGACCGTGAACTAGGGATCACCTGTGTGATGGACTTCAACCATCGGAACAGGTAATCCGTAGCGGTACTCTTAGTAGCTCTTGAAGACTATTGCCGACACTACACGGCTTCTCTAGGCTGTTGAGTTGTTGAAGATAATGAGACTTAATTAATTAAGCACCGTCACGTTCTGGAAGAAACAGTTTTGGTTGGCATACAATGATTAGCATTACATTGATACTAACATAACATGAACATTCATTGCTATTCAATTTTTCCAAAATAATATATACAAGGTTAGTCAAAAAGTTTTGAATGCGGAACTGAAAATACTTTTTTTTTCGGGGAAATCACTTTTATTGCTCAGTATAGTCTCCCATAAGATCAATACACTTGGTCCAACGATCTTGCAACTGTGCTGTCCCATCACGGAAGTGACTTTTTGGAAGGCCTGCAAAATACTCCTCTACGACGGCTATAACCTCTTCTTTTGATGAAAAATGCTTTCCACGAAGGATGTTTTTGAGGTGTGAGAACAGCCAGAAGTCAGCGGGAGCTAAATCTGGCGAATAGAGTGGATGCTGCAAAAATTCGTAACCCAGTTCACTAATTTTCGCGATGGTTTTTTGAGCTGTGTGAGCAGGTGCATGTCTTGATGAAAAATGTTTTTTTTTCTTCTGCAAACCGGGTCTTCTTACGCAATTTTTTTCATCCAACTGGTCCAAACGGTCACAATAATAGTTAGAGTTGATTGTCTTACCAGTTTGGAGATAATCTATCAATAAAATTAGTTTTGCATCCCAAAAAACTGACGTTCTTTCCCGATTTCTGGACACGAACTAGCTTCGGAGCCGAAGTGCCTGTTTCACACGACTCCTTAGACTCTTGTTTTGATTCAGAATTATGGTGGTAGACCCAAGTCTCATCCACAGTAATGAATCGACGCAGAAAATCCTTTTAATCTTTTCGAAATTGTTCCAAACGTTGCTCAGAAAGTCGTATTCAAACGTGTTTTTGTTGCAAATGCGGCCCCCATTGTGCACACAGTTTTTTGAAACCTAAAACTTCAGCCAAAATATGCCATGTCGTTCCATGTGAAATGCCTATGGGGTCAGCTATCACATCCACAGTCGATCGATGATCTTCCAAAACTATATCCTGTATTTTCGCTATGATTTCTGGTGTTGATGATCGTCTTCAACGCTTGTACGGCCACGCTTAAACTCCAAAACCCATCGGTGAACGGTTGGAAATGAAGGAGAAGACTCCTTTAATACCTTCATATTCAGATTTTTCCATTGTTAAAAAATACACTGACACGTCAATTTGAAATGGCTTGTTTGTAAAAAAAAAATGAATTGACAGATCGAAATGAAATTTGGAGTACATTCTTATGAAAGATGAAATATTGAAATGGCGTAGAAAATGGCGTGGGTCAAAATCGGCTTTTCAGCATTATTAAATATCACTTTGTTTTCCCAATGAAAAACCACAATCACACTTTGTGAGTGGCCCCAATAGCATCCTTACTGTTGGTTTAAATTGGTTCAAATCGGAAATCCGTACTAATTACACTTGACAGCTTATCGTTTACCAAAACGAACCCTGCTGCCACCCAATCCTGCTATCCAAAATCCCAGTGATTTCTCGTGGAAGTGCAGTGGATTCCGCGGCTTCCAATAAAGCGAGTATCACGTCAACATATTCCTACTCATTCCCTACTTGACCTGCATTCGGGCGAAACCGGCGCCGGTATTGCCTTAGATTGGGATCACCAGTTTTTAAACATTGAAGATGTATGTTAGTCCCAAGCATCTGGCTGCTGATCTGGCAACCACGGAGTAGCAACCTCGGGCGGTCAATCATGCTCATGCTTCATAGACGTCACTTTCAAAACTTTTTGACTAATCTTGTATATGCCATTAATTTTTTTTTTAGTTCTCTTTCTCATGATGATTCAGATACACAAAACTAAATAAATTTGATTATTTCAGTAAATATAATATATAATTATCATGAAATTACGTTACTTACGAAAATTACGAAAATACTTTTCTTGAGAATTATTCAACATAATATTTTTTCCACGTTAAGCTCGTCGATCGAACTTGCATTGAGAATAGATCATTCATTACAGATAGAATTTTATTTTTGCTACATAAAGAACGAGTTCTGATATAAAGAAGAAAAAATAGTCATAATCCATTTTTAACTTCCAATGTCAGTAAATCTATGGTTAATAATTCAAGTTTATATTTTTTTTAAACAATTAAAACCTTTTAATCCAATGGTAGCCTTCAAATGTGAGTAATATTTGACAGCGTTCAACTATTCAATGGTTACAGGAAAGAACGATCAATGAAGGAAAGAAGGAAAAATAATGAATACGGAATCTTAATACTTAGTGTTATAAAATCTGTTTAGACAAAAAAGAAATACAGTTTTTCTAGAGATCTGATATTAATATGTTATCTCTTTTTGTTTTTCGCGATATTTGTCCGTTCGAATTTTCTTAACTATTCGAACTTTTGAACCTTTTCGGGTTATTCGACCTTTTGTTCATTCGTCATTTTCTCTTTTCGACATTTTGTACCTTCATCTGTACATTTTATACTTTTGTCCCCCTTCTCTTCGGTCGACTTTTTCTTCATTCGACAATTTGTCTTTTTTTTTTTTCATTTGACCTTATGTCATACGACCCTATGTTCAAAGGTGGCGCCTATTGTTCCTCACACGTTTTCCACAACTGAAAATGCTACGGTAATGGTAGATGATCGACCTAAAGGAGTGAATTCGTATGAAACCATATCCTTTTAGCTCGCGGTGGATCAGACCACAAAACGTAATCGGAACAAAAAAAGTAACAATCGGTAACAAAGAGAGTTCCGTGAAATCGAGCCAGGTTAAAAAAACGAGAGAGAAGCAACATAAATATTTCAGCACCTTTATGCAGACATTCCGCAGAATCGTCCTTTTTGCTGTTCCTAAAGGAATTGTGGATAACGAGCGATTGAGAGAGAGAAAAAACCTCGGTGGAAATGGGACCTTGGGGATGCAATTTTCTGTCTCGCATGGAAGACGAGTTGTAACAACCCTCACCCACCGGCCACCGGCTACCATATAGGGACACACACACAGGTCAACAGAACAAAGTCGAACCAGTCGAGTGAAGACTAAATAGAGTTAGGTTTTTGCTTCTTCTTGCAGAATAATGCTTCAGTGCAGTGTATGTACATGGTTCATATCCGTTGAAGTCGCCACCGACCGCGAAATGCCGTCCTTATCGTCTGGTTTTTGGTGAAGCGCAGTCTCGAAACTGACCCCCGGAGAAGTCTAGTAACAGGGAAACGGCTGAAATTATTTGCTTATGCGAGGAATTATTGATCCTGTCGTGGGAAATTTCTTGTTTCGTTTAAAGGTTGATGCCTCATGCTCGGCTGATTTATTCAACGAATGCAAAATCAATTTCAATTCACCTGAATAAATTTTAGGCGGTAAAGTGAGTTGAAACTCAGCCGTTAAATTCGAATCGTAGAAATTTCCCAGGTATCAAAAAGTCAAAAGAAGTCAGAAAAAATTACCCACGCCTCCAAAATAGATATTCACCTCAACCAGTGAGGAGGGTGGTTCTCCGCCGAGTGGACATCAGTCAAAGAACAAATTAACAACAATCCAGTAGCTCAGCCACCTCCACCTGTACTTTCAGAAGTCTCATCACTCAATTGCAGGCCGTGATTGATTCATCCCATTCTGTCCATTAAAACATCTTACACATTAACGATGACATAGTGAAGCTCAAACCATCGCAATCTTCAACAGCGACAACACACCCATCCTTCCGCAATGTATAGGATAATCATAATTCATGACTGTATTTAAGGGCGGCAAGCGTCTTCTCTCCTGTGATCAGGATAACATCTGCTGGCGCCAGTAGAGCTTCTTCTCCCAACTAACCAGGAATAGAGCGAAAGGAGGAACGTTGGCAGAAGATTGCATGTTTGCTCGCTAATACGGCACTCTTGTAGTCTAAACATAGAACTCGCGTTTTCGAGACATTTCCCCACGACACAATTTCCTTTCTCTTCTCCAAAGTGTTGTTCACGACGACGATGCTGACCTATTTCCATCATCGGGAAAGAAGCTTTTCACGGCTTTGCTGAATGCACATAGGATATAATCGCAAACATTATCCTCCCGTTGCTCCTGTTCACTTTTCGCTAATGTTTTTTTGAATAAAAGGTGTCCACGGTAAAGATGGATCACGTGAAATAATTCGGGAAAATTTTCGGCCTTTCATCCGATTGTCATAAAATGTTCAGTTTCCTTATTTTATTCAATTTCACCTCCGAATTCGAATATCCGTACTTTGGTTCAACACTACCCCACGAGGTTGTGGAAAATCAGAATTCACACAGAAAAAAAGCGTTCCCGAAAATGAAAACGGACCGTGAACTAGTTCACGTTTTCAGGATTTTTCCCTTTAAACGTTAATTAGTTCACGATAACGTGATTCAGTTCACGGTGTATTTTTGCTTGTTCTCGAATTCATGACTGCAGTTCACGGATCTTAGTTTTCTTAATTTTTTAACTGTTCTGACTACTTTAGGATGTTAACGCAGATTCTGCTTCCTAGTGGCCCAGTACTTCTCAATCGGCCGCAACTCCGGTGTATTTGGGGGATTCAGATCTTCCGGTACGAAATTGTCATCAATGGCGTAATGACAGGAACACAAATTTGACCAGAAAATCGTAGGAATATTTTGTGAATTTAAAAATGGCAGCAATTGTCTTTGGAGACAATCTTCCAAAAACACCTTCCCATTCATGCTATTCGTTGTCATCAAAAGGGTGCTCCGTCCTCCATACAAACAAATCGTCTTCCAAACCATGAATGTTTTTGGCTAACTGCTTTTTTCTGCTTCCAGGGCCCAGGAAATCAGGGCCTGAGCAAATTAACGCTGTCATCATGTTTTCAGCAACCTTCTTAAGACGGCCTTTTGCACAAAATTCAACTCTTTCAGAACAGGCAAGTCTGCGACCACTTCACGACCTCTTTATACTAATCGTATGCTCTAGTTTTCGAAAGAGCAGATTCCCAAAAAACTTTCTGCAACATTGTCAACGATTCCGCACAAGAAATTTCCGCTGGATTCACAAAATTGCAAACAAACTCTTTGCTAAACAAAATTATCATGGTGAAATGCGACAAAACAGAAAACTTGTGTGATGCAAACAACTGCCAAACAAACGATCTTACTCAAATTTCTGACAGAAGTCAATTGAATATGTACCCGCTTAAGTAAAACTAACGGGATCGGTCGAGAGTGGTTCATTCAAGGGGTGACTCGCTCAGCACAATATCTCTTGTAGTTCGATCGTGGTGCCAATAGGTGCTCATGTGTGCCACGGTATTTTGATAGTTCAATCGTTATATTTTGGCTACGCCTGGCAACCAAGCGATTGCATTGTTTTGCTTTGCAAAATTTTTGGGTCTCGGTCGAGGTTTTTGTGTTGCGGAAACCGCGTTTTGACGTAGACTACGTCTTACGGCAAGAGTATGGTGTCAATTGAAAATCTAAAAATTGGCGACCGTCACGAAATATCGTTACAAATTAAACGGTTGTAACATCATAAATGCTCGATAGATTTACAAGATGTTTACATCAATCGGTTGGAAATTTTCCCGCGTATCAATTCAACTGTCAAAAATTATCCGTTTACAATTTTAAACTATTGAAAATAACGAAAATAAAATTAATTTTTAATTTTGTTTGGCAGGCTAAATTTACTTAATGCACAGTACTTTCCTATCACAGATTTCAAATGTAAGCAAGGGAGGTCTCATATGCAGCAGTGAACGATGTAAAAAGGGTACACCTTCGCAATTTTCTCATTCGTGTTGCAGTACTGAGGCTGTGCGGAGCAACGAGCCAGTATTGATTGGCAGCTGGCGATGGCATGTACCCTGGAGGGTGCACTAGTTGGACTTGGCAGCTGGCGGTGGCAACCGTTGCTAGGCAGCCATTAATTATGCAGTGGTATACTAGGCAGTCGGTTGCCAGCCGGTGGGCGCAACCACGAGGCGCAACGTGCAACGGCTGCAATAACCTGCTTCTTCAATAGACCGAGAAGGTTTTAATTCAAATCCGGAAACCCCCCCCACACAATAAATTTAAAAAGAATTTTTTTTATTTGGATTATATAAAATTATTTTTAAATTTTTTTTTATTGTGAACCACCAGCGGTCTCAAAAACTATAAATTTTTTTTCTTCGTTGCACACCTTGAGCGTTGAACAAATTTAAAAAATGTCCCCCCCCCAAAAAAAAAAAAACGGGGCCCATAAAACCCGCGTTTTTCTCTATTTATTTTTTTTTTAGAATTTGGCGCTTTTCCACCAGAAAATTTTTACAAATTTTTTTTTCACAAATATTTAAAATTTTATTTAAAAAAAAAAAATATATTTTATGTATATTTTCCCCCCCCTGTGTTGGAAAATTTTAAAAAATTTTCCGTTCCGGTAAGTATCAAGAAACTCCCTGTACGAACCTGGTAAAGATACCTTCCAGTGAATTCGATAGCGGGCTGCAGTGGTTCGTCAGGTTCGACATCGACCGATGTTAGTTGGAAGGGAAGGAAGTCCAATAGGAGACCCTTTCCAGGTCTACGGATTTAAACACGACCTTAGCACAGGCCCTGACCCAACAAGGCCTAATTTAGTGGTGTGGTCCAGAGGTACATGCACTTTCTTCTTTGCCTTAATCTAACGCGCGGTTTAATTAGACGAACACTTATAAACGGAATTTTATTTACTTAACACAAGATATATTTGCTTAAAACTAATGACAATTTAAAATGCCCGTGGGCTTGGAACCGACTTCTCCGTTAGGCAACCGAAATGCGACTCACTGATGGATCCTTCGTCAGTCTGGTTGATACCGATGTCCAGTGTAGATGCTCATAGCCGAGATGTACGTGAGCATGGAACTCACTCTCCTGTCGCCGTTAGTAGTCCGACAATGATCAATCCAGTGCACGATGACTGTTGTTGTGCTGGTGATAACAGAGGCTATTGTCTCTCGATCGTGCCTTGTATATCCATGATGTAGCTGGTAGATGAAACCTCTGTTGGACAATGCTATTGCAGACGGTGATGATGAGCAGGGATGGAGTCTGGGGGGGTTGCCGATCACAAACACTCCCCATCACCGACAACGTTTTGATTCTCGAACATGATATTCCGAAGTAACATTCTCTGCACATTCCAATTAGTACTATTATGAATAGTTAATCTGTTGTGTTAACGAGTCGCGTTGGATAGAGTTTTACTCTTAGGAAGAAATAAATTTTGAGAAACTGTGAAAGTGAGAATAAGTTATGCCAAACATATGCACAAATTTCGGAAGCGTGTTAAGATCGAACATACGAATCCTCCGACCATGTATTCTGACCATGCCGAGTGAACTCGTGATTATCGGGCAAAACTTAAAGCTGCCAGAGGTAATTCGTTGCCAACTACTGGTTGAGACCCTGGAGAAGAGCCTTCAACTCAAGGCCGTATCTTCATTTAAACCTATCTGAAGAGTGTACAATAAAATTTCCAAATTTTCAAAGAACTTACTAACATACTTACTCACTTACGTCCGTATATGTTCGACGTGATTTCCTTGATGAACATTTTTGCATTCGGAAATGAACATTACTGCTATGCCTGGTCAACCTGTAAATGAGGAACTCTCGTCCATCGAAAACGACAACTTCGATATTTGCCCATTCGTTTGACAAATAGGGCATAACGGTTTCGCCCGGAACTATCCACAGTCCTTAGAAAAAACGTTGATTTCAATGTTTTTCAGCGGCTCCAATAAGGCATCAAATGCCGAGTCCTCAATACCTCTGGTAAAAGAAGAGTTAGTGTGAGATAACGTTATGATTCAATCCTAAATACACTTACTGTGAAGCAAAATGCAGCATACAATACGCGTGAGTGCTGTTCAGCATCTTCGTCGAACAGCTCGATGCTGACGGATGTGACGGTTGCTGCTCCATAAATTTCTTTTAACGGAGTTCCACCTGCTCCAGCTTTTTCACGAAGGCTCTCAGCCATGATCCGCATCACCTCTTCAATCTCTCGGATCCTCTGTTTGTTGTTTATTACAGTCAACAGGTAAAATATTTGCCCCAATGACCGGCATCTTAAAACTAAAATCACAAAACTACAAAATTGCTCAAACTAACAAAAAATACGTATAAAACTACACTTGTTTGTTTCCCTATGTACATTAAAATCAAATACAAAGTAACAACTATTAAAAAGACGACTCATGCTGCGCATTGGCTCATGGAGACCATAGTTGGTTCTTGCCGCGGAAAGGCTCAGGAATGAATGTGCGCGTAGATTACGGCGGCGTATGTTGATGTCCAACATGCTAAGCAGTCTAGAACAATCAATGTTCCCTTGCAGGAGATCGCCAATAAAACAGGCTTTTGTCACGTTACGCCTTCCATCAAGTGGATGAAGGTTGATGAGCTGGCACCGACTGCTATAGCTGGGCAGATTTAACGGGTCTCTCCACCTGAGATGACGTAGGGCAAATCGAATGAATTTCCGCTGGATGGCCTCGACACGCTGGATTTCATTCTGGTAATAGGGAGACCAGACAACAGAACAATATTCCAGAATTGGGCGAACGATTGCGCAGTAAAGCGATTTCAAGCAGTAAACATCCTTAAATTTTTTGGCAAAACGGAACAGGAAGCCTAACTGCGATGACGCCTTAGACACGACGTATGATACGTGGTCTTTGAAGGTCACCTTGGAATCGATGAAAATCCCCAAGTCCTTAACTGTCGTTACGCGCTCCAGCTCAACTCCTGCCAAAACATAACCGAATTGGAAGATTTCACGTTTACGGCCAAATGAAATCACTGAGCACTTGGACACATTCAATGTCATCCGATTGATGCGACACCATTCAGCGAACGCCCCCAGCTGTTGTTGCAGAAAAACGGCGTCTAGTGGATGCTTTATAGCGTAGAACAGCTTCAAATCATCGGCGTATGAGAGTTTTAGGCATTTGAGGATGAGATTGACATCGTTCATGTAGAGCAGGAACAAAAACGGCCCAAGGTGGCTACCTTGAGGCACGCCGGACAAAACTTTAAATGGTGACGAAACGTGATCACCGATTCTGACGGACATACTACGATCGGTTAGGTAGGATCGCAGCCAAATAAGCAAGTTGTTGCTCATGCCTAACTTATCAAACTTGGCTATTGCTATCTGGTGGTTCATTTTATCGAACGCAGCGGAGAGATCCGTGTAAATAGCATCTACTTGATTACCGTTTTCAAGTTGCTTGACCAAGAAAGAGGTGAAACACGTCAAATTAGTGGATGTCGAACGTTTCGGAATAAATCCATGCTGATCCGGCGAAATATAGTGCGCGTAGCTCTGCACTAGCTTCCGAAGAATTATCATCTCAAACAACTTGGATATTGCACTTAATGCAGCTATGCCCCGGTAATTTGAGACCATTCTCTTGCAACCTTTCTTAAACACTGGGAAAACATATGACTGTTTCCAACAGTTCGGAAATATACCAGTGGACAAAGAAAGATTGAATAACTTTGCTAACGGAGACGCAAGAAAATCCACGCACTGTTTCAATACAAGCGATGGAATGCCATCCGGACCACATCCCGTTGAGGACTTCAATTCCTTGCCAGCTGCAATAACCATGTCATTGGTGATGGCATAATGCATTCCGGCGGCAGCAAGACGGGGCACATTACTGGTGGCGAGCGCGATGTCCTGCGGGTCGAGCAGCTCGTCGGAGAAAACGTTGCTGAATTGGGAACGGAAAATATCGGCTATACCGGCGATGCAATCAGCTTCGATCAAACCATCCGTCATCGTGGAGGGCAAACCGACTTCCTTCCGCTGATCATTGACGTGACGCCAAAAGCTTTTGGGGTTATACTTAAGGCTTTTTTGTAGACGGTCTTGATAAGCCTTATAGAGATAATCGTTCAATTGCTTGTACTCAGCATTCGCTTCCACGTAACACAATTTTGTAAAATCCGTGCGATATTTGCTGTGTCGTCTCAGAGCTGCCTGCTTCACTCTTTTGAGGCGCTTGAGAGCGGAATTTGACCAAGCTGGTTTAGTTGATTCAAGTTTCATCCTCACTGGAACATACTGATCAATGGCATACAGCAGCACACCAGACATTGTCGATGCAGCGAGGTTGACGTCAGAAACATCGAGAATCTCGTCCCAGTCAACAAGTCCCAAGAAATCGTTCATTCCGCTGAAATCAGCCTTACTGAAATCGTAGAAAACACTTTCAGAGGAATCACGGAAGCGACACAATGGATTTACCGCAAGTTTCAAAATTAATGGTGGATGATGCCGACAGATTTTAACTAGCGGTGCAGGTGCTTCAATAACTGTGCAATCCTCACACAAATCGTCACTAACAAAGCACAGATCAAGCATGCGATTATTCTCGTTTTTAACGCCAGTCAGCTGCCTGAGTTGAGCGGTACTATACGCATCAAGCAGTTCTCGTGATGTCATGCCAATCGTAGATCGAGAAACGATAGGAAAGTAGTGCCCAAGAGAATTTTGCTGCCAAGAAATCGTGCTTAAGTTGAAATCGCCGAGAATGATCACCTTGTCCCTTGGATTCAACTGCGAAACGACCCAGTTCAGCGAGTCAAGATGCTTTTCTATCAGAATTGCGTCATTCACTCGGTCGGGAGGAAAGTATATCACGCAAATGTAGAGCGAAGCATCGTCGGTAGCCAATGCAACCCATATTTGCTCCGCCGATGTGATATTGGGAGGATTGACCGAACGGGATTTGAATCTGGAATGAACAGCTAGCAGAACACCGCCGCCGATACTCTTGTTGCTGTTAGAAGGTGACCGATCTTGTCGATAAACGTTGTAGGAATCGTCAAAGAGTTGGTTCGTCGTAGTATTCCCGTTAAGCCAGGTCTCGGTGAGAGCGTAAATGTCGTAGCAACCATCACTAAGGGCCAATTGATAATCGGCAAGAGAACTGTTGATCCCACCAACATTTTGGTAGTACACCAGGACACTCGAAGTAGCAGCTGCAGCTTGTCTTGGTCCTCGGGGGGCAATCGCATGAATTGCAGTTCCCGGCGTAACGGTTCCTCTCGTTATCTCAGATGGATGAGCGCCCGATTGATCAGCCGCAGACCGAGGCTGATGGTTGTGGCTAGAATGAGTTGTTTCGATCAGACTCTGGACATTCGTAGGAATAAAGGAATACTCGCCGGGTAGAGGTTGCTGGAAGACCCTCTCACCGCATTCGACAACAGGACCAGGACGACTATGTGGGACGACGGCAGCATGTGGCAGGACTGGGTCGAAGGGCTCGAGGGCTTCCAAGGGGCTTCCTACGGCGCGTCCTGGTGTCCGGAGCGGCTGACAGTGTGATCTGGCTGTCTCGTAGCGAATGGTCGAAGCTTTATCATTACTGTCCAGTTGATTATCTAGCAAATTCGCGAGCACATCGGGTATGGGTTGACATTGAAGAACATCGCTGCAAACGGGGCGGAATTCAGGATTTGGATTTTCAATAATAATATGGTACTTGCCTGAGCAAGCAGGCTGGATGACCCCCTCACCAATACCGAACACAGGAACGGAACGACTAGGTTGGCCGGAACAATCAGCAAAGCTAGTAAACCGACGGTACTCGACTGTGACGGGTGGCTTAGGGGCATCCATCATGCTTTTTGTCGTGCGTTCCGTTATTGAAAAATGCGATTGAAGATTAACTAATGCGATGGAGTCACCAAAGCATCCATTGCTAACGTCCCGTCGTCTGTTCGGGGAACCTTTGCAGGTACCCAAAAATCCCGTTCAGATTGGTGGTTCTCGAATTCTCGGAAAAAGATTCCTTTCGGCCATACGGAAGGATCCAACGCAATATCCCTAAGATCTTTAACAACTCCAACTTTGAAAGAGATGTACGCAAACTGTTTCAAATCGGCATCTTTGCGCACCAGCTTTCGCACGTCAATGTCGGTTTTGGTGTGTAAGCAAGTTTTCACCAACTCGCATATGTCATCCTCGGTCACGTGACGAGCAATCCTCGATAAATAAATCCAGAATTTCTCTGGTGGTTTTGCAACTGTCTCGATAGTCATGCCAACTTTTTCTACCGACTTCGTGCCTCCAATCAGTGCCTCATCTGGTCGTGATTTTGGTGTACCCCTTGTAGCAGCATCTCTTGGTCGCTTGCGACTTGGCCATGGTTGGATTCTTGTCAACACAGCCGAGTCCAAAGGTTGATTTTTATCAGCAATAGATTTTGTAATCTCTTTAGTTTCTTTCAGTTCGTTCTTCAGCTCGGCCAGCGAGGCATTGATATTCGCCGAAATCGCATTCACAACATCGGATGGTGACTTCAAAGGATTTTGCTTGATGACGTGCAGCTGGTTAATGCAAGTTTCACAGAACCACAACAAATTACTGTGCTCGTTGATGAAATCCATAGTCGGTCTTTTCAAACCAACGCATTTGATATGCACTGACTGGTTACAAAATCCGCTACATTGCAAATATTCAATGGTTTTCACCGGCTTGGAGCACTGGTAGCAATTTGAATCCATGTTTGCAAGAGTCGGTCAGTAGATGGATAAGACGCGCAAGAGAGCTTTGCTGAATATACGCAGCTAGTCACCAACAGATGGCGCTGATATTTATGTAAACGGCGATGACGTCAGATAGCGAGAGATTAATACAGCTTTCACATAAACACAGCGTCACATACGAAACAATTGCTGCACAATATTCACTTTGGGAGAACAGATACCACTCGGTAATGAAAACAACAAAGAGAGGGAACAAAACCAATTCGAAAAACACACACTCTTGGATTTGTTTTTACTCGCGGCAAAAGAAATTTCGGTTCAAAACAAGGGAGGTAAATAACACAACAATCTTAATCAGCAGTGTTGCCAAGACCCCCCCCCCCCCCCCCCCCTCCCTCCCCCCTCCAAAAAACCCACAAAAAAAAAAAAAAAAAAAAAACAAACACACCCCTTTCTGTTCGTCTTTAATTCCAATTCTTTTCTCCCCCTCTTCACACACAATTTCCTACCCATCTAGTTCCCACACACCAAATTTCCCCACACACCACACACATCCACACTCTTCAAAACAGAGCACCTTTTTCTTTTTCCCCCCCCAAAATAAAAAACGTGACAGTTCCTCTAAATAATGACCGACTGCGGTCGTCATGGACGACGAGACATATATCAAGGCGGACACCAAAGAAATCCCCGGCTTCGAGTTTTTTGTCGGTACGTCCCGCATGGAGTTTCCGGAAAAGTTCCGGAAGAGAAAGATGGACAAATTCGCGAAGAAGTACCTGTTGTGGCAGGCGATCTGCGAGTGCGGACGGTACAGCAAGCCGTTCGTTACAACCGGCACCATAAACGGGCAGATTTATCGAGAGGAATGCTTGCAGAAGCGCTTGCTGCCCTCCCTCCGCTCTCACCGTGGTCCCACGCTGTTCTGGCCGGATCTCGCTTCGTGCCATTACGCCAAGCCTGTAATGGATTGGTACGAAGCGAAGAGCGTTAATGTGGTCCCGAAGGAGGCGAACTCGCCAAATACACCAGAACTTCGTCCGATCGAAAAGTTTTGGGCGATAATGAAGAAGAAGTTGAAGAAAAGCGGAAAAACATTCAAAACCGATGAAGCTTTGAAGAAAAACTGGGAGAAATTGTGTAAGGAAGATAGACAAAGCCTCGCCCAAGATCTCATAAGCAGTGTTAAGAGAAATGTACGAGCATTCAGCTTAGGGGAGGAAATTCAATAAATATGCCAAAACATAGCTAATATATAGTTATTTAATCCCTGAAAATTTGAGAAGTATCCGATTTAAAATGAATTTTTGGTGATCATTTTTGTGTGTCTCATTTTTCCGATTCCAGTCTTTAGTCAGACCTACTTCGAACCGTTTACCCCGAAAAACCGTAGATTGTATGACTTCCAACGTTTTTATTTCAATGTTACGATGTCAAACTTTCTTATTTTCGAAGTATGTGTGCAGAATTGTGCACATGCACCAAAATACATGGATCTTGTTTTTTTTAACTCAAAATTACAATGAATTAAACCACGAGGTTACAAAGTAAAAGTAATCACCGTGTGATGCAATTTTATCGTGGACACCTTTTAGTGTAGAAGCAAAAGGTGACATGTTTTCGGATTAGATGACTAGGAAGCTAACCCGAGTAAAGTCTAACATCATAAAAATTGCAATTCGAAAACTTGTTTTTATTTCAACATCAAATTGAATTCCAAATTTGATTTCACTTCACAATTGTCAAATTTGATATCAAATTTAGTTTTCATCTTGCTGTAATCTTGCGTTCATTTTCTATGAGAAAAGTAGTTTTGATTTCATTGTCTTATCAGTACATCAAGTGGAATACTGATTTTGCTATCAACAGGAAAAAAATGTACAGCAAATTTACTTTTCAATTTGCTCACACTGATAGCAGGATCAATTTTGAATTTGATTTGATGTCACAGGGATAAATTTTTGCTATCCTTTTTGATCTTTTAATGGTTAAAACGACCAAAACGCGGCAACCTGAGTAATCATTATCAACAACGTCACAATATCATATTTAGTTTTCTATTTGATTTCAGATTCTAATTGGGGAATAATTCAAATCACACTGAATTCTAAAAACAACTATTTTTCTTCATCTCATTCCAGGTCATAGTATCGCCGGTGTTGGCTGGATTGGCCGTTGCCATCGGCGTACCGATCCTGCTGTTCTATGTGTACGGCGTTGTGCCAGTATCGTTGTGCCGTGCCGGGTGCGGTGAAGGGACCAAATTCGAGTTCGACGAAGAAGAGGACAACGGTTCGCGGAATCATGGTAAGTGCCGCAGTTCTCTTGAGTTTGATTACGATTAATCGAAATCATCCTCCCCATCCATGCAGATGCTACCAGTGTTGATGCCGTGTCCCGAATCGGCGCCACCAGCATAGGGGAAGTTAGCCTGAGTGTCGCAAGTGGAAGCCATCTCGGTGTCAGCAGTCAGCATTCGAACTTTGGCGTCGTGACGAATCCGTCTACGCGCGAATCGACTACGGCGCTAGCGGGCAGTATAACAGGGTACATTTCACTTTTTTCAAATGTTTGAAACCCCATTGTTCAAGTTCAATTTACATTCTAGCCATCGCTTGGAAGTGCAGGCCGACATTAGCACCTCGGAAACGGCGTCCGCCGTGACATGCGTCAGCGAAAAATCCGGCAACACGCTTAATGACACCGCTTCGACAAAAGCCCTGGCCGGTTCGATACTCAGCTACCGGGCCCAGCAAATGGCCACAGATTCCGCTTGCTTCAGTGCTTCGGAAGATGGTGCCTCGGAGCGGGTGCGATTCGATAACACGGTTTGTTATGTAATTGATAACGGTAGTGCGGGATCCGGGGGCAACAAGAAAGATTCCTGTGATATCTGGTATACGGTTCCATTGGATCAGGTGAGACTACTTTTTCGAGACTACGAATTTTCTGAGTTGTAACCACACTCCCAACCAATACAGGACACAGCAGCGGATAAGGCTAGCCTGGGCAGTGGCCGTTCGTTTCGCAGTTCGGAGCGATCCTTTCGGGACGATTTCGATTCGACCAGCCTGTCGTCATCGCACAACACTGGCAACATCACCAACGGTAGTCATCACAGCCACGGTGCGATAGGAACCAATCCGAGCGGCGGTAGCGCCGGTGGAGGCAGTGGCACGTCCATTGCGTCCGGTACCAAACACCCACGTATCAGTGCATTTGGCACACGCATTCCAAAGCTGGGATCGGCAGCTCTCCAGCACCGGACGCTATCGATCGATAGCAATACCGGTTCCTACAACATCCCCGAGAACGTCAGTCTGGAACAGGAACTGGAGGAACTGGACCAGCAGGAGCAACAATCGTTGTCTTCGCTTACGCAATCGCCAAAGGTGCAACAACTGATCACTGCGAAGGCGACGACTGTGGCGGCGGCCACAAACGGGGACAAATGCGCCTCACCGAGCAAGGCGGACGATCCGCCCAAGTCTAGGACTCACATTCTAAGGAATCTGTTTTTCGCACAAACCGCCACCGGCACGGGCTCGCGGCAAGATTCGACAGGAGGTTCATCGAAATCCTAAGGGGTTTGTTTGCTTTTGTGATTGAAATGAGGGGGGTTAGGAATTCACGTTGTTGATCGAAGGAATGGAGTATTCGTTTGGTGGTGAGTTTTATTGCATTTGAGCACCAGTTGGTTACGAGGAAACCCGTACCTTGTGGCTAAGTTTTACCATCTGCTGTATACTGTTTTGTCGTTTTTCTCTTGATTTGTAAATAGCAGCAAAGTAATGATGATAAATGACAATGGTATTTGTTATTGTTGAATGTCGCAAGTATGATAACAAGTAGGTGTACACCGCGACCTTCCGGTGCTGAGATTTTTGCTCTGAATTATATACAATTGGCATTTGCGAACGATAGCTGTTGCGAATGATTCGTTGAAATAAATGGTATGTATTTGCATTTCTGAAGGATCAATAACAACATATCACGAACCATGGATTGTGTTGGTAGTTTTCAGAACTAAAATTATAGTCGTTGTTAGATGTTTGAAGGACCACAAAACAAGTCTAGAATGAATAATTGATTATTACAAGGCACACAATACAAAAGGTCCTATCTAGTTTGATCGATGGTCTTGATCGACATTCTCTTTTGATATCCAAAGCTGACCAAACAGATTTTGTACAATTTTTATAGTTTTCAGAATCTCAAACACTCCTATTCCCGTTTTCGAACGAGTCGGATCCGTCATACAAGAGTTTTGTTTTGTACGACGAATCCGATTCTTTTGAAAACGGCAATTGGGGGTGATCAAAGCAAAGGACTATTTGAAATCAAAGTCACACACAATCAAAGATGCTACTTTATATTTTTTTAATTCGCGGCGCGGAATCAGGGGGTCCTGTTCGAAAGACTGCTTTAAGCAGTTTACGTGACAATAATTAGCGTTTGAAATCAAATAAGTCATTACAGCCAGATGGACCGCGATCGAACAATAGATCACTGTACGGTATGTATTAACCTTACTTTTTTGACAGTTCAGGGAGCTTGTTTAAAAGGTGTTAGAATTCGAACAGCTCAAACGAAATTTTTCATTGGCTTTTTCCGGATTATGTACTATTAGATTCAGGTAATGATGTAAAAATAAGCACTGGTGTCTGTTTTCCGGCTATTTTACTTCAATCGTAATAAATGTAAAGCGCAAACCGACATCTCCGAAAATATTCTAAGTCCGTGTAAACAAGCTCCCTGAACTGTCAAAACTGCATTGATGACGCCATCGTGCAATGATCTATTCAGCGCCAACATTTGATTAGGGCGAATCTGCTTTTGAAAAACAAATCCTTTGTCTGCTAATTTATCGGAAGTCGAATACAATTCCTTCAAATTGAAAATATCAGCGGATAGAGATAAAGCTCCCATTTCTTGAAGAGTGCTTCATTTGTATTTGTGACCATTTGTTCAAGAGAAAATGACTACGAAAGCCATTGTTTACAAACGCAGATTCGCCCTAATCTAATGTTGGCGCTGAATTGTTTAAGGAAAGTGCAGGTCACAAATGATTGGACCTTAAGGTATCACGAATTCCCAAATGTCCACGGGAGTCCGTTGAGCTTTGGTCGCGGGTAGCCAGGTAATTGCTGCACCGAAAGCGACCTTCTCTGTGGATTTCAATTCTCCCAATAGCGGTGTTGAAAATTTATGTACATATTTAGTTCTCAGTAAATCTGCTTCGTGGGGCTGCATGATACGGAAGCTGTGATCGGGGAGAAATAGGAAGATCTACTGATGCACCGAGCTCCCGAAACTCTAATCCCCATACTGATCAGCAAGATTTCTTGGTGTTTTTTTTAGAAAGCTGAACCTTCGACATGTGCTGATCCCGCCAATTGGTGTAACGTATGCAGTTTATTAAGCCTTCTAAAAATGCGTCGACGCCCTACGGCAGTTGGCCAGAACTTGGCTAAACCACGGTCGATGAAAAGATACTCCTCCGTTTTTGCCACGAAATTATTGAAGTATATCCTCCATTTGAGATTCGCCCAAAAGGTTTATATCAGTGGCAGCTGGGGGACGTTGGGAGGGTTGGCGGTCTTCGGTACAATATTTATCTTCAGCCGGTCCATATACTTCAGTGATATCTTGGCATAATAAGCCGAGGTTATGTTCGGCCAAAATACCACATCCACGTGATACTTCTTGATGAAGGCGTTAACTTTCAGCAGGCACTTCGTACTGTATATCTCTACGTTTACCGCAAGCCCGGAAAGAAAGATCAGCGGCTTGGACATTCCCTTCTCACTGATCGGCAGCCACAGAAGGACCTTCTTCGGGAACTTGGTGTGGGAGATATATTTGACGTCAATGCTTACCCTCTTGAAAGGGGGCGTAAAGTAGCCGGTCACCTGCAAGTCATTGTCGTCCAGCGTCATGTAGGTCTCGTCATCCATTATGACCACGACGTCGCGCTTTGCCGGAAAGATGTTTTCACCAGCACCTTCAGCCACTCCTTCTCAGACACGGTCGTCCTCGACTGACGCTTCCGCATAACAATGTCCACTTTGCCCACCCCAGATAACACAGAATCGCATATGATAGCGCATATGAGTATAACGTGGAGGCGATATACGTTCATTCGTTCATTTAACTCCATGTTAAATTTACGCATATCGCCTCCACGTTATACTCATATCCGTTATTATATGCTATCTTGTGTTTACTGGGCAGGTACTTCTCACCGTTTGGCCGTTTCCACCAATCTGAATCTCGGTCTCGGTCTTCCTCTTCAACTTCTGCTAGACTTTACGGTCGCGCAGCACTGCTCTCGCCTCTTTTCGGAAGGGAGAGGATGTTGTAAATGCAGGTAACATCCGTTTTTGTATGATCTGATTGTATTCGCCGTTCACGCCCGCACCATTTGACTCAGTTATGAGTCGTTTTGGACTCACTTTCGTCAAAAGGGGAGTCACCCAAATTTGAGTAAACATTGTTGGGATAATCAATTTTAAATCAAATCAACCACATTGCAGTCAAATGTTTGAACGGATGTTAAAGATTTGTCGACTGGTCAATCACAACATCGTTAACTCAAATTTGAGTTACTCCACTTTTGAAGAAAGTGAGTCAAAAACAACTCAAAATTGAGCGCCGTGTATGAGCCACTGGAGAGACAAAAAATATCGATGGATTTAGCCACATTTTAGCCGCCTAAAAAAATATTATCGAAGAGTATAATGTGATCACTTAGACCAGCCAACTAATAGAGAATTCGTTTTTGATCAAGTTCCAAACTAGATTGGGTATCAAAATTGGGTCGGCTTGTTGTGTGTTAAACGTCAGTTTGTATGGTTGTATTTGTAACTCGTATCGGATTGAGTTTGCACTGACAATAATTGCGGGTATCGCAGATTGGAACTAGTTCCAACCTACACGCTAAGAAAAAAGTACCCAAAATTAAGTTTTTTTTCACCCATCTCGCATGTTTTGTGCATTAAGTTAAAATTAGGTATAAGATGAAAACTCAATTTTGGGTTATTATATTTCAAATAGCAATGGGTAAAATTTACCTAATGAATTATCGAAATAAATGGGAGAAATTTATACATAAACATAGATACCTAATGATCATTTTTTTCGAAAAGAATATTAAAACACACGGACAAATAGTTAAATCGATCATTTTTATTTGTCAATATTGGTGCAATAAAACAATAAAACACCTCATAAATACGTTGGCAATCCATAAGTAATAGCGTTGCTAACAATGCTACCATTTCGTGGATTTGAAAGGTTATCCGATAACCTACGACAATTGCGACGAACAAATAATGCGTTCGTAGTCGACCAGACTAACAAATAAATGACAATCGTCAACACCGCCGACGGGTGCTACGATTTTCAACCAAAATTAAGTTGAAAATACTCAACCGTTCAATGCGCGAAGAGTTGTTTTGGTCTTCAAATTAAAATATAAACAAATTAGGTTTGGAAATACCAGTTTACAATAGTTAATGGTCCTGATTAAATTTTCAAACATTGTTGATAATATACATAGATCTATAAGCATATAACCAACAATTTAACGAATGACGATGCTGTAATTCACGACACGATGACAGGTGTGTGCCAATTAAAATTTTTAAAATTGGAATACAATATCGAACATAAAAAAAACTTAAATTTGAGTATATCTATCATTACTGACAAGATGGGTGAATTATACCTACTTCAATTTTTTAATTCACCCAACTGGTAACCTCACTTGACAGAACTCAACGTTGAGTTCATTTTTACTTAATTTTTGGTACTTTTTTCTTAGCGTGTAGGTTCAAAAACGAATTCGATATAAGGTGTCCATGCACGGTTATACATGTTGTTGAGATCAAAGACCTTTACGTCAACCTAAAGTCCCTTATTAATCGCTTCAGGCAGTTCGTCGCTCGAGCCAGATCTGAACGCATGCTGTCGATGGTCTTTAAATGAAAGTTGCCCTCAAGATTTGACGAAACGAGCTAGACGGTAATCAACCATATGTTTTATGTTTTGGCTGATGCAGCACATCAGTATGATCGAACGGAAGTTAAAGTCACTTGTCCGTACGGCAGAATGGGAACTATCATATTGTGTCTAATTTGGTAGGCTCTTTTCGGGCCAGATTTTATATAGGAGGTTTAGCAGGCGTTATGCGGAATATGTTGCAGCATGCGGTGTCTTATGTTGGCCCAGTAGATACTTTTTTTCGGCAACGGGATAGTTCTAGATTAAGTTCCTCGATTCGATAAAGCTGTATCTGTGATGGGTGTGGTTGCTACATTCTCTGGGTTGATAATGTTGCTAACGTTCTGGGTTGACGCGTGGTTTCCACGTAACGATCAATGACAAAGGGAAATGCAAATAAGTCCGCAAATCCGGAGATGGTTATTGAGTCTTATGCGATACCACTTGGTAGAAAAAAGACCATTCTCCTAGAATCTCTCTTTTCGTTTAAAGTGTTAATCCGGAATAGTTCGGTTGCCGTTTACTTGGAGTTGATCTCTGCAGAATTTTCGGAATAGATTTGGACTGGTCTTTAGAATGGCTGTATTTTCTGCTTCAGTTCGTCGTTGGATGCTCAATGTATATACAACGTCTTAATAAGGGACTGGGCGCCTTCAAGAAAAATTGATCATCGAGGGTTTGCAGAGCAGCTGTCGACAAGCTCCGTAGATAGTATTGAATACATTCCCTTCTAAAACAACAAGATTGGTCGTCTACGAGTAGAGCACATGCCTCATACAGGCACACGATAAAAATCATTTATCAATTTATGGGTACTTTGCTATTGTTATCATTCCTTCTTTTGAAATGTTACTCTTCTCCACTAGAAGGAGAGTTTACCCATTTAAAAAGATGAACTCGCTGATTGGTGAAAATGGGTAATATTTCTATAGGAGGAATAATAACAAAGGTAAATGCTTCTTATCGTGTATAGAACTGCCGGTAGAATCAATATATTTCAAAAGGATAACATCATATTGCAGCAAAGCTTATTCGATCCGAGCATTCCTCTATACAAAAGCAAGGCTTCATCCTATGATCCGTCTGAAATCCTACCTTTGCAATCCATCAGTTCGATAGAAATGTTCAATGTTTTAAAGAATCGCCAGTCAACAACGGCAAACATCTTCAACAACAATCACAGCAACAAACGTTAACTCAAATAAAACAAATATGATACGATTCCGTTTGAAACGGAGCAAACCGCGCAGCTACTTCAATGAAGAATCACTAAAGCTGACCAAATCCAGGAAACTAGAACACTTAGACACAAATCAACAAACAAATGTGTATTTATTTAGTAGAAAACAATTTACATATACTCCCGACACGGCAGCAACCGATAATGTTTGGTACAGAAGAAATAAGACTGTAAGTAGGTGAAAGAAGTGCAGAGGAGGCAAGCGCCCGTGAACAAAGGCACAAATGCGGAAAACAGATTTTTCTACTAGTTTTAGATAGAATCAGATCAAAGCGATGAAATGGAATTTTCGTGGTTCGAATTTGTAGTTTCAAACTGACACTCACCAACTCATACAGAAAACAGTGACATTCATAACTTTCAGCCAAATTAAAAAAAAGAAGGAGAATCGAAGTTAAATGTTAGAAAAACAGAAAAAAACAACTGAGTCCATAATTTACTCCTTATTAGAAATGTAACTCACGAGAAAAGAAGACAACCTAAATAAACAGAATCAGTAAGGTAGCCTTTAAAAACAAATTTAAAAAAAAAACAAATAAATTATTAGAAACGATTTACCAGTCGATTGGAATGTTGTTAGTAAACAATTCAAAAGTAAACGAGAATCAGTGAGAAGAGATTCTAGCAGACAACCCCAATTATTACACTTGCTATGAGAAAGGTAGTCTTTTTTGTATTCACTTTTTTTATTATTATTATTAAGTTAATCAATGTTCTAGCGAGTGAAGAGTCTACATCGGACGGAAGGCCCCAAATGGAGCTAGCTTTAAGTCCATAAGTGATAACGCATCAATACAGAGTTCTCTCTCTTGGAATGAATAGGGTAAGCGGGAGGGATTTCATTGTGATGACCAGTCCCCTTTCAAACAGTGTGCGGGTGGAGCTGTAATTTTTGTTCAGACGGGGGGAAATATTTTTTATTTTTAAAAAAAAAAAAATAAACTAAAAACAACCATTTCCCCTTTTTCCAAACCACCAATAAAATTTAAATAAAAATACTACTTGTGTGGTAAAAACTTCCACATTTTTTGTGTATTTGACACACCACATGTTGATATCAACCCCCCCATTGTTGATCTAATCGCAGAGATGGAAAAAAAAACCCCATTTATAATCAGGTGAAAATTGTTCGTGTTTGCGCTTATTTTACCCCCCAAAAGGTGTTTTTTTTCCCGGAAAATTTTTGGGGTGGCAACCCATTTTCAAACCTCCAATTCTACATATTCTTTCATTCACTTTCATTCTTATATTTCACTGAATATATTTGTGTGGTATCTTGGTTATAAAGCTTTAATCTCATTACCTTTCAAATAGTGACTCATTTCGTTAAGCCATATTTTCCTCAAACAAACTAAATGTACTCGAAAATGCCGCTGTTTTCTTTTGCCTATAATACGACAATGTTCTTACACGCAGTTCAAATGGAACGATAGCCGAATAAAAAAGAGACTGCCGACAATAGTTAGACATCACTTGAGAAGTTTGGCGCTTTGTAAAAACACTTTCAAGCCGTTCTGGATAATTATGTCGATTGTAATAGATTGAGGATCACGAAGCAAACAAAAAAAACGGAAGATGTTTGCACGACGCTGCGAAAATACTCATAAAGCCCCTTAACAAAAAAAAAACTAAAATATATATACAACACAAACAAAACCACACCACAAAAACCTCCCTATTTAAAAATAAAAACCCCACACCACCATTCTCCCCCACCTAAAAATTTTTTGTTTTCCATCCCTACGATTACACCGCCCACCCAGCGAAAATAGACCCACAAAACACCACAAATGTTAAAGGTTTTACCAAAAACACATAAAATTTAATAAATTTTTCATGGTAGTTTTAAAGATAGGCAGGCCGGGTAGAATGGTAGTTTTTACTACAAGCAAGCTAAGTTGGAGGAACACGAGAAACACGAAACCTAGGGGAACACCCGGCGCAATCAAAACGTCACTACTCTACACGTGGCCCAGGAGGGCCATTACAACTTCCTGGGCCCGGATTCTCCCACCCGGTTGAACAGATCCGGGGCCTATTCAACGATCGACAACTTTCTCACCAACATGGAGAACAACATCGCTCAGCCGGTCGTTCATCGGCAACTTAGTTCGGACCATTATCCAGTGGTGGGGTTCCGACAGCACATCAACGACAGCGTCGATTGCGACGTGCAATTCGAGTCAGTTGAAGACATCGATCGGCAACTGCAGCGCATCGAACAAGCGATATTTCTGGCCCGGGAGTAACATATCCCAGTGATAGATCAGGTGAGCAACTCTGGATCCTTTGATAGACGCACAAAACATTCGTTACAATTGCACAACGCACCCGAAGGCAATATCAAGGAACTGGTTTGCCTACCTTAAAAAGTCATTGTAATCGAACGACTAGCACAAATTAGCAAGACCAGAATGTTAGACCTCAGAAATAATGATTTTTCCGACAATATCCGCGCTCTCCCAGATTGTGCAAAGCCCTTTTGGAAGTTGACTAAAATTAAAAAAAAAAAAAAACAGCCACGGCCTATTCCACCGTTGATCCTACTAGACAGCAATGGCTCTAAGGATCGCTTAATAATTCCTGCAGAGAAGGTTGCTGAGATAGGTCAACCTTCGTCAGCTCCAACAATCTCGGACAAAACATCGACAGTCCGCACGAAGCTGCCGTTAGCGAGCTTGCGAACAACATCCATCTAATTCTTAACGATTTCTTGGATGAGTTGGAGATCTCAGTTGATGAACTGTTGACCTATATCAAATCCCGAAAGAACATAAGGCCACTGGGTTCGACAACGTTTTGAACGTGGAGCCCAAGCAATTGAGCCTCCAGTTCTACGATTATCTGGCGTTGATCAATGCCTGAGACTTAGCTACTTCCCCTTTTGTTGGAAGTCAGCTAAAGTCATCCTCATCCGGAAACCTGGGAAAGATCTTTCCTCTTCCAAGAGCTATAGACCAATCAGCCTTTTCTCAGGATTATCAAAGATGTTTGAGAAAGCGATCTACTGTCGACTTCTTGCATCTGCCGAAGAACTCAACATCCTGCTCGACGAACAATTTGGCTTCCGCCGTGGTCGTTCAACAATCTCAGGCGGAACAAGTCTGTATCTACAACATCTGCCTTGGCACTTTTCGACATCGAGAAGGCCTTTGATAACGTGTGGCATGATGACCTGGTGTTCAAGCTAAAACGATACAACCTTCCTATCTTCCTGGTGAAGGTAATTGAAAACTATCGGCTGGACAGGACATTCCGTGTTTCGCTGCATAGTGCAGTTTCCCATGCACAAGAGATCTCGGCCAGTGTTCCGCAGGGAAGTATGCTAGGGCCACTTCTGTTTAACCTATGCACCTCGGACATAACCCCGCTCTCTGAAAATGGATTTCTGTCGTTGTTCGCCGATGATACCGCAGTCGCTTGAATGTCCTGTCAGAATACTGCACTGAATGGGAGATCTGTAACAACATAACGAAGACCCAGATCATCCTCTTCCCATACTCCAAATCTCCCAGACTTGTTCCGCCTGATGATTGTAAAACAAGTCTCAACAACACAACGGTGGGATGGTCCAATTCAACTGTCGATCTTGGCGTTTCCCTAGACATCAAGCAGATTTTCGGGGAGGAGTTTGACAAAACAGTCACAACATGTAACGTTCTGTTGAAGTCTACTGAACCCATTGCTCAACAGAAGGTCTACATTGTGTCTGAAGAGCAAGCTTGCTGTCTACAAGCAAATCGTAGTCCTGGTCATCAAATACGACATGCCAGTCTGGGAGAGATGCGCAAAAACACATCACACCTGAAGCTTCAGCGTGTTCAAAATAAGTTCTTCAGGATGATCCTGAACCCCCCAAGGGCAAGAAAAGCTGAGGTTTACCTTCTGGCTGGGATAAAAACACTTGAAGAACGCTATAGTGAGTCTATCAATCGGAACAGAGCCTGCTGCCTGACAACTGGTCATCAGATAATCAGGGATCTGGTTCTCCAGCCTTAGGCTTTTCAAATTGTAGTTGTAGTTTAAGTAGGTAGATACGTTATCAAATTGTCAAATTTTAAAATTAAAACTAATAACGCCCCAAGGGCTGATTTGTAAATTAAATCTTAAACTGAAATCCTTAAATAAATTTAAAAAAAAATGTAAATCAAAGCTGAAGAGCTCATAGGGCAAAATCAATTAATATGTCAATTAGCATCTAAGGATATGAATGTAAATTAAAAACAATTTTACAATTCATTCAGGTAATTCTTGTAACGAGCTTCGACTGCAACGGACCAGCAGCAGCAGCAGCAACAGTAAACATGATCGAGGCTGGATACTTCGGTGTGTTGTTCTAGTCTCTGGGGGCATTCTCGAGACCTTTAGAATCTCGAAGAAAGAATTACTCATCAAAACAATCAGGAAACCTTCACATCTCAACGCCTGGGAATCAATGTTAATCTACAATTCATCCGAACCGCTCATGAAGGAAGACGATCCTCCCATCACACCATGCCTATTAAATCTGACAAAGCTGAGAATTCAGTAACTTCTCTTCTCTTCTGGTGACTACGTACGACGATTTGTGTAATCAGTCGGACATAGTCCTGTAGATTGCAGCATCGGTCCCGAAAGCGGTCGACGAAAAGGTAATTTTTTCTATATAGGGAAGGTGTACCTATATAACACGATAAATAAAACGATATACACGTGACAGGATTAGTTAGTAATGATTGTTGTAGTTATTTAACGTAAGCAAACATTAGAGATTGGACTCGGAAAAAATGCGACACTTTGTTTTGGGTGTAACTTTTTATCGCGTGGGTTAATGAAATTTTGGGTAATACTAGTTTAAAGTGTTATGTTTATGTGTGCAAAATTTTATCGTGATTTGTCAAGTAGTTTTCAAGATGCATTCGAAACAATAAGAGCTACGCCAGCAAATCTTGGGCGCGGTGATCGATAATCCTGGTCAGTCGCACAGCTGGATCGGCAAAAGGCTTGGAATCCACCATTCCACCGTGTCCCGCGTTGTGAACATGTTCCAGGAGACGAAGACCATCGAGCGGCGCGCTGGAAGCGGCCGAAAACCGAAAACGGAATACCCAGAGAAGGCGCGGAAGATAAGGCAGTACTTTAAGAATAACCCGAACCTTTCCACCCAAGACGTGGCCAAAAAGGTCAATTCGTCGAAGTGGTTCGTCCAGCAGACCATGAAGCGGGCTGGGCTACGTGTTTAGGTGTAAGGTCAGGAAGGCGCCAAACCGGACTGACAAGCAAAACACGGTGGCCAAATTGCGTGCGCGGAAGCTGTACCGTGAGTGGCTGGTCAAGCCAGGCTGTCTCGTCATGGACGACGAGACATATATCAAGGCGGACACCAAATAAATCCCCGGCCTCGAGTTTTTTGTCGGTACATCCCGCATGGAGGTTCCGGAAAAGTTCCTGAAGAGAAAGATGGACAAATTCGCGAATATGTACATGTTGTGGCAGGCGATCTGCGAGTGCGGACGGTACAGCAAGCCGTTCGTTACAACCGGCACCATAAAAGGGCAGATTTATCCAGAGGAATGCTTGCAGAAGCGCTTGCTGCCCTTCCTCCGCTCTCACCGTGGTACCACGCTGTTCTGGCCGGATCTCGCTTCGTGCCATTACGCCAAGCCTGTAATGGATTGGTACGAAGCGAAGGGCATTAATGTGGTTTGAAGGAGGCGAACCCGCCAAATACACCAGAACTTCGTCCGATCGAAAAGTTTTGGGCGATAATGAAGAAAAACTTGAAGAAAAGCGGAAAAACATTCAAAACCGATGAAGCTTTGAAGAAAAACTGGGAGAAATTGTGTAAGGAAGATGGACAAAGCCTCGCCCAAGATCTCATAAGCAGTGTTAAGAGAAATGTACGAGCATTCAGCTTGGGGGAAGAAATTCAATAAATAAATTATGCCAAAACAGCTAATATATAGTTATTTAATCCCTGAAAATTTGAAAAGTATCCGATTTAAAATGAATTTTTGGCGATCTTTTTTTTTGTGTCTCATTTTTTCCGAGTCCAGTCTTTATTAGGAAACGAGACTGATCCTTCAACTGCCCAATTGTTTGATTCATCGTAGGATGAATAAAGGAACAATGAGATTAATATGGGGGCAGTTACCCTAGTTAAAATCTGCGGTAAAAACGATCTGTTGTGTTGTGTCTTGTCTCGCGTCGCGCTTGTGCTTACGTAAGCATAAAAATCATAGCCAGAAGTTACGGAAAGGTGATAGGTTTTCTAGTTTGCTTTTTAAGATTGCTTTGGATGGTGTGATTCGAACTGGAAATGGATGCCGATGTGTGATGGCAGGAAAGTTCACCTCCTTGTTCACAGGCTTTCGCCGGTGGCCTTGTTGGTTGGTAGTCGGGGATCTTTTCCGAATTTTAATTGATTTTTCGAATGTCCGGCTAGTTACCAAGTGGACAGCTCCACAATTGGCACGGGCTGGGTGTCGGCGGCTTTCGGTAGGTCGCAGTCATCGGTTTTTGGATGACATTCTGATGAACCGGCATGTGCCGTTACCACGATGTGTTCTAGAGCCTGGATGGATTGCAAATCCGTCGAATTTTCTCAAGGGTTACTAAGAACAATTGGTAACGGCACTTACGCGTAATGTTGGTCGGCGCATTTTTTTATGGCGATTTAGCATTGAGATCGGCCATAAAGGCGTAGGTTTCCATGTTCGGTAGGCCAAGCAGAATCACCTCGAGTGGTTTTTTCGGCCGCTATGGGAAGAATATATATGAGGACGTGGATTGCTTTGTAGTGGTACCATCGATTTGAACAACTGCGTACACATACGGATGGTAAATTTGGGAGTTTCCCGGTGGTGTTTACCATTGGTAGGGTTTTGTGGAGCGTCGATTTCCAACACGAACGAATTGCACTAATACCACGGACTTTTTACGGACATCGGACAGATGATTTATTCCGTCAAGAAACCTGGTCAAAATTTTCAGTGTATTAAGTTCCGTATGTACTAGAATATCATTATCAGCGCAGTACTAAAGGTCGGTATCGTGTTCGAAAGAAATTTGTTTTTCTAAACCAAACCCATGTTAAATTCCGTTTACTGAAACGGAAAAGTAAAGAATCGATAAGAAATGTCTGCAGCAGTATCCACCTGAAATGAATGAAAAATAAAATTGAAATTTGTAAGGTTTCCACGCAAACTAATGGGAGCTGTCACTTTTACTTCCGCTTGATTATTCCGTAAGTGAAGGTGACATTTTGTTACATGTAGATCAATTGTCAAAATTCCGCTTGGTAATATTGAACAAAATTCCGTAAGCTCTCTACTTTTTTAGTCGATACGGGCCTAAAAACAGTAACACTGTTGTTTTCAACTTCGGCAACACTGTTTTCTTGTCAATGGGTGCTCACATCGGAAATGCTAGTGTGCTGATATCTTCCACCCTGGCGTCTTTCTTTGCTCCATCAACGTCTATTTGCAGCAGTCGTAGTGCCGCTTCGTGTATCTCATATCGACTAATATCAAGAAAGAAGCTCTCCGCCAAGTCGGCATCGATGAATCTTTAGCAACGTTCAGTTTTCATTTCGGTGTAAAAACTGCGCCAATAGACGTGATCAATCTTGCCAACCAATTTGATCGTATCAGTCAAACTGTCTTGCAGCTTTCGTAGAAACTCGTAGTACTCCGGGTAGTAAACTCGGGATTTGCTTGAGTAAACCGAAAGGTGCATTCGATCGAGAGTGCCATACAGCATACATCCGGAGGTCGGCGCTGTTCGATCACTAATGTTTTTCATCACAAAAGATCCATGCCGGAACACATTTGTCATATCACCGAAATGCACCTGAGCAACCTATGCTATCTGCTGCCGTTCGGCGTCGTTTGTAGCAGCGCTGCAAAAAAATATGAAGATTAATTTATTTAAAGCTTTGGCATTCATGTAGTAACGTACTCATCCTTCGACCAGACAAATAGATTGTTGCTATTATCCGCCCTAAGGAAAGCATCGTGAGCATTGTGAGAGTACCATCCGCGGTGTTATAGATGTAGTGATTCATAATTTTTTAAACGTTTCTTCGACACCACTACGTCCTTCCCTTTTGGGTCTATGGTGGAACTAGCGGTCGGAAGGTGTTGAGAACGACAAACCCAGGGCTGTCGGATTATGATATCGCCGAGAAATTCAATGCCAGCCAAAGCACTGTTAGAATGATTCTTCTGAGAGAAGGATTTCGACCTTTTCGGACCAGTAAGCAACCAAACGGGACACTGAAGCAGAATCTAGTGGCCGAAAGACGTGCCCGGAAGTTGTACAATGAGGTTCTTACGATGGATTATGGGTAGATTCCCGGACAAAGCCATTGGCCGAGGTGATGTCCCTAGCAAGTTAAAATTCGTTTGTGCCGATAAATTTGCAAGAGGGTGTATGATCTGGCAAGTTATTTGCCGCTGCGGACAAAAAACCTAGGTTTTCATGAAAAAAATGAGACTATGGATTCCAAAATGTACAAGCAGGAGTGCCTGAACTAACGTTTTCCTCCGTACATTAAAGCTCACAATGGACGTGTTAAGTGTTGGTCTGATTTGGCAGGCTGTCACTACAGCGGAGAAGTGCAGTAACTGTTCGCTAACTGGGCTATAGCCCAGTTAAAAATCAAATAAACTTCAAAAATCAGCATTTGACATTTTGCTGTCAAAATCAGCAAGGGGCATGTAAAAGGCATATAAGGTTCGTGGTGATGTGATGTGTGATGTGATAAGAACCCACCATCAGTGCAAAGATTACCTTTGTCTGCAGAACAATCTTCAGCAGGTTGCCCCGAAAATATAGCCTACGTGATGGCTTGGTTTGGCCTTTGGCTACCCCCCCCCCCCCCCCCCCCTTGCGCTGACAGCGCGTTGACGCGTTGCATTGGAAATGTTGTTCACCATATGAGCCATCACAAAGAAGCGTCGCTCGCTTCGCTTCATTGTACTAATGCTTTGAAAATGTTCTAAATTGACCGCGTCACGCGCGTCAGGTGCTTTGTTTTTTTGAAAAAAAATACATAATCAACGCGTTGGTTTCCAGCTTGTATGTAAATAATTATCGAGACTACGGTAAATAAAACAATGGATTATGAAAGTACGTGCCATTTAATAAATAAAATTTAGCAGCATGATTGCTTGTGTGCGAAATCAAAGTAAGGATTATCGTAACCTGTTAAAAAAAGAGAAGATCTGGGCGGAAATAGCAACTGAAATAAAAAAATCCGGTAGTTATCATATCTTTATCATAAAATGTACTATTAATCGAAATGTATAAAATTTATTTCCTTATTATTAGTTGAAACCACAAAAAATGAAAAGCTTAAGAGACATATTTGTCCGCGAGCAGGGCCAGATTAACGTTGCGTCGTCTTCCGGATCTACAGCACCCGACGATCCATCATGGCAATACTACAACGAGTTGCGATTTCTGAAGGCTCACTGTCAGAGAAAACCGTAAGTTGCATTACTATTAAAAAAATAATTTTCCTTCCTAATTAGTATTAAAATTGATACAACACGACGTCAAATTACCAAAGCCCGTCACAGAATCCAGCTGAACCATCAACTTCGTTTTCAGAAGCAAATCCGAACGAAGAATACGAAATATCTGGCGAAATACAGGATACCGAGCCGGAAACACCAGCTGTTCGAAAGCGAAAAACAATGGATGCCAGATTCAGTAACATGCTGGATAAGGTGGAATCTATGTGCACCCCAGCGAAAAGGTCCCGACATGATTCTTTCGCCATTTATTTATGTGACAATCTGTAATCACTTCCGCTTCAAGTGGCTCGTTCTCTGAAAATGGAAATTTTGAATCGTGTTTATAAGGTAATAGAGGATCTCGAGAATGTAGAATACTTATATCCTGAATCACAGTAGACAGTTCCAAGTTTATTGAATGTTTTTTCATCGAATTGAATTTCAGTTATTTTGAATCACAAACTTGTTGTATTTTTGATTTTATATAAATAAAAACTCTATGATTTTTAGTTTTGTTTAAAAGATATTTTCTCTTCACGATACGGCAGGAAATGGCAGGTTGCCTTTGAAACGGTAACTTTAACGTAATTTTCGGCAATTGTTCTATTATCGGTTTTAAGCCATTATGCGTGTTAGGGAAAGGACCCACGTCTGTGAGTATAAACAATCTAGGGACTATTTATTGACCCCAGGTGGCCATCAAGTGGTCCTCCGGAAGTCCCGGAACAATCCGAAAAATGACTAATTCTAGAAATTCGTATAAGAAAGCTGAGACTTTTTCTAAATCGTTTGTTATAGCAATTTGTGATCAAAATCAATGCAAGAACCATTCATCGACTCCGGGTGGCCACCAAGCGGTGCTCTGGAAGGTCCTGAACATTCCGAAAAGTGACTAATTCTAGAAATTTATCATTGAAAGCAGGGGTTAATTCGTTTATTGCAGCCATGTGAGATCGAAATAAAGACAAGAGCTACTCATTAACCCCAGGGTGCCATATGTCTGGTAATCTATAATTTTTAGTTCTGTTTGAAAGGCTTCTTCTTTATATCACACAGATAACCAGTAGGCTATAGTGCTTCGGCACCTGCCTGTGAAACGGTAACTATATTGAAATATTCTGCATCGTAAATTCTCATGTGAGGATTATGGTGTATTTATATAGCAAAACAATTGGGCTATCTTTCCTCCATTCCATTCCTCCAGGAATTCTTCCTGAAAAAAAAAAACTCTGGAAATTCTTCCTAGAGGAACTCCTGGAATTCATCTTGAAGTAAACTAATAAGTTCCTTCAGAAGGAACTCCACAAAATCCTCCTTCGAAAGCATTCTAATAGGAATTTCGCTGAAGGAAATAGGGTTTTTTTTAAAGGAATATCTGGAGTTCTTACAGGAAGTGTTCCTGTCAGAACTGCAAGGAGAAAATTTTGAAGGAACTCCTGCGAAAACATGGAGGAACTCCAGGAACAATTTCTGGAAGAATTCCAGGAAAAAAACCGGAGGAAATCTAGGAGAAATTCCTGGTTGTACTTCAGGAGAAATATTAGACGGAACTCCAGGGAAAATTCGAACAAACTCCTAAAGGAATCTCCGAAAGAATTCCTGGAGGAATTACCGATAAAAAATTTCCCACGAATGAAATCAGAGGAATTGCTGGAATAACCCTCAAAATTGGAGAACTGCCCAGTGGAACTTGGAGGAGTTCACGGAGGAATAATTCCTGAAGAAATTTCTCGAACAATCCCAGGAAGAATGTAAGGTATAATTCTTGGAGAAATTTCCGGAAGATTTTTTCGGAGGAATTTCTGATAAAATTTTTAGTTGACTCCCTCGAGAAAGCTGTTTCGAAACTCCAGAGAAAAAATAATAATAAAACAACCATTCTTATAGATGACATCTGAGACACAAAACATGAAATATTTGATGTTATTACTTTTTTTGGAACGTTCGACTCCACCGATCGAACGGGGTCTCCAGTTAGCCTTGAAAGCAAATGCGTAGTTAAATTCTCGGTCCGGTCTAGGATATTTTCGGATGGCTAAATTACTCCCACAAACACATATTCATCCAAATTGCAGGCATAGAAAAAATAACTGTGGGATTGCTAATAGAACACTAAGTTAAAAAGCAGGCCAAGTTCCAGTAGGAATATAGACAATGAAGAAGTCCCTGACATAGAATCTTTGTTAACTCTCGAACAGTACTGTGGATCTGCCAGAAACAATTGGCATTTAAAGGAACAGAATATTCTGGATGAAATGCAAGTTCATAAAAGACAACAGGTATGTCATGTTTAAAAACTTTTTTATATTTATTATGTTAGGCATTCGAGTTCGATCATCAAATATTTCCCTGATATTTCGAAGACTGCATCGCAGTTCCCCTGCTGCGGTATTTATTCCCTCGCCTTGAACTCCACTAAGATACATAAGGCCACTAGCGCTTACACTCAGTAGTGGTTCGGATTGTGTTCGCCATTCTCCTTCGAAGGTTATGTTACCCGTACTGTCTATCTGGTCAACATACCTCTCTGGACAATAAACTGATGAATTCAATCTTTTCACAAAATTATGGAGAATTACCGAAGCTTTAACAACCTTCACCGCGTTTTCTGATTGCAAATCCGTTGTTTTGCTCAGAATCCTCCATCGAGAAACTAAAACTCCGAATGCATTTTCGATTGTTCTCCTTGCAACGCTAAGCCGAGTGTTAAAGTTTTCTTTTTTCGGATCAAGATTTATGCCTGGGAAAGGTCTCATCAAGTTGCTTTTTAAGGGGAACGCAGCGTCACCCACAATAAAATGAGGAAACATAATATTGCTATTTGGGAGTACACAAGATTCGGGAAAACCCACCTGATTTTGCAGCAATAGTCGGCCAAAAATGCAACTGGAGAAAATACCTCCGTCACTGTTGCCACCGAAAGCACCAATATCCACCATCAAAAACTCATAGTTGGCATTACATAATCCCATGAGAACAACTGAATGGAATCCTTTGTAGTTATAATAAGTGGAACCAGTATTTGGCGGACATTGTATGGCTACGTCAATGGCACCGCAACAATTAGGAAATTTCCACTTCTCTTCAAACTGTTCGGCATATCTCTTGAAGTATTTTTCTTGTGGGACTGGTAGACATCCCAAAGGACGACGCATACTTCCATCGTAATGTTCCGAATCGTTGATTCACCCATCTTAAACATTCTGGCCATTATGGCAACTGGGGTGCCATGAGCAAGATACCTGGAAAATATTACGAAATATTGGAGTTTATTTTATACAAAAATTCGAAAACACTTACATAAGAGTGAGGAACAATCTACATTCTGGAGAAATTGGCTTTCGAAATGAGAACTTCTCAAGCCGAGATCGAACTTTCCTCAAAAGTAGGTCGAAAGTGGAAGGGTTCATACGTATGGATTCGCGAAAGTAATCCGGATCTTTTTGTCGCATTCGATCGAATTCGGTTTCGAAGTATCCTTCAGTGGCACGGTTTTGGTTGGAAGGGCGAACCCACCAACGCCGAGGTCTGCCTTTGATTACGAAATCGCTTATATAATACAAAGCTATCATGCCAGCACCAGGGAGTACAATTCTTTCCATTTCTGGCGAGTTTCTCACTAAATTTTCTTGGAAACAAAACCTTGATTATGATAAATCAAACTAAACGCCGAATACTACGCAACATAATGAAATTTCAAAATCATAACAAACGCCTCAACGCTGAAGGTGTATTGTGGCGACAAACGCGTCAAGCGCGTCGAAAGCGCGTTTTAGTACAAAATGCTGACGACAAAGTCCGACGCTCAGCGCGCTTTTGTGATCCAGCCTTCATTTCAAAAATAAAAATTCTAGCAATCGAAAAGCCCTTTTTGATATTTTCTAAAATAAATGGCTTATCTTATCAAAAAACCCCAAAAAAAAAAATTTAAATATAATCCTATACTGCTTATAAGCGCATGCCAGTCTTTTAGGAAAATAGTGGGTCTCATTGTAGTGTTTCTAGGTAGGTTTTAACGACCTGAGAAACATGTGGCCGAGCGTTGTCATGCAGCAAAATGGTTTTGTCGTGTCTTTTCTGGTATTGTGGCCGTTTATCTTTCAATGCTTGATTCAAACGCATCAGTTGTGTTCGATAGCGAGGTAAGGTCTGTATCCACATTAATCCGGACACCTTCAAATCATTGTAACTTTTGAAATATTGCACGTATTAATGAAAAATTTCACTGTGGTATAGCTGAAAGTCTATGATGAAAAATACTATGATTGATGTTTACATTTTATGTTTAGTATTCAAGATGGCGACGAAAGAAAAACAAGTGCGCGAGCGAATTTTGTACGGGCGTACGGCAAATTCTGACTTGTCAATACGGGACCTTGCAAAAACATTGGATTTGCCTAAATCCACTGTTCACGATGTGCTCAAATCATTTTCGGAACATTTGACGGTGGAGAGGAAACCGAGAAGTGACAAAAACATTGGACGCGCTGATCCTTTCATGGACCGAAAGGTGGAAAGGATATTAACGAAGAACCCAAATCTCTCCATTCGAACGGTGGCTCGTAAAATAGAGATGTCGCCTGGTTTTGTCCAAAAATCAAAACAACGTTTGGAACTTAAGTTGTATAAAGTAAAAACAGTTCCAAATCGCAACGACAAACAGAACTTGGCAGCAAAATCACGGGGTCGACGTTTGTACTGCGAATATTTGACGAAGTTTTCAAGCGTTGTTATGGACGATGAAACTTATGTCCTGGAGGATTTCAAGCAGCTTCCAGGGCTGGTTTTTTATTCTGCTATGGCCAGAAATGCTACAGCTGAGCATTTCAGAACGAAGAAGGCATCGAAATTTCCCAAAAAAAATACCTTGTGTGGCAAGCAATTTGCACGTGAGGCCAAAAGAGTAAATCTTTCGTCACTACAGGCACAATCAACAAGGAGATCTATCAGAAAGAGTGTCTGCAGAAGCGATTGCTACCCTTCATCAAACGTCACAAAGAAAAACCTTTGTTCTGGCCCGATTTGGCATCATGCTACTATGCTAAAACTGTGATGGAGTGGTACCAAGTAAATCAAGTGAACATTGTACCAAAAACCTCAAACCCGCCAAATTGCCCAGAGCTACGACCAATCGAGAGATATTGGGCTCTGATGAAGCGGAAGCTTTTCGGAAAGAAGCAAGGAATCAAAGACATCAAACACTTCCAGCAAATTTGGACAAAGACGGCTTCTACGATTTCTGAAGAGTCTGTACAAACCCTAATGGACGGAGTTAAGCGCAAAGTTCGAAAATTTTATGCAAATACCGAATAACTATGTTTTGTCTTCACGAATTGTTTAAACACATCCCATGAATCTGAAGTAAACAACTACGACGGAAATATAATGCGAAATTTATGTTTTATTCATGTTTTGAGGTGTCCGGATTATTGCGGATACAGACCTTACTGTGATTGTCTCACTCGGTTGCAACAGCTCATAATATATCACGCCGAGTTGGTCCCACCAAATACACAGCATAAGCTTCGAACCATGAATGTTTGGCTTGGCTGTTGATGCATGACCTTGGTGACCCCACGATATTTTTCGCTTCGGGTTATCGTAATGGATCCACTTTTCATCTCCAGTATCTATACGATGCAGAAAGCCCTTCCTTTTTTGTCGTTGGAGCAGCGGTTCACACGTGAAAAAAACGCCTTTCGACGTGTCTCGGCTTCAAGTCGTATGGTACCCAATGTCCTTGCTTTTAGATCATTCCCAAGTCTTCCAAACGATGTGAAATGGCTTGTCGAGTCACACCCACTTGAATCTGCAAGTTCGTGTTGCGTTTGACATGAATCTTCTTGCAGTAATGCCTCCAAATCTTCATCTTCAAACGTTTTCACCGGTCCGGGACGTTCCTTGTCTTCTACGCTGAAATCACCACTTTTGAAGCGTTGAAACCATTCACAACACGTTCTTCGCTAATTGCAGCCTCACTATAAGTTGCAGCAATCATACAATGCGCTTCAGCCGTAGATTTTTTCGAATGGAAAGCAAAAGGCAAAACTTCCCGCAAAGTGACGCTTATTTGGCTCAAATTTCGACATTTTTGGCATATAAGGTTCGTGGAGAAGTGAAAAATTGTTAAATTGTACGAAATTGAGTCGTAATTCCATACAAACTGAGTCAAATATTCTGCACAATGGGATGCACAATAAGCTACATCGCAATAACGTATAAACGTAAGCATAAAAACATTATTGAATTTATGTATTGTGCATGGTGACCAGCAAATGACAAATTTCAAATTCCCGGTTTTTCCATTGTGGCGTTTCCGTGGCTGAGTATGAGAAGCTTTTTGACAAAGATCAATAAGTTGGGCAACTCCATAGGCGAGTTACCGATTGCATCCAGCCAAAATTCGTCCAAACGAGTATCCTGCCGCCGGTAACTAGCAGCAGCTAGTAGTCGTTGAGAACTCACACAGTATCGTGAATTCCTGCTTCACCTTGTCTGCTACTGTACCCAACAGATGGTTTTTTACAACAAGATGCTCCAGACAGAGATCGAGTCGTTTTCCTGCAAAGATCGGGTAAATCCTTCAGGAACTGCGGATTAAGGCACGCCAAATATCTGGTCAGGGGATGCCCAAGCGGCGAACGCTCGATCATTTTCTCGATGAATCCTTTGTAGAACGCTCTGCAGTCATTTCGAAACTGAACGAACTTCAGCTCGGATAATTTTCCATTGTTCTTACCTTCGAGCGTTTTTAGCGCGGCCATTGTTGTAAAACCAATGTAAATTTTCGTCGAGGGCAGGAAGTTTTGATCTTCATGGGGAATTTCTGTTAGCGCATTCGATTTTCCTTTTAGTGCATCCGGTTTTCTTTACATTCATTACATTCATCATTCTGAGAAGCTGAGTCAGTCCTTCGTACAACAAAGGGGCCATCGGTTTTTCAGATTGAAAGCTTATCAGGAAAGGCTCAACGTTTGCAGCCGCAGTAATGAAAAATTTGATTTTTGCCTCAAAAAATGGATCACTAACAGCTTTAGCTACCGTTTCAAATGCTTTTGATTTTAGAACAGCGGGGGAAAGCTTCTTTTGAAATCGGGATTCGATACCTTGAGCTTTGTGTCACTTTGGTTTTTTACAATCCGAACATACTTTTTCAGATGGGGAAATAAATCCATTGCCCTTTTCGCAACCGTTTGGTTCTCCACCCACCTCACTGCTCAGAATTTAAGTGGAAAAACGTCCAATCCAGTAACTGCTGTGAGTTCGGCACGCCGCAGTGGCATGTTCTTGAACAAATTGTATAACGAAAACAAAAAGTCGTCAATCTGCCATTAATTTTTCTTCATCCCATAATTGAACGCGTTGTGAATGACATGTAAACCACAGCTCCCGATGTTCAGCAAGCTGAAATTTGATCCGCGAAGTTCTTTCAATTCCTTATTCAAGTTTTCCTGCATCCATATGTTCACATTCGGTCCGCCCATTGAAATTTGAATTATTTTTTCAATCAATCTGGGATTGGATGAAAAACAATCTTTTAGTCCATTCAAAATATTATGTGCTCTCGTTGATGTTAAGAAAACGGAGCCCAAATAGGGTATGTGTCCCTTGACCCAGCCTAATATGCAGCGATCGAATACATTTTTTATCATAACACATAAAGTATTTGAGATGAAAGCGATGTCTAACTAGTTATACACTTTTTAAGACATGTTTAATACGACGTTTGGTAGTATAATTCACGAAAAGATACTCAACTCATTTGATAAAGTCAGAACCATTCGAGGGATATGGATTTAATGTCGGTCTATAAGCATCAAATTGAGTCTATTCATGGATGCAACTTCGTCCCATTCGATAGATTTGTTATTAAATGTAGTCTTTGTATGGTTTTTTTCCCTGATTTTTTTTATTTTAGTCATTGCCAGCTGTATTGCTTTACTAAACACAACATTTTACAAAACAAACTACAATAAAAGTACTTTAAATCACTATAGTGATATTCACATATAATTTATCGGCCATTCAATAATGAAAACATAATTATTCACTCTAGTCAGATTTTTTTTGCTTTGGTTTGTGTTTAGATGAGTCATTTGGAAATACACAATTACAAACTCATACATTTCCATTGAACATATTATCAATAACATCGTTTTTACTACGTTATTAATATGATACGCCATGGTTGGGAACATAGAAACAAATACGTCCCTTACATTGGGCCTACGGTTTTCTTGATAAATCAATGTTAATGTATTCATGTGAACAGTTAGTTTATAACGTGTGACTATTTTTCGTTTATTTAGGCTGCATTACTCGGTTTATCAGTTCAATTTAGCCAAATTTAGATCATCCGAACATCATCGAGATAATCTGTTCAGCTTAACCAGTGAAATTGTGGTGTCTAAAAAGTTAAGGAAATCGAAAATTACGCGGAAGTGAACAACTTTGAATTGATTAATAATACCTCAGTTACTTCATAATAAATCGGTTATCCTGATAGCAACATGGTTTTGTTGATTATCACTGTATTAATGACATATTTGATACTTAGGCCGAATGAAGAGCCTAGGCTAACATTACATCCCGTTACCCTATCTGCTAGTCACACAGGGAGTATCTTGGTTCCAAAATCGTATACCCACGTCCAACTGCTGACGTTGAAACACTTTGTTAAGCGTTCCTTCGAAACCAACAACAATGTCTGGACAACTCGCCATCATGTTGATCAAGTTTTCCGAAATGTAGAGAGATGTTATGAGATATCCAATCTTAGTTCGACCCAACTCAAACTCAAAAGCTATTTCGCTATCGGAGAACATCAAGAGAAACAAACTGACGTCTTCACCGGAACCTCGATACGATTTGTGTGTCATAACCGTTTGCATAGCCCACAGAATTTTAGCACACGTAACTTTGACAGTTAACAGATATTTACCCATCAAACCTGAAGCGCTAGAAGTTGCGTTATTATTCCGTACAACATGAGTGTCTGAACAACAAGGAACAGCATCATCCAAAACGTCTGCAGTGTTGTCTGAAACAAATATTCAGACCAATTTCATTAAACTGTAAGGAAAAATTTAAAAACTTACCGACGGTCGGTATCTTACTACCAATAGTAACGGTAAACGAACTCATACGTACATTAGTGCGTCGAATGTTTGCTTCCAGTTGCTTTTTTCGTGACTAGAAAACGCAACTTTTCCCATGGTGTCGATTTTGAACGTTTTATTGCACCAAAGGCATTTGGCTGATTTGTTATCCCGTGTATCAGCCACGCACCATGGGAAAAACTCCTTGTATTTTGAAGAAAACGTTGTGGACATTTTATAGAAAACGTTTTACTTTCGGGTAACATGCACTCTCCTGATAACAGCCTTTCGCGCTAACGGATCACTTTGCCGCACACACAAGCTTATACAGAGGCTATCTGACGTCCAATCTTCTCTCACTTTCTTGCGTAATGCTGTCACTACTGCGCAGGGTACACTGAACCCAAACATCATCCCAAGATCGGCTGAAAAGTAATTCGATTGCGCCCTTTAACGAAAAGCATTCGGAAATCCCATGATTGTCTTATGGTTAGATCCGTATGACGATCATCCATGTTTCGTATGACAATCAACCAAATTTAATATGATGTTTGTTTCAAAACTGTGTAGATCATTAGCGATTTTTGAATAATTTGAAACAATCCTACGACATAACATTATTTCACATTACACTTCCTCAACCGTTCAGCAAAGATTGCAACGGGAGCACAAAAATTGAAGGAGTCAGGAAATATTTCTCCGTGACTCCGTAGGAAGCGAGCGGGTTTCGATCCTTTATTCGTGATTCTGATAGCGATTGATAGGTTTTAACCGAATGATGTAAAATGGACAACAAAAAACAAAAAAAAACACAAACACAACACACATTCCCCACTTCTTACTACTTTTCCCCTTTTTTTCGACTCACACCCCAACCCCCCCTGACCCCGTACACAATCCTCTTTACCATTTTTTTTTATCCCCATATTTTTTTCCCCCCCTTATCCCTCCCTATTTCCTCTCCCTTTTTAATTTTTTATTATTTTCTCCTATTTTCGCCCTTCTTCCTTCTTCCTTTGTTATCTCGGTGGCGTGTCTGTTTTTATCCTTCTATCTTGTTGCCTTCGTCTTGTGTTTTATTTGTTTTGAATCTCGTGTCCATCGGCGTGCTCTCGAGTAATTCTGATAAGGCCGGAAAGCCAATGATGACAAACCGAGAAAATTGAGAATGAAGTTTGCCAGACATATTTCAAATCATTATTTAAAATACATTGTTTTTTAGAGTGTAAACAGATCACCATTTGCAAGATAGAGCATCGTAATAAAATCTCAAGTAATAATATTTTAGTAAACATAGCTAGTTTTAAAGATTTTACAAAAAAAGAAATGTGAGCTCCTTTTCTGCACTACTGGCATTCCTGTTGGCGCATCGGCCGTTCGCTCTACGCCATTAACGTCAACGTATTTGTTTCAGTTTGGCTTTCGAGTCTTTTGCTTCGCGCCGTTAACGTCAACATATTTGTTTTATTTTGGTTTTCAAGTCCTATAGTTTGCGCCGTTAACATCAACGTTCAAGTTTTGTTTTGGCTTTGGAGCCCTTTAGTCCGTCGTACGCAAACGTAAGTAAAATATTTAAATAAATCTTTTATTTTGTAGGACAATCATGAGAACTGAATCTACTGCAGGTCTAAACAACGCAGGAAATACGATCTGGAAATGATCTGGAAGCAGCAAAAATAATCATACGAAAACTACCATGAAACGGATCCGAACAAAATTACCACCATGGCGAGATTTTCCAGATCCACCAGATTGATATTCAGGAGCCCGTTTGTGTTGTTAGGAATTGAGAGGCCAGCAGGAACTTAAATCGCATATGGACTGGTATTATTCCGAGTCACACGTCATTTTATGAGGTGAATTAGAAGTGAATTCGATTGTGATAGGATGCGTGAATCGAAGGATGATTGGAAACGAGTATCTGTCCTGTTTTCCGCTATCGGTATCGGCTCGGATAAGAGAAGGTGTCCCCGAAGGATTTAAATGGTTAGAGAAATCTATCAATCTAATCTAATCTTTCGCTCGCTTACTATCACTGCCTACCCACCCCAATCAGATGGCGGATACCTGATAAGATTGATTGGAGTATTTAATTCTCTTATGTATTTTGCGAAAAAAATTCACGTAAGTTGTATTATTCATGTGTACTGTATTTTTTTTTTTATTTTGGCGAAAAAATACAAACTTGATTAAACAAAAATCAGATCGCTAGAGGATCACACTCACTGCCTTGTTCGTTACAGTTTATAGTTACGTTCATTTCTTCATTTTCGAATAACAGCTCTATGTCCATATCTGCCTCAAAATTATCAGGAAAATTATTTGCAGGTTTCCGACCGCGTTTCTTGGGCACTATTTCCCGTAAAAATGTTTCATAGTACGCTTTGTTTTTAATGTACTTCATTTGTTTTCTCAAATCATCCAATTTGGCTTGTGGAAGAGCGATTGGCTCACTATTGATTGGACAAGGCATAACAACAGCGGTCATATTTGCTTTTGCAAATGTAAACTGCGACCAATACGAATCTGATGCATCATATTTGAATTCGACACAACCCAAAAGCTTTGTTTGGTACCTGAAACACATGATTTTGGTAATCTTCAGATTGCTACCATTATTGTCACAGGGAGGTTTTGTGAAAAATTTGTCCAAATCTTTCAGTGCCAAGAAATCTTTTTGATTCATTTCGATTACTTTAAAGGGAACCTTACGACGAATGCCACTGATGAATGTTGCCCAATCCTTAGGTATTTCGATTGTGATAGATGACTTTTTCTTAGCGCGTTCAATGGATGAGTGAACACTGTCACATTCCATGTGTGAATGTCCACTTACCATGAAGTTATGTGTGATACAGACGATTCGATTTTGCTCTATACATAAATTCATGAATGCCGAAAACATACTACAAATTACAGTATTGCAGTTTTGTCCGAAGCATCTGTCAGAGTAGCAGTTGATAAATTTAATGTTTTTCGGTAACTCTGTCAGGAACTTGAGCAGACATGATCCCACTTCTTGGGCACCTCGTCTAGATTGGCTTTCATCCCACAAATAACATCTAGCTTCGTTCCCGGACGAATTTGAAACAAATATTGTGAGATTATAGGTGTACATTTGTCGCAAATAGAACACCTCTCCACAATTCAAATTTGGTGTTGCCAAAGCCTTCTGTAAATCGAAGGAAATCGTACATGTATCGTCAGAATGTTTAGCTTTTTCAATGTCCGATCGCTTCTTGTCATACACGAACTGGGCTTTTTGGTGATGACTTTCAAGTTCTTCTTTGATAGACAAACTTTCGTTTTCTGTAGCTAGACGCAACCGAGTTTGAATTTGATCACAAGTATTGCAGGTATCGATTCGAGGTTTCCTAAACGAGAGATTCAGTGATCGGAATACTTTCCTATAGGTGTTGTAATGAACAACATGTGTTTTCAACTCCATGCACTGTTCTATGTATAGCTCATACATTTTTGCAACAGATAGGTCACTGCTTAGGAATTTTTTGGATGATCTTTCTCGGGAGTAGTGTGATTCGCTCGAAGGAAATGACATGATGTGTTGTTTGATTACATGAAGCTCGTGTTCTGTTAAGCAATATGCTTTGCGATTTTCAGCTCGCATATCATCGGGACAAATACCTCCGTTTGCTACAGTTTTCTCGGCCAAGTAGCGAACTTTTTTATCACCGATGTCTAGAGTGTTGAGGAACATAGTTTTGCACACACGGTTTTTTCCGTTCAACGCGGGGAAGTAATATACTCGTGTTGCAGTTCTGCGTGGATTAATTACCTTAAAGATCAAAATATATATATTTTAATCAATTTATTGTGGTAGCAATGATACACAGTGGGAAAAAGTGGCCATTTGCTGTTTTGTAGATTCTAAATTAATTCCCGTCCTTTTGCATTTTTTAAATATCAATTTTGTTACAACTTATTACGACTAAATAAGCATTTTTTTAATTGAAATTAACTGGGTAATTGAACTATTTTTGCTGAGTTAACATTAGGGTATCGCTTGTTCTTTCGAATCTTTTTGGTTATACTGAAGAGGCACACCAGACGCATGAAATAAGTACCCTTTTGAGTAGAAATTTTTAATAGGCAGACATTTAATACGTCTGATTATCTGAGATTGTGCTATACATACTTACACGGTTGCGGCTAGTTGGCTGGACGGTTACATGGCTGCCAATGAACTGGTTTTGGCCGGACGATGATAATTTCAATAAATTTTGCAAGATATTGTTCCGTAATTCGTCACTGTACTTAGAAAAGCATTTAAGCCGAGAGCACTGACAAGGTTTTTGTATGCCTCGTGCAGGGGCAAATGTGCCGTTCGTCTTCTGATACTTGAGTCCTCTCTCTTTACTTTTTTTTCTAATAACCCACGCAGGATCTTTCTTTGGATTCTTAGATTCTTGATGTTCTTCGTCAAAACCGCTGATAGACGCAGATTTAGTACACGACGATGGTATGATCAGTACTATTACAAAAATGATATTGAATTGAATACTAGGGCTGAATAAAAATTGCTTATTAAACCTTACCACCCTTTTCGTTATCCTTGCTTTCATCACAATCACTTTCTCCGCTGTTTTCATCAGATCTAATCAAGGTTTGATTAGCATATGTTTCAAAATACTGTGAAATAGCATGTTCAGTTAATCCTTCACTTCCATTGTCTTCTGAGTCACCATCGTGATCGACCATGTACTCCAGATTCAAACTTTCTCCTGGATTCCGATTAGTATTTTCGGTATTCTGTCCCCGTTGTTTCAGAGATTGGGTGTTTTCATGATTGTTTGAGCACCCCGGATTTGGACTAGCAGGTTCTGGTGAAACAGACCAAGAAGTTGAAGATTTTTCCTTCTGTTCGTTAGACTCCAAAAGCGGTTTTCGACTAGTGTGCTCAACAGTTGAAGTGGTTGAATCTCTTCGAAATTTCTTCACTTGCGAGAGGTCGAATAAGGTAGCAATGGCCGGTTTGCTTCTATCGTGAGATACATGTCCCTTCTCATTATCCTTGATCGATTTGTGATCCAAAAGGTGTGTCTGCTTGATACACGAAACAGACCGAGGAGGTGAAGTTTCTTCAGGATGCTCAACAGATATGAGCAGCTTCCTATGCTGATCATTTGAGATTTGCTTCTGTTTTACTGATTTACATAAATTTACAGCGTTCCCGGTTGAAAGCTTCATCGTAGTGTTTCTCTTGGGCATTACAAGATTCAGTGGGGAACTATCCTCCAATGTCAAATTTAAAGGATGATCGTTTTCCACCATTGATACCGATAGATCAAGTGCCGGTATCTGTCTTGGATCAGTAAAGATGATGCTACCCCTTCTTTTTATTGGCGTTGATGATACAATTTTTGCAATATCCTCGAGAAAAGTAGTGTTCGGAAAGTTGTCTACAAATTCTACTTCTTCGAAATTTGCTACCGTAGGAGTTTGGGTAACTGTGCCTTCCACTTCAGTACATTCTTCTGGGTCCTGAGAGGTTGATAAACCAGCGGCCACTAACAATAAAAAACAGTACATTAATATTTTTGTAGATACGGTCAATAAAAGCGATATTTACGAAGTAGTAAATCCATTCCCGTTGAATAGCTCATCTTGAATTCTGCAATTAACCTGCTCCAATCAGTGCGTTAGTCAACTACATTCTTTTTTATATAGCTTTTGTTTAGCTCAGCATCTCGTACCTTTTCGCTGGCCGTTATTTTGCGACAGTAATGTCAATATGTTGTTTTGGTTGTTTTTCAGCCGTTAACCTGTTCTGTGAATAGCGGAAACGAAACGAAAGTGGCATTTTTTGTCAATAACGATGAGAATGGCCAAGATGGAAGCATCTTATATTATGTGATCGAAAATTTTCGCAGAGTTGAAAAATTTTGCTCTTTATCCTATTGATGTATAAAATTCTATTGATCACACTTTGTTTCGCAGTTTTCACGATTATTCCAAAAAATTAAACCAAACATAATACATAAAAAAGCAAAGGGCTGGAAAGCCAATGGCAATGCATATACTTTTAAACCGCATGCTAAAGTAAAGGGCCGGAAAGCGAATCGATCAAAACAGCTTTTACGCCGTTTATTCAAAAACACTATACCGTTGTTTGTGATGTTTTTTTCAAATTGAGGACAAAATTAGCATAAAACTTGAGTAATTAGCATTCACTTAATGCAAAAAAACTAAAATCGAAATATTGGCTTTCCGGCCCTTATCATGAATTACTCGAGAAATCAACTAATTATGCTTCTATGACTACTCGTTTCTTGATACTCATTAGAGTTTGAGTTTCCAGAGCAGCTTTGTTAAAATCGCAAGTGATAATCAAACATCAAAAAGTCATTTTCAATTCAACCAAACTGATTATTTTGAAAAGCGTCAATCGCAGAGTCTTACTACCCTCTATTATCATAATAACAACTTGTAGTAATTGTAACCTATCGATCTGAGCCTAAAAAATTACACATCATGTTCTATATAAAAATAAAAACAAATATTGTTTCTTCATTTGATACTCAAAATCAACCCCACCTAGATGAAATTGAATATTGACATTGACAACAACACAGGCGATAATGAATATCAATCGACGAATGAATAAAATCAAAGAACGACTTCGAAACTCAGCTGTTGCTCTGGTCGAGGGAATACTGTCATTTCTAAATTCAAATTCACGAAGATAATTGGTCTGTCCGTTAAGGTTATCTTCATTTTCAGCTCATTTGAGAGCAGATGAATTGATTTTTACCGGCACTGGCTGAGAGTAGAGAAATAGTGATGGTCGGAGCACACGACACGAGAACACCACATGCTTTTAAACTTGTATGTTCGCATTCATGAAATAGAATCTCTTCAGGTTAAGCCTGAACCAACAACAGAATAGGGCTTATCAGCATTTATAAACAATGCCTTTTCTTACCTGTTTATGCTGTTGGCCAGCGTGGTGACCTCACGCTTTGCGAAAAAAAACGGACAAATGCTGTTAGGCCCTATCCTATTGTTTATCCAAAAGCATTCGCACACAAAGCAGTATCGCATAGTGTTGCAGTCATTCCGATCTTGTACAAGATACATATAGCTTATTCGACTAGTATCGATTGCTCACCCCCTACTCCTGTTTTCGAACGAGTCGGAACCGCCACAAAAAAAGTTTGTGATCCCGGCTCGTTTGAGAACGGGAATAGTTTCTTCACGAGTAGGAAAACATTAAACGTATCTTCGCAGTACACCATAACCATCATTGGATTCCAGCTTGGTTGAATACGAAGAAATGAATGATACGACGTCACGTCACGTTGGATCATTCATAAAAGTACCGCGGAATAAAATACCCCAATAAGGGTAATTGCTAGCCTATAGGAAGAGAAATTGCAACCCGCCAAACCGAGATCAGGGAAGATACGGTCCGCTACTAGAATGTACTAAGGACAATTTCAGCTGTATTTGACGCGTACCAACACCGCACAACAAGAGGACAAGTAGCATCAACAGTTATCCAGATATTTGATTGGTATGGGACAGCAGATGAGTTGTCAAAATTGATGACTCGGGTGATAGAAACGCTTAGTGGATGGAAGAAAAAATCGTGATTTTTAAGAATTTCGAGGATGATGCAGTACAATATATTCAAACGCAAGAGATGAAACAAAGATTTCTCAAAGACTGTTTCGCTAGCGTTAAATGTTTCAGTCAATCCCATCGGGGTTTTAGAAGAATCCCTGAGCCCCCCTGAACAATAGGACTCGAAAATCAACCATTTTAAACCCTTTTTTTTTTATTGGCTTTTATTTTGTAAAAAAAATACTATTTATATTCACTTCTCGTTAGCCTAAAAATTCGCATGGGATTAGGTATTACAAAATTTTCGCGAGTCCGGCAAGGAAAACGAAAACAGAACTACCTCGAACCTATGTGTGTCACGTGAAGCATATACCTTCTATCAGTTTCCAGCTGTTTCTATTTCCTTATTTACAAGGCAATTAATTTGCAGTAACTAATAACTATACCATTTCAACGTTATTTTTTAACTTCTAGTTTATGTTGTATCTCGTTTTCTCGTTTTATTCGCGCATCAGCAGAACAAGCAGCTTACACGGGAACAAGCAGCTGCTGAGCTTAAACCTAGGTTTTTTATATGTCGCATTTTACCATCTTTTGATGCATGATATTGTTTTATTTTTGCTTTTTCAGTTGTTTCGCTCGCGATAACGTATGCCAAGGCGTTTTCGGGAGGGATTTTCGAGGATATGATAAGGAGCTTCACTTCAGTTAAAGCTTCTCTGTTCATGAACGAAAGTGAAATGTAGAACAGATATACACACATAATGGATTAAGACAGCCGATGATGCTAGTCATGATTGCACGTGGAGGTCGTGGAGGTACCTAAACTTGTGGTTGTAAGTTATTTCCTTGGAAACGAAATCTTTTTCTAAAAAGCACACTACTTTTCATTTCAACCGCTAGCAGCTAAAAAGAAATGCTTCGCTTTCCACTTCTAGCCACTCTAATAGATGATCTGACTCGTCGATCGGTTACTGCCCATTGCATTGGATGTGATTGCTTCCTCCAGGTTTGAATCCAGCTTCCTGTATGCTGCAGTATGTTTCCTGCCCTTGTTGAAACCCCCTCGCCCAGAAGTGGTTCTGCGGCCTTCCAGCAGTAGGGCCAAAAGTTTTGACTTGTTGTGATATGCCACGTAGCACAAGATGCACACGAACATCATAAACAGAAAGTACAGGAAAAAGTTTGAATCATCTTGGTCGAAAAAGGGGTCCACCTGTTCGACTCTTTCCATCTGTACCGCAGAATCCGGTTTTTGATCCTCAGCTGTGCCTTCTGAATCTGTTTTCTTCATACCAAACGACTCCTCTTGCAATTTTGGCTGTACATTCTCAGGGGTTTCCTGCGGTTCGTCTACTTGCGGATCCGTATCATACATCGTATCATCGTCCGTATCGCCGTCGTCCTGAGCAATATTGGATGGACTGTTTCCATTCATATCTTTTAAGTTCTCTTGATTCCGCAGTTCATTGATGTCTTGGTTGTCATCTCCATCGCCAATGTTTTTATCAGCGTCGGATATTTCCGGTTTAGTAGGTTCAGATGGCAAGGAAGCAGCTGCGTCAGCAATCACATTCTTGGGGACAACAATGGGTGGGTCGGATGACCCCTTCGACAGATTCGTCTCAGCATTTTTGAGGGATGAAACTTTAGCGGTATTTCCTGGTAATGTAATGTTTCGCTGTGCTGCAGCAACAGGATGTGAAGGATTTATTTTGGCTAGTTGAGGATTAAATTCGCATTAGTGTGATAGCAGGAAAAATAACTTTTTAGAACTTACCTTGATCATGTTCCACTGCCTGCCCGCTGCCAATGGGTATCTGCGGTTGTATTAACACATTTGCAGCTTGCTTTACCGGATCTTCACTTTCCGCTTCGGATTGCAGTTCTTTCTTAAATCCCCACAACAGCGCCTGGCAAATCGGTTTCACATACATCGACTCCTCATCTTCGTCGAACGGCACACACCATTTTTCGCAAACGCGACGTTTCTCCAGGCTGCTTACGGCGAACCTTTTCGGATGCTTCTGTCTCATGGCTTGCAGCAGTGGAAATAAATTGTCACAAAAACGTTCTCCATCTGCCTGTTCGGTGATAATTTCATTTACATCGGTGGCCGTCACTGGATGTTGTTTCTGTTGGTTTAAGACAGTCGTAAGGTTACGATACAGCTGACAGACTTTCTCTGTTGCCTCATCCTTCTTGCAATCCGTCAGGAATGTCAATTTGCTTTCGTCCAGCAGGTCGTTTGTGGCGGATTGAACTTGAGAATCTCCCGAAGCGGACGGATTCGACAGTACGGGTGCTGGCGCTTGAATTGTTGCATTCGGAACGACTCCCAAAGAGGCACACCGGACATCAAGGACATGATGAGCAAGCAACGATGCAACGACGAGCACTAATTTCAAGGATAAATAGTGGAACGGCATTTTGTTTTCTTGCTGTTGTATTGGATTAATGTAGGGGATGTTCCCGTTATTTTATGTATGACTAACACTGGTGGTTGATTAAGCAGGATTTACACCGTTTGCCGATAAGATAATAAGAGCTATTATCTTATTCTGACGCCTTTGCACTCGTAGGTTGACTGGCTGGCATGGTGTGGAAAAATTTATAAGATCTTTTTTTTAACTTTTCTGCAATCAACTGCGGAGAACCTTCGATGTCCACTTGAATAACACAATTTTTCCAACACTATTTTCCTGCTTTGGTTTTGACAACGTCAACACAAAAAAAAAATTCGCGTATCCCCAAGTACGTCCGGGCGGGGGTAAATTTTTTGTTGGCCCCCCCGCACTTTTGTTACTGTGTCGAACAGAGGCAATGAGGTCTATACAGGTGGCGAAGAGCATGGTGTTTGTCGGTATTAGTAACGAAAAATGAGTAAACAATCCATGATTTCGGGTAGTGACGTAGAACTCCAAAAACAAGCGAATGATAACAAAGCAAGTTAGGTTTTTGTCCGCATCCTTTTAGTGCACAAGAAGGCATTTTTCAGCCGAAACCTTTTAAAAACTACACCAATTACCGAAAATAAACATTCCACCTTGTGATTTGCTGCTCTTGTAAATTGATGTTTTTGGAGATCTACGTCACGCATGTTTACAAAAAACAGGCTGTGCATCATCTCACGAACACAATGACAGTATTTTGCATTACATTAATACAACTTAACCACTTCTTCTCCACCTGTATAGACCTCATTGGAAAAATAAAATACAAAAGTTCGTTATGGAGTAGTTTGTGACCTAAGCCAATTTTGATAAATTATATTTAGCAAAAATTCGGTCCAATTCATATTATGTTGTGTATAATTTATATTGAGGAGTACCCAAGCTATAATTCCGTGAAAAAAACATCAGTTTTGTTTATATTGTTACTTAAGACCTATTGAAAATTTGCTCTAGAATGAATCTTTTGACGTTTGGTTGTATAAGAGATGTTACACTGAACCCAAACATCATCTCAAGATCGTCTGAAAAGCAATTCGATTGCGCCCTTTAGGCCAGTATCGACCTAAAAAGTAAAGAGGTTGCGGAATTTTGACAATTGAACTGCATGGAACGAAATGTCACCTTCACTTACGGAATAATCGAGCGAAATATTTTTCCGAAAGTAAAAGTGACAGCTCCTATTAGTTTGCGTGGAAACCTTACAAATTCCAATTTTATTATTCGTTCTTTTCAGGTCGGTACTGCTGCAGAAATTTCTTTTCGATTCTTTACTTTTCCGTTTCAGTAAACGGAATTTAACATGGGTTTGGGATAGAAAAAGAAATTTCTTTTGAACAGACGGCATACCACCTGTGTTAAAACGATGTTTGGATACACTGGCAAACCCGCTAGCGTCTGTATTCTCGTCATCCCTCGCTTCTGGTGTATTTCCGGACTGCTGGAAACAGTCATATGTTTTTCCAGTGTTTAAGACGGGCTGCAAGAGAAATGTTGCGAATTACCGAGGAATAGCTGCACTGAGCTCTACTTCCAAGCTCTTTGAGCTGATAGTTCTTCGTAAGATGTTTCTCCACTTCGCCCATTATATTTCGCCAGACCAGCACGGTTTTATCCCTTAACGCTCGACGACAACCAATTTGACCTGCTTTACTTCGTACGTGATTCGCCAAATCGAAACCGGTCAACAAGTAGATGCTATTTCCATCGACTTATCCGCAGCGTTTGATAAAAGGAATCATCAAATTGCGGTTGCTAAATTTGACAAACTAGGCATGAATGACAGTCAGATTCTCTGGATCCGATCTTTTCTGACCGGACGACGAATGTCCGTCAGAATGAAGACCACGTTTCATCTCCATTCGTGGTCTGGTCTGGCGTTCTCCAAGGCAGCTATCTCGGGCCATTTCTATTTCTGCTGTAAATGAATGATGTTAATTTCATCCTGGATTGCCTGAAACTCTTGTATGCCGACGATTTAAAGCATTTTTAGACCCTCACGAATCCGGAGGACGCATCTTTTTTGCAACAACAGTTAGAAACCTTTGCTGAATGGTGTCGTATCAACCGAATGTCACTTAATGTGTCCAAATGTTCGGTAATTTCCTTTGGCCGCAGACGCTTCCTTTTCCAATTTGACTATGGCTTGGCGGGTGATACTACGATAAAGGACTTGGGGATCCCAATCGACTCTAAATTTACCTTCGAGGATCACGTGGGGTACGTTGTGCCAAAAGCTTCGTCGCAGCTGGGCCTCTTGTTCCGCTTTGGCAAAAAGTTCAAGGATGTTAATTGCCTGAAGGCTATATACAGCGCAATTGTACGCCCTATCCTTGAATACTCGTCCGTCGTGTGGTCTCCATATTATCAGAACGAAACTCAACGCATAGAAGCCGGTCAACGTAAATTCATCCGATTCGCCCTTCGTCACCTCAGATGGAGGGATCCAATCAATTTGCCAAGTTATACAAGTCGCTGCAAGCTCATTCACCTGAAACCACTCGAGTCAAGACGCAACATGGCAAAGGCATGCTTCATCGGGGATATTCTTCAAGGCAAGATTGATTGTGCATCGCTGCTCAGCCTGCTGGATATTAACATTCGTTACCGAAACCTTCGAACAGATCTGTTTCTTAGCTGTCCCCCTGCACGAACCAATTATGGCTTCAATGAACCTATGCGATGCATGTCCCGTATTTTTAACAGGTGCTACCATGTGTTTGATTTTAATGTGTCACGAGAAACGAACAAATGTGCTTTGTGACGTTTTTTATATTAGTCAATATTTGCTAGGGTTTAAAATGTTATGCTTGTATGTTAGTTTTAAGTTAAACACGACTGTCATTGGGGTGGGTATTTCACCTGTTGACGAATAATAATAACAAATGATAATAATAAAAGCGGTTTTAGGTATTCTCATCTTAGCCTCCGGCTGATTTAAAGCTCTGGACGCACGGTTTAATACACCACTGCGTTCCTGGTGGTTGGAACAAAACATGTTTGACAGGCATTTGTTGATGTTTCATTGACGAAAAAATTGGTGAAAAGTAGCGTTTCTCGATTGATCGACGCATCTAGAAATTACGGATCATGGAACTTGAGGAAAGAAAATTAATTGTGCACAAACATCTAGAGAATCCTTCGTGGTCTGCCTAAAAAATAGCAAAAGTGTTAAAATTCCCAAAGTCAACGTTGTGCCTTGTAATCAAACGTTACAAGGATACTCTGAGTGTGGATAGAGCACAGCGCATCCATCGTAAAAGTGGCACTAGAGACAAAGAGCTGAGGAGAAAGGTGTTGAGGAACGTGAAAGGCATCCCAAGTGTCTCCATACGTGATTTGGCAAAGAAATACGATTCCAACTTTTCCACCGTGCGTAACATCCTTTCTAAAGAAAGAGATAAGTATTTTTGTGCCAGTAAACATCCGAATCGCTCCCTAAAACAAAATTTAGTGGCCAAAAAGCGAGCACGATTACTATACGAACGAGTTTTGACGAAATTTGATGGCCGTATTTTAATGGATGACGGAACATATGTCCAAATGGATTATAAACAAATCCCCGGACGAAAATTTTACCTGGCAACTGGTCGTGGGGATGTCCCTCCCAGCTATAAATTTATTTTTGCTGATAAGTTTGCTCGAAAACCAATGATATGGCAAGGAATCTGCAGTTGTGGCCTTAAAACCAAGGTTTTCATCACATCTCAAACAATGACGTTGAAGGTTTACATTAAAGAGGGTCTGAAAAAGCGAATTTTACTCTTCATTCGACAACACAAGACCAACGTTATGTTTTGGCTGGATCTAACCAGCTGCCACTACTCTAAGGAGGTACTAGAATGGTATGCGGCAAACAATGTTAATTTCGTCGCCAAAGAGATTAATCCTCCGAATTGCCCTGAGTTCAGACCGATCGAAAAATATTGGGCAATTGTTAAGCGAAAACTTCGAGGATGCGGTACAGAAGTGACAAATGCACAAAAAGTGCGTTTAAAGTGGAATAAGTTCGCCGGTACAGTGTCACCAGCGACTGTGCAGATCATGATGGCATCGATCACAAGTAAAGTACGACAGTTCGTTCGAAACGGTAAAATGTAATAACTTTTTATAAATCGTTTAAAAGCTGAATAAATACCCTTTTGTTTCACGTTTTGATCAACCGTGTATGTTGTTTAATTCTTGAGTTATGATCACTTGAATGCGCCCATCTTTGAATTGGGCTTTAACAAACAACGAGAGAACGGCATAAGCATAAAAAAAGATCTTGCCCTCCGTTTACGGAGGAGTGCTCATTCGAAAGGACACGTTATTAATTTTTGAAAAGGACAATGAAATGAAAAAAAAAGAGCCAACTGTTCCATCTTTCCATTCGTCTTTGCTATAGCCCAGTTAGCGAGCGCCCAGTTGCTGTATATAGTTAACTTTTTAGTTCAGCGAACTTTGTTCGATATTAACGTCCTTCGGGGTCCAAAGTAGCCGCGATTGCCAGACATAATGCGCCTCTGTATTTCTCTGCTGGTGTCGTTATCGGCGGTCACCAATGAGACCAGATACACGAATTCGTCTACTACCTCAATTTCATCATCGTCGATCTGAACTCGTGGTGGGAGGCTATCATTGTCTTCTCGTGAGCCTCTTCCCTTCGATATTAAAAAATTTACCATAGCCTAAAAAAATAAAGGAAATAATGTGGACAAAGTTTGAACTGTTTTCATCAATTGGTTTGGACCACAGCTGGCGTCAAAGTTGACGCACCAACATGAGTATTTCCCTTTTTCACCCGATATTGACCTTGCTGAAATAGGTAGAGCAGGTGTATGATAGCTGCCCGCAGCGAGACGTAAAAGTCGTCATTGGTGACATGAACGCTCAGGTAGGACGGGAGGCAATGTACAGACCGGTAATGGGGCCTAACAGCCTACATACCGTATCGAACGATAATGGCCAACGATGCGTGAACTTTGCGGCCTTCCGTGTTTTAGTAGTCCGAAGTACCTTCTTCCCCAGTAAAGACATCCACAAAGCCGCTTGGAGATCACCTGACCAACGAACAGAGAATCAAATCGACCATGTTCTAATCGACCAAAAATTCTTCTCCGATATCATCAACGTTCGCACTTACCGCAGCGCAGGCCATAGACTCGGACCATTACCTGGTTGCAGTATGTATGCGCTCAAAACTCTCGACGATGTACAACACGCGTCGATTTCCCCCTCTCTCCTCCCCCCCCTCCTCCCCCTCCTCTCTTTCCCCTCCTCCCTTCTTTTCCTTTTCTCCCCGTCTCCCCTCCTGCTATCCCGCCTTCTATTCTTCGAGCCCGGACACCCAGTGACACTTACCATTTTACACACCCTTCTACTTAACTCCCCTATACCACCTTATTCACTATCCTTCTCCGGGTTTTTTTTAAACGGGATGGAAAATCTGCAAACAGACTCCTGAAGAACTCAGGGTGTGGGGATGAGGGCGCCAACTCCTCGACCCACTAAAAACCCACCCGTGCCTCCAGCCCCGGCCCTCCCCGGAACCACCTTTCGGTATTACTTCAGGGAGGGGGCTAGTGTGCTTTACGCACCCACTATGTCTAACTACATAGGTCTTTAGTAGTTAGCTTCACCGACCTGACGCTGATTCGATCGAGATGCTCCTGATCCAAGCAGGGTTCGGGACGTCCGCGCCAGATCGTCCGCGATCTCCCTGCCCGACCACTTACGGTACCTGCCGAACCGCGCGTCACATGGTCCTTCCTCCGATCGAGAAAGCCAGGGCCAGGACCGGGGTAGGAACGTCTGGGGGTGGCTACCCCAGGGTCGTCCCTGTTCCCATGTCACGACCGCTTACGGCTTCCTGCCGGATCCTGCGCCATATGGCGCCTCCTCCGTTGTAGTTCGTTTAGCCGTTAAGGGGAGCTTAACGTTTCCAGGAGTGCACCGCGGGGAGGCGAAACTACTTCCACCCCTCCCCCTTACTCCCCCCCCCCCCCCCTCCATTACCAAGATTTGGGAGGAGAAATGTTTACCGGAGGATTGGATGGAAGGAATAGTGTGTCCCATCTATAAAAAGGGCGACAAGCTGGATTGCTGCAATTATCATGCGATCACGCTACTGAGCGCCGCCTACAAGTTGTCGCGAATACAACGTGCCCACACACCATCTATTTATCGACTTCAAATCAGCGTATGATACATCGATCGAGACCAGCTATGGCAAATCATGCACGAATATGGATTTCCAGAAAAAACTGACGCGGTTGATCAAAGCAACGATGGATCGAGTGATGTGTGTCATCCGAGTATCAGGGACGCTCTCGAGATTGTCGTGTTTGTTGTTTAACATTGCATTGGAGGGTGTGATTCGAAGAGCTGGGATAGACACGAGTGGCACGATCTTCAGGAAGTTTGTCCAACTATTTGCTTCGCCGACGACGTTGATATCGTAGCACGTAACTTTGAGACGAAGGCGGAAACGTACATCAGACTTAAGGCTGAAGCTGGTAGGATTGGGCTTGTGATTAATGCGTTGAAAACAAAATACATGAAGGAAGAGGCTCACGAGAAGAAAATGTTAGCCTCCTAGCTCAAGTTCAGATCGACGGTGATGAAATCGAGGTAGTAGACGAATTCGTGTATCTGGGCTCATTGGTGACCGCCGATAACGACACCAGCAGAGAAATACAAAGGCGCATTATGGCTGGCAATCGTGCCTACTTTGGACTCCGAAGGACGCTAAGATCGAACAAAGTTCGCCGAACCACAAAGTTGACCATCTACAAGACATTAATTAGACCGGTAGTTCTCTACGGCCACGAAACATGGACATTGCTAGTGGAGGACCAACGCGCCCTTAGAGTCTTAGAACGGAAGGTGCTGCGTACGATCTACGGTGCAGATGGAAAACGGAACGTGGAGGAGGCGAATGAACCACGAATTGCACCAGTTGCTGGGAGAACCTCCCATCGTACACATCGCAAAAATCGGTCGACTACGATGGGCTGGGCATGTCGTAAGAATGTCGGACGACAGCCCTGTGAAAATGGTTCTCGAAAACGAACCGACAGGTACAAGAAGAAGAGGCGCCCAACGAGCAAGGTGGATCGATCAAGTAGAAGGCGAGCTGCGGACCCTCCGCAGACAGCGAGGCTGGCGAGGTACAGCCATGGACCGATTACAATGGAAACAACTTCTGTGTACAGCAGAGGCCATACCGGCCTTAGTCTGATTGGTAAGGTAAGTAAGGCAATCGTTGGATCAAGCATTTTTAATGGTCGTTTTGACCAAGATCATAGTTGGTTCAAAATCACTATACTGCAATAGTTATCCTAACCCCCAATAATGGTAAAATTGACTATCAAATTCGTCTCTGTCTATGAGTGACTCCACTTTTGACGAAAGTGAGTCAAAAACGATTCAAAATTGAGTTAAAGTGTCCCGCCGTGTACTTGCAATTGACTCAGACACTATTGAGCAAATTACAAGACCTCTCTCCTACCCACAATGTGCCACGATCAACAAGGCACAGCAGCGCGCTTACGAAGATATTCATGTTATATATTAAAGGATGTGATATGCTACGTACGGCCATGTTTTGATCTTTGAATATCGAATTTCCTCACTTTTTATTGTTGCAACAAATGCCATAAAATACTTTTTCCTCATTGTGTGTTGCTGTTTGTATTTCTCTTCCTGTTTGCTTATCAGTAAATTATTTTTCCTTTTTACAAACTCTACTTGTGACGTATGTCTTCACCCACACGATGCATCTAGCCTGTCTGCTACTAGTTGAAACTTCAAAAAGTATACCTACTCTTCTAAATCCTTAGCATCAGACGTATTTATTAGCATTACTACCTAAAACTAGTCTCTTCATATAAATTGTTGCTCGACTGCTACCACAACACCTCTGTCCATATACCCTCAGATGGATCAGCATGGTGCTACTGTTAGAACACGCGTAGTAAGCAGTTTTGATCATCACTAGTCCCATCCTCGAGTGAATCGAGAATTCTCTCACCAATATAAAAAAAAATAATACAACTTCCCATCAACCCCCGCCGGGAGTAGCCGTTTGTCACTAGTTTTGATTCTTCGATAAAATCATTCGTTTTCTGTCTGCTGGTGTCGTCTTTGCACCTTGACTTGTTCGATCATCAGAGGCCATTTCCATCATCACATCTTCCTTCTATACAAATTAGAGCAAATGGGAGAAGGGAACCTAAAACACATACACGCTCACGTGAAACCTCTGTCCTCCACTTATGTTTTTAGCACTCTAATATCTATTGATCACATTAAATTTAAAATTGCGTTTCTTCGGCAAACCGTTTTCCATAGCTCCACACATTCACATTGGACTCGATGCAGGAGGTTACAATTGTAAAGACATGGCTGTTGTTTGCCTTTATATTGAACTAAAGATTAAAGATTTAGATGAATAGAAGTAGCACTGTGTAACGCCAAAACGAAAATGTGACTTATGTGGTTGAAAATGGGATGAGTATTCAATTGAAACTGCTGGTTATCATAGGACTTATCGTTACGAGTACGTGTCGTAGTATTTAGAAAAGAACAAAACCAAACACTGCCTACAGTAATTTGAATCCAACCTTTTTTTTTTTTTAATAATTTGAACACACAATGTAAATGTTATAATAAAAATTTAAACGTCAATTTAAGCTAACGCATTCAAAACGAGGAACTCCCAAGATGTTCCATTCACGATCCAACGTAGCAGCAAAATAACATGTCCCAATTTGTGAGGAAAGAGGAGGAATTATTCCAACGGTACAGTAGGTATATAAATATAACGATATAAGATGGCTTTCAAACTGTTCACACATTTTATGTGGAGTCTAAAAATTCAGTCGCAAACGTAGAAGTGATGTCGAGACATTTCATTCCCACGCACCAATTTATCCGGAACAGTGGGAGATCGAGCCCTAAAATTCCTGTTTTCCTACCAATTCAGTCACTCTTTTTCCACTTATTCCTGTAAAATTTAGCCCTTGTGTCCAAACTTCAAAATAGGAAAACTCTGCTTTTCACACGATTTTGATTCAAATTTCTCCGGCGCATTTTCACATAACTAATCAATAATTCTACCTCACTTCTTCCTGCCTACCTGCGGATCGAATTCTCTCGCCTTCTACTTATTATAGCATGACAATCATCTTTGTTTACAATATTTTGCTGGTATAGGTATTTATAATTAGTTAATAGTTACTTGCTTCTGTTGTTTTGTTGTTATTTTTTTTAGTTTTTCTGTTTTGTTTGTTGGTTTATATACAACTATCGGGATGTTGGCTTTGCTTACGCTTAGTCTTAGGTTCCTTCGGGTGCTCTATCGACGGCCGTCGCGGGTTACCTAACGTTACTAATGCACTTGCTACGGCGAGGCCTGCCGATTGACCAGGAGGAGAGTGTTGGAGGCCACCTTTAAGAAAGAAACAAAAAAGGAAGAAACAAAAGCAGAGAAAAATCATAGCACCTAGTTGCGAGTCACGCACAACATGAGGTATGTGACAGGTGATTGGAAAATTCGTAGTATCAACATCGGAGATCAGTAGGACAGACAACTAACAGCGAATTTGTTTTTGATCCAGTTTCAAACTGGGCCGGGTATCAAATTGGATTTGTCTATGTTTTGGCAAACGTCAGCTTTTTTTGTATGTGTTTCTGAAACCTACACGGTCCACACATATTTACTGGCCAAAATCCATAGAAAACTCCACATAATGCTGATGTGTTCACACATGAACAGAACCCTCTGAGAAATACAAATGAAGTTTATGTGGCAAATGAAAAGTATGTGTGGCCACACATAGTGGTTATTTGTACACATTGAAGGTATGTCTGGTTACAAATAGCTATCATTTGTTGATCGCATTGCAAAAATTCATCCAAAATATCCCATAATTTTCCTTTTTTTTTCTCCCCCCCCCCCCCCCACAAACAAAAATAATATATAAAAAAGAAACCCCCACCCCCCCCCCCCCCGCCGCGCGCGCCCTCCCCCCCCCCCGCTTTCCGTGGTCTGGGGGACTCTTTCCGCGTCATGACCATAGATTTGTCCCATGACCAGCGTTCCAGTATCCCAGACCATAACGCTGTCATGGCGATGGAAAGATGGTCGGCAAACACACCGAACATCCACAATAACGTGGGCGATGGCAGCGGCACCGCGGAGGACGGGGCCGACGCGGCGGTTACGAATGACGAACTCATTGTGATAGCAAAGTCGCTCAAAGTGGTACCAGGACCTGATGGTATCCCGACCCTGGCCATCAAGAGGGCCATTTTGCTGGCTCCCGAAATGTTTAGGGTAGTAATGCAAAGATGTCTGGACGAGGGCGTCTTCCCAGATGCCTGGAAGCGACAGAATCTTGTATTACTGCCAAACACAGGGAAGCCACCAGGTGATCCATCGGCGTACAGACCGATATGCTTGTTGGATACGACGAGTAAGGTGCTTGAGAGGATAACCTCAACAAGCTGTCGAAGTACACGGAGGGTACAGGCGGTCTGTCAAATAACCAGTTGGGCTTCCGAAAAGGCAAGTGGATGCCATTCAGACGAGATAGCACTCCAGCGTAAGAGGCGGGAAGTCCACTACATACTATGCAGTGGTCACCCTTGACGTGAGAATGAATGAAAGCGCTGGGAGGCTATTACCTACTCGCTACAACGCCTCCAGGTTCCTGGGTACCTGTACAGGTTTCTGGGAAACTACTCCTTCAGAAGCGTGTACTGGTTTATAACGCAGAAGCGGGTTAGGAATGTTGCCAAATCGCCTCAAGAGTTCGGCAAGGTTCTATACTGGGCCCGGTGCTTTGTAACACAATGTATGACGAAGTGTTGAGATTAAAGTTCCCTAACGGGGTAAAGATTGTCGGTTTCGCGGACGAAATCACCCACTGAGGTGAGGTCTATGAAGAATCCATAGAAGAGGTGGAGTTAACGGCCACTCACTCTATTGCCCTTGTAGAGGGATAGATGCGCTCCAGGAAACTGGAGCCAGCCCATCATAAAACAGAGGTTACTGTGGTCAATAACAGGAAATTGGATCAACAGGCGACGATTACTGCGGGTAAATTCCCCCACCGCCCCCACGCGGCGCCCCCCACCCCCCCCCACACCACACAGAAACCCCCCCCACCAGCACCCCCCCCCCACACACACCATCACCCCCCACACCCACCCCCGCCCGCGGGGGGAGAGAGACTAGTGTTGCCCCGTCCCTACTCAGGTATGGCGGGCCGACGTGGAGCCCCCCAATATGAACCAAGAGCTACCTAGGTAAGCTGGATAGTACGCACAGACTAATGTGCCTGACAGTGGCCAGCGCGTACCGCACCGTGTCATGCGACAAAGTCTGCGTCATAGCAGGTACGATGCCCATTGGTATCATCATAAAAGAGGGCGTAGAGTGCTTCGATCAACGTGGCACAAGAGGTATACGAAAGACCACTAGGGTTACATCTATGGTCAAATGGCAACGCGAATAGAACAACTCCACAAAAGGGTCGGTGGTCCTATCGACTAATTTCGGAATTATCCGGATGGGTCTGTCGGCACGTGAAGTCTTCCACGTGTCCCGGGTGCGCGAACGCAGAGGAATTCATAGAACATGTGTTCTTCTTCGCATGTCCTAGCTTCGACGACGCGAGAAACGGCATGATGGCCGTGAACGGTTGGGACACGTCTCCGGATAATCTTGTCCAGAGGAAGTGCCAAGACCGGGGCATCTGGAACGCCATAAGCGCAATGGCCTCCCAGATTGCTCCAAGACAGATGGCGCAACGACCAGTGGCAGGTCAGAAGGGATAAGCCAACTACTAAAGTCCAAGGTCCATTAATTATGTAACGCAGTAAGGGGGGATTTACAATATCATTTCAGAGAGAATGCAATGGGGCCTAAAATTTACCCAGTCTTGGTGTATTCGGGAGGGCCTTAGCATAAATCCATCAAAAGTAGTAATTGTACCTTTCACTAGGAAAAGGAAGTTTAGTCTAAAAGCGTTTCAGCTAGGAGGATTAAAGATTCATCTTAGTGAACAGGTTAAATACTTACGAGTGATACTGGATGCCAAACTGAACTGGAATGCTCATGTTGAGTGTGTGATCTGCAAGGCAACCAGTGCTTTTTGGATATGTTCAAAATCATGTGGCAGAAAATGGGGTCTAAGACCAAAAATGATAATGTGGATTTATGCATCCATAATTCGTCCAAAACTAACGTATGCTTCGCTTGTGTGGAGGCTAAAAACAAAAGAGCCTTCTGCAGAGAAAAAGCTGGAGATACTTCAACGATTAGTATCTATTGCTATAACGGGAGCGATGCGCAGCACTCCATCAAAATCGTTAGATGCCGTTCTAAATCTGCTGCCTTTGCACGAATACGTGCAATTAGAAGCGGAAAAGAGTATGCTTAGACTCAAACGGTTGAAAACTTTCAAATCTGGTGACTTAGTCGGTCGATCCGAGCATTTCACAAAGCTTTCAAAATGGGCCAGTGATATATTGGAATGGAGACTGGATGAAACCTGTGGAAAACCATGACATCCATTACAACACATGTGAGATGTCACGTATAGATTGGGAAGTCGGAGGTCCCACTGTTCCCATAATCTTCACTTTTTTCTTTGCTCATGGTTCCATAAAATGCTTCTTCACAGTCTTTTCTTCTCTCCGCCCTTTTTTTAAAATGGCTCTTCCACAGTTATTAATTAAGAGCTTTCGATGCCAAGTACCATTTTTGGCAGCGGTAGAATGTGGCAAATAATCATACGCTATGCCGAGGGAACACGAAAACGCCGGGAGCAGGAACCTGGTATTGCTTTGTAGCTGCGCCTTTACCGACTGAGCGGGGGCCCCCGCCTGCCGCTCCCTGGTAGAAATCTCCGAGTGGCGATGGGAAACGCACCCAACGGTCTTCCAGGCGGAGATTTTTGCTATAATAAAATGTGTTAACGTTTGCCTGAAGAGGAAATATACACATGCTAATATATGTGTATTTTTACAGACAATCAAGCGGCACTCAAAATGTTGAGTAATTATAAATGTACATCAAAACTTGTCTGGGAATGCATTTTTTCACTGCAAAAGGTGTGCCAAGAGAACTCCGTAAATTTATTCTGGGTTCCGGAACACTGTTGCATTGAAGGCAATGAAAGGGCAGACGAGCTTGCTAAACAAGGGTCAAATGCACAGTTTATTGGCCCAGAACCATTCTGCGGTATATCATACTGTGCCATAAAAATGGAATTGAAATCTTGGGAAGAACAAAGGGTGATGACCATCTGGTTGGTTACCACAAAGTGTGTTCAATCGAAAAGGTTTATAACTCCAAATGTTACAATCAGTAAAAAGCTTTGGAGCTCAATAAAAGAGTTCTTTGTACCTATACTGGCCTAGTAACCGGACATTGCCCGAGTAGATATCATTTGAAAAACATTGGCCTGGTTCAGAATGATACCTGCCGTTTCTGTAACATGGAACGCGAAATCCTCGGAACATCTGCTCTGCAGTTGTGATGCTTTGTACAAGAGCAGACTAAAATTTCTGTACAGAGGCTTGATGCAACCAGAAGAAATTGGGATTGCGAATCCTGGAAAGGTGGTGGGTTTTGGAAACTCGATTTTGCCTGACTGGGAGACGCGTCTTAGGCTGATCACTAGACAAATGGTGATTGAGTTTTAAGATGCGAATAGTAATAGTAAACAGGGGTATACCACAAAAGTTCAGTTCAGTGGACGCAGTGGTTCTACGCCCCAACAAAACAAAAAGGCTACAAAAACACAAGGAGAAGGGAAAAAGCACTTTTGCGATATAACGGTCCCAGTAGAAAACGCGGCGCTACGGGGGGGGTTTGTAGGGGGTCGGGGGCGTGGCCCCGCCCGCCCCCTGCGTCGTTCATCAGGAGTCTGGTTCCAGATTTTCCTTCCCGTACAAAAAAAAAAAAAAAAAAAAACTTGGGACGCTCTTCATGACCACCATGAGAAGGCGACGCTTCTTTCAACCGCCGAAATCAAGATGACGAAGGATTGACTTTAAGCGATTTGAAACCGCCATTTGCCACCACGAAGATGATCGAGACGACACAATCCGTTTTAGTCATTTTGTCATTAAGCTTACTTACCTTACCAATCAGACTAAGGCCGTTGTGGCCTCTGCTGTACACAGAAGTTGTTTCCATTGTAATCGGTCCATGGCTGTACCTCGCCAGCTTCGTTGTCTGCGGAGGGTCCGCAGGTCGCCTTCTACTTGATCAACCACCTTGCTCATTGCGCGCCTGTTCTTCTTGTACCTGTCGGTTCGTTTTCGAGAACCATTTTCACAGGGCTGTCGTCCGACATTCTTACGACATGCCCAGCCCATCGTAGTCGACCGATTTTTGCGATGTGTACGATGGGAGGTTCTCCCAGCAACTGCTGCAATTCGTGGTTCATTCGCCTCCTCCACGTTCCGTCTTCCATCTGCACTCCACCGTAGATCGTACGCAGCACCTTCCGTTCAAAGACTCCAAGGTCCTCCACTAGCAATGTCCATGTTTCGTGGCCGTAGAGAACTACCGGCCTAATTAATGTCTTGTAGATGGTCAACTTTGTGGTTCGGCGAACTTTGTAATTAAGCAGAAACTGCCAAATTCTTGCACTACAATGCGACTTTGCATCATTAGTTCCTTAGTCCAACAATCACTAACATATGGGATGATGCATGTGAGTGATTAAAAGGAAGCTGGACAATAAGGGCGAAATTATCCGATACAAGATCATATTTTTCGCCCAAGGTTTCACCAAGAGATACGGTAGAGATTACGACTTGGTTTTTACCTCAAGCATGAAGCAAACAATCCTTCGCATACTGCTGTCAAGAGCAGTACAAAAAGTGATGTGTGTACACTACGGAAAAGACTACCCGAGTAAAGTCTGAGATCAAATAGAAAACTATATATGATGTTGTGATGTTGCCGATAATGATCACTCAGTGTGCTGTCGTTTTGGTCGTTTTAACGGTTGCTTTGGTTGTGGTTGAACGGTTTAGTCTGGTAGGCTGGAAAGCAAACTTCAACGTTCGATCTATCGAGTAGCCGTGGGAGCTGAATTACATTTACAGTATCCCCAACCACCACTGTTATAAATTATTTACGAACGCAAACTGTAATTTTGGATACGACTCATTTAGAAATTCTTGTCTGTTGTTATTCTAATACTGCATTTTTTTGACCCAGCTTGGCTATTCTTAATTGTACTTTACTATGGCTTAGATAGATTTTGTTAGTGTGTGTTGCTCATCAATTAACTGTTTGTTTACTTTTCCCCTCTTTTTTTTACTTCCTGTTTTACATATTCAAAATTAGTTTCTGCTTGCTTTCCACAAACGTTTAAAATGGAGAATGATGACGAATTTTGCTGATCTGCATGTAAGAAAAAAAGAGACCGATAGCTCTAAAGTTATAACGTGCATGTACTGCTTTTCAAGTGTCCACCTTAAATGTAAAAACATTGTAGCGAATGCGATACGTCGTATGAGGGAAACCAATTACCTTTTGATCAGCTGATTGTTCTGCGATCTACCAGCGAATTGTTTTGATGCAGAATAATAATAGATCCTTGATGTCTTCCTTTGCTGCTGAGATGAAAGCAACCATTTCAACCTCAGGAAATGCAGTTGGTCTCAACTGAAGTTAAGCAGATTACCGCTTCAATTGAAAAAAAAATACGCCCGGAGTTCTTATCTGCTAAGTTTGCTGAGATTGCCTCTGATTTCAAAGATCTCAAACTAAGTTGTTAACGGTAGAGCAATAAATGTGACATTGAGAGACGAGTTAACTCCACTGTCTCTGGAACTGCTCAATGAGCTTAGGGAAACCCAAGACCTGTTAAAAATAAAGTACATTTGGGTGGGTAGGGGTGGTGTCATTTTGGCTAAGAAAGATCATAATAGTAAGCCAGATTTGGTTAAAAACAGAGAAGATCTTAGTCGTGCCATGAACCGCTTTACGATTAGTACATCTCTGTCTGAATTGGGGTCTGCTCCGGGACATTCTCCATCGCCAAAACTGAAGAAAAACACACATTAAAATGTTGTGCTATCGAACCTTTGTTCCTTGTAAGTTGAAATGGATTCCTTGCCGATTATGATTTTAAATACATTTTATGTTAATTTACATGATTTCAATACAAAATAAAAACACTTTAAGTCTCATTCAGTGGAATGTAAAAGGAATAAATGATTTTGAAAAATTTGATGAAATTATTTATTTCGTGAATGAATGTAAAATTAATATTGATGTAATTGTGATAGGTGAAACATGGATGAAGAAAGACAATAGCTGCATTTACAATATTCCTGGCTATCGCGCCTTTTTTTCATGCCGTGATAACTCATCAGGCGACTTAGCTCTATTCGTAAAAAGTTCTTTAGAGAATAAATTGATAGATAGCCACACCATGTCCGTGTAGAAATCAAACATCAAGGCTGCCTGTATCATGTTATTGGTGTATATCGTCCACCTACTTTTAAATACAATGAATTTCAGAATCTTTTAGAAGGCTGGTTATCAACTGCTACTCCTTCCAAACCATGTTTTATTGTTGGTGATGTGAATGTCCCAATTAATCTCCAGAATAACAACATAGTAATAAGATATAAAAACTTATTAGAATTGTACGGCTATCTTTGTACAAATACATTCCCAACTCGTCCATCAAGTAATAATATTTTGGATCATATTATCTGCCCGATCGACCATGCTGCAACATCACACTATCTTCAGCGATATCTGCGAGTTCTTTCGTCTCTCGCTTTGAGCAATGAAAAGAGGCTACAAGAACTGAGAATGAACATTGTTGATCGTGTTAAACTGCAAAATCAATTTTCAATATATTTTTTTTAGCAATTTTCAAGTTACTGATGATCTTGATGCTACCTTAGACACTCTCATCACAACATATTATAATCTTTTTTTTCAGTGTACCAGATCTTTTACCAAAATTGTCATAATAAAAGGTGAACATTGTCCCTGGATGACTTATAGCCTTTGGAGATTGATACAAATAAAAAATAATTATCTTGAAAAAGTCAAAAGCAATCCCAATGATGCAGGCATCAAATAAATGCTGAACCATGTGCCCAAAAAAGTTAAAACTGCTAAAAAACGATGTAAAAAAGAATATTATGAAAATATACTGAATAGTTTCAGTCTTTCTAATGTTTGGAAAAACTTGAATGAAATTTTTGGCCGTTCTAAAGCTAGTGAACAAATTAAATTGCGAGTTGATGGAAGAACGTTAGATACAGATAACGAAGTTGCTAAAGTTTTCAATTGCTATTTCTCTAGCATTGGTAACAACCTTGCTGGTCAGCTCCCTAGGAATAATTTTGATTATTTGAAAAATGTTAAAACTCTATATTTTTGAGGCGTTAGAAACTCTATATTTTTGAGGCCTACCACCGTGAATGAGGTCAGCATTTTAATAAGTCAGCTAGACGTTAAGAAAAGCAGAGGGCATGATAACATTCCCACTGACTTAGTTAAAGCTAACATAGGCCCACTATCCGAGATTATTGCTAAACTTTTCAATAGAATAATAGTAACTGGAATTTATCCCAACGTTTTGAAAATTGCTAAACTAACGCCAGTCTTTAAATCTGGACACACTTGCGATCCTACGAACTACCGACCGATTTCGACGTTGTCTGTCATTAATAAAATTTTGGAATTTTTTTTTACTAGCAGGCTTCTGAACTTTTTGTGTGCCAATAATGTTCCGTATAAATTTCAGTATGGCTTTCGGGAAGGCCGTGGAACAATGACTGCCAGTACCGAGCTTGTTGATGAGTTGATCTGTGAAATTGATAAAAGAAAGATCGTAGGAGGTTTATTTATCGATCTCAAAAAAGCATTTGACACCCTAAACCATTCAATTCTACTGGAAAAACTTGATCGATATGGCGTAAGAGGAGTTGCCAACGATTTGATAAAAAGCTATTAAACAGATAGGAAACAATTTGTAGCAATAAACGGTATTCGTAGCAGCTCACGCCCGATTGATGTAGGTGTTTCTCAAGAGAGTGACATAGGTCCTCTGCTATTTTTGATATTGATTAATGATTTTGGTAATTTAAAGCTCCATGGAATACCGAGATTTTTTGCAGACGACTCGGCAATATTCTACCCTCGTTTTAATGTTCAATCCATCATAACAGACATGGAATCAGATTTAATAACTCTTATTGAATTTTTTAACGGCAATCATCTTACTCTGAATCTTACTAAAACAAAGTATATTGTTTTCCACTCGTTACGCAAAAAAAAACCCGCAGCACTCCGATCCGTATATCAGAAACATGAAGATTGAAAAAGTTACATCTTTTAAATACTTAAGGTTGCATTTGGATTCGTGTCTTTCTTGGGACACTCATATAAAAAATTTATCGTGCAAGGTTTCAAGACTATGTGGCCTCATGAAAAGGGTACGTTGTTTCGTGCCCAATGAAGCTCTACTACGTTTTTTACTACGCTTGTATTAATTCAATACTTCATTATTTAACTATTGGCTGGGGTCATGCTGCTAAATCAAAACTTTAAATAATCCAAACGCTGCAGAACAGATGTGTAAAAGTAATATTCAATTTACCTCATTTATATTCGACAGTTTTGCTTTATACAAGTCTACACCACAGAATTATTCCCATACTAGGTTTACGTGATTCTCAGACAATCATGTTTGTACACAATACTTTACACAACCGCAACTTCCACCACAATATTGGTTTCTCGACTAGAGGTAATCTCCAGAACACTAGACATGCTAATGAACTATTGAGAAGCAGAGCATGCACGAACTTTGGTCTATCACGCATCATGAATAGCGGTCCATTAAAGTTTAACATGCTTCCCCAATGATTAAAAACAATAACGAATAACCTTCTCTTTAAAAGTAAGCTCAAGCATCATATAATCAGGAACGTAAATGAATGTATATTTTGAAAAATGTGTCAACCTTTTATATTTGTAGGTTTTTCTCGCTCCTGCTAGTTTTTTCCTGCATATTTAATTATACTTTAGTTTAGTTTAACTTAATTGTTTAAGCCATAAGCGTTATCACTGTTAAAATATTGTAGATTTTTCTTTATTTATGTGAATCCCTTCAAAGGAACCAAGTTCCACTGGGATTTCACCTTGTATTTGTTTTTGTATTTTGATTCCCCGCGTTTTTGTTTTTCTTTTCTTTTGTTTAGTAAGTGTCCGCTACCAGGGGCTCTCTGTGTGAGCTCTTTGGTGTGGGGGAAAAAAAAAATATAATAAAAAAAAAAGTCCAGACTAATGGAGAATTTTTCAAGGGAACAACAAAATATTAAACACCAACCCAACGCCCCGTACAGTACGACCCCTTTATCGCGCAACACATTTTTTTCACACAAAAAAAAAAAACACACTCTCTCCGCGCTGTATTCGCGTATAAATATATAATTTATTTCCAACCAATTCATTAAAAAAACATAAGATTATATAACATTAGAATAAAAAAATAAAAAAACAAAAATACCGGAAAACGGGTAGACATTCTTTCACCCGAATAGTAAATTTCCACCAAAAAGTTTTCTTTAAATAAAATTTTGGGAAAAAAAGCGATTTTAAATATTGGGTATGCCCCCCACCGTTACAAACCACTTCAAAAATACGGTTTGGCATCGAATCAGACAGCTTTTGCAGTGTTGCCATGTCGATTTTGGCCAAACACTCTAGAACTGTTTTTTTAAGACTGGAAATGCTGTCAAACTGACGTCCGTTTGCATAAACCATTCCAACCAAGATTCCCCAGAGGTTTTCTATGGGATTGCAATCAGGACTGCAAGCTGGCCAGTTCAGCAGTGGAATGTTTTTTCATCAAACCAAGCCTTGGATTGCTTGGAGACGTGGATAGATACATTGTCCTGCTGAAAAACGATGTCCTCATTCGCGTTGTTTTCAATATGACCGACCAAAACGTTTTCCAATAGCTCCAGGTACATTCCGGAATTCATCCGGGTTGAGATGAAACAAACCGGAAGCTTTGCATGGTAGCAAAAGCCAGTCCATACCATCAAACTTCCACCACCAAAGTTTCGCTTCGATCTAACGACGCTGGTTTGATTCAAATCGTGCCAGTAGCAACTGTAACAATCGGGCCCGTCTAAATTAAACTTTTTCTCGTTAGAAAACAGGACACTACGCCATTCCGTTTTCCACTCCATGTACTTCCGGGCGAACTTTTGGTAGCACGTGTAATGCCATATTTTGATCCCATTTTGAGGAAATTCCTTACTGCTTTCTCAGATCGACCAATTTTTCGGGCAATTGAGACATTCGATTGGCCTTCCTCCTTGAACAAACCTCCTTGTTAGTCGGGTACCCTTCGCCATTCCTGAAGCTATTACATTTACCATTAATCATTAAAAATTAAACACCGCATTATTAACGCACCTTGATGATTATAAGTTGTTTTATCGAAATGCTTCAAAACACACTTGAAAACCGCGAGAAACTTGCCAAAAACAAACCTTTTTCGCACCTCGGCTAAACGAATGTCTATGAAACGTCGTTTGAATGTTTACATCCGCCGCTACCCGTTTGGTGAGTGTGTGCGTGCGAGTCGTTCCCTTCTCATCAAATTTATGCAGATATACTACATCTACGACAAAACACATCCCGAATAAAAAGATGTTTTCTGTATAATTTTTGAAAATTTTCAAAAGTTTGAGCTCTCGGCTTTACGAATGTCTATCACTGTAGTCGGAAGATGCCAAATCTGGCCAAAACAGGATTGCTTGAGAATGTTGCCTCAGAAGAGGTAACAGACGCTTTTTAATTCTGTCCTGGATGTAAACTTCACTGCATATATTACCCGGTTGTGATCACTGCTTGACTGATTTTTCCGCTTATACACTAGATACTAGATACCCGCTATACTAGATACGTTTTCGCAATTATTTTCCATTTTGTGTTCCTTAAACTTGAGCTCCAGTTTTTTTTTATCCTTGGTGGTATTGAATTTATTTCCAGAAATTTGAGACAAATCGGCTATGACATATATAAATTTAAAATAATCCTCCTAGCTAATAGAAACACAATCCATCGTGATTTTTTTGTCGTCGAAGGAGGCTTTGGTAGTGACTTATCATTTTGTAATTTTTTTACAAACTTAACCAAATGATTTTTACACTTCTCTGCTTCTCATTCGGTCTTAATCTGAAAATTAAAGATCATCCGCTGTTATTTTTGCGATTTTTAAATCTCATCAAAGGCCATTTACTCGTTGGCATGACTTTTCTGACTGACAATTGAAAGCTCCATTCGTCGAAATCACCTCCTAAGCCTTGGAGCACCCGTCTAAGTACACTAATCAAACGAATCCGAAACTTCTTTCGAGGGCACCATTGAGAACCGTTTCCCCACTGAGGACCCATGTGCAACACACACCGCGCGATAATTACCCTACTGAACGGGCGCCAAATTGTTCGAAAATTAATTAACCACCTCTCGTGTGACGTCAGTAGCATCCCGTAATCCCCTTGCGCATAGGTGAACCATAATTGCCCCATGTGTAGTGATTAACTTCCATCACCCGAGAAGAAAAACACCGAAAAAAAAAACGGCACCACCGGCAACAGCAGTGAAGTACCCAACAATTAGTAGAGCACGATCATCGTGCCGGATAATGGAAACCAAAACAAAACATAACAACAACAGCAACATGCGTTAAACGGTTTAATTATTGACGGGGAGCGTATCAGTTTGCGAACGCACGTGTAACACCTGATGCTTATTCCCACGGTTGCTACCGCTACTGTTGCTTTGGTGCCGTTTGTTGGTGCCTTTCTCTCCTTCATTTAGTCTTGCTTTTCTTTTCCTTCGATCGAATAATTGAAGCTACCGGATGATAATGAGCGTTCGCAAAACAAGTAGTCGCATCATTGATAGTTTGTTGTTGTGCCGAGCATCCTCAGGCGATGGCGGAAGAAAAAGGGGAAGGCGACGTTGGAAAACCAGTCTCCACGGCAACGAACGATGTCGCCATCGCCTGAAATGTAAACAAACAGTGAAATTGCGAAACTCTGTCAGCTCGAATATTCGACCTCGACCCATCATCAAAGCAAGCGAATGAATGGCAGTGGACTGGTTGGACCTTGTGATATTATGTTTTCAGAAAAAGTAAGAAGAGTAGAAAAAGTTTTGTTTTTGCTTTTTTGTATTTTAAAAATAAACAATGGAAGACATCAGGATCACAATTAGGCTTAAAATTCTAATATCACAATTAAAATTAAAGCTGGCAACCTTACGAGAACTAATTAAAGCTTTATCCGTTTTTATAATCCGTAAATTGCTTAATCACTAAAACGATGGAAGAGATCATGATTTTGTTGCAGGTATTGTCAGTTTAAGCGACGGTCATTGTCACACTTTAGGCCTGGGCCCATCTATCGCAAAATTCCTGCTGAGGAACCTGATGATCGGAGAAGCAGTGGCAAGGCTGAACCAGATCGCTGTCGGCTTCGCGGGCCATTGTGGTCCAGAAGAAGGTTCCGGCTTCGGTGCGGGCAAAGTGTACTGGGACGAATTGTTCCTCGGGTTCCACTGGTTGGATTTGAACCTGATTGTCTTCGTACACAAAGATGGCAGCGTTGGCGTGGCACTCGGCGATTTCAGCTAGGAGCTGTGCCTCCAGACGCTCGTTGGCATCGTTGTCGTAGTCGCAATCCGGAACAAAGTTTTGCTCTTGAACGTAGTAGTGCTGTTCCTGGGATTGTTTGATCTGCTTTGCTTGTTTTTTGTTCTTGAGCAGAGCTGCGATCGGTTTCAGAATCTTTTTCAGTTTGTAGACCGGAGAAGACTTCATCAGCTTCATGTTGTTGTATTTGTTTTCGTTAATGCTGTTGTTGCTGTGAGCAACGTTGTATCCGTGGGAATGCATCTTCACTGGTTTTTGAGTTTCGTTTAACTGTGTTGGCACTTGGCACGGCACTTTGAGTATTTTTGTTTTCTCGAGTGAGTTTCTAGCTGAACTGGAAACTTTCGTTTAGCGTTCTTGGTAAGTGAATGCACTTGTGAACTGATCGAGTGTTGAACTGAGTATGCTATCCGAAAGCAAAGACGGTCCCTTATATACCCGGTGCAGGTCTTATCTCAGGGGGTAGATTTCCAAAAAACGCAACCCCTCTCACTCGCTCGCACGAGGCAGCATGACGAAAAAAGGATCATCACCAGCCCGAGTCGGTCGGTGCGTATAAGCGAAGGAGGGAAGCAAAGTGTAGCGCGGACAGCCGAGGGAAAAGGGACCGAACGAAAAAAGCATAAACTCGCTCGTCGAATCAGGGCTCAGCATAGGGGGCAGGTGTTCCGTTCTCGGATCCGAGACTGTGTAATCAGAGAAACCTGAGAGGGAACGACACTTGTGCGGCAGGATTGCGGCGTGGGACGAAAAAGGATAGCAAGTTGGGTAGGACAACGGCAAAAAAGGAGCGTAATTTAATAAACAACAGTATAGGAAAAGCAGAATTTTCGAAATCGTGGGAACTCAAATCTTTTACATTTTCCCACAGCCTCGAAGCCCCGAAAAAAAAGGGCAGATGGTTAGCGAGGGTGATTATATTTTGTGTAGCGCAGGATAAAAAGGCGATATGCCCTGGCCTCATATTATATGCGTGGACCAAGGAAGAGAGAGGACGAAGGAAAAAAACACTCCTGTTTGTGTATTCAGAGCATGGGAAACTGTTAAGAGAAACATAAAACTGCGAAGAGGTTTCACATTGTGTCCTGTCTGTTATGGGATGCTTCATTCATAATCAATTAATCCCCGTTTTTCACTGCTGATGCTGCCTATTGAGAGGCTGTTGCAATATGTATCCTACACCCATTGCACCTTTTGTGTGCTCTGAATCCTTGCTTCAGGATCGTGAGAAAGTTCCTCATCCCACGATTTTTCCTTTTGTACCGGTTTTGTTTGGAAACCGTTCACGACCTACTAAAAAGGAGACAATTAAGGCATTCTTAATTGGTTTGAAAATTCGAAGGACCTCGTTGTTTGGTTTTTTAGAACGATTCACTTTTTTTTCTGTCGATGGGAAACTCTAACCGTTGGCCTCCGTTAAAATAATAGCCATCCCACACTTAGGGCGACAGTTAAGTCTGATAAGAACTCACTCTCTTGGAAAATCCAATCAAAGCAACCCTTTCCTTTTCATTCTAACATGAAATTGAGAAAAGAATCAAAGCAATCACATGGCCTGCTATTATCAATAATGCGAGTGAGTATTCGACTCTGCTTCATTCGACCATGGTTTGTTTACATTTTTTTTTATATCCTCACGCGGTTGCCCCATGCCTTGCTTCATGCTCGATGGGTTTTTTTCTCCATTCGTTTTTATTTTTATCGTTGTGTTTGGTTAGTTTTGCTGCTGCTACACGTTGGCGGGTTGCGCGCCCGGCTTTGCTGGGTCTTCGTTCGCTGGAGTTGCTTTTGATACCACGTGCAGAGCGCGAGATATTCACGCGCCTTCGGAATCATGAAACACGCGTGGATAAAAGTGCAGTGGAATGGAATATGTATATACGGTACCACACGAGGCCGGTCGGTCACACGGCGGCAGCAGCAGCAGCAGCAGCAACAACTGACGGAACGCGGACCGCACGTTTCGGGTTTTTTTTCTCGGTTTTTGTTTTTGAACTTATGGGCGATGATACGGTGGTAACAGCAGGAAATACCGTAGCATGCCACGGTTGCTGTGGGGGCCGGTTCGGGGGTCAAAAGGCTGCTTTCGTTTTGAGGCTGCTTTGCGGTACGTGATGACGCGATTGTTTTTCCAGAGAGGTGGTAGGGTTGAAATTAATGAGGAGTATCCCAAATAGTGGTTTGGTGGCGAAAATATTGCACCTCTTGATTACGGCTGTAAGTTTAAATATTTTTCTATTTTTCAACTCGGTATTCTAGACTAGGGTGGCGGGGCCGGTGATTTTGTGGTAAGCGTGGTTGCCTCCCAGTGGGTCTAGTATCAAATCCAGCCGGGAGTTTCAGAGACGGAAAATCTCTGATCACGCCTTACTTTCTATTCTATTCTAATGCTTACACAGCCAGTAATAAAAAGCATCCTGGAAAATACTAAACCAGTATTTTTCTTAGCAACATTGATATTTGTGGCATATTTGTAACATGAAAAAAAAATCAAAACGGCCAGGCCTACTGTGTAGCATTGTGGGTGAAAGAAGATTCAAGAACAAACGGCAATTAAATTATCCATTTAATGAATAAGTTAATAAACGAATATTTTCGGATCGTAAAAAAGAGGAAACGGGGACAACCGTCCTTCCGTCTCGTTTTTGCAGGTTTAGGTGAATCGTTGGGAGTGACGTAGCTAAGAAGGTTAACGTCACTCCATTTGTTCGCATACGAAGAAATATTTTCCGCCATCTATAAGTCGCTGCATTTAACCACCCGAATTAGGCCAACAACAGTGAAACATCGCAGCCATCGATTTGACAGACAGTTGCCTCGTACACATTCCGGGACAACATATTTTACGGTGGAGCAACTATAAAAGGCCTCGACGAAGAAAGGAAGTTCTCTTTTGTATTATTATTTACGTGAAGTGAAGTAAACCAAATAGATAAGTGAAGTTAGTTTAAAATATAGAGGAATCGAAATAAATCTATCGAAATTTATTCAGCCGCTCTCGCTGCGCTTATCATCTGGTCCTTCGAACCGGATAGACGTTGACACTCCGTTTATCCAGAAACGTGATTTATTTTGTGGATCCTCTTCTGTGTTCGGAAGCAAACTACATTCATCGGCCTGTGTACGACTTGGCAGCCATCTTCACCCATCCCGGCTGCGAGTTCAGGTTCAACGTGGTTGCTGCTAATTTCAGTTATACAAGACAGTGATTACAAGATCAACATCTATGGAACGCCGACTCAAGACCCTCAAGCTGCGTCAACGCAGCCTCCAGACATCTTTCGCCTTGATCAAAACCTTCACGGAGAACTACAACCCGGACAATGACGTCCACCAAATTCCAGTGCGACTGGATACCCTCACGACGATCTGGGCGGATTACAACAAAACTCAATCGGAGTTGGAATCGCTTGACGAAGCGGGCATAGAAGAGCATTTCAAGCTGCGAAGCGAGTTCGAAACTGCATACTACCAAGTGAAGGGCTTTCTCCTCGCCAAAAATAAAAATCCTGTAACACCATGATTCTTCCCGACTTTTCAATCAGCTCAATCGGCTTCTGATGTCCGCCTTCCCGACGTAAAACTTCCCGAATTCAACGGTAACATCGACAACTGGCTCAACTTCCACGATCTTTACGTTTCGCTGGTCCACTCGTCGACTGTTCTCTCAAAAAATCCAGAAATATTATTATTTGCGCTCATCCCTAGCTGGAGATGCTCTCAAACTCATTCAAATAATCCAGATCAGTGCAAATAATTTGTTTGAGTTTTCAGCCATCAAGAGGGGGGCCAGCAGCAGAACTCCACTCACTAGTGGAGAAATTTGACTCTAAAGACTGTATTCGATGAAATTTGGACACACAAAATAGGTCACCAAAAATTTTCCTTGAGCCCGATTCTTTTAGAACTTTCTGGAAATAAAGTACTACTAAATGGTTAAGTTTTGACATCATTGGTTTATTGAACCTCTTCTCCCAACCCAAATGCCCGCACCTTTGCCTTGACCCCTTTCATAAAATTTTGGGCAATGATAGGACCGACTTGCTTACTTACTTTTAACCACACTTTCTTTAGTTCAAGTTCATTTTCTATCAGTTTTTAAGTTTTAACGAGCTTTGCCTTCATGATTGCCCAAAAAATTTCAATTGGGCGAAGTTCCGGAGGGTTGGCGTCTTTTGGTACAAAAACTACATTATTATCTTTGTACCACTCTAAGACGGGCCGGGCATAGTGGCAAGAAGCCAAATCCGGCCAAAACAGTGTCGGGCCATCGTGAGATCTCAAGAAGGGCAGAAGTCGTTTTTGGAGGCATTCGTCCTTGTAGATTTGTCCGATGACGGTCCCAGAGGTGATGAAGGGCTGACTCATTTTGCCACATCCGCAGATCGCTTGCCAGACAAGGAATTTTTTGGCGAATTTCGACAGTTTCTTCTTCCGTACACTCTCCGGAACGGCCAACTTAGAGGTGGCGACGTAGTGTTCCTGTCGTGGCATTTGTTTGGTGTCGGCTTTAATGTAGGTCTCATCGTTCATCACAATGCAGAACGGTTTTGTGAGCCACTCCCTGTACAGTTTTCTTGCACGAGTTTTGGCCACCGAGTTCTGTTTATCGCTCCGGTTCGGTGCCTTCTGGACCTTGTACACATGTAATCCAGAACGTTTCATTGTTTTCTGCACAAAACAAACTGAAACTTTCGCCTTTTTGGCAACATCCCTGATCGAAATGTTGGGATAACGCTTAAATTGGTTCAATACCATCCTGGCCTTCTCCGGATTTGATGTGCCACGTTTTTTGCCACTACCATTTTTTCGCTTGGTTGTCTTTCGGTCCTTGAACGTTTTGATCACATGAGATATGGTTGAATGTGCGATTCCGAGCTGTTCTCCGATCCATCGATGAGAAGCGTTTGGGTTTTCGAAGTGAGTGCCCAAAATTTGTTGGCGCACTATTTCTTCATTCGAAGCCATCACCGAAATCACTCGACCGATTTTCACGAGACTCATTACACAATTGACACAACACAATGAAATACATTCAGTTAAAATTTCAATAATTTTTACCCACACGCTAAAAAGTTACGAACAATTGCGTGTGTCCAAATTTCATCGAATACAGTCTTTAATGTAAAGGTGCTTCAACAACTCGGTGAACGAACCCAGTGCTGGGATCTTTTGCTCATCCGAATGCTTAGCACTCGTTTGGACCCCACAACACGGAGAGACTGGGAGGAATATGCGCCCAACCAGAACATTGTCTCGTTTCACGCCCTTACCACATTCATCCATCGACGCGTCAATGTACTCCAAACCATCCAGAGCAAGACTGCAGAGATGCCAGTCACCAACACGCCGAAGAAGCCAGCCAGTTTCCCCAGTCCAGTGCGACCCAATTCAACCCCCGAGAGTGTTTCTTGTGCAGCGATCATCATCCTTTATACATGTGCTTATCCTTTTCGAACCTCAGCGTGGAGGAGAAGGAGAAAGAAGTACGACGATCATACTCAACTTTGCACCAACGACGGTTCAAGTTCCGGAAAAGCGAAGTGCGAACCGCCTATCGTCAACTATTCCGCGGCACAGTCAAGCGCTCAGCCCTCTGCTCCCACCGTCTCCGCAACAGCCATCGAACCAACCAGCTACGCTTCAGCAGGAAAGGGGAACAACAGCGTTCTTCTAGCCACAGCCGTGGTAATCTTAGTAGACGATAACGGAGTTCAACACACTGCAAGGGCACTCTTGTATTCGGGCAGCGAGTGTTGTTTCATTTCGGAAAACATGTCCCAATCGCTGACTGTTCGCAGAAAGAAAATCTCGGTTCCAATTGCGGGAATCGGTCGGTCAACTACTCAAGCTCGACAAAAGTTCATTTCAACCATTCGCTCTCGCATTTCTGATTTCGCCGCAGCTGTAGAATTTCTCGTTCTTCCTGAAGTCACCGTTGGCTTGCCGTCTACTTCGATTGATACAACGTCGTGGAAAATTCCTCCAGAACTGCAGCTCGCTGATCCAGCCTTCTATCAAGCTAACCCGGTCGATCTCATTTTAGGCGCTGAAGTGTTTTTCGACATATTCAAACCGTCGGGCAGAATTCAAATTGGCGAAGCTCTGCCGGTTCTCGTGAACTCAACTCTCGGTTGGGCAATAGCTGGTCGATCTGCACACTGCCATACAATCGCTCCCGTCGTCGCTCACGTTGCCACGATGTCAAACCTACCTGAAATGATGGAGAGATTTTGGTCTTTGGAAGACCCAACAAACATCGGTGTCGAATAACCGCTTGTTCAAACAAATTTGGAGAAGTTATTCAGCTTTCTAGAAGGAAAAGCTGAACAACTTCTCCAAATTTGTTTGAACAAGCGGTTATTCAACACCGATGTTTGTTGGGGAAGACGAATCCTCACCGTGCTACTCTGTTGAAGAAGCTGCATGTGAACGGCATTTTCAACGAAACGTTCCCCGCAGTAAAGGAGAATGTCTTGGCCAACTTGAGCGACAACCGCAACACGGCAATCAGGCGTTTTAGTCTGCTAGAACGTCGACTCACCCGCAACGAAGACTTGAGGAAACAATACTGTGAATTCATGGACGAGTTCTACAACCTTGATCACATGGAACGTGTTCAACAACCTACCTTGGTGTCTACCGACACCGAGTTAGCATCTTCCGCACCACGTTTTAATTAGAGAAGACAGCACAACGACGAAGGTACGAGTTGTCTTTGACGGCTCGTGCAAATCAACAACGGGACCGTCCCTCAAAAACGCGTTAATGGTCGGCCCTATCGTCCAAGAAGACCTGAGATCCATCCTCGTACGCTCACGGAAGCATCCTGTTTTGCTCATCGCCGATGCTAAACAAATGTACCGGCAAGTTCTGGTGGATCATCGGGACACATTTCTCCAACTCATCGTTTAGCGACAATCGACGGATTCGCCTCTCGCTACCTACCGATTGAAACATTCATACAAATGAAACACATATTTCTACACAACTCGAGAACTAATCAAGAAAATGGAACCAAATTTGGCATGTGGAGGTTTTTGAAGACAAGAAATGTATTCATGGTGGTTCGAGACCCCTCCTCTCTTAGAAGGAGGGGGGAGGGGTGTCTCAAACAAATGAAACACAAATTTCTGCATACCTCGAGAGCTAATCAAGCAAATGTAACCGAATTCGGCCTGTGGAGGATTTTGAACGCAAGAAATGTTTCCATGGTGGTTTGAGACCCCTCTCCTCTTCGGAAGGGGGGAGGGGCTATCATACAAAGGAAACACAAATTTCAATCAAACATGAGAATTCTTCCTACTGTTATGAAAATTTGTATGCAGAGGTTTTTGGGGCCGGAAAAGGTTCTTATGACGGTTCGAGACTCCTTCCCCGTCTGGAAGGAGGGGCTCCCATACAAATGAAACACAAATGTCTGCATAACTCGAGATCTAATGAAGCAACTGGAATCAAATTTGGCATGTGGGAATTTTGGAGGTAATATTTTTTTCTATGTTGGTTCGAGACTCCACCCCTCTGTGGAGGGGCGGGGGGCTATCATACAAATGAAACAGAAATTTCAACCAAACATGAGAATTATCCAGGCAACTAAAGGGTGTCCACGATGAAATTGCCACACTATGAAATTGCTCTAACTTTTTAACCGTTGGGTAGAATTTAATGAAAATTTGGGTGGACTTAGTTCATAGTGCATTATTTACATCCTGCAAGTTTTAAAGTCCTGTGATCAAAACTCGCGGAAATGGAGTCGAAAGAACAGCTCGTGCGTGATAAAATCTTGCGCATTCATCACGAGAACAAGGATCTCTCGCATCGTTCCATCGCTAGAACGTTGAGAATCGCGAATTCCACGGTGTCGCGAGTGATTAAGCGGTTCGAGGAACGGTTGACCACCGATCGGAAGCCCAGAAGTGAAGGAAAAAGTATTCCAAAAATCACAACCGCGTAGTTGGGGCCTTCAACAGAAATCCGAGCGCCTCCGTTCGGGATGTGGCTAAGAAGCTGCAGAAGCTGTCCAGAAGGCTAAAACTAAAACTGGGCTTCGAACGTTCAAGGTACAAAAGGCCCCTAATCGCGACGAGAAGCGGAACAAGTCCGCCAAAACCCGTGCCAGGAAGTTGTACCTCAACATGCTGACGAAAGTTGAATGCTGCATCATGGACGATGAAACATATGTGAAGGCCGACTTCAAACAGATCCCCGGCAACCTGTTTTTCACGGCCAAGGATAAGTTCAGCGTTCCGGAGCATGTCCGCACTCAGAAGATGTCCAAATTTGCGAAGAAATTCCTGGTTTGGCAAGCCATCTGCACGTGCGGGAAGCGGAGTGCACCTATCGTGACCCAGGACACGATGAACGGACAGGTGTACATAAAAGAGTGCTTCCAGAAGCGGCTGCTTCCTCTCCTGAAGGCCCACAACTTCCCAACAATCTTCTGGTCGGATTTGGCCTCATTCCACTACTCCAAGGACGTGCTGAAGTGGTATGCGGACAATAAGGTCAATTTCGTGCCGAAAATGTTCAACCCTCCCAACACTCCGGAGCTCCGCCCCATCGAGAAGTACTGGGCGATTATGAAGCAGCACCTTCTTAAACGACCTAAGGTAGTGAAGACAGTCGAGGAACTGAAGAAAGTATGGGTTTACATGCAAAAAACGGTTGATTCACAGGTTGTGCAGAATCTTATGGCTGGGGTTAAGGCCAAGGTGCGGGCATTTGCGTATGGACTGTAAATAAAATACGAGTAAAATGGTAAAATGAAGTTTAATAGTTATTTCTCAATCCCTGAAAATTTGATGGCAATCGGATGAAAACTCGAATTTTGCGAATCAATTTTGTGTGTGGCAATTTCATCGTGGACACCCTTTAAAACACAATATGTGTATTTCGTAAGGAAAGCAGCATGTTCTGATAGAAGTTTGAACCCTTTTTTAGTCAAGAATGGGGAATGCTTGAGTTTCTCTCAGTGCTAAATATGCACAAGAAGTTAATCTAAGGTTATGCAAGAGAAAAGTTCGTTCAAACTGACACGATGCGACGTAGTTTGAAGATAAATGTTTTGTCAATGAAATGTTTCTACTCAGAAAGAAAAACCATGGTAGAAACTTAAGATCCGAGGATATAATTAAAAATACACACCTACGTTTAATTTTGCAGAAATTACACACATTAGCTAACGAAAATATTTGAACAAAACTCATTCCTTAAAAAAACATAAAAGCGCCAGTTCTATTATATTTTCATTCATTTAGTTGCAAGCGTAGCAAGGCTCGCACCGGGTTCAGCTAGTAAGGTATATAATCAATTTTCTGTATGATTAAATTTATTTTATCACATTCTAGGTGTCTTTTGGACGGATAGTTCGCAATCCTAGTTTTCTCTTATTTGATATAGTTTGTATACCTCCTAGTGGAGTTTTGCTTTGTTTGAAATTTCAAATATTAACATCTTTAAAATCAAAAATCTTGTTAGAAAAAAATATTCAAAATACTGCCGAAATGGAGACAGCTGATAAAATTGTTAAATTTGTTAATGGTATAATTTGAAGACAAATCAAACAAAAAGATATGAAGGAAATGGCAATATTAAATGTTTTTATACAGAAGAATTTGAAATTAATGATAACCAACGTTCGTTTTGTAATTGACACTCGGTATATGTGATAAAATACAAATTCACAAGAATTTCTAGCAAAGTTGAAGTCCTAAAGCACAACCCCAACGCAAATGTCATGCTGAAATGCTGAAATGCTGATTGTGCCTTCAATGCCCGTCATCACGTTGGTCCATGCTCTAAAGATAAATGGTTCTGGAATGCATAGACAATCCCATTGCCCGCTGCAACCATCAATCAAACCAAAATGACAAATATACAATTTCAAGGTACACGATCCGCCGTTACACCCCCTTACCGATACTATCAAATTGGCAACCTTGCCCATGCTACGCCAACCAGCGCCTCCATGGTTCAACCGGCAATCACCTGACTCGAAAAGGCAATAGACCGGAACTTGTGAGGACCAGAAGTCGAACCCTCCTTCCAGGCCGTCAACTCACCATTTGAAGCCCACCAAAAATATAAACTTCATATACAAAAACTATTCCTAAAAAAAGGGGGGTGGGACACAGAAGGATAAAATGGAAAGAACTCACCCGGATTTCCCGAACTTTCCGTTGCTGTGGTTATAACATCGAGCAACCAGAGCAGGTCCGTGTGCCCTCCAGATTACGTTCTGTTCTTGAAGAGTTCGTTCCAAGACCATGAAGTACGCATCTCCGAGTGACGCGGCTGAACACGAGTTCCTTCTGCCGCAAGGCTGTATGTCCGGAATTTCGTCTCCAGCGGGGACACTTTGCTTTCACACCAGACAAGCCAGTTTGTGGATCCGATATTTAGAGACAAGTAGTCTCCCTGGCTTGACCTACCGATTCAAGAGGTCGGAAGTCACGTTAATACAGCATTAAAAAAACATCGCAAGGAATGGTTCATAAATCACGGTAAGAGACTTAAATTTAAAAGAGAGATTCAAACTGGCCAACTTCTATTAATAAACAAAGAGTATTTTCTAAGTGATACAATTTCAATCATAAATTTACCGGGTACACATTTTGACTGAAAATCAGTTGCATTTGAATGCATTTCGTCGTCCATCAAGATGCAGTACTTATTCTTGGCGAAAACTGTTTCCGCGCCCGTAGTTTCACGCTGGCTGCATGTGTAGGACTTTTTTTTGACTGCTTCTGCTTCTTGTACGTCTTCAGCTTCAATCACTCTTTGGCTCGTCGAACGTTGGACATCGAGGTGTACAGATTTTTGGCCAAATCGCGAACTGTGGCCCCTTATTCCTTAGAAAAAGCTCACCCAATTTTGTTGTCCAATTTGAGGTTCGACACTCATTGCTTTGTCCACATCGTGGCAGGTCCGCAAGGAAATACTCCTCCCCGAACTTCCGGATTGCAATACGCGTTTTCCAGTTTCACCAACTTTCTTAGTGATAATCCTGGAAGCGTCCTCCACTTGTGCACGATGACAGGCAACGGAAATCTTTCCCATCTCTCGAAATGCGCATGAAACTTTGCTGTAAGTTGTGTTCGGTTTGACGTTTGGGTGTAAATAATAAGATGGAGCCCGACTAAAAATGTATGTTCAAATGGCAGCGTCAGAAAAGTGTGCCCCTATTTTCTGGGACGGACTATATATAGTGTTTCAAGCAAAATAGAGGGATTATTATGAAGAGTTTAACATTTGTTATCATAATAATGTATGTAATAATGTTAAGTAGGATGGAGAAATACTTCTAGTTAATTTCCATGTGGAAATAACCTATAAACATTAAATACATGTAATCTCAGCAACAGAAATCTAAATAATCTGTTTGATTGGAATGTTCCGATTTTTGCGGAAATCACTTAATTCAGTGACTATTTTCGGCAATCGATTTTCAAACCTCTACAGTGTGTCTCACAATAGGTGTCATCTTTTTTCAGTCTTGGTTTATTTCAGCTGGGTAATTTTAATAGCGGAATTGATCATACCCGTTTTGGGTGTGTTTTTTTGACAGCTTATTGCTGGAGATAAATAAGCGATTCCGTTTGTTTATATTTATCAGCTATCATGGAAGCCAGACGGGAGCAACTTCTAAAATTACATTTGCAAAAGCTTAGACCGTGTCAGATATTCAATAGCCTTAAGTAGTTCGGAGTGAGTAAGTGTTTTGTTTATCGTACCTTCAAACGGTTCAAGGAAACTGGAAATGTCCATATTCAACACAAAGCAGGTGCCAGACGAACTGCCAGAACGAAGAAAAAGATCAAATGTGTGAGGGAGCGAATAAGACGTAATCCGGCCGTATCTGGCCGTAAATTGAGCAAACAGTTTCAAATGTCCCCTGCTTCAATAGACAGGCTTCTCAGACATGACATGGAATGCAAGCCGTACAAAAACAACGGATTCACGGGTTAACGCAGCATCTTAAGCAAGCCAGGGTCGAAAGAAGCAAACATCTTTTGGTTCGGCACGGTGATTGCGAGATTTTATTTTCGGATGAAAAGCTTTTCCTCCTTCAGGACAGTCATAATTAACAAAATGATCGTGTGTGTGGCAAAAGTCTTGCCAATATTCCAAGAGATAAACTAGCTGTAGAACGCTGACAGAAGGTATCAAAAATCATGGTATGGGGCGCCGTTTCACGAAAAGGAAAACTTGCTCTTCTTTTCTTAGAACCTAACGTACAAAACAACACTGAATATTACATCGAGCAGGTTTTGAAGGACCATCTACTTCCTCATATCTCAACGCTGTATGGGAATACACCATATTGTTTCCAACAGCACTCAGCTCCAGCTCACAATGCAAAGAAGACTCAAGCGTGGTTGAGAAAATTTGCCCGATTTCATCAAAAGCGAAAAATGGCCTGCATCTTCACCGGATCTCAACTGACTTGACTATTTTGTGTGGGATTATATGCTTCAACATATAGGCCCTACGAAAGGGCTTACTTTAGATCGATTCAAGAAACATTTGATTGATATTTGGGACCAAATTCCTCAGGAAATTGTGCGTGCCAGCTGCGATGGGTTGACAAAGCGTTTGCGCAAAACTATCAAGGAAAAGGCCGACAGATTCGAATTGAATTAATTCGGTTTATTTCTATAACATGTATCTTTCAAATGAAAAATAAATGCTATGATTTGGTTGATTTGTTTTGCTGTAATCCCATTTTGTTTTAGTGACACCTATTGTGAGACACCCTGTATACGTGTCATATTTCCATATTTTTGCAAAGAACAGGAACGTCATTCGATGGCAAATACGACACGAAAAACAAAACATACCCGACTAGTTTTATTGGTATTTGAAATTTCTGGAATACGCCAGTGGTTTAGTGGTAAGCGTGACTGCTACTTGGCATCCCAGTAAGTCTGGGAAAAACCCCAGGCGAGGTTGATGTGATTTTTGTGATCTCTGGTCATGTCTTCCGCCTGAAAGGCAGTATAGCCTTTGGTCCCGGCTCATGTGTTGATGAGAGCGACATGTAGGGTCTAGGTGATGGTGTCGTCTTCCTGGTGTCGCCACGTTTTGAGAAAATAAACGAATAGAAAAAAAATCTGGAATAAGTTCGATTCTTGAAATATGGAAGGCTTGTAAACTTATTAACTTGCAAACAAGATGTCAAAAGACTCTGTTTTGGGCAGGTCGGGGCTCACCTTGATTATCGTGTTACTCGTACTGAAACTACACTACTATTGGCAAATGCGAGATCGGGGGTTATCTGAAGCTGCGAGTCGTTATCGGGTGATATTCAATACCCGATTTTTAGCAAATAGCTGATAAGGAAAAGAGGGAGAAAATCTCCACTCGTTATCAAAAACTTTATCGGTTCCTCAGCAATAAGGGAAATTACACTGTCCCATAACAGACTCATGTGTCAAATCATTTAGTGAAATGAACCAGATCCAGAAAGGCATGGAACGTATACCTACATGACAGCATGATTCATCGAAAATATAACTATTATGGCTATGTTTTTGTCGTTACTTGGGATTCTTATACCATTTGCAACCATTGTACTCGTCCAGCTTTAGCGACTTTCAGGATACTCTGTTTGTTTCGCCAGCTCGTGGTTCATTCTTCTCCTCCACACGCCGTATTTATATACAGAGCCAAAGACGGTCGTAAACACTCGTTCGTCGTTCGAAAACTCCAAGCGCTTGCAAGTCCTTTTTGAGCACTGTGCTTGTATCATGCCCATAGAGCGTCTTGTACACGGTACACTTAGTACGGGATGCAGTTTACCAGACCTCAGGGTCTTGTGGAGTCCACAGTAAGGACGACTTTCTACTATTTTGCGTCTTCGAATTTATCTGCTGACGTAGTTATCCGACGTCACTTATGATCCGAGATACAGAAATTTATTCACCACCTCGAGCTCATCTCCGTCCATTAACATCGTTCGGCCTATGCGAGCCCTATCACGCTCGGTGCCTCCATATTTGACGTATTCATCTCTAATTAAACTGCTTAATTATCTACACCACGTTTTAGCTTGGGGTACTGATCAGAAACCGCCTGGAATATTCTTCCGACAATGTTTACGGCGTCATGCGAAACAGATGAACTTGCTGGATTTATTGAAACTGAAACCTCGCATGTCGAAATCCGCATGTTTTATGACATCTTCTAGTGCAGTATTTAATGGAAAATATTAGATTAAAATGTAAATCAACTGTCGAATGTCTTTATTCGAAGACGTATACAGTGAAGAATAGCTATTTAAAGGGCGATACGGTCAAAATTTGGTCAATATCAACTTGACGTATTTCTTTCAATTTTGCATTTAAAAAACCTGAACACCCCTCATTTTGAAGGTGTGTGTGTAGAATGTTGCTCCTATTTTGATTTTAGAATTCACTCTTCAGTTGTCAAAATGCCGTCCAAGCAAGAAGAGCAGCGTATCAAAATTTTGCTCGCGCATCGCGAAAATCCGAGCTACTCGCACGCAAAGTTGGCAAAATCGCTAAAAGTTGCCAAATCAACCGTTACAAATGTAATTAAAGTGTTTGGGGAACGTTTGTCGACAGCCAGGAAGTCTGGATCGGGGGGAAATCGAAAACCGGAAGCCGCTGAGACGACAAAGAGAGTTGCCGGTAGTTTCAAACGAAACCCTAACCTATCTCTCCGAGATGCCGCAAATAAGCTGGGTGTATCGTCTACAACCGTGCATCGAGCCAAAAAACGAGCCGGACTATCGACTTACAAGAAGGTAGTGACTCCAAATCGCGATGATAAACAAAATACGACGGCCAAAGCGCGATCCCGGAGGCTGTACACGACGATGCTGACGAAGTTTGACTGCGTGGTAATGGACGACGAAACCTACGTCAAAGCCGACTACAAGCAGCTTCCGGGACAGGAGTTTTATACGGCAAAAGGAAGGGGAAAGGTAGCAGATATTTTCAAGCACACGAAACTGTCAAAGTTCGCAAAGAAATATCTGGTTTGGCAAGCCATCTGTACCTGTGGCTTGAAAAGCAGCATTTTCATAGCTTCCGGGACTGTCAACCAAGAAATTTACGTGAAAGAGTGTTTGAATAAACGTCTGCTGCCTTTCCTGAAGAAACACGGTTGTTCCGTACTGTTTTGGCCGGATTTGGCATCTTGCCATTACGGTAAAAAGGCCATGGAGTGGTACGCCGCCAACAACGTGCAGGTGGTTCCCAAGGACAAGAACCCTCCCAACACGCCAGAGCTCCGCCCAATTGAGAAATACTGGGCTATTGTCAAGCGGAACCTAAAGAAGACCAAAAAAACTGCTAAGGACGAGCAGCAGTTCAAGGCAAACTGGCTTTCTGCGGCGAAGAAGGTGGACAAGGTGGCTGTACAAAATCTGATGGCAGGGGTCAAGCGTAAGGCCCGGCAATTCGGATTTGGAAAAGCGGAAGCCTAACTGAATATTTTCCTGAATTTTATACTAATTGAACTTGAAAAAGAAATTTAATTTGATTTTTTAAATAAACGATTTCACCGATTTACACGCGTTTTCCCTTGACCAAATTTTGACCGTATCACCCTTTAATAACACTTTATGTAGGAAAGGACATATTTATAAGAGGACACAATTAGAGCACACTTCACGCTGATGAAATTGCCTCAAACCATACGCCTAGGAAATTGTTTTAATTTTGAATTGTCCACAATTGAAAGTTTGCTTGTTTGCCAATCACACCCCTTGCCCATTACTTCGGAAATATAAAATCAAACAGTTTAAGTCAAACTATGGTTTCAGGGGAAGCAAGCATATTATCACGTCAAATATAACTATGGATAAAATACTCATCACCGACCACCGTGCTCAACTCAAAAAGCAAACAAAGCTCACCGACCAACCTACCTACCTCAATAACTGCGAGCAGGGAACCAAAAACCCAAAAAAAAAAACAAAACCCTCAACCAAACTCCCCCCGAGTAGTATAATAACAATAAAACATCACTGGCTGCTAGTCGACGACGCGTCGCGTCGGTTAGTCAATGGAGAAAAGTACCTATGATCCATTATTACCGTTCTACACCTCCATCAGTGCCAGAGGGGTGGGAGGAAAACACCGATTTTGCCATCACCACCACCATCATCATCATCATCATCATCATCCACTTGCCACTTTTCCTGATGGTGCTACTTGTAGTGCGCGCTCAATTTCGATCCTCTGCTGGAGGTGTTGCCTAGTGGGTGAGACCGGGAAGCAAGTGGCTGAGACCAGGAGGTGTAACGGAATGCCGGAATAGATGGATGCTACGCGTTGGTCGTTGATCGGTCTATGAGCGTGGGAAAAATGGCTCGTTCTTCGTTCCGAAGGGGGAAAATAGACCGAACAAACAATGCCTGCTGCACGGTAGAGGGTCGGTCGAGCTGCAGGTACATACACACATTCCTGCACCTACTCAAATACAATGCCGCCGAGTACAGTTCGGTGGTGGTAATAACAACAAACAAGCATTTTCGGGTGAGCAATTGGAGGAACGGCCTCTGAAGGGGGCACATGAAATCGTTTTTGTCTTCGGTAGGCGGCACGGGTAATCAGGAGAGATCGTTGATATTGGGCTCGATTGGGAAGAGTTCACTCTTGGTTGATGATGGTTCCGTTGGAAGATAAATTTCCTCCAATTCAGGTTGCTTGTTTTACTTTGATGTAAGTGGTTTGTAATGTGGCATTGGTTCATGGAGGAAGAAGTGTTTTGTCGAATCCGTAGTACTGTGTTAATTCCCTGTATAGATTGTAACTGTACATATGGTTTACAGGGTTTTTGAACTCCATAATTGCAGTAAATTTCTACCTTCTTCTTTCTGTAATAATGCCTCAATACAATCAGATATTTGAAATTTGATCAAACGGATTCTTATTAGTTTCAAATAACATCCAGTTATCTAAATCTCTATTAGGGAGCAAATCTTGATGTTTTCAGGTGTGGATGGACTCTAGGAAAAAATCGGTTAATGAAGGAATCTGGCTCACTGCGATCTTGTTTTGCTTTGAAAACATGATGAACAAACATACTTTTTCAACCCAATTTGCTTCTAGAACCAAGCTAGTAGGCTAATAAATTACTATTTTGCTAGGCAGTCTTTCCTTGTTTCGAACTTAATATCTTTATTAATCGAAATCGAGATCGTTTGAATATTTGGCTACTGTGACCAATTTATCTCAATTAAATAGTTCATTATGTAATTTTCTAAATGCAAAATGATCTTTCAGCACAGCAAGTCGTAACAGGGAGTGTCGCCATTATTGTTAGCAGTGTATGTATGGTTGGAAGCAAATCAACGTTGCATACATTTAGGGCTTCAGCAGCATTCCGTGGTTTTTTCTCCGTGAGTACCGAAAGCCAAAGAATCGCTTCTCCAAGAATTCCTGTGCTCTGAAGGTCGTAAAATTCGACTAAATGGTATGTGATCTGGAGATTTTCGAAGGATCAGATGCTGCATCCATTAGCTGTTGAAAAGGTGCCAGCATGTCAGCATGTTTGACATACTTCTCCTCCAAAGCTTGCATGGTATTTTCCAGGAAATGTAAGAAGATTTAGTTTTTATAGAACTCTTCCGGAGTCTCCAATTTTTTGTTCTTTTTCTGACGTCCAGCTCTTCTGGGTTTTGTAAGGGACACATCAAGAGATTCACAGAGTGCACTCGCTTCAGAAAAGATTTTACGGAAAGCATTTTCTGCATCTTTTTGCATTTCACCCAGAGCCTTTTTGGTTACCCTTGCTGCGTTCATTGCTTCTGCAAAATCAAGGTTCTTTTTTGCAAATAAACACTCAGCGGACGAGTTATCGAAAAAATATGGTGTGTTACACAGAGGCTGACCAAAAATTCAGGGTTTTCAATGGACGCCTGAACTACTGAAGCATCCGTCGAGGCTTTCTTGCCCGTCCATGTCTTTATTATTTCCAGAGCAACAAAAATAGAATGCACGAGGTCTTTGAACGTTTTTACCGAGTCATGACGTTGAACCTAACGCGTAGGACACATTCTTTTCAACTTCTCTGCCATCGGACTACTTTTCTCAATCTTGTCAGTTTTTATTTTGAAAACGTTTGCTCTTTTGGGTGAATTCAAAAAATTGTAAACGCTCTCGATCACTCCCATGCAGTATCGGATTGCAGGAACTGAACAACCCTCGGAGATTGAAAGATTTAAAACGTGAGAGCAACAATGGACATACAGCGCCTTCGGGTAAAGCTCTCGCACAAAAGCTTGGACGCCTTTTACTTGCCCACTCATAGCTCGTGCACCGTCGTATCCCTGACCAACGAGGTACTTCGTGTTAAGTCCAAAATCAATCAATGCTTGACAAATTACATCGGCTAAACCTTTCCCTGTAGTGTCAGTGACTGGAATAAACTGCAGAAACTCTTCACAAACATAATTATTCTCGACAAACCTTACACACAATGAAAGTTGACACACATTCGATATGTCAGTGGTTTCATCGCACAAAACGGTAAAATATTTAGACCTGTTGACACGATCAACAAGTTTTCGCAAAATGATGCTATTGAACGCCTGGATCATATCATTCTGCGATTTCCAGCTGATAAACTTCGCATTTTTGGCAGAATTCTCCAAATGACTTCGCAAAACGTTATCTCCAGACTCAACTCGAAACTTCAGAAGAGACCTAAAGTTACCCTCTTCCTTTGTCAAACCTTCATTTAACTGAAACGTGCCAGTATCCCGATGACCCCTGAAAGCTAGTCCACGCCGTGCCAGGAACATAGCCGTGCGTATAATCCGTTGAAGAGCCTCTCTATTCTTCTCCTCTTCAGCTCGCCTTCCATCATCGAGAGCCTTATCAATACTAACGATCGACTCAGAAAACGTAGCCACAAACAACCTTGCCTTTTCTACACAAAAAGAATGGTATTTTGCACTCTCGTGGTGGCGGAAATCTTCCTTGACATTTTTCTATAGTCTATAAGCTTGTTTAACAAGTTTTCCACCTTGAGTACCTTACTGACCGATTGATGTTGCAAAGAGAGCGCAAAATTTGCAGAACGCCCCATCTTGAGAGGAAGAGTACGCAAGCCAGTTCCATTCTCCAAGCCATCGGAGATTGAATTTCAAATTTCAAGGACCTGATGGAGGGAATTTGAAAGCTATGTCCGGTTTCCAGGGATTGGTTAGTATTTTGAATTTTTGCGTATCACTGATCTGCAATTTAAATTAAAAAGCAGTATGTTTTAGTTGGACAAAAAAGGTAATGCAAATTAAATATTTACCTGCTTTCCCACGAAAAATCCAAAATCATCACTAACCATTCCACCCGATGTCGACGGTTCGGTGATACCACCACTTTCCGAATACCGAAACTTTTTTAAGGGACTTTCTGCAGGTTTTTCTTCTGCTGCCGCTGTGATCGATGCTGCATCGTTGTCGGTTTTATCTAAGACGCACCAAAGCGGTAAATTAAACAGCCACCATCAGCTAATACAAACTGTCCGGATATTGATGCAGCACGGTATTGGGTTATACTAATCGAAGAAGTTTCCTGCGAGTTGTTCTCAGATTTTTATCTCAGAAAAAATACCAATATCTAATGATTATCTTCTGTAATAAGCGTTCAGAAAACAAGTTGCTGTGCAAGTAAAAAAAACAGAAATTGGTTGTGGGGGGTTTGTGAGCTTGAAGGTAACATGTTTTGGATAAATAGTGGCATCAAAATTTGAGTTTTATAATTCAAGTTTATTTAATATTTCAAACATATAACGATATAATTTTTTTGCTTAAGACAACGATTCAAATTTCCAACCTTCTTGGTTTGTTCGACAGTTCTTCCAAAACTTCCTCCCCGGTGACAGCAACATTTTTGTGGATATACATAAGCGCGATACCGTTCAACCGTTCTTCTCCTGTACTATTTCTCAAATATGTCTTCAAATTCTTCAAAGACGAAAATGATCTTTCAGCACAGCAAGTCGTAACAGGGAGTGTCGCCATTATTGTTAGCAGTGTATGTATGGTTGGAAGCAAATCAACGTTGCATACATTTAGGGCTTCAGCAGCATTCCGTGGTTTTTTCTCCGTGAGTACGAAAACCAAAGAATTGCTTCTCCAAGAATTCCTGTGCTCTGAAGGTCGTAAAATTCCGCAAAATGCTGAGCAGATCCGGAGATTTTCGATGGATCAGATGCTGCATCCAGTAGCTGCTGAAAAGGTGCCAACATGTCAGCATGTTTGACAAAGTTCTCCTCCAAAGCTGCAAGGTAAGAAGATTTTGTTTTTATAAAACTCTTCCGGAGTCTCCAATTTTTTGTTCTCTTTCTGACGTCCAGCTCCTTCTGGGTTTTGTAAGGGACACATCAAGAGATTCACAGAGTGTACTCGCTTCAGAAAAGATTTTACGGAAAGCATTTTCTGCATCTTCTTGCATTTCACCCAGGGCCTTTTTGGTTACCCTTGCTGCGTTCATTGCTTCTGCCAAATCAAGGTTTTCTTTTTGCAAATAAACACTCAGCGGACGAGGTATCGAAAAAATATGGTGTGTTACACAAAGGCTGACCAAAAATTCAGGTTTTTCAATGGACGCCTGAACTACTGAAGCATCCGTCGAGGCTTTCTTGTCCGTCCATGTCTTAATTATTTCCAGAGCAGCAAAAATAGGATGCAAGAGGTCTTTGGACGTTTTTACCGAGCCATGACGTTAAACTCAGCGCCTAGGACACATTCTTTTTAACTTCTTTGCCATCGGACCACTTTTCTCAATCTTGTCAGTTTCTATTTTTAAAACGTTTGCTCTTTTTGGTGAATAAAAAACATTGTAAACGCTCTCGATCACTCCCATGCAGTTTCGGATTGCAGGAACTGAACAACCCTCGGAGATTGAAAGATATAAAACGCGAGAGTAACAATGGACATACAGCGCCTTCGGGTAAAGCTCTCGCACAAAAGCTTGGACCCCTTTTACTTGCCCACTCATAGCTCGTGCACCGTCGTATCCCTGACCAACGAGGTACTTCGTGTTAAGTCCAAAATCAATCAATGCTTGACAAATTACATCGGCTAAAGCTTTCCCTGTAGTGTCAGTGACTGGAATAAACTGCAGGAACTCTTCACAACATTATTATTCTCGACAAATTTTACACACAATGAAAGAAGACACACATTCGATATGTCAGTGGTTTCATCGCACAAAACGGTAAAATATTTAGACCTGTTGACACGATCAACAAGTTTTCGCAAAATGATGCTATTGAACGCCTGGATTATATCATTCTGCTATTTCCAGCTGATAAACTTCGCATTTTGGGCAGAATTCTCCAAATGACTTCGCAAAACATTATCTCCAGACTCAACTCGAAACTTCAGAAGAGACCCAAAGTAACCCTCTTCCTTTGTAAAACCTTTAACTGAAACTTGCCAGTATCCCGAAGACCCCTGAAAGCTATTCCTTGCCGTGCCAGGAACATAGTCACGTGCGTATAATCGGTTGAAGAGCCTCTCTATTCTTCTCCTCTTCAGCTCGCCTTCCATCATCGAGAAGCTCATCAATACTAACGATCGACTCAGAAAACGCAGCCACAAACAACCCCGCCTTTTCTACACAAAAAGAATGGTATTTTGCACTCTCGTGGTGGCGGAAATCTTCCTTGGCATTTTTCTACTGTCTATAAGCTTGTTTAACAAGTTTTCCACCTTGAGTACCTTGGTGACCGATTGATGTTGCAAAGAGAGCGCAAAAATTTGCAGTACGCCCCATCTTGAGAGGAAGAGTACGCAAGCCAAGGGCGTTCCGTTCTCCAAGCCATCGGAGATTGAATTTCAAATTTCGAGGACCTGATGGAGGGAATTTAAAAGCTTTGTCCGGTTTCCAGGGATTGGTTAGTAATTTGAATTTTTGCGAATCACTGATCTGCAATTTAAATTAAAAAGCAGTATCTTTTAGTTGGACAAAAAAGGTAATGCCAATAAAATATTTACCTGCTTTCCCACGAAAAATCCAAAATCATAACTGACCATTCTACCTCGATGTCGACGGTTCGGTGATACTATCACTTTCCGAATACCGAAACTTTTTTTATGGGACTTTCTGCAGGTTTTTCTTCTGCTGCCGCTGTGATCGATGCTGCATCGTTGTCAGTTTTATCTAAGACGCACCAAAGCGTGTAAATTAAACAGCCACCATCAGCTAAAAAATTAAACTCACCTGTTTCCGATGCCTTTGTTTTTTGCCGTAAAGAAAAATTCTAATGTCTATGTTTACGGAATTCACTTGTCACGATTCTGAGGAAGAAAAACTGAAAAACCACCCGTAAATCACAGTGTCAACTTGATCGGCACAAAGTAACTTGACAATTGTGCAACATGCCAAAACTGAATGGAGGACAGCACCGATACAAAGCCTCACTCATACAAAAAACAAAGTTCATTGAGAGATCCACTAACACAAAAAAACAAACGTCTCGGGAATTAGCTATTTTTACTAGCCTCTCACTGTGAGAGTCTCACTACTCTCTTCGCTCTTCAGTTCCTTTTTGTTTCTCCACACCGCATACCTACGTCACGTTTGGACGTTATGAATGCTAATAATATAGTTTTGTGGAGCAATGAATGGTGAACGAAGAACCGCTCAAAACGGACTATATGAAATAATGCTTGGTTGTGTGCTGTCGAAATAAGGTTTGTCTTGCCTGTGTGTGAATATGAATCGATTTTTTTTATAAAGATAACGGGAAAAGAGTAAGAGAGAGCTTACCCATTTATATTTAGCAGTGTTGCAAGTTTTGCTTATAGGATTTTAATTTTTTTTTTGAAAATAGATGTCGTAGCATAGTTAGCCTTCATTTTTTCTGGCTCTGCGGGGAGGGGGGTGGGTTAACCCCCCCCCCTTTTCGCTCACTATGCTGGGGTTCAACAAATGAAAGGCGAATCTCGCTTGTTCAGCTATTTTCATCCATTCACTATTTCCTATATTATTATTTATTTCAACAATAAATCAATGCAGGTTCCAATGTAGTTCCTATTTTTTGGATTGATTTTACTGTTTGAATTTCCAGCCAAAACATTCGATGTTTTTTTTTTTGGTAGGTATCACAGTGGTAGCAGACCCTTACTTTTAATCTGCACTGGACCCTTTTATTGGTTAAATTCGCTTCTATGAGCCTCTATTTTAAATCAACACAAAGATGTTCCTAGGCTATGGTGCCCATTTGGCCACTTTTTTTTATCGTGATGATTCAAATAATTTTAATAAAATTGATTCGCTTTCATGTATTGTGTATGTTCTTGTCCATGTTGAGTTTTCGTCAGTGTACTGTGTATTTCTGTGTCTTGTCTTATTCATAATAATGTGCACGTGATTATAGTCTGTTATTGTGTTTGATAGATACTGTATTTCTATTTGATTCCTGGATTAAATTGTATTTATTTATAACCAAGTCTCATGTATTCGACATCCCCTTGCAAACCTATATTTTTTTCTGGAGGGGGGGGGGGGGGGGGGGGGGGGGGGGGGGGGGGGAGATCTTACCTGTATGATGTACAGCCATATTCTTACTACCTAAGCCGCGTGCGACGCTGGCTGAACAGCTGCTTGAATTCCACAACCGCTCGCGTCCATGCAGCGCCTCTTTGTTTGTTTGACTGAACATTTTGAGTCACTCTAAACAAACCATGAAGAAAAAAAATTATAATAATTGTTTGGCTAGACCCTAAATTGCAGCCTACCCTACAGCTTGTGATCTTGTTGCTATCCCAAATTTAAATATATTTCATATAAGAGCTAATTTGAAACTTTGAGAAAAACTTGTATACCTACTATCTAGCGGGTTTATTTTTTATTTGTTTATCCTTTCCATTAATTTAAAGTGTGATATGAAGAGTAAAATCTCATTGCCTCGCATTTACAACCGATTACAACCGATTTGCCGTTATTGAACTTTACAAACAAGGAGGTAATACGAAAACAACGACCGTATTATGCTATTGTATATGACTCATCTAACACTGCTACAGATATAAGTCACATGGATAGGTCTATTCTACCGCTTCTAATGGTGTTTCCTAAGCGAGCCCTCAGCGTCCTATCTCGAATATACATGCTTGTCATCATCGGTCTGATATCCTGATCATAACATTCACCTCCCTCGAAAATAGTGCTATTACATTCAGTTATTAGAAAATTAGTAAACCAGTTCTTTTGATTATTCATTCCATAAAACAAATGGATGAACAACAACACAAATTGCCACGAAAATGAAAAGTGTACTTTAAGTCTTCTCCCCCCAATTGAAGGTAAGAAGTCTAAGAGTGAATTGCGGCATATCCCGCCAGTATCACACCCTATGTCAGTGCCTTTATACAAACGTTCCACGACGTGGCAGACCAGAACTCCTGATACTCTCACTACTGGTCAAACTCCCAATCTAGCATGCATGTTTATAGCACGCGAGGAATTCCTTTAAATTCAAGAGACTATTAAAGCAAAGCTTTAATAGTCTTTTGAATCTAAAGGGACCCTCCACGTCCTACTCTTTTCATAAAACCTTAGCCTTTAATTCTTTGTCAGCATCTCTCCTAATTAACACTTTTCGATGACCTTTGTTCGGTTCGAAAGGTCTGATCCCTAGCTAAATATTATGTTGTTAGAGTTAGTGCTTTGACCACGGCTGTCGTATAGACCCCAAATTTAAATTATAATATATATATATTTGAATTGTCTGCACCTGAAACATTAGGTATTATTATTAGTTGCTCACAATCATGATCAAAACACTTACCCTTTTCAATAATGAAGCGAACAATAAGATTATTAATGATACCAACTGTATAGGTATATTTGAAGTTTAATACATGACAATTAGAGAATAAGCAACAATGAAAAAACTGTCAAGCAAATGAAAAGGGCACTTTTTGTAATTTTCCTCAATTATTTGATATCGGTATTTGTAGATTGGTCCTAGCTTCGTCTAAGAGTGAAAAAAAGGCCAGTATCACACCTGTTTCAGTGCCTTCAAATAATCGTACTACGACGTGGCCATTTAAAGAAAGCATAGTGTGATATTATCACTGCTGATCATGTTCTTGGTCTCCCATGCTGGCCTTTTGCATGAGATTAGCCCTCTCACCTACGACAAGGTGACAACCATCTTCGAGAGGGAATTTCCAGCCAAAACATTCGATGTTTTTAAATCTAAACAGGTGCCTCAGATTGCTCAGTCGGTAAGAACATTTTACACCAAGCCGGAGCCAGCAGGTTCGATTCCAGAATCGAGAGGGAATCTCTCGGGTTAAAATCTTTTGGTTTCTCGACTTTCTTGGCCACCGAGAAACATTGTGCTTGCCACCCAATATACAATTTAATTTTTTAATGTTGGCATGGAAAGCTCTCAATTAATAGTTGTGGAAGTGCTTCTAAAGTACTAAGTTGGACGTACGTGAAGGCTCGTAGAAAAAAAACGTCAAAGTTAATTAGAAGAAATCCGGACACACAATAACAAGAGCTTCATTTGGCGTCTATCTAGAGAAATAATTGCGAATCATTCCGACACCGAGTTTTTATGTACTAAACTGAGATTAATAACATTTGGCAATGCTACAATGTTGAATGAATCTTATATTTATATAAGTGAACACAAGCTGTTTTAAGCCACGGAGTTTTATCTCAATTAGCCGTCCCGTTTTTTTTTGTAAAACATTGTAAAACTCATCTGTTTGCTGATAATGTACAGTTATATTCAATTGTGTTAATAATTCTGTTGCTGAAATTTCACAAACAATTTATGCCCATTTGATGAGAGTCTTAGATTGATCTCCTGGTTATGCTTAGCTTCAATTGTAGGAAAACGAATGTTGGTTTCATTTCACAGTTTATCTTATTGGCAAAATGGAAAAGATGGAAAAATACTACCATTTTAGGGATTTGTATCCAATCCAATACTGCATTGGATGAGATGAACATGTGTCATCTTAATGTGATAAAAAAGGCGTTTTTAAGCTTGCAATATCACTACAAAATCTTTTCCTAGAGCCACTCTTCAAATTGTAATGATACACTGATGAGTAAGCCGGCTTCTGCGCTGAATTGAACATTTCATTGGAGTTCACACATGCATATGCATGTTCAAATCATGAAGTTCTTCGAAAATGTAGCAAGCCCCGTAAGCTTAGTATCAAGATGCTTGCACTCGATGTTCAAACTTGAGTGCAGCTACGATGTTTTGCGCTTGTGTTCATGTGTACCATGTTCAAAACCTTGCACTCATTTCTCTCGTGTTTGATGTGCAGAGTTTGCTCTCTTAGTATAAAGAGTACATGGCCATCAAATTTACTCAATTTCATCAAAAGTGGAGTCATTAAAATTTGAGTAAACATTGTTGGGATTGAATTATGGAGAGTGTGAGCTGTTTAGTGGAATACCTGTAACTAGAAAATAAGAAGAATGATTAGTAATTTCCATTTAATTCCAACTACCTTTATTGCTTATCTTGACAGATACGCGTATTTCGTCTACAATGTGCAGACTTCTTCAGTGTCGTGTACTAATACTCGAGTATTAGTACACGACACTGAAGAAGTCTGCACATTGTAGACGAAATACGCGTATCTGTCAAGATAAGCAATAAAGGTAGTTGGAATTAAATGGAAATTACTAATCATTCTTCTTATTTTCTAGTTATTGTTGGGATTATCAAAGCGACAAATCAACAACATCCATTCGATGCAAGCCGATGGAATCCCAACAATGTTTACTCAAATATACATATACAGTATGCAGAGTATACATGTGAGCTCAACAAACGTGTGTTGAAAAAAAAACTGAACTCTTGATTAACGCCGTAATTGTTTTGCGAAAACTGATTGGAGTTGATATTCACATTAAATTATTCAGCCTTCCCTATTTTTTAGCCGGTGATTATACACTTGATATTACATCTGTTCCTTCTCTCAATAAGCACGAAGTTTCAATAAATATCTGTATTGGATGTGTATTAAATTTAAACAGGCTTTCCCGTGTTTATCATCTACATTATCAAATATTTGGATGCCCTTTAGTAAACTTTAGCAGAACGCTTTGTTGCTTGGTTTACATAGTCTCTCGAAATAACCCGGATATCTACACAATAAACTGCAGACAACGCAAGGTAATTGATCCATTAAATATATTTTGTCAAAGTACAGGAACTCATTTTTTGTACAAGGTGTAGCTCACTGGACTTCTTTACCCAATAGTCTAACTAATGTTATTTCGTTCACAGCACCTCAAGGAGGATATAACTATAGAGCCTTTTAATTACGCAGTATTTATGTTATTCAAATATAAAAATATTATTTGTGTGGCACTTGTTCTATTTAATGTTAGATAAATGTTATAATTAAAAAGACACATGTCTCTAGTATTAAAATTTCTGTAGTGCGGATGCTTGATTCGTGATACTATGTGGCATTTGTGATTGATTTGAAAAACTACATTCAGAAATAATTTGGAACATAATTCAGCAGATAAAGGACAATCGGTGGGATAGGGCGTCCACAGGGCATCATATGGTCTTCAAAAAGCCTTGAGTTAACCATAACAGACTTCAATACATGGTGTCGGAAGACTGCGACCAAGTAGTTCTAAAGTTGATTCTTAATTATTACCTAGAAAAAAGAACTAGATTTTTTCCCCTACTGTTCCAACTATCAACTTAAATAGTTTGTTCTCTGGCTCTCTCCATATTCTACCAAAATGATATTGGCCCAGACAGTTCAGATAGTTAAGCACAAGTTTTTTTCCAGCAAGGCAGAGGGAGGAGAGACGCTGTCCAGAATCAAAGCCATTCAATCCACAGTCTGCCGTCACTCGTCCACCGGTGGACGCAGCAAAAGGACTGGAGAGCATAGCCAAGCAACCAAAAGTTCTGATAAAAGGGTGTTTTTGGCTTAACCAGCTAATCGAAGGATTATGATGAGAATTCTATTCAGCTAACTTTTTAAGTAATTAACCGAACTTTCTAGTTCGCATTCAATGATTAAGCTTCTAGCACTGCTTTGTTGTTTCTAATTTAAAATGTAAATAAATATAAAATTTTATTACTCTCATTTAATATCCTGCAATCAAAACAATTTATAATTCTAAATATTGGATTGATTAATAACTTTTCTAAATTATTTCGTAATTATTACCGCTTCTTAGCATTTTTTTGATTTTAATAATTGCTAGAAATACAGGTCAGGTGTAAAAGGTGTATAATTGACTAAACTAAAATATCCAAATCGAGCAATACACGTTTTCGAGGGTGCTGAAAGCTTACTTCCATTGAATACAATGTAGAAAAAAAAAGAACAATTCGAGTGATTGATGAATTCTAGGAACTGAATACGTATCTATTTGAATTCCAATTCATCACGTTTGTCACACTTCTACGGAATCACCCATAAGTGATTCACATAAGCATGAAGGTGTTACCTGGTGTCATACCCACCTTAGACGCAAATCACATGAGCAATTAAACCAGGCAATTATTTACAACTCTTCTATACGTTTACTATCATTACAACCCACTGGTAGCACATCAACATTGTTTCAGTTCTAATCCAGTTTAGCACCAGAAGGCACTAAAATAAACAACCATCAGTATGTATCCACATCATTCTAAACAACCGGGCACGAGTCACATGCACCATGCAAATGGCAAAGTGATGACGAATGCAGTTTATATTTCCATCAGTCAGGCATTCCATTGCCAGCCAAACAACCACCGTCGGTCGAAGTGGCCATTGTCTTGCGGGTGAGCGCGCGCTTTTTTCATCCTTCTAACGAATGTACCAACAGAAGCACGTGCTGTGCAACGACGATGATACTCAACGACAACGTCAACCACGCGAGGAAGGTGGCGAGGTAGGGTAACGTCGATTCTTTGTCGATAATAAAAAAAGTAACAACATTCAAGTGAACAGTAATAACAATGGCAATAACAACAATAAAAACAGCAACATCAATTCCCGTGTAAATCGCGCGCCATCGTGAACCGACAGCATTCTGGGCGGGGGAAGGAAGGGGGCAGGAGGGTGAAAAGGCATAAAACAAAATCAGCAACATTGGAGCAATCGAAGAAGCGACGAACAAACCGACGATCTCACGGTTCGCGCATGCTAAAAGCCCCCCAGGAAAATGCTGATGATGGAGACGACTGCAGCAATGACGGCGGCCAAGTAAACGAAGAAGTAAACAACCCTATTGGCGCTGGTGCTGCTGGAACTGGAGTGAACTCCCGGCCGCAAACCTCAACCTTCCGACCGCAGCAGCATCCCAAGAAGAGCGGGTTGACGAACGTCAATGTTGGATATCCGTAGCTCCTTCTTCTCACGTTCGACACGCAGGAGCCGGGCTCACACATGTGCTCACCACCATCCATACTCAATGCTCTTTTTCTCGCTCATTCTCTCTCCCTCCTTCGCTCCTCTTGTTTCACTTAAAAATCGTATAATAATAAATAATAAAACAAGCATTAGCGAAAAATCTCTTAGCTTGCACCTGCCTTTTATTCCCACGAGTCGGACAGGAAATATATATGATTGAAATGACTGCTAATGTGGAACGCTGGAGTGGGAAGAGAGAGGAGGATGCGTGGAAGATGGAAACCCCCGGCGCAAACCGAGACCATCATCTGAGGAGTCGAAAGAGAAAGAGTGTGCGTTCGAAGCGGAGTGGAAAAATACGAGTAGGTAGGTAGATGACTGGGATGACTGACTGTGGCGATTCATGCGGTCCTGCACGAGGCCACTGCGGGTGCGAAGGAATGGAGAGATTGGTCATAAAATACACACGCTGACACTTGTTTCAATTTGGGTGGTTTTATGGGAGATGATTTGAGGTTCGTCGCTTGCGGTTGAGCCAAGTCTCCCAAAGGGGGAATGCCATTTTTAAATCGAATAGGATCGGATGAATCAACGGTCAGGATAATAACCTAGTATTTCAAAATTAGGTGACGCCTTTTTTGAGAGACTTGTTGTGTTTTTCCTCCATAGCATTTCGAGTTAATTGATTTCAAAATTAGTTTATTGATTGTTGTCCACTTAGTGTTCTAATTGCATTTTTACAGTTGTTAATTACGAAATTTCGATGACAGCCATAATAGATAATGGTAAATCAAAATCTTGGTTTAACAGTAATATTGCGAGAGCAATTATCGATCACGATGTCTCATTTGAACAATGCAAACTTACTATCAATGAAGATTGTGTGCCACAATACTCTATGCTCCAACTTTTCATTGACGAACAGATACCAGCAGCTACGCTGGCTTGAAGAGAGGCCTTTTCCATCCGATGTTGCGCCACATGCGCTTCTAGTTCACTGTAGGGTGTCGTAACATCACTCTGGAATTGGTCTGTTTGGTCAAAGAGGAAAAAACGATGGATTTGATTGGAGGAAGGATTTTGTTGGATTTGTGGAAGCAAGCGAAGGGTATGTTTGCAGGATTGTTTTTAGGCAGGGAAGATCAGCAGGGAAATTTGAATACATCGGTAAAATGGAACAAAGGTACCATACTTTGGCCGTGATAAAGGTGTCAAGGAGAATTACCTTTTGGTGTAGGGTAAGTGTGCACAGCGAATGTAGCCACACCTGTTGCGCTATTTTTGCCACGGGGCATATCCCAGGCTAATTGTGATCATGCGTCGAATCGAGTTTGCAAATATCCCACCAAGAATCTTTATCTGGTTTTCGATTCTCAAAGAATTAGCTTGTATCGGGTTCCCATTCACGAAGTCGACGTCAATGGACGTCGTTTTGTTGAGGTTGAGTACGGCTCCAGATACATATCCAAAGCGACGAAACAGATCACGCATTGTTTCGATCTTTCTTGCCGATGTCGTGATGACGCTGATATCGTCTGCATATGCAACGATTAGGTCGCTACCACACACTTGCTCGAGGGAATGTATCAGTGGATGTAGGTACAATACAAACAAGTGCATTGATATTGGGTCGCCTTGTCACACCGACCGTTGGATAGGGAACACTGCTGTCAGGTGCCCATTTATCAATAGGCGAGAGGATGATAGTGTTGCAATCCGGGAGGGCAAATTCGCGAGCTGGCTGTTTATACCGAGGGAGCGCATGTTCTCAAATAGAAATGAGTACCTTACTCGATCGAAGGCATGGTCTAGATCGAATGAGACCAGCTTACCAACCTGTTTACGCGCCGTCAGTCCTTCAGTCATGTCCTTCAGAGCCAGCGTGGCCTGAAAGATGTTGTTGTGTGCGTTGGAGCATTTTTGAGAGTTGCTGATGATGTGATGTGTTGACATGAGAGCTTCAAGGCGCGTCTTCAGGATTCTGGAGAGCGGCTTATAATCGAAGTTGAGAAGAGAGATTGGGCGATACGAGTCTACAGTGTTACCATTTACTTTCTTTTTCACCAACACGCGAATACCGTTTACAAATTCCGATGGGAAATTAGATGCTAGTGCTTCATTTAGCAGGAGGTTGAGCTTCCGATGTATGACATCAAAAGTGCGAAGATAAAATTCTTTCGGAATTCCGTCTGGCCCCGGTGATTTTTTGGAAGCGCTCGTCTTGATCGCCATCCAAATATCCGTCGTGCTGATCTCGTCTATGCATGCTGCGTTTACTACATCGTTTTCTGGGATTAGCTGGTCGCACTGAAAATCTACGTGTTGTGCTACTTCATCAGCACGCTCCGAGTATAACTCAGAGAAATATTGGTATACGTGGTCTTGAATGGCTTGCGAATCTTCAAATATCTCCCCTTGGTCGCCGTCCAAACGAGCTATCGTTGTCCTTTTCCTTCTTCTTTCCCCAAGCTGGAATACGGATATTGATTCTCCTGCTACAATTTGCTCGTGAATGCGTACAAAGGCTTGCATTAACCGTCTCTGCAGGGCGAGCATCTCTCCCTTCAGGCGGTTTATAGTTGTAAGCATCGATGTATTCAAAGTAGAAGCCATCCTAGGCCCGTCGCAATTGGTTGTAGAGAGTTGCTCCGCATGACGGAAATCATCGTATGCTTCTTTACATTTCCAGTGGAAGAGACTAGCGATTTTTGGTTTGCCATACGCCAGCCACCAGTCCATCCAACTTCAGTAGTTGCGTCTTTGGCGAGTCCAAAACTGCCATCTTGTTTGGAGCTCTGCTATGTTCTCGTTGGTAAGGAGATGTGGACGGAGTGACCAAAACCCACGTCCATGAGCTTGACCTAGGTGAGGTAAACAAACTCGCAAAGTTACAGCCAAGTGATCGGAGAATGAGCATGCATTTGTGTTTACAGTTCGTAACTGCTCACACAGTCCTCTGCTGACATATATACGATCCAGTCTTGATGAAGAGCTGGCCGTAATGAACGTATGACCAGGGTCTCTGGGACGCAGTTTTAGCCACACATCATCAAGCTGCAGAAGAGACGGACTTGTATTGTGCCCCGTTACATCGCACTGCCGCAACACACAGTTAAAATCGCCTGCGGGAATTGTGTGCTCGGTGTGGTGTCGGAGGTAGTAGGCAATTGTATTGTTGAAGAACCGCTCTCTCTGGGCGCGGTATGCTGATCCAGACGGGGCGTAAATACTACAAAGTGTGGTATCATGAACTCGCACGGCGATTAGGCGACCATCTAGACTCCTCTCCACATTCGAAAATTGTATGTGGTTTTTCAGGGCAATGGCAGTTCCTCTTCTCGCATGATCAACGTAGGCGATGACATTGAAGCCAGGGAGAGTGAGTTGCTCGTTTTCCACTTCCTGAAGAAAAACGATGTCTAGCTCCATCGTTCGGATAAGTGCGCGAAGTGCGTCAAGCTTGGTCGTGTTCGTAATGTTGTTTATGTTGATGGTCGCAATATTATAGCTGGTGAAGAGGACTGTTTACAAATTTGAGTCTTTGTTGTGTGGTGCGTTGCCATCATCACAACGCATTTTTTTGCCTGTTGGTCTTTGTGAGCGTCTGCTGGACGTTGATGAGTCGGTTTCGTTGCCATCGGTTTTGTGTTGCGAGGACGATTTTCGGGTCACTCTTGTCCATGTGTTGTTGTTACTCGACCTCGATAGTCTCCATACCCAGTGTCACACCAACGAACTGGTGGACCTCCTCGGACGAAGGCTTCTTGGGCACATTCACATAGTCAATGCGAAATGTGTTTTCGCGGCGTTTTATCGCGGACAGCAAAAAAAAAAAAAAAACACGAAACTCACTACAATCGATCACTCCTGTCGTAATCGCACTTTTATTCTTCGGAATCAATCAAAAAAAGCTGACAAAAAGGCTTCCGCAGACGATAGTGACACAATGCATCTATTCGGCACGGAAGTTGAGCGCTAACTGAGATGATCGTACGTTACATAAAAGGCTGCGTAATAAAGTAAATCTTTCACACTTAGAAATTATGAATTTTACACGAGACGTAATTCATGTTAGTTAAAAGTCGGGGGACGTGAAGAATGATTTGGTGTAAAATTATGTCTCCTGAAACTGAAAAATATGCAATTCAACAAAAGATGTGTTTGATTGAATTTATTTTCTCATCTCTTCCAACTCATTCTTGTGTGCTAAAGGACGCTTGCATGTGTCGGTCTCGGGAGACAGAAATTTTCATGATATTTTGGTAGTGTGTATGATTCTAAAGGCTTAACAAAAGTTTTATGCTGCACGGATTAGAACTGATTTACTTCCAAAAGTGCTCTGGAAACGATTAAAAAATATTGATGTTAACAATTTGTGTGTAATGTCATGCAATAATATCACAGTTGGTGAAATAAATAATTACTTTTCTGAAAATTTCAGCAATGGATATTCCGTGTCAGACCGTTGAAACAGCTTCAGGAAGGGTCTGCTTTCAATTTTCATCAACGCTAGAATAGTAAATTTATTTAGTTATTAGTATTATTTTTAGTTATTTTCAGTACTCCCAGTAGTTTACTTTTTACCCTAGTACTCTTTTCCCTTTGTCCCGACTTAATGTTCCTTGCCTAATTACAACATTTTAGTTAGTTTTTTTTTTTTTTTTAGCTAAAATGTGTTTTTTCCATTAATACTAGCTTTTCTCCGATTTATACCTTCCATGTTGACCTCTAATTTCCCAAATTTGTCCTAATACCACCGTCAACTATTTATCAAAATCGGATCGCACTTAATCTATCAATTTTGAACGTAAATTGGCTATACTTTCATTTTAATTTCTTTTTAGGATTATGTTCATCTACTTTCAGGAATCAAAGAAAATTTTAATCATAATCAACGAATAGTTTTTTCATAACTATTTCAGCAAAAACGTATAATTTTAATTAATTCACGACTTTCAGCACTCCACTAACTTATTTGTGTTTTTGTTTTAGCTTTGTTCAGAAACGAGAATTCTCCACGGATGATTTCCGACGATTGATGGCGATCAACGAGACTCAAAGCAAACACCTTCGCAGGCAACTTGGTCACTTTCGGATTCAGTGCAATAAGTATAAACGCTTGGAGAATAGCGATCATGTGTTTCATACAAGAGTTATACTTCAACTGATTTGGGAAAATACAATTCAATTCGTTTTGTAGCAGTAAGCAAAAAAAAGTGTTATTATGCATGGAAGAAGTAGTAGTGGAGATCGCGGGGGGTGGTCACCGAAGGGAGAATATCCTGCAATGAAGTTCTCAAGGGCTGTAGGCGTTTTAAAAACCGCTCTCTACCGCCTGTAGCCATTCTGGAATGTAGACAAATGAATTCCGTGTCGCAGGAGGGAGAGAAAAAGGTTTGTACGCTTTCGGACTTGTGTGACTTTCTCCGGATCGGCACTAAAGACTGTATTCGATGAAATTTGGACACACGCAATTGTTCGTAACTTTTTAGCGTGTAGGTAAAAATGATTGAAATTTTAACTGAATGTATTTCATTGTGTTGTGTCAATTGTGTAATGAGTTTCGTGAAAATCGGTCGAGTGATTTCAGTGATGGCTTCGAATGAAGAAATAGTGCGCCAACAAATTTTGGGCACTCACTTCGAAAACCCAAACGCTTCTCATCGATGGATCGGAAAACAGCTCAGAATCGCAAATTCAACCGTATCTCATGTGATCAAAATGTTCAAGGACCGTAAGACAACCAAGCGGAAAAGTGGTAGTGGCAAAAAACGTGCCACATCAAATCCGGAGAAGGCCAGGATGGTATTGAACCAATTTAAGCGTTATCCCAACATTTCGATCAGGGATGTTGCGAAAAAGGCGAAAGTTTCAGTTTGTTTTGTACAGAAAACAATGAAGCGTTCTGGATTACATGTGTACAAGGTCCAGAAGGCACCGAACCGGAGCGATAAACAGAACTCGGTGGCCAAAACTCGTGCAAGAAAACTGTACAGGGAGTGGCTCACAAAACCGTTCTGCATTGTGATGGACGATGAGACCTACATTAAAGCCGACACCAAACAAATGCCAGGACAGGAACACTACGTCGTCACTTCTAAGTTGGCCGTTCCGGAGAGTGTACGGAAGAAGAAACTGTCGAAATTCGCCAAAAAATTCCTTGTCTGGCAAGCGATCTGCGGATGTGGCAAAATGAGTCAGCCCTTCATCACCTCTGGGACCGTCAACGGACAAATCTACAAGGACGAATGCCTCCAAAAACGACTTCTGCCCTTCTTGAGATCTCACGATGGCCCGACACTGTTTTGGCCGGATTTGGCATCTTGCGACTATGCCCGGCCCGTCTTAGACTGGTACAAAGATAATAATGTAGTTTTTGTACCAAAAGACGTCAACCCTCCAAACACTCCGGAACTTCGCCCAATTGAAAAAAATTTGGGCAATCATGAAGGCAAAGCTCGTTAAAACTCCAAAACTGATAGAAAATGAACTTGAACTAAAGAAAGTGTGGTTAAAAGTAAGTAAGCAAGTCGGTCCTATCATTGCCCAAAATTTGATGAAAGGGGTCAAGGCAAAGGTGCGGGTATTTGATGGTGTCAAAACTTAACCATTTAGTAGTACTTTATTTCCAGAAAGTTTGAAAAGAATCGGACTCAAGGAAAATGTTTGGTGACCTATTTCATCGAATACAGTCTCATCATTCCAAACATCTTTACCCAAACCCATTCCTACCGTTACCATTCCTACGCAGCTATGACGCTCTCTCGCTATTTTGACTCCCCCCCCCCGCCGCCAAAAACCCCCCAAAAATCCACCACTTGCCTCCCCTGGCACCTTTTCCCCTTCTACTAATTATTTTAATAAAAAAAAACATCTTTGATTGGACTAATATAAATTTGTTTTATTCCAAATTTAATCTGTCCAGATTTTGTCGCGAACAAGCCTTAATAGACCTAATTCCACCGATATCTGGCTTACATTTACATGAAAGATCCCGTTATTTTATGCCAAATCTAGCATTCACTTTATGTGACACTTTATCAGATAACGCAGATAATAGACACATCCCCCCTAGACTCCGCTCGGCTGTCCACTCCATTGCCCAATTGCAACCACAATGATGCCCTGATGCACCCTTCCATCCCAGTATTGAATGTTTTAAATCAATGAAATGTAGTAAAGTTCATGCAATATGTATTAAACATAGAACATTTAAAGGAAATAAGTATATTTAGAGTGTATGTGATTTGATTATATGGATGAGTCCTAAAATGGTCGAAATAAAGCCTTTGATAGAAGTAGAAGGAATTTGAGAAAACAAGGTTTTAAGATCGTTGTAAACAAGCTGTGTAGGTTTTCATAAACCTGACTAAAATATGAAACCTTTTGGCACCTGTTGGTACCATAATAAAACCAAATTGATTTCTAGCGGCTTTAATAAAACTTTAATAAAACTTATTAGAGCTGGATGGTTTTCGCAATGTTACCTGTGATCTCACCTAGAAGTAGTTTTATTGTTTTTTTTTCTGTGCTCACTCGATCACTTGCGCCACCGAACAATAGATCGACAAACAAAGCATCGACACAACTTTTCACAGCCAATGCTCGAAGCAATCTTGAGAAAATAAACAACGATTCTTTTGTATAAAAAATAAACAAAAAATGACAAAATTGGTTTATCTTGAAAATACAATCAACGATAACAAATGGCTTTAAAAAAAAACAAATCAAAACTCAAAATGCTTACAAATCAAGTTAAATCACCACTTTTTAATAACAAAGAACCAAGTTCAAATGATTATCAACTCTAAATCGTCGGGTATTTCTTTTTTAAATTTTGCCGCACCATCCAATTCCCACTGTGCACCCGCACAAATTTGAATGAGCGTGGCTCCGATATACATAAGAAAACATATCTCAGGCCACCACACAAGCGACGCTCAGTCGCCTCTTCCAGTGCGCTACTGCGTGCCAATGCCAAGATGCCTTCCGATCCCTCACAGCTCTTCCACTTTCCACTTTGTGCATCACTTTCTGGGATCGACCTTACCGCAGCAGCATCGGCCAAGAAACTATACACAGTAACATGAATATGAATCATAATAAACACGCGCGCCCCTTCTCGACTCGCTCTCTGCTGCGACTTTGCTTGGCTGCTTCTGCTTCTGCTTCTGCTCTCGGGGGGTTCATTGAGAAAAGTTGTTTTCTCGAGCGCGCCGCCGACTGCCGCCACCGGTTCGAACTCGCATTTAGCATTATTTTCCCATGCTCCGGACTGCGGACCCGTGCGATCGCCACTACCGAGTTGTTTTCGAAGAGGCATCAACAGCAAAGCAAGATCTTGGAGAAAGATCGTGATCCTGCGCGGAAGAAGGCAGAGGAACTCGGAGGAGAAATACACGCACACGCGAGAGCACAATAATTGAAGGGTTATTTCATACCGGAATACGGTTCGTCGGGTTGTTCTGTGCACTGTCCAAAGAGGTGATGTGATGAAAATGGAAAAGTAGCAGAATTATTAATGAGAATCGTTTCATACTTTTATACGAATTTTCTCACATGGGAAGAAGGTACACTTTTTTCTTAGCCTCTATCTCCCTGGGAATCGAGCCGATGCGATGGATGATGATCGCCGGCACTCGATCGTTTGGCGTGCGTATGGGTATTCACCAGAATTACTCAAGAGGAAAGAATTTCCCGTTCTGTGGGAAACAGGAAGAGGGTAGAATTGTTGTGGCTCGCGATTAGCACGAGGGTCTAGCCGGTTGGAAACCGTCAGACAACTAACTGCTTCGAGAGGGGAAATCGAAGAGAGAGGCGGACGGTTCCTTCGTGTGCGCGCCACCCTTCTGTCAGTCCTAGGGTCTCGAGCAGCGTGCTTCGGAGCGTGTGACAAAAATGCGACTCATTTTGACGAACCATCGAAGGGGAACAATAGCGAGCGGCCACCGACCGGAGTAAGGTCGATGAATGTGGAATTGGCGAAGGGTTGCAATCGGATGGTAGTTGTGGGAGAATGGAAAAAAAATATGAGTGAAGAACATATGCAACCTAAATATTTAGAGAAAAATCGATTCTACAAAATTGTGTAGTATTAACTATGACGCTTACCAGGCGAAAATTAAAATTCAATTATCCTTCTTTCACCACAGTCGCACTTTTCCAATAGGACAAAAAAGTTGCCGCCAAAACTCAAATCCTGCTGCAGCATTTTCTTATTTTCCGACATTCGCTTCACCGGCACCTTCGTCACACAACCGAAATGCCCTGCACTCAAATGCAACTAGAATATTTCAACACTGCAGGAAGTCAATTGTCTTTTGTTGTTGTTTATCTGCTGCTTCTACGCACGGCCTTCTAGGATGCTCGGTCTAACGACTTTCAATCCTTGTGTGCAAGCGTACTTTTCTCGCGTGTGCAAAGATGGATGTAAATGGGAATCGTGCTTCGCAGGCGCTGGCTTAGATGCCGACCGGCGAGGAGAAATATTGTTCCGGGCAAAATGGCACGATATTCTACCAGCAACTTCATCTGATATGATGGTGTAGGGACCCTTATCAAGCTTTTATGCTAAGATTTGGCATACAACACGTTCGGAGGAAAATGTTCGCTGTTTCTTTGGGGTGGCGCTTGATTAAAAAGAACTAGTTTGTAGTACGCGTCAGAATTTTATAAGGGTAGGTATTTTAAGAATAAGGGTTACTTTTTGAGAAATTTAACTAACTAGGGGAAGGTGCAAGACGCAGGATCTCTTCTTCGAAGTGATCAAAGTACGATAGCAGCTGTTAATTTCAAGCACGAGTAAGAAGACAATTTTGTATTGCAGTTCTTCAACTTATCAGTATGTTGTGGTATAGAAATTATTCTATTTTCAATTATTCACGTTTACGTCTGCTTCGAAATACCCCATAATTAACTGACAACGGAAACAATCAGGGTTTGGAGTCGAAGTAAGAATCACATTCGGAGAGGATTTCACAAAATAAAATGATGGAATCAAAGTCGGTAAAACTACTGCTCCCTAGTCCATAACAGGTGTCTATTAAGAGAAGCACATTATTGTTTGCCTAAAGGTGGCCGTTTAATATTCCAGTTCTGCGGAATTTTCAAAACTATCTGGACTTTCCAAGTCAAAAGAGCACCATTGTACTTCACATACATTGCTGACATATATAGAAAGCTGTACATCTGTTATACAGACAGAATCTCCAAAAGGGGTATTCGATAAAAATGGCACACACATATTTACTCACCAAAATTAATCTGATAATTTGATTTTTCTGAAATTTTTAGGGAATGAAAAACAATATATTGAGCATAAGGAAAATATGCAGTTTACCCACGCAACAATTTTAGTTTTATTCCAGCCGTATAGCACCTCCTCTTGGCTTTGTTGATAAAACTTCATTCAAAACTGTTTTGTCTACCAACACCTCCTCTATGCTCCTTTAAAGCCGAAATTTGTACAAAATGGCCCACTCTAGGAGACGGTTGTGAAAACAAAGTTAATAAAACCTTTATAAGAACATAAAGATTTTGAAAATGTTCTAGTGAAAGATGTTATGACCACTCGAGAACCTTCATAAAACCCATTGGCTGCCATGAAAACCACATCAGATGGCCACATCTGTCAAACTTCACTGTGAAATCGAGGTTGATTTTTTGCTGTTCTGTTTTGTTCGATTTTTCGCTCTTTCGATTCATTCAGCAGTAAGAAAAAAGGTCTGGTGCTGCGGAAATTTTTGTTTGATAGCAAAATATCCAAAAACAAATTGTATTTTCTACAAAGTACATTATGCTCTAAATAAAATTTTTTTTTTTTTTTTTCCCCCCCCCAAAAAAAAAAAAAAAAAAAAAAAAACGGAAATTATGCGAATTTTCAACAACATAAATCAAATTAAAACAAATAAATTCGATAAATTACTCATGAATTTCCTAAAAAGTGCTTGAAATAGGATGACATTATCTTAAAGAATGCCGAAATCAGGTCTCCGATCTACAGTTTATACTATTGATCACTATTAAGGAGAGATAATACGCAGAAGAATGTACTACGTCCTTCTAGTTCGATCGTATATTTTACAAGACAGTACCATGAAATTCAGAACAGAGAGTACACTCATATAGAAATAGAAGGTTAACATAAACAGGGTAATAATCATTTAGTTCGCACAGATAAAATACAGATAAAGCACAGCTTAACATATCATACTCCAACACTCCCCCTTAAGCTGATGTATTTATCCCCATAGCAGCTCGATTACGTTCCAGTTTAATCCGTTCAAGCGACTTTGTCAAGCCATCCGCAATTTGCTGTTCGGTGCTCACGTAATTCAGCTCAACGATGTTCTGCTCCAAAGCGTCCCGGATAAAATGATGACGGATGTCGATATGCTTTGTTCGCGGTGTGTATCCTCCATTCTTAGCAATGCATATAGCACTCTGGTTATCGCAGCGTAGTTCGATGGGTTCTTTCAAGCCGAATTGCGACATCAAACCACGCCACCACATGGCCTCCTGAACAGTGGCGCATGTAGAGAGAGCGACCGTCGGTTGCCTTTTGCAGCACCAAGATACTGCAGCGCCCTGTAGCATAAACATATAGGCACTAGTAGACTTCCTGTTGTCCAAATCAGAAGCCCAATTAGCGTCAGAATAGCCGGTCAACTCGGAATCACCTTGCTTCGTATACCGCAATTTGAGCTTCGACGTACCTCGCAGATATCGAAGCAAATGCTTTACTGCGTCCCAGTGTTTAATTCCAGGATTCGAATTGAAGCGACTCAGTTGGTTGATAGCAAATAGAACATCGGGTCTGGTACATTGGGCAAGGTACATAATACTGCCCACAGCTTCCTGGTAAGGTACCCTTTTCATCCTTTCAACCTCATCCACGGTCCAAGCTTCAGGCTTGGATTCATCGGTGTGGATGCAGCTTTTGCTGTTTGCATACTGAACCGCAACAGCATGGATTCAATATACGCCTCCTGATCTAATGACACGGTGTCCCTTCCACGTGTGATCCGAATTCCGAGGCAGTTGCTTGCTTTTCCCAAGTCCTCCATGCGGAACGTGTTGCTTAGCTTCGTCTTAATTTCTTTTGTCAGCGCAACGTCGTTGGAGAAAATAATCACGTCGTCAACGTAGATAGCGATGAACAGGGTTCGATTGCCTTCGATTCGATAGTACAGGCATGGATCGTACTTCGAGGGGGTCATTCCGAAACTTCGAAGTGCCGTGTCAAGCTTTGCATTCCAGACATGACTGGACTGTTTCAGCCCATAGAGGGCTTTATTCAAGCGACATACCAGCTTTCGTTGATCCGGTTGTTCGAAACATGGAGGTTGATCCATATAAATCTCCTCCGACAATTCTCCATGGAGGAATGCTGTGGTCGCGTCCATCTGATCAATGTAGAGTCCTTGTTAGGCAGACAAGGCGAAAAGGTATCGCAGTGAACTATGACGAACGACTGGTGAATAGGTTTCATCATAGTCCACCCCCTTTTGCTGCGAATAGCCTTTCACGACCAAACGTGCCTAGTGCCGATCCACGTTACCGTTCGCATCGTGTTTGATCTTAAAGACCCATTTACACTTAATCGGCTTCCGACCAGCTGGCAGCTCGGTCAAGGTCCAGGTATTGTTTGCCATTAGTGCCGTGTATTCTTCACACATCGCTTGCTTCCAGACTTCAGCATCTTCCCGGGACAGAGCTTCCTGATGGGTCTCCGGTTCACCGTCAGCTAGTGGGCTCCTAGCTATGGCCATGTCGATCGTGGTTGCGACTCCACTGAATTCCTCCGGTGTCTCGGGATGCATCAACGCCTTTTCCTGGCCACGACCATCGCTCTCGGCCAGTTCAGCTACCTGTAAAGTTTTCAAATGCGGCAGACCTTTGATCGAAACTTCAAATTCATTTAACTTGCCTGGAAGTTTGTGCTCCCGACCGCTTCGCCTCAACACCTGTGACCGAGGTGAATATGAAGATTTGCGCAGTGGGAGCACAGGGGTCATGTTGATCACCGTTTCTTGCGACAAGTCGAAACCGTTGCAATCTCCTTCGTCGTCAATGCTATCGTTGTCGCAGTCTGTGTAGAACTCATCTTCATCATCGTCGACACCGTGTTCCTCGTCTTCCTTAGCCGGAGAGATTACAGCTGGTGACATGGAAACGAACTCGAAACCCAACTGAACCTTGTTTCTTTGTTGCGTATCATCCGATGAGCTTGGCATACCTTCGTCGATGAAACTGACTTCACGGCTGGTAAACACCTTACGCGATTGCGGATCGTATAGTCGATATCGCTTCGTATTATCATCGTATCCAACGAAGACACACTCCCGAGATTTGGGATCCAACTTTTGACGCCGTTGTTTCGGTATCTGCACCATAACCTTGGTGCCGAAGATTCTCAGGTGAGCCAAATTCGGTTTTTTGCTACTCCAAATCTGCTCTGGTGTGGAATCATGGCCTTGCGTGAGAGATCGATTGAACAGATAGACGGAAGTGTGCACGACCTCAGCCCAGAAAGTTTTCGCCATACCTGCTTCAAACAACAAGCACCGTGCGCGCTCCACTATTGAACGGTTGGCGCGCTCTGCCATGCCGTTCTGTTCCGGAGTATAAGCTGTTGTTTTCTGATGCTGGATGCCGCTTTGCCTCAGGTAGGTCTCGAATCCCTTGTTTACATATTCCTTCCCATTATCACTGCGAAGCACCTTGAGCTTCCGTTCGGACTGACGCTCAACTATCGCGTGAAATTCCTTGAAGGTTCTTAAGACTTCTGCATCCGATTTCGTCTTAAGAAAGTATGTCCACATTCTTCGGGATTTATCATCAACGAAGACGATGTAGTATCTGCTGCCGCCGAGTGAATTCACTTCCATGGGCCCACAGATATCTGTGTGCACAACATCGAGTACCTCCGCAGCACGTGAGCCTTTCTTGCTAAAGGGATGCCGGCAATGTTTCCCTAATGCGCACACCGTACAATCCCTCGCTTTCGCATCGACGAACTTAATTCCATCCACCAATCCGTTGGCCAGCTTACGAATACTTTTGAAGTTCAAATGGCCGAGTCTCTGGTGCCATATCTTCATGTTAATAGCAGATGAGCAAGCCAAGCCGCTACTTGTATCCTGCTGCCGCTGCTGTTCGAGCTGGAACAAATCGTTTTCGTGCTTACCCGTAGCCACAGTGTCACCGATTCTATTGATTACCTTGCATCCGGCGTTTGTAAACACGACCGTGTATCCCTTCTTCACTATCTGGTTGACGGAGAGTAGGTTCACTGAAAGATTCGGAACCAGCTGAACTTCGTACACTGGAATGCTTTCCTCCTGACATACTGGCCTCAAGATAGTCGAACCAGTTCCAATCACGTTCATGTTATTTCCGTTAGTAGCAACAACGGTTCCAGTCGAAGGTTTCACATTGTCCAGTAACTCTCGGTGGCTGGTCATGTGCACGCTAGCACCGGAATCGACGAACCAGCCTGTTCCTTTCGTCGACGAAAACGTTGACAGCACCGCACAGAATGCTTCTTCCTTTCTCGTACTCCTACAGTCGCGTGCTATGTGGCCAAACTTATGGCACTTTCGACATTTTGGCCCTTTCGGGGGATCACTCCTCGGCTCATTCTTCGGTTTGTGTTTACCACTACCACCAGCCGCTCTTGCTCTTCGATTTGCAGCAAACGCCGTGTCCTCCGCAAAGAATTTCACCTCCTGCAACAGTTTTGTTTTTATTGCATCACCGGTGATCGCAATTCCAGAATTTTCCAGCGCCATTATCATGGGGCGATATTCTTCCGGGAGGCCAGCCAGCAACAGCGTTCCTACCCAGTCGTCCGATATCGGGAAGTTAATTCCGTTCAGCTGGTACGCGGCAGATACAATCCGGTTCACATAATCGTCCATCGACGTACAGGCAGAGAGCTCCGTTTTCACAAGTTTGTGTAAAAGTCCGACTCTTCGTGTTAATCCTGTGTCCTCGAATGCGCTCTCCAAATTTGCCCAAACATCTTTCGCCGTTTGTGCCTCCTTTACGTGCACATAATTCGTGGGGTCCAGAAGCAAAATAATTTTCGCTCTCGCTCGACGATCCACGGCAGCATCAATCGCTTTGTAGGTTCCGTCCGCATTCCTTTCCGGCTTAACCGCACACCACAGGTCTTCCAACTCTAACAAGGTTTGCACCGCAAATTTCCACGTTGGTCAGTTTTCACGACCGATTAGCCGCGCTGTTCCCGGAAGGCTCGAAAAATTGTGGGCTATCCCACCGCTACCAGTTGCAGTACCGCTTGCATTACCGTCCGTCATAATTGCTACGCAAATTCCGCGAAAAACGACCGGAGAAAAGTTTAAAAGTTACTTCGAAAAAACGTTTATGACTGGGCCCATAACCTATTAAGGAGAGATAATACGCAGAAGAATGTACTACGTCCTTCTAGTTCGATCGTATATTTTACAAGACAGTACCATGACAAGATTCAGAACAGAGAGTACACTCATATAGAAGGTTAACATAAACAGGGTAATAATCATTTAGTTCGCACAGATAAAATACAGATAAAGCACAGCTTAACATATCATACTCCTACATCAAAAAAATCTTTTTCTATATATTTACTATAAACAACTCCTTTTTCGAAAAAAATTTAACAACCAAAAATATCAAAAAATATATTTTCAATTCTCAATATTTCACTCATATAATAACATTGTTTAAAATTTGATATTACGGAAGGAAACTACAAGTCTAGTTATTTTCAGAGTTCATTTGCTGCACAAAGTTCTTTTGTAACTGATTCAAATTGTGATGTTATGTTGAAATAATCTGAATGGTAAACATAGTTTAAATCAAACAAAATGATAGGGCTTTAGACCCAGTTCTTTTTCTTTTAGTAGAAAAAGGAGTTTTCTCAAACGGATTATGTAAATAGAATGAAATTGCACTAATACAGATGGAGCAATTCTTTAAAAAAATAAGATACAAAATCACTCAAATTACATAATAATTGGTAGTTTTCTTCGTTATCGAAATAATAATAAATTGCGATATTAATTATGAAAACATGGATCACATTTTTCGGAGCACTTAGCGATTTGGGCGTGATTGCATTTGTAAACAAACACTTCAATCGCTGGTTCCTCGCGAATATAAGCTCAATCTAGAAAACTAGCATTACAATCAAATAGATAACATATACCTCTATGATTTGGGAGATTTTGTTTGCACGATTGAGCTTATACTCGCGTGGAATCGGTGGGTGAAGTGTTTGTTTACAAATGCAATTACGCCTAAATCGCAAAGTGCTCCGGACTTGTTTCATGGTGTTCATGGTCTTGGAATCAAGAAGTTCTTTTCTATAATTTTTTTTTAAGAAAGTGTAGACCTTTTAACATAGCATATCAAAAAATTGGCGATGTATGTATTTTTGTTGTTGAGGTCCATGACAAAAATACTGTGTTCATAGTTTTTGCTGACTAACGACTGTTCCAGAAAGTATAAGCACACCTTATTTTAACGGTCACTTTGAATATAATGAAATATTTCAACATGTTTTGGCTGCGTCCTTTTGTTTGCACATTTCTGAATGACATAGCATCAAAAAGTGCTCAGTTTTGTGTTACCTATTTTGATAGTACTCCGGTCTTACTCCGGAACAACAAAAAAGTATCGTGCACAAATGGTGCACTGTGAGCGGACTCTCCTTGAGAAAATTGGCCAAGGAAGAGGGTGTAGGCGTCGGAGCGGTACGATCTGCGATTCGAAAATATAGAGAACAGTGTACATTTGAAGATGCGCCGAAGAGTGGTCGGAAATCCGATCCTGTTAGTCCGGATATCGATAAAAAGATCAGGGATGCCTACAAGCGAAAACCAGCGACTTCCGTTCGGGATGTTGCGAAAAAACTAGGGACCTCGTCGAGTAACGTCATGCGTGCCAAAGAAAGACTTGGGCTAAAAACATACCGGAAGCAGAAAAAACCCAAAAGGAACCCAAAACAGGCCGCGTCCGTGAAACCACGGGCCCGCAAACTCTACGATTCGTTATTGTGTAGAAATTCTGGGTGTATAATAATGGACGATGAAACGTATGTGAAACTAGATTACAAAACGCTTCACGGACCACGATTCTATACTGTAAGCGAAGACAAAGACATCCCCGAAACGGAGGAGGCAATTTTTACCGAAAAATTCGGTAAGAAGGTTATGGTTTGGCAGGCAATATGCGAGTGTGGTAAAACATCTAGTCCGTACATCACAACGGAGACGATGAACACTCAGAAATACGTTAGGGAATGTCTCCAGAAGCGATTATTGCCGATGATCAGGCAGCACGAAGGTCAAGTAGTGTTTTGGCCTGACGCAAAGGACACTTTTGAATGGTACAAAAGTCAAAATGTATGTTTCGTGCCGAAAGACATGAATCCGCCCAATCTCCGAGACTTTTTGGGCTTTAACCAAAGCAAAGCTTTGAAAATTCATAAAACCAGCGGACGACATCCAAAAATTTAAAAAAAGATTGGCCAAAAGTGGTCAAAATGGTGGGAAGTACCACTGTGCAGAAGCTAATGGGTCATGTTCGCGGAAAAGTTAGGAGTCTTGGCTATGATTAAATATTTTGATTAAACGAGAGTAAAATATCATCTAAAACACAAATACAAATATGATTTGCCAAATAAAATTATTAAAACTAAAAAAAACATGACTTTTTTGTTATTTTGTAAGTGTGCTTATACTTTCTGGAACAGTCTATATCCTACCACGCATTTCCATTATTCAAAATAACTTGCCAACTTGCGTCCCAATCAATCCAGAGTGATTTTTATAAGTTCATTTAGCTTTTTGAGAGATAATTTTCAGACCCCTCCCCCTATGTGATTCTTTGTCCAATCTTTTTTTTTTAAATTTATATGGAGCATGTGTTCTGGACAACTCCCTACCTCTCTGCCCCTTCCAAAAAGATAACGCGGTTTATGGACTGAATCTCTCGGCAGATTCAATTGACGTTACTTTGTTTTGTTTTATTTATAGTTTGATTACTTAGAGGTGCGCTCAACTTCAGCATACAAATAAAGTTAAAAAAAAGTTATATAATTGTTTAAACACAAATCTCGAGTACTTTTTCAAACAGACGTATCTGATTTTGTAAACACATAGGGGCAGTAAGATTCAAACGTAAATTTCGCAAAACTCTCAGCTCCCTCACGGAAAGTGGCACCATCATGTTAGGGAAATGGTATTCCTTTTGTTGGTGGTCCTAGTTTGCATGAAAACGCTAAGGGTTTCAAGAATTTAACGTTTGAATCTTACTTCCCCTCTTTGTTTACAAACTCAGATACGTCTGTTTGAAGAAGTACTCGAGAAATGGATTTTAAATAGCAAAGTATGTACTTAGTTTAATTTAAACAATGGTTATTATTGGGTGGATCATGTACATTTTTTTTCCAAGTGCCGGTTGCAGGGTCCTGCGCTGTACTTTATACGAAACCATTTTGCACTTGTGATCTCAAATCTTCGCAGCCATGACGAATAAGTCGTTTGTCTTGCGATGAAAAACATCGTTTTATAACAAAATATCGTTGTATTTTTGTATAGGTCCTGGTGACTTCCATCACAGATCCAGAATTATTTTCATTATCATTTCTGGCAGCTATACTGATACGAATACTGTAATGGAGCAATCTTTCTACATTCGTTGCCACTAGTAAACCAAGTTGGTATCCGCAAAATTTTCCACGAGGTTGTTCGCGTCGTTCGTAGCTTTCTGAAACTCAATAAACTTTTTGACGGTCAAGCGGTCTTCAAAAGCACCCAATAGTTTTACTTCCTCAAGTTCCAAAGGATCAGATCGAAAGTTGGCTGCATTTGAAGGAACAGCCAGATGGTCGGCACTGGAGGGAATTAATCCACCGCATCTGTGTTCCAAGGATAAATTCCAGACCTTACTGTTGGAATGAAAAATCTGATTTTTTAGGGACACCCTAAAATAAACCAGCAAAATAGCTCCGAACCAAAGCAGTGCAAGCGCCGGACGCTCCAGTCGTGAATGAGCAGCCTGTAGCGTGTTTCATTGGCTAGTTTAGATATCCTAGGGGCACTAGTAGATGGATAAAAACATAGGTTTTATAAACTGCATGGAGGTTTGCAAAAAATGTGAGATTTTTTTTCAAATGCACACCAATCGTAGCTGATTAAATTTTTCACACTAATTTAAATTGTGTCTTCAGAAAAGTTGCTTGAAATTTTATTCCCTACAAACTTGCCTTTGACATCACCCTTCTATTGTGCTCTGTTAAAAAGTTAGTAACAGCGATGCTCTAGCGGTAAAGTTTGAAACTACGAAAAAAGATCACCACAAGATGAGCAATTTTTTAAAATACAATTTTGTAGAAGGCACCATGATTCGGAAACGTAACCCTTAGGAGTTATTAATTTTGCCGTGAAAAAAGGCATTTCCGATCACTGTGTGACAGTGCTGATGATCATCATAATTCTGGAAACATAAGTACGCATTGTAATTTTAAATTATATATTTCCTAAAACTGTTTTTTCGCAGGTTTTCAGGAACCAGTTGAACCACCTGACCTATTATCAACAGACCACTCCAATAAGTAATCAGGTTTCTGAGACGGCCGAAAGTTGCTTTCAAATAAACGTTATAAATTCCAAGTGTATTCTGGAATGGTGTAGAAGTGAAGATTCAGAGGCCTTTTTCTTTTGGTTGGGGGATTTAAAATGACTACTGCGTCCATTAATACAAACTTTTGTTTGTATTTGTATTCGTCTTCGATTCTATCGTACAGACTTAATCTTAACCTACATTCTTAATTCTAGATTTAAAACAATATTTAGACAGATTAAAATCAAATAAATCACTTACACTATTAAAATTTCTAATGCAAGAACTGAGTGGGTTATTGTACCCATAATTCGTCCTATGTACTGGAATGGCAATCAGAGCAGCATTTCTGAGCCGGCGACTAGGTACGTTGAATTGCACACACGATAGAAGATCCGAGGAATCGATATTGTGTTTAAGAATATCAAAAATCAATAACCTTTGCAGCTTTAAGCGTCTAGACGAGAGCAGCTCAAGGTCAATCAGTTGACAACGCGCTGGATAGTCTGGCAGGTTAGCAGGGTCATTCCATGGCAGGTGACGGAGAGCAAAGCGGATGAACAGCTTCTGCACGCGTTCGATACGAATGACTTGTGAGGTGTGGTAAGGGGCCCAGACAGGGGCAGCGTATTCCAAAACACTACGCACTAGCGCACAGAACAGTGCCTTTAGTGCATGTACGTCAGTGAATTCTAACGCATTCCGTCGGATAAAACCGAGAACAGCAAAAGCCTTAGCAGTAACGGTTGAAATATGCTCGTTGAAACGTAGCTTGGAATCCATTATCACACCTAAATCTCGAATAGACTGAACTCGTTCCAGTGTTGTTCCAGTAATGGTGTATTCGTGTCTAATGGGAGATAAGCACCGGCAAAAAGTTATCACTTTACACTTCTTAATGTTTACGCTCATTCCATTTTTGTCGCACCAACGAAGAAGCAAATCAGTGTCAGCCTGCAGAGCGACGCAATCCAGCATAGATTTTATTCTTCTGAAAATTTTGAGGTCGTCGGCGTACAGCAGTTTAGCAGATGAGAATTGATCGCATAAATCGTTGATGTACAGAACGAAGATCAAAGGTCCTAGCACACTACCTTGCGGAACACCAGAAGGAACGCAGAAGGTCTCGGATCGAGAGTAGTTCACCTGAACGAAAGCCTCCCTGCCAGTCAGGTATGACAAAATCCAATTGGCTATCCAATCAGGAAAACCCATGTGACGAAGCTTCTCCACGGCATATTGGTGAGGAACGGTGTCAAACGCTTTCGAAAAATCGAAGTATATGGAGTCCACCTGATTCCGCTGCTCGATCTCCCGAAACAGCACATTCGAATAACATAACAAATTGGTCGTTGCAGAGCGATGTGGAATAAATCCATGTTGATATTCCGAAATAATTGGTCTCGAAGCAGACAGTATTACTTTGTGAACCATGGATTCAAGGAGTTTACCCAAGCAACAAAGAATCGAGATTCCACGATAATTTTCAACGCTTCGTGAACTCCCAGATTTGTGAACTGGAATCATTTTGGCGGTTTTCCATAATCCCGGAAACATTTTTTCACTAAGCGACCGATTGAAAATCAGAGTCAGTGGCCCGACAATAGACCTAGCACAGTTCTTCAGAAGAAAAGGCGTAAGGCCATCAGCACCGGCCCCTTTCGAGACATCTAGGTCGTGGAGAGCTGACATCACTTCCTGTTGGGAAAACTGGAAGCATGGAAGGTGAATATCGTGGGTTGGGATATTCTGAAAGCTTCCTGGGTGCAGTAGTGGCGATGTTGAGCTAAACACACTTTGAAAGAAGCTTGCAAAAAGGTTCGCAGCCTCCCCGGATGTAGTTACCGTAGTACCACCATAACTGACCGTGTTCGGGATCTGACTATTTGACTTTTGCGCTCTCACATACTTCCAAAATATCGATGGGTTATTTTTAATGTTCGATTGCAGGTTATCCAGGTATCTTCGGTGGCTGGACTTAAGAAGCTCATTATAGGAAGATTCCACAAGATGAAGCAGATTCCTGTTTTCGGCAGATTTCGCAGCGAAGAACCGCTTACGGACTTTCCTTAACCTGTTACGCAAGTTTCTTAACTCTACAGTCCACCAGGGTTTTCTGATAACAGCTCGATTAACACCACGGCGACGAGGGACTTTCGAATGCAATATACCAAACAGTTTGTCGTAGAACAGGATAACATTGGCGTCGACAGAATTCCCATGGAGGTAATCATCCCAATCCACCGAACAGAGCTCAGCATTGAGAGAAGTGAAATCGCAACGCCGAAAGTCCAGATCCATGATGTCCGATTGGGGTTCACGAGGGATGGGTACGAAACAGTTTACGTCGATTTGTAGAACTAACGGTGGATGATGCTCATCAATGGGAAGAAGTGGTATAACTGGTTGCGAAATTTCCATGATGTCCGTAGAGCTTGTAAACACCAGATCTAAAACTCTACTGTTGCGATTGGATATGGAGTTAAGTTGCACCAGACCACAAGCCGAGATGGAATCGGTAAGAGCAACTTCTTGCTCGCTGGATGCGTTTGTGGGCAGGTATCCGTTGACGTCATCATCAAAACTCCACTGCAGGTGAGGGAGATTATAATCACCAAGCAGCAGAATGATATCGTTGTCGGAAGACGTTTCTGAAACATGTTGAGCAGCAGCGCCGTGGGTGGCATACAGCATTGGGCTAGAATTTGGACGTAGATAAATGCCAAAAACGTACAACGATCGGTTGGCAAACTTCACGCGCACTGCAACTTGCTCAAGCTCATTACAGTCTGTCAGAGAAACTTCTGCACAGTGTAGATCGCATTTGACTGCGACAAGCACACCGCCACCTCTCGATAAATTGCTAGTGGATTCACTGCGATCGCAACGAAAAATAGAGTAATCCGACGACAGTTCGGAGTTACCGATGTCGGGCCGGAGCCAAGTTTCGGTAAGAACTACTACGTCATACTCACAGTTGGATAACCGTAGCTTCAAATCGGTCGTTTTAGTTCGCAACCCCCTGACGTTTTGGTAGTAGACGCACAGGAAACGAGAATCGTCTAGTCTGGCTGCGTTAATGCAGATACGCCGTCTGCTGTTCACTTGAGGATCACTGTTGGCCAATGACGGGAGAGCCTCGATTGTGTCTGGGGGAGGCAAAGCTTCCGTAGTACATTCGTCAATGCGTTCCAGTGGCTGATTGCAGTGCGGAGAGTGATCGGTGATTGGAGCAGTGCTGTGAGCGGAGAACGGATCAGAGATGGTACTGATCGAATGTGAATCGTACTTGCCTGGTGTAGCTGGTTGGAAGACCACTTCACCAGCAACACACACAGGGCCGGGACGACTGTTGAACGCTGGCAGGAATGGCACGACTGTGGTGAGTGGCTCGGTGGCTTCCATAATGCCAACATTTTTGCGTCCCAGAAGTGTAGTCGACAGCGAAGAAAAACAGGTTAAAATTTCAGAGGATGCTAGACGTGATCCAGCGGGTTTCTGTTTGTGGTGTCCATTGGTATTATGACCAGTGTATCGTGAAATCTGACTTAACACTACTGATGAGTTGCATGGTGCACAGTTCAAGGTCGGTGGCAAGTTTAGCTGCGCTGCGCTGAAACAAGAACACATTTCAGGCGAAGAATTGATGCTATCGAACACATACTTGCCTGAGAGAGGAGGTTGGAAGCCCCTTCCACCAGTCTCAATCCCAGGTCCAGAACGACTACGATGACAGGAACCAGCAAGCGCGACTGGGAGGAGAGGCTCAGGGGCTTCCATAAGGCGACAGGCAATGCGTTCTGAATTGGTTGGAGCATCAACTATGGCAGGATTCATGTTAATCACGTGTTTTGTAATAATCGTGGGCTCGGGTAGTTTTTTTCTCGTGGTTCGAAAGCTCGAATTTCTACTCCATCTGGCCAGTACCATTTATCCCCAACGGTATTTTGCACGTTTGTTGGCACAATTGCTTTGAACGATACAAATGTTAGCTCGCGCTGATCCTTACCTCTGGGAATTAGTTTCACCACTTTCACCATGGAAGCGTCCACATTTGTAATCTCGCAGATATGGTTTCGAATAGCCGCTTCGGTCTGATCGGGTGCAAAAGGTGTGACGTAGAATGCTGCTAGATGGTCGTCCAATTGCAGCTGAGATTCCTTTCGAGCTACTTTCAATGAATCAATACCTAGCGGTCGTGTGGTTGGTGGTTGTTGAGGCGGTGCAATTGTGGTGGAGTTCATCACGTTTGCTGCATGGCTAGAGTGATTAGCGGATGAGACTAAGCTCGCTCCAGCTATGGCAGTAGGAACACCAACGGTGGCGGTACTCAAATTCAGCTGATTTTTTCCTTGAGATGAACAGTTATCAGAGCGACTGGATATGATTTGCACGCGTTTGTTACCAGCAATGAATTTGTCTGTTGGTTGATTGATAGTGCCGTTTATGTCATCGAGAACTTCAAAGAAAGAAGTATCGTCACATGAGCGAGAACGGTTGAGAGGATCAACCGAGTCGTCGAGTGTAAGTTGGTCGATTGTTTTGTGGAAGGCTGCATGGTCCTGCGATTGGTTGGTTTCTTGTTCCTTTTGATGGGCAAAAATAATACCGTTAATATTTCGCAGATTCTCACCGTAGTTTCCCAGTCTTGTGTCCATTGAGTCCATCCTAATGAGAAGTTCACGTAAAGCCTTCATAATAATTTTATCACGATCATAAACTGAGGGCTCGAAGTTCAATCGACAAGCCTGACAGAACCATAGCAGGCCCACTTTAGCGGACCACGATGCATGATGACTTCTGTTCACTCCTACACAGCTTGGGTGGAATTGCCGATTACAAGATCCATTGCAAACAATAAATTTGTTTGGGCTCAAAGTTTTGTTGCATCCATTGCACGTCTCCATGACGTGGAACTCGGTCGGCTTATCTGTGGAGTACTTTGTATGTCGCCTTTCGATATACTTCGCGCACAACACTGAACGAGCGGTGATGAAAACAAAACAAAAATCGACGTGACGAGAGATGAATGGCGACAGCGTTATCACACTATGTACAAAACAATACACTTTATCGAGCGCGCACAAAATAAAATCATAAAAACAACAACAATACAAGGGTTCACGGCGAAAACTTCAACATGCATAAGCTGACAAAGAATTCCGTGATTGAATGTGGTACAGATGGATAATAAAATTGGTCCACAAAACGAATAAAAATGCGAAAAACCGTTAGAATAAATTCACGCTAAACCGACTTGGTGGCCATACTGAACCACTCATCACTCCCCACCACATACCAATATTTAACACCATTTTATAATAGCCCGGAGTGGTATGCCAACTCCCCATTGCTAACAGTTTGTGAATAGAGGGCGGGCTCTTCTCCCCGCCCATTGGGGCATCCTCATGTCAGATAGCTCGCTCTTATGACCAATTGTTCAGTCTTGTTGTTGGAAGGAGATTCTTTATATCCCTGTGGATACGTATAAGTGATGTTGCATATCGATCCACCCAACCCCTTTATGGCCCTTCAGACAACGGCATGATTAGGATAATCAGTGGTTATTAAAGCTTGATCAACTCTAACAGAAGGGAGAGTCCATCGCTTTCGGACTTAGTTTCCGTGCTACAATGGGTGGTAGTACATATCATACATCATACATCATACAATAGATTATTAACCACTTATAGTAAATTTCAAGAACATTGAGGGATTTTGATAGTTATTAGCAAAAGCATATTTAGGTCTTGAGTTTAAAGTGGGGAGGTTTGTTACTATCACTTTAAATTTACGAGGATTTAATAATGCAACAAGAGGTAGGTTGGATTTTTGGTAAGTGAACGGTTGGAAGTGCATTGACTTACTGTAGCTGCTTTTTATATTGTCAAGTAATTTAAATTTTATACTATAAAATTCCACGTACATTATTAAAATTTAAAATTTGTAGAAGTATAAATTGTGTCCGTTATGATTGTTTTTTTTTTAAAGAGAAAAGTGAAACATTGTAAAACAGCAGCACAGTATATGCTTTTAAGTTTTTGATCCATTTGATATTGGTTCATCCTATAAAAGCAAATGAATCCTATACGAATAACATGCAGTAGAAGATGCGTTTGAAAGTATTATTCTTTGATTTTATGATGCAAAAGAGAGACTGATTTGGTAAGTTATTTCAATTTTAAATTTTGGTTAGATCTTTATTGCTCACAACTTTTTTATTTGGAACAGTAGAAATTTGCAATATCTCACCACATTCACTAGTACAAATAAAAACTATAATAAATGTGTTAAGTGAATCTAAGATTTAGTATCGCCGTGAAATTGTGAAAGTGCTAAAAATGTCTACAGTTCCTATAACAACTATATAACGGGAATTGGGAGGGGTAGCCTAAGGCAGACGAAGGATTTGTTGACTGGACAAGGGTTCGTGGAGTCGCCAGTCCCTTGTCATGCGAAGACACGCGGCCTTCTGGCCGTAGTCTTCCGAAGGTCCTCACTGAGATCGACTGGCCCTGCTACAACAAGTCATCACGTAGGCTATTCTCCCGGAACAACTTGTTGAGAATAGTCCTGCAGCCATAGGTAATCCTAGCACTGATGGTGGGTTTTTTATCACATCACATCACCAGTCACTTCAACCTCGCACCGTCTCAAGCCCTATTTGCCCAATACGACGATGAATAAAATGTTTGGTGTTGAAGTTTTAAATAAATTTTGTTCAGAGACCAAATGAATAAATATATGTAAAACAACCGAAAATTGCAAGACATTGCTTTTTTGTTGAAAGAACATCTTCAAAACCCCTCACCACTCTCCGCCTTCATCGATTTCTAGTCACGGGCCTGGGTCTTAGTATTACCAAAATGCAACCAAATCAACAGTTTTGCAAATAAAAGGCAATATGAACTGACTAACGGAACAATTGGTCGCAAATTTATTTCACTGTTGATATTGACGTTATAACTTTTTCTACACCAATTACTGTTGAACTGCGTATCAGGTCAAGAAAACCGACATAAAAGAGACTTTTTTAGCATTCCGTTTCCTATCTTGTAGCACATATTTGTTACATTTCTTGCCTAAGTGAGTGATAGTTCATTAGTTTATTTAGCAAATTTCTGCTAATTTGCCGTACTGTCCAAGGAGAGTTTTCACGTGAAAAAAATTAGCTTTATAACAACGTTATCTGCTTACTAAATCAGACAGTATTTTCACGTAAAAATAAAACGACTTAAAATTGAATAAATTTTCTACGAGGTGTCTTTTCGTTTTTTTTAGCGTGAACCATATTTTTTTCGGGAAAAAATGTACTGCGAAGTTGGTCCTGACATTTGAGTCCATGCTTCTAGTCGTCTATTGTTTGTCTTTTGACCACAATTCTTTTATGCATTCGCTCAGTTTTTCATTTTGGTAGCGTGTCATTCTGACTGTCAAATTAGTAATCAGGTCCAGCGTCTGTTTTTATCACTTACTATCATACGCAATGAAAAGCACTTCGAGCCAGTGTAGATGAATTTTATGTGTTTTGAAGATCCTAGAAGTCAAAATCTACGACGATGAACAAATCAACTCATAATGCTTCTATATCTACTCGTTTCTAGATTTTGAGTTTCCAGGGCAGCTTTGTTAAAATCGCAAGTGATCATCAAATATCAAAAAATCATATTCAATTCAACCAAAATGATTATTTGGAATATTCACAATCGCAGAGTCTTACTGCCTTCTATTATCATAATTACAACTTGTAGTAATTGTAACCTATCGATCTGAACCTAAAAAATACACAAAAACAAAATACACAATACACAATACAAATATTGTTTCTTCATTTGATACTCAAAATTAAATTGAATATTGATATTAACAACAGCACAGGTGATAATCAACACTCATCGATGAATGAACAAAACCAAATAATGATTTCAAAACTCAGTGGTTACTCTGGTCAAGAGAATACTATCATATCAAAATTCAAATTCACGATGATAATTAGTCTGTCCGTTAAGGTTGTCTTCATTTTCTGCTCATTTGAGAGCAGATGAATTGATTTTTACCGGCACTGATCAGATCTGTCAAAGAATTAGAATTAGAAGAAAGTAGTGATGGTACATAATGGGCAATCAATTTGAATTCAACCTGTATGCACATCGATTCTTTCTTTAGACAACAAATTCGTAATATACCAATGTTGCTCAGCTGACTTCTGAAGTTGTTAGTAGAGGAAAAATCAAGCATTGTAGCAATCAGCCGTTATTTACCAAACAACATAATAATCTCAATATAGCCCCATTTCTGCCAAAACCAAACCACGACCGCCCCATCCGTCAGGCCGACGACAACCAATGGTGGCGACGGAGCGATAAACTATGTGCTAGCTGTTTATCAAAAAACAAAAAAAAAAAAAAAGCCGCAAACAATCAACGAGAGCAAGCCAGAGTGACTCGTTTATCACTCACTTTATTAACGCTCTATTTGCTGATTGTGATAACGAGCGCAAAGCGGCGACCACACGACGATGGCCGGGCCCGACGAAGGAAGCCGCGATTTTTTCCCACATTCCTGTGCACGGCCTACTATGATGGGGTCTTGAGGCAGTTTATCATTCAACCCGCCCGCCCGTTCGTTGGCTCACTGGCTGAGCTTTGCGGTGAACGCGTGCGACGTGCCACTACGCGCCACAAGTGATCGAGTATCCGGCCCCACTGCGCTACTACCCGATAACGAAGTAGTAACCGGCTCAGAGTGTGCTGAGCTCGTGCCAAATTGACTCTTGCTCAATCCATCCGCGATAATCTGTTTTCTTGGACCCGGCCCGTGACAACCAGAAAACCCGTTTTGGGACTATGTATTCAATTAGTCCTCCCCACACAGCATCCAATCCCTGCAGGCTCATAACATGGGGCACGGGTCACCCTCGCCGTGGTCGGTCGCTCCGATGCTTATTTGAATATGCCCCGCACAGCCTCCCGGATCACCCGAAAGCGTATTGATATATCAATAGTCGAGCCCAGACGAGAGCGGTAAGAGTGTATCACAATGCGCGCACCCTGGTCCTTCTAATGCCAAAGCATTCCGAAACGGCAAAGAGCCAACGAGTCCGGATCGAGGCAGAGGCCAAAACTCGTGGCAAAAGTGTGAGCGTCGCTTGCCGCCGATCGTCAAATCATACATTCAACACAAGACCTCGCAGCAGTGGCAATAATATCGCAGCAAGCGGCGCGCGGTGCAGAACGAGTGGAAGAGGCAAACGAGTGAATAAAAATCAACAACTCAGCTCAAATAGATCTCCAGACCGGCAGCCAGTCAGCCAGCCAACGAGCCACAACAGCCGGAGGAGCCGACCGTGAGAAAGTTTTGGAAAAAATAACGTGTGCTAAGCGCGCGGGCATTTGTTTTCCGAACGAGATTACAATGCTCGCTCTCTCTCTCTCTATCTCTTTCACTCGTTCCCGTTTATGCTGCTTTCTTCCAATCCAACGCTGCTGGTCATGTTGTTCCTGGTGGTGCTGCTGCTAATGGTGCCCTATCGATCTAGGCTTCAATGTGTTAAAAACTAGTCATATTAAACCAGAAGGGAAGAGGTGAAGGAAAGAAGTTAAACTGATATTTTCATATAATAAAGAAGTTAAACAAAAAATATCGTTATACTGGGTTGGTTGCTCCTGCATACACACTTAGGTCTCGTTTCGTTCCCGTGCGCGCAATGGGTCGGTCGGTCGGTCGGTCGCCGGCAGGAGGGAAGCATAGCAGGCGACGTCGATGAGGACGTGCTCGTCGAAAGGGGAGGGAGGGAGAGTAGAACGCGCGAAGCAGGAACGGAGAACACGAAGAGAGCATGAGAGAGAGAAAACATAAAAGCGACAGATGGTTACGATCGTATATACATTTGCAGGTGGTAAACTCGTGTGGGAAATACAGTTGAGTTTAGGTTCCCACGACTCGTTCGGAGCGGTTCCGAGTATAAAAGCCGGACTCGGTGCGATTTTGCTTCATTTCACGTCTCGCTTTCGTACTGTTCACAACGTACGTTCATATCAGTTTACTCAGTTATTACGAAGACGCACTCGTCTTTCGGAATTTCATCAGTTCAGTGCAGTTAAAGATCGCTGAAGGAAAAAAACAACAAACTTAACGAAGAGATTTGTGAAGGTGATATTTCACTCAAAACAAAACAGGATAAAAACATTCTATGAACAATTCGTTGCTAAAAAAGTGTAGTGATAACAAAACGATAAAAAGTTAACAGCAATTGTGCGGAAAGACAATCCGGTGTAGTGACACAACCAAAACAACAGAAACAGAAGAACAAAATGGTTTATGCAAACATGGTAGCAGAGTCCGCAATGAGCGGCAAAATCCCACAGCCAAGCTCGTTGGAGCCGCTATCCAGGACATACCAATATCGTAAAGTGATGAAGCCAATGTTGGAGCGCAAACGCCGTGCCAGGATCAACCGATGCCTGGATGAGCTGAAGGAACTGATGGTGTCAGCTCTGCAATCGGAGGGTGAAAATGTCTCCAAGTTGGAAAAGGCCGATATCCTGGAATTGACCGTTCGTCACTTGCACAAACTCCGCCGGCAGCAAAGGTTGACCGTTAACCCAGTGATTGATGCTGACCGATTCCGTGCTGGATTTACCCATGCCGCAAATGAAGTTTCTCGCTGTTTGGCATCCACTCAAGGAGTAGACATCAAGTTAGGAACAAAGCTTATGACCCATCTTGGACACCGGCTGAACGATCTGGACAAAGTTTCACCGCTGTCCGTTCACGTCGAGCAGAACCTGCAATCTCCTCCAATCTCACCGTTCTCAACCTCCTCATCTACTGCCGCTGACCTGCAGTCCTACCAGATGCCGCTGACACCTCAATCGTACCGTTCCGGAAGTGGCAACTCCAACAGCCCATCGCCAAATCCCAGCGAGTGCTCTTCCACCGGTAGCGATCAGCAAACCTCCGGTCTGCTCAAGATTCAGGAATCCGTCTGGAGGCCGTGGTAATGCCTGTTTGTTCGATCGGACCTCCTCCGTTGGAACCGGTACCAGTGAAACAAGACTTATCACTCAACGCAACCAAATTCCTCAATCCAGAGATCTCAAGAGACAACAAGACAAAAACAAAACCTTTAAGAACAATCAATCAATCGTATGGGTATAGCTTTAATAGGAGATAGGACTTTTCACTCTAATTGTTTTTAAGAGTTTGTGATATTAACGTTCTTTAGGGACTAGGCCTTAAGCTTTTTGTTAGTACTTTTTCGCTGAGAAAGACCTGTTTTATTTCTGCATTTAGCTCAGAATTTTTTTAGTAGCCAGTAGAAGATGTTTGTTCTCAAAATAAGACTTAAGATTGTTTACGAATTGCGCAGTTTGCTGCAATTTCTGTGATTATAAGCAAAACAAACAAAATCAAAAGAGTTCTTTTTGATCAACTAGAGCTAAGACAAAATAAAAGAATGACTATCAAATATTTGAAAAAATTAAACCTTCTATCTTCTCACTCATCCATTAAAACACTTCCGAAAATAAATATCCTCCTGACCTTGAACATCGTTGTTTTTGCGGGCGTTTCGCATCATTCCACTTTGGGCTTAAAAAATTGGTAGCAAGTAAAATAATAAAAAAAAAAAACATTCAAGAAAATGTTGTTTTTCCGCCGATTCTCCGCCTCGTGTTGTTATCCGCCGCTGCGGCGACCCACCGACTTAAAAGTAGCCAGGGCAAAAACAGCAGCTGTTATTAATTCCAATTAGAACACAGCAAGCACATGCTACGGCCGGTTGAGTTTAGCTCTCTTTCTCCGTCTCCTTCCCTCCCGTTGGCGAGCATGCGGAGCAAGCAGAGCATGGTAGGCTGTGATGGCAAGCTGTTCGCATTTTTCGAACCATGAGAAAAATATTTTTTCCCACGATCGCGCAGCAAACTGCTTTTGCTGTTGTTGTTGCTGCTGCTGCTGCTCGGAACCCGTAAGTCCTGCTTTCTTGCTTTCCTCGCCGCCTTCTTCGTCTGCTCAGCGATGCGGTGTGCGGTGCGAACCCAGCCTACTGTGACGTGTGTGTAATTGAAGACACATCACATCATAGCAGTCCGGGCCACATAGTCACACATCGTGTCGCTCGTCGTCGCAGCATAACACAATGGGAAGAAGAGCTTAGGTACCGTCTCCTCTGTCCACCCTTCTCCACCCCGGAGATCGTGGAGTCGCGGAACAAATGTTTGTACGTGAGGCGACTGATTTATATTGCGCACTCACAAAACCCGAAAGAACTGGGGAAGAATGCGGGCTCTTTTCTTGAGATTTTTTTTTTTTGCATTTAGAGACCCTTTTTATGTTCGATGTTGAATTATGCTGTACCGGATGCGCAATTTTAAATGGATACGACGATACGTGCCGGAGCTGTCGTTGGATGGTGGGCAGTGGCGGTTTGAGTCACTGGTGATGTGACTTTTTTTTTTATCGGATGCTGCACATCGGATCGAGAAGGGACATTGGTGAAGAGAAGTGAAGGAGGGAACGATCGTTGCGTTGTTGCGATGAATCACGGTTAATACAACGATGAGAGATAGGATGGAAGAGAACGACGCAGAGAGTCTCGAGCACGAGCCATGTTGATTGCCGTCGGCTAATCGATTTCCTGCTGGCTAGATGAGATGGAGTGGGATTTAGATGCTACTGGAAGGGACGAAACTTTCGGATGCTTTGATTTTAGATCAGATGACGATGGTCGGTGTTCGGAATTATTTAGAAGTCCCGCTACAAATATAAATTATTTTTTTGCAAAGATTTTTTGACTGTACAAAACCAATATGTTAAGGGAATTAGATAATGTTCAGGCAATTTCAGATCATTGCGTAATTTTGAGGCATTAATTAGATGGTGATTTCACATGCATTGGATTTCACAGAGAATTGGAAGAATTATTGATAAGCTTTTTTTTTTTTTTCTATTCCTGTATTATTGAGGTTTTAAGCCTAAGGCTGGTTCATCTGCTGTGATAGTAAGTTCAATGCTCTCTGGCGATTTGTGTCTTGTCCGTGGGCAAGCTTATAAATAGTGTCTGATAGTTTCGAAACTGTTTTGATGCAAGTGTGAGAATAATATCGAATTGAATTGGCTGCGCTAGAAATATTTTTATCCCTCCTAATATCTCTTTGTATATCCTTCAACTTTTCGAATCAATAATACATCCTTTTTTGGGGATGACAAAATGAAGATGAATGCTGACTGCATTATTTTGGTGTTTATCGGAGTTTGAAAACGGCAATTTTTAAAAAAAGCAAATACTCAAAGGCGATGATGGTTTTGTTAATAATTGAAAGCTACTGCTACAGTTGAGAAAAAGAATGATTAAACACAAAATCGACAACGTCGACAAAAAAAAAAATGAACATTACATGCGATGTAAATGTTAGTATGGTAAAAAATTTGTTAATATAATTCATGGATTTATTTAATTTTCAATTAAAAATCATGCTCATATTTGCAGCATTGAGAAATCTTTCGGAATATGTGTATTTCGATTGGTATTTTTTTTTTCGAAAACGCTACCGTGCTGCTTTGCCTTGTTTAGCTGCCATTCGTTGTTCATAAGCAGAGGATAAAAGAGAACATTTGTGATTGGGTGACCACGCAAGTAACAAATTCAATTTTAAGGTACACTTGAAGAAGTTCTCAAGACTCATTTGATAAAACCACGCATAAAACTAGATATTCTACATAACATCGATAAAACAGCCATAAAACCCTCATAAGTTCAAAAAGGCCCATACTACAGGGGGTTCTCAAGACTATTTCCCAAGATTTGCTTAAAACTTGATAGTTTTATCGGTACATACTTGTAATTACATTCAGGACATGCTTAAAACTATGATAAAACTACCACAAGTTTTGGTAGTTTTATGATTTTCCCCTTTAAGAACACTTCCAGTCCGTCATAAATATGTTTCGAAGATTCCATTTTTGGATTCGTTCTGCTGAATGGGGACTTTTTTAAGAGAAAAAAAAAACATCGATATACATATGATGTTTCTTTTCCAAAGTGGATACGTATGTAAATTGACCATAAATGCATGAGTTTTTTGCCTGCAATTGATAATTTTTTCATGCGACGTTCAGTTTATTGGAGTTTTATGACATAAAAGTTCGAAAATTTTAATGCGCCACGGAATCATTGCTAGAACATTGATTTATTTGAAAAATAAAAAATAATTGAAAATTCAACAATTAGGTGACAAGGCTGATAAATTGTTAGATCTTGAATAAATTGTGTCTACAATCCATTTTACGTTTCAAAATGTATTTTAAGCAGCATTGTTTGTTCGTAGCATTGGAAAAAACGAGAGCTTTGTTGCATACATATGTAAATGGCTACCATTCCAAGGGAATCCGCTCGCCATTTTTTCAATGGTTTTATCTAAAACTACCATAAAACGCATATAGAACTTATATTTCTTGCACAAGACCAACAAGATTTTTTTAGGAGCGCGATAAGTTCATCTTTACTTGTTCAATTCTTGAAAAAGATGCCTTACGCTTGAATAAAACTTGTTTGAATTGCTCAAGGTGAAAATGTCTTTCGTAAGATAGCCATAAAATCAATGTGGAGAAGGCACATCATAAACAAAGAAAATGTGAACGTTCAAATCAAAAGTGCCTATGCATAATTGTTGTTCATAAGTACAGCTTATAATTTATTGTTTTTAATCACCCAACTCTAACTTGAATATGCTAACAATGGATTTGGGAAGAAGAACAGATTATAACATTGCGTCGATGGCTGAAACATCATTTGAGAGAAAGATGATTTTTCTCTTGATCTGTACGCTGAACCTAGCGTTGGAAGAAGTACACTGTGTAGTGGATCACTGAGCGATTCCAGCGCACTACTTCCGACTTTGGATTAAAATCCAAAAATCGATTTTCGCTTAGATGATAAGGAGTGTATCGAATATAAGCTATCCACATACATTTGCGTTGTACGTATGTATTTGTGAAGATTTTTTATGCTCTGAACACTGCATGCTGTGCGTTTGACTGTCAGCTTTCTTTTGTTTACTTGTTTGTGCGGTTCAAATTCTGCGTTTGCAAAAGGTCGCGTATTGAAAAGGAAGTGAAAATTAAGGTTCTGGACACATGGCTAAGTGAGAAGGGTATTACTATGCGAAAATTGGCGAAGCGGTTTGGAATTCATCATGCGAGTGTTAAAACCATCATTAATAAGTTTGGGGAACACTATTCTTTGGATGAGCTACCAGGAAGAGGCAGAAAACCCGGTTCTTCCAACCCGAAACTGGAGCAGAAAGTGGTATCTCTAATCATGAAGAACAAATCAATGTCAATACGTGATTTGGCCAAAAAAGCAGGAACGAGTGTCGGAATGATCCAGCGTATCAAGAGGCGAAACCACCTGAAGACCTACAAGAAGCAGAAAATCTCGAAACAAAGTGCAGAACAGAAGAAGCGAGCAGCAACAAGGGCCCGGAAGTTGTTTTCGCGTCTTTTGCAGCGTCCGGATGCATGCGTTTTGATGGACGATGAGACCTATGTAAAGGAGGACTCAAAAACCCTTCCAGGTCCACAATACTTTACTGCCGTCGTTGAGGAGGATGTGAGCGATGCGGACAGGTCGATTCAAGTGGAGAAATTCGGTCGAAAGGTACTGGTATGGCAAGCAAAATGTTCCTGCTGTTTGAAGTCAACCATTTTTTACACTACCGGAACTATAAATGCGGAAATCTATCGATCTGAGTATCTCCAGAAGAGATTGTTGCCTTTATATAAGAAGCATAGTACACCTCCACTGTTTTGGCCGGATTTAGCGTCGGCTCACTATGCCAAAACCACTCTCAATTGGCTTGCGGAAAAGGGTATAGATTTCGTTGAGAAAAATATCAATCCACCAAATTGCCCTCAGCTTCGACCCATCGAACGTTACTGGGCAATCGTGAAGAGGGTCTTCAAGAAGACTGGTAAGGCAGCTGGGAACATGCAGGAGTTCAAAAAAATTTGGGCTCAAGCGTCCAAAAAATGCGATGCAACACTTGTCCGGAACTTGATGAAGAGCATTCGATCCAAAGTTCGAAAATTCGTGAAGGAATAACTTAAATTTCATCCGGTCTTCATTATGTTCAAGTTGAACCTCGTACAATAAAGGATCAATTTTTTGTATGAATAAAAGATCGGTTTTCAACATAATTTGAAAGAAAGTTTGTGGATAGCTTATTTTCGATACACTCCATATACCAATTTTTACTTGCAACGAGTATAAATATTGTGTAGCTTATTGGGAACTGAACTGCACGGCTCGGGAGAATTCAACATTAACATAACATTTTACAATCGTAGTGCACATTAAACCTTACGTCAAAAGCACTGCGCTGTATTTCCACGGTGGTGCGCCATATAACGCACTACCTGAGACGTTAGGTTTAACTTGCACAACTGGCATAAAATCAAATATCATGAGTTATGCATTTAGGTTTTCAACTGGCGACACACTGCACCATTTAATTTTATTCGTTACAAAAAATAGGACGCATAACGCATAGATCCTTTTGATAAGTTAGTCTCAGTAGGCTGCGAATCCAATGGAATGGTCAAAAACAAAAATTGTCGTTGGAGGCTGATATAAATGAGTGTTCAATATATTGGATAGGTTTTTATTGAATTTCCGCTTGAACGATTCACTAGTTTTTAATTTCTTCCACCTGTGGGCGTCCATTGTGACAGTTTATTTATTTTTCACATAATGTTCTTTCTTAAGAATATGGGCTCTTATTTAAAATCAAATGGTTCTAAGAGCGTTTTATGGCAGCATTTCCAAGATACATTCATCTTAAAGATGAATGTCATAAAACTTTTACAAAACTTTTATCAGGTTTTATGCAAGTTGCGAAACGATGTCTTGAGAGGGGGATAAAGTATCTTATAAAATTACTTATAAGGTGAATTACACTTATAAATGATGTACTTTTATGGAGATTTCTTCAAGTGTTCTTTAATCACTCTTAAGAACTGTTAATGAATTAAAACCACTTTATCTTGGAAAATGCCCTGATAAAACCGGACGAACTCCATAATGCTTTGATAAAACTACCATAAAACATGAATAAAACCAATTTGCATTTGAATTGCTACTTGGGCAGTAACACAGTAGCTTCTAGAGAAGCTTAATCTTGATTATTTATTAAATATAGTTAGTAAATGAAGTAACATATGTCGTATCGTGTGAAGCAGATTTAATTGCTGCCAGTTATTTCTTGTAGTTTGAACTTCTGAATTTTTGAGCTATTAGTGGTTAAAGGGACATAATGGGCGCCCATTTTTAGCATATCAAATAACAACTGTATTACAAAGTTTAAACAAAGGCTTAGCTTATTTATTTACAGGGTGTTCAATAAGTTTGAATACAGTTTAAAAATGTGTTAAAAAAATGAAAAGTCTCAGTCAATTTTTATTGAACCACGGAATAAATAACAGCTCTTTTCAAAAATACAGGGTCGAACTGCATGTTAGAATCATTAAAAAAAAAATCAGAAAATGCGAAGAAAGGTCTTGAGCCGGAAAATGCAAGGTCTGGTGCAAGCGAAAATGTTTGCTGTAGGTACAAGTGTTTTTATTTAGAAAATAGTATATACGGCTGGTGGCGAAGTTTTTCTTTCAGTCGAGTATTAGTACACGATACTGAAAAAGTCTGCACATTGTAGACGAAATACGTGTATCTGTCAAGACAAGCAGTAAAGGTAGTTGGAATTAAATGGAAATAACTAATCTTGCGTTTCATTTTCTAGTTACAGGTATTCCAAAGAAAAACTCACACTAACCAAGATTCATAAAAAAAACCTTTGAACAACTTCTCTTGGTTGCGTTTTTTCTCTCAATTAAATTTCAAGTCAATATAGTGGATCTGTCAGTCGTTCATGCAACCACCGGGAAGACGTTTCTTTTGTTTTCGTACAATGCACGAATGTTCTTCATGTGTTAGCAAATGCTTCGTGCTTTTGACAGTTGTGCGAGTGGCATTCATTACAAAGGTAGCTTCTTAAAAAGTACAAATCAGTTTCGTTGCAGAAAACTACGAATAGATTCGTTAGTCCTACCTTTGATTTCGGGATATAAACGAAATTAAATCTTCAGTGCAGTTAATGTAGGACCCTAAAAAAAGCCAAAAAGTTACTCGGAGCTGTGACCTTAATCTTTAATCATCCTAGAGAATGTTTGATATACTTCTTAATAGATTCTTTAGCACGCTTAGTGCGAAATTTCACACCTGTTGAAAAAAAAACAGCTACATTCAATTAAATCATTCATTTACACAAGCACTCAATGGTTTCATCACTAATTTGCATCACAGAAACTATGCTAAAGTCACCATCAGTTTGTTTCCCCGAATAATATGTCTCAGTGGGATATGATATCACCACCTTACAGCTGTGTGGAAACCACCAGGTAGATGAAGTGTTCAACCTTTTCTCACAATTTTTACTGTTCTCATGGGGAACAGTATGCATATCGTTTGTTAATGAGCTCGACATTTTTTTAGTATGTGGTACAAAACGGCGTCGAACTAATAACGATTCCCAGCTTGCCAAACCACTTCTCGGTTGCACAAGATCTACGGATAACGTTAGCGCAGCAAAAGTGCTACCACCAAGTGTTAAGTTTTGGGTTCGTTTTGCTCGATACCATCGTAGCGCCAAGTCACACATTTGATATCCTTCATTTTTATTTTCTTTGAAGTTTGCGTCGACCCGAAATATCGCATAGCTGCACTTGATGGCCTAGAGAAGTTCTATTCCGAAAATTTCAAGACACTCTTGCAAGTTTTTATTGGATGCTTGGTACAACACTCCATCTATCACTGTTGCATTGGATTCTCGAAATTGCTCCCTCAGATTCAGCCTCTATGGACATTTTAGGCCGCTGACCCCATTGTGCAAGCTTTAAAGTATTTATGGAAACCTCTGGTTCAACACAGGCGAGCAATATATCTCATTTCACACTGATCCAGCCAATGTTTCCTGTCATCAAAATTACCCCGGCCCTGTGTTGGAATAAGATCAGAGGTCTTCTAGCCTGTACATTGGCAAGTATAAATTGTGCAGTACGAGATATGAAGTACGTTCCGCTTTCAGTCCCATCGATCTCAATCAAATGCGTTTATTATCGAGTATCACCAAATATATCCTAATTGACTTCATATCACTTTTCTGCCAAAAAAGTCACCCGTGTGGTTGGGATCTCCCAAACTTCTCTCTCAAGTGAGTTTACCAAATGCGACGAATCTGTCCTTTCTGATTAGTCTCCTATTTGCATCATGTATTCCCCTTTTGGAAACGAATGCTGATAATATTGTTTAACTGGTAACATATAACGATGTATAAAACAACAGTGTCGGGGACATTCCGTATCGAGTGCTGAGCTGGACAAGTTGTGCCGTGTCTCGTAACGTCACTTTTGTGCAAGTAGTTTTTTTTCCACTACTCGTGGATTTTCATACCGAGCAGTGATAAGGAGAAAAATAATGTTCGATCCCAAACGGAAGCTCACCATAAAGTCTGAGCGCTTTTATGGTAGAACATAAAACATCATCGCAGTTTATCATCATCGCAATAAATCGTCGATATTAATCCAGATAAGGTAACGGCATGTAATGTTAGCCTCGCTCCTTCATTCTGCCTATGTACCAAATAAATAATTAATTCGGCGATAATCAACAAAATCGTGTCGCTACCAGGATGACCGATTTATTTCAAAGCAATTGAGACATTTTTAATAAATTTATAGTCGTTCACTTCCGCGTAATTTTCGATTTTCGTAACTTTTTAGGCTCCATGACTTCACTTGACAATACAACTTCACAATAATGATTTAACAAGAAAACCGTAGACCCAATGTAAGGGACATATTTTTTTTCTGTGTTTCCAACTATAACCTGTTCGTAGTAAATCGTAGTAAAAATGTTGTTGTTGGTAAAAATTTAAATAAAAATGTCTGAGTTTCGGTTGTATATTTGTCAAATAGCTTATCTAAACACAAACCAAAGAAACAAAATATATGTAAATCGACTTATAATGTTTTCATTATCAAATGGCCGATAAATCGAATATGAAAATTAGTTAGGTGTTAAAAAACAGTTTTTTGTTTTTCAAAATTTGGGGTTAGGTAAAGCGAATACAATTGGCAATGCCTAAAATTAGAAAATCAGAAGAAAATACTGTTCGAAGACTGCATTTAATAATAAATTCATCGAATGGACCAAAGTTGCATCCACAAAAAGATCCAATTTGGTGCTTATAGACCGACATTACATCCATATCCCTCGATAGTTTCTGACCTTTTAAAATTAGTTGTGTAACTTTTCGTAATTCATACTTCCAAATGGCTTATTAAACTTATCTCAACAAGCGTATAACGAGTTAAATATCGCTTCCAGCTAAAATACTGTATGAGTTATAATAAAAAATATAATCGATCGATACATATTAGACTGAGTCAAGGGACACATCCCTACATCACAAGCTATCTAACATAAGGATGCCCCAATAGGCGAGGAGAAGGGTCCCTCTGATGATGATGATATAAAACTACCATCTATTGTAGCAAGGTAACTTCCCATAGCAGTGAAATAATCTGAAAAACGATTTGATCAGGATTCTAATATTGTTTGTGATCATCAAGCTCCTGTATGAAGGGCCAAAAACGTTTGGGCGGGCCCGTAAGCAGAGACACTTACGCGAAACCCGCGAATATAGGGAAGAGAATCTCCTTCCAAAAGCTAGGTCACACAGACAGCACTAGAATCGAGCCCTTGTTTGACAGAATAAACCCAATAGATGGGGTCGAAGAGCCCGCCCTCGTTCCGCGAAATGTTAACAATAGGGAGGAGGCAGTCCCATGCTCCCTATCCAAATCGTTTTACTTGGGTGTCCTGATGGTCCCTCCCTTTCCCCCGTTATGTGTTATTTAATATTTAGTATATTTTGTACACGAAAAATTAGGATACCATTATAGACAAGAATGCTAATTTATTCAAATTTTAAACTTAAATGGTACATCCAATGGATTGTTACTGAAAAATAGATAAAAATTAGTTATGTATTAATATCCTACTAGTCCTGGAAAATTTGAAAACAGATTAGAACATTCCAAATATCTGAGATAAAATCTCAATGAAAGATATCATTTTATAAGACATGTTGTAATATTTTTCTTTATACTGTTCTAGTAACATTTCAAAGGTAGCAATTGGAGTGATCGAAGAGTCCGGTTTGATGATTTCTGAAATAATGCCAGTCTTTTATGAATATAGTAGTTGAAGTTTAGAAGTGCAATTTTAAATTAAATGTTATGCTGAAATGCTGAAAAACAAATTGAGCCTTTGATGCCTGTCATGTTGCTCCAGGCTCTTACATGGTTTTGGAATGCAAAGATGATTCTAAAGCATTTTTATTTATAGCATTTCAAGCTTACTGCTTTCACAAATTGCTTTTTGCCTGCTCTCAATTCAGTGTTTCAAATGCACTTCCACAGTTATTAATTGAGAGATTTCGATGCCGATGATTCTAATGCGTGCTGAAATTATTAATAAATTGAAAATGGAAAATATGCAATATGATTTAAGGTACATGATGTTCAGTCGCACCCCCTCACTTCGCTATTGTTAGATTGACAACATTGCCCAGGCTACGCCAACCAGCGTCTCCATGTTTCAGCTGGCAGTCTTTTGTGATCATATGACTCGTGGAGGCGTGAGGAGGTTATAGTAGGAACTTGTGAGGACGAGAGGTCGGTCGCTCCCTCCTTCGAAGTTGTCAACTCACCATTTGAAGCCCAGGCGGGGAGAAGAGTCCCTCTATTCACAAACAGTTAACAATGGGGAGTTGGCATTTCCACTCTCTCCATCCAGTCTGCTTCAATCGGGTGCCCTGATAGTCCCCCTCGCGTTTCTCAGTATTAGCATGAAATGTTCATAAAATTATGAATATAGGGGAAAGGGCTCTAATATAGGTCTATGGATCTCGAATTCCGTCTATCAATAAAATTTGCCTGTCCTTAAAATTCGCCATATGATATGTCAACGAGGCAATGTTACTGTACATTTGTGATTTTAAGGATAAAAACCTGAATTAATCCACCGATGGTGAGACTGAACCCTTCTTACACTTCACCAGAATTACGAACTCAAATGTGGCCAATATGGTACTGTATACATATTTTCATCAGAAATTCCAGGAAGAACCAGGAATATTCGATATGTCATACATTAAGTTTATAAAATGAATTATTTGTCAATCCTGAACGTATTGTTCATCGATGTGATTAAAATATTGCCATTAATAGTCTTTAACGACCTGTTTATATTAGGTATATAAAAGGAAAAATTACATAAATATTAGAAATTCCTTATAATCAGTCCATAGAATGAATTATTACACAATCCTAAGCGTCAATTTTGATTATCGATATGGATTCAAGATGCTTAACAAGTACATGTTCATTGAAAATTGTGAAGTTATAGTGAATGGAGACTTTGTGTAATTTTCGAATATACTCGTTGCAGTTCAAAACCGGACCACTCGAGCCAACCGATCCTACTCTAAATCTATAGAGTCGCATAGTGTGGCTAGTCCGCTGAATGTGCTATACAACGCACCAGATGCAGAACAATAGAATACAAGCGGCATCGATTGGGGTGAGTGGTCTTGTTCGGTTTTGAACTGCAACGAGTATATTTTCATCTCACAATTATGTGCTCTCAGGTATTGTTTTGGTGATATCTCCATGAAGGATTATCCAATCCTAATGAAATTTTGATCAGTTATTTAAAAATTTTATAAGTTTAATTTGGCGCTAACAAAACTAAAATCGGTACACAAATAGCTCAGTATGTAATCGGAGACTAAACTGTTTGATTACTATTATAATAGGCCGTCAAGTACTGTTTCGTTGATATCTTCGTAACGAAATGTCCGAATAAAAAAAATCAATAGCGTTCTATGGGAATGTTGTAGCTTTCATTTGCCGTAAACAGAACTGAAATCGGTTCACAAATGGCTGAGAAACCGATGTGACATTATTTGTAACGCACACACACACATACACACACACACACACACACACACACACACACACACACACACACACACACACACACACACACACACACACACACACACACACACACACACACACACACACACACACACACACACACACACACACACACACACACACACACACACACACACACATACACACAGACATGTGCTCAGTTCGTCGAGCTGAGTCGAATGGTATATGACACTCGGCCCTCTGGGCCTCGGATAAAAAGTCGAATTTTCAAGCGATTTAATACCCTTCTTTTGATGTAAGAAGGGTAAAAAGGTGAAAACATATTTACCTCAACTTTTAAGCATAGGCCGCATCCTAGATATATAGACCCACATTAGAGCACATTCACCTATTTATGTACATAAGAGAAAAGTACCATTTCATGCGTATCTATTATATATGTTCTTCCTTTGGTTGATCCTGAAATGACAGAAATGTTGTATATTGCTTCCTGAAAAGCCTGGTACAGCCTGAAATGTCTAGGACATCATTTCTATATCCATTGGTAAACTTTTAGCAGATATAGCACAATTTATTTTTTTGAATATTCAGTTCTTCCACAGGCAAACAGACATGTCACCTTGATCATTAAATAGTGTAACGCGAACTCTCCAACCATGTTCATCGGTTCTACTTGATGGTCAACTATTTATAACTGATATTTATGACTTGGGTTGATGCCGTCAATTTCTCACTCCAGTCCATTCGTTAGCGGATAGTTTATTTCAGAAGCTGAACATCAAAATATGATGTTCTGTGAAATAGTTGTGCTTGACAACATGTACCTACATTTTTGTCGAAATAAGTATTGCCGTATCGCTAATATCCGCGGCGTATGAGGCGTTCCATTCCTTTTACATTCACCACGACGATCATGTGATTAGAAGATGAATGGAATGTGGATATTTGTGCTGGAGGTTCGACTCCTGAAGCTTCATAGCTGCAAATGAATAGAATTGACTAAAGGGTCAATGGCAGAAATAGCACTGCACGGTAAACTTATGTTCTGAGAATACATGTATAATGAGAATACACGTGTTACAACTGTAGGTCTCATGTTCTGATCTCAAGGATAGTTTGGATGACCTAGAACATGCTAGATTACTTTATGATGTTTGATGACCTGTAATAATATTAATTGTATATGCTGGAACATTTATTGTAACTTTGCATCGCCTAAAAACTACTGTTACAACCAAAATCTTAATAAATCTTAATTTTTAAACGCCAAGACAGTTTGGATGACCTAGACCATTCCAAGATTATCTTCTTATGTATTTTTACGTTCGAAAATATTCACTGAATATACTTGAATACGTGACGTTACTTTGTACAGAACAAAAAGCTACTGTTACTTTTGTAAATTTGTAATTTTTTTGAGAGCCCATGTCAATCCAAAGCCGCGGGTTAGGGAGGGATAATGGTGAACTGGTCTATGCGGACTACTTGAACGCCATGGGAGGTGATAAGGATTAGGTTGGGGTAAGGGGCTTGTAGTGTTTTTTTTGGATTGAGATGGCAGCGTTGCTACAAAATGACCTGAAATGTTTAATTTGTTTGTGATTGAAAACTAATAGTTCCTGTAATATAACTTTTTGATCTTAAGAAAGATGAATGTTTTTGATACTTTGACAGTTTTGATTTCATATATACTTATTAAGGACTGATGATACTTCTCTTTGTGTGCTGTCTTTGATTTTTTCGAGGATGCCTCACAGGTTATTTTTCTTGAAATTGATATGATCCCTTCCTTATCAAAACCGCATGTAGCCTAGGGTTGAGCAGGTCCTTCGTACTTCAATCGATCCATTTCACAGCCGTTCTTGACCATGAAGGTCAGTAAAAAAGAGAAGAGAAGAAGGTATTAGTATTTTATGGTATGCTGGGCGTATGTGAGAGATTATTGGTGATAATTTCACGACGACTTTTTGTTTCTCTGACTAAGAATTCCGAATTCCTAACCTAACCAAACTTGAACAGCACCAACCAGAAGTAATGATGTTTAAATCAAAAATAATTAAAAAAAAAACTGGATTAAATTGTTCTCTAATCTGACAGTTGGAAGAGAACAGTTCAATTTCCTATCTTTTTTTCTATTTATTTATTGTCTGGTATGGAGGATACATGCTATAAGCTACATGGAAAGGTAACTATAAAATGAGAAGAAAGACTAGCAACCTCCATCCAACTCCAACCACCTCCACCGCCCATCTCGACAGACACGCGTATCCCGTCTACAATGCGCAGACCTCCTCAGTGTCGTGCACTAATACTCGACGAGTCGAGTTTAAGTACACGACACTGAAGAAGTCCGCACACTGTAGCTGGGATCAAACGGAAATCATCAATCCCTCCTCTCATTTTCCAGTTACAGGTATCCCACTAAAAAGCTCACACTTTCCAGGATTCATACATGGAAAGGTTTATTCTATTGCTACCAATGGTGTTCCCTAAACGGGCCCTCTGCGTCCTATCTCTAATATACATGTTTGACATCGTCAGTCTTAAGTAAAACTTTTCTGTGACTATGTGCTTCATTTCGAACAGTCAGATAATTACCCTGATCAAAACATTCACCCCTTTCGAAAATGTTGCAATTACATTTAGTTATTATACCATGAGCAAATCAGGTATTTCGGTTATTCATTCCATAAAAAAAATGGAAGAATAATAACATAAGTTGTCAATAAAATGAAAAGTGTACTTTTAGTCGTTTCACTTAGATTGAAAGTAACAAGTCTAAGAGTGAATTGCGGCATAGCCCGCCAGTATCACATCTGATGTTAGTGCCTTTATATAAACGTTCTACGACGTGGCATTGAAAAAATGATAAAAAAATGTGATACTTTCATTACTGGTCAAATTCTTGGTCTCACAAGCATGTTTATAGCATGAGATAAGCCCTCTCACCGTCGACAAGGTGACAAATTTGACCCACAATAGAGAACAAGAAAACCATAGACCCAATATTAGGTACACATTTTTTCCTGTGATCCCAACTATGGAATGCTGTATTAATAACGTAGTAAAAAAACAAAGGTAATGTATGAGTTTCGGTTGTATATTTTTTAAACTGATCATCCAAACACAAACCAGAGGAACAAAATCTGTGTAGAGGAAATTACAATGTTTTCATTATCAAATGACCAATAATTCATATGTGAAGACTACTGAAGTGTTTCAAAGCAGTTTCATCTGAGTTTTTTGTGTTGGGTAAAGCATATCATCTGACAATGCCTTCAATCAGAGAATGAGGTAAAAAAAAACGCACTAAGACTGCATTTAATAATAAAACTTTTAAATGGGACGAAATTGCACCAATGAATAGAGCTAAATTGGTGCTTATAGACCAACATTAAATCCATATCCCTCAATAGTTCCTGACTTTATAAAATGAGTTGGTCTTTATAAAATGAGTTTCGAGATACATACTACCAAACGTCTTATTGAACTTACCTAAGTAAGTGTATAGCTAGCTAAATATCGCTTCTAGCTCCAATAAATCAAAAAAGTCCGAGCAGGCAACTGAGCAGTACGCTTCATGCCCAAAGAGCAATACAATTTACAATACTATTCCAATAGTTCCAATCGCGCAAACGATCTGTCAATATGTGATGATGTTTCGCATCTTTGGTTTTGCAGGTTCTATCAACTATATGATACTGAATAGGTGACGTTTACTTCCTGTTACCACTACCACGACCGGTGCTTTCCATGCGATGCTGCTTCTGGAATGACTGGTGAGTGATAACAAAGACGATGACGACGACGACGAAAGGGACGGAGGATGAATGTTTTTTTGTTCGATGGAGGTAACTTTTTCCTTGCAATTTTTACGACCTTAGCCGCCCTTATTGGGACGCGTCTTTTTATACCCACCACTGGCAGCACAATCCGGGGAACACTCCACTACTGTAATTGTAATAATTCACAATAAAATAATAACTGAACGGAGCAAAAATGACAGGTGAAAATTTTTCCTATACCACTTCGTGCACCGCACACTATGATACTTTGTTTTCGCCATAGTAATTCAAATGTAAATTTCAAATAATTTGTTTGCTATCAGTTTTTAACCAACATTCAGGAAGACGAAAACAGCGCATATTTCAATCCTTCAAGCACTTTGGAGAGTTAATTACAAAATTGGGATCAATCTAATGATCAATCTAATCCGCGAGAAGTAGCTATCCATACCGCTTCCATTGCTTGAATATCACATTCATGATTATTAATATTTGTAAGAATGTTTATGCCGTACCGTGGGTGGATTGATTCATTTTTTAAAATTTCATACGCTGTATGACACTTATTGAGTGGTGTCATATATCACTGACCATCTCCATTAACTGTCATTCGGGAAAGTGCGTGCAAAATAAACTCACCGACGACGGTGCCAACCTATCATCACTGCACCCTAATTAAGTCAACTTTCTGCTGTTAGTTGTTACTAATTCCACCCCGGCTAGGTGGAGTCGATTCCCCCGGTGAAAATCATGCTGTGATGGAGCTCGCCGAGTTGAATCTGATAATTTTTTTTATTCAAATGAAGAATTGCCATAAAACCGTGGCCCTGCAGTTACGTTCTGGTTAGTTGGAATATCCTGTTAGTCGGTGCTGGACACGGCTCTTCTCCATCATGATTGGGACAATGATGGGAAGTGGCGTTGATTCGCGTTCGGTCAGTAATTTCGAGCTCAAAGCAATCAACGACATCGATAATCGGAGATTCTGCCACGGATTAAAGAGTTTGTTCCTGGAGTATTGCGCAAACAGCACCATCCATGGAGTCAAATACTTCGGCTGCAAGCGACGCACTCCTTGTGAGAAGTAATATATGACCAGATGTGAAATCAAAAACAGTGTTAATTTTGAGCGTGGTTGTCTATGTTTCAGAATTTGGTGGGTGGTGACGTTTTTCGTTTCGTTATACGGTTGCAGCCGGTTGATTCAGAACATCTACCGCAAGTGGGATCAAACACCGGTGATTGTGAGTTTCAACGAGAAGAGCACTCCGGTCTGGCAGATTCCATTCCCCGCGGTGACCATTTGCCCGGAAACGAAAGCTAAGGCCGAATATTTAAATTTCACTACCATGTATCATCAGATTCAGAACGAAACCGAAAAGGAGGGAGTGTCTGAGGAAAGGTGGTTTGAGATTGTTTCAGAAGCATTAATTTTGTGAAGATGATCAATTTGTTTTTTTTTTTCGAACAGTTGGAATCGTTTTCGGGCGCTGAGTCAAGTTTGTGACCCACATATCACGCAAAACATTCCCCTGAATCAGACGATCGATGATGAATGCGTGGATTGGCTGAAGAATGTTTCCGTTTCCAAAGAAGAAATGCTGATGTATTGCAAGTGGCGTAATGAGGCAATCCTCTGCGATGATAAGTTCACGGAAACGCTTACGGAGGAAGGGATTTGCTATACTTTCAATTCTTTGGCGGCAGATGATTTGCTTAGGATAGAAGAGTTGCATGACGACTATCCATATCTTCAGGAGAACAGATCTTCAACGCAGTGGTCACTGGAAAGTGGTTACCGTGAAGATGCGGATATCGATACCTACCCTGTGAGGGTGCTTGGGGCAGGTGCTAGAGCCGGGTTGAACATTCTTCTGAGATTGTATGAATACGATTTGGACTATTTGTGTCGAGTAGGTTTCAACGAGTAATTGATTTGATTGTTATTGTACTGATGCTCCCATTGATTAGGGTCCCGTACAAGGATTCAAAGTTCTGCTGCATACGTCCGGTGAGTATCCTCAGGTATCCAAACAGTACTTTCGGGTTCCGCTCCATCAAGAGGTGATAATATCGGTTAAGCCAGAGATGATAACAACTTCCGAAGGTTTGCGCGATTATGCTCCACATCGGTAAGCACAATTAATCTTCATTACCCATCGCGTGTTCATACTTTTCCACATCACCTTTCTTTTAACGAGCTCAGCCGACAGTGTTACTTCAACTACGAACGTCGGCTCAGGTATTTCAAAGTGTACACACAGCAGAACTGCGAGTTGGAATGCATTACCAATTACACACGGCTAGCCTGTGGGTGTGTGAAATTTTCGATGCCGCATGACGACCAGACAAAAATCTGCGGATCCAGCCAGATCGAGTGCTACAATGAAGCCGAAGACGAACTGCTGAGTCACGAGGTAAAGCACAGTGTGAACTCGAGCTACGATTTCCGGGCTAATTGTGACTGTTTGCCGGCGTGCACATCCGTGCAGTATGATGCGGAGATCTCACAAGCGGATTTTAACTGGAAGGATCTGTTCTTGGCATATAAAAGCCCGCTGGATGAGTTTCCTGGGTAAGCCAAAAATAAACGAAGAACTAATATAATCACTAATTACAATCAATTGCAGAATCCAACTGGCACGTCTCACAATCTATTTCAAAGAGGCACAGTTCATAACCTCCAAACGCAGTGAGCTGTATGGTGTGACGGATTTCCTGGCCAACTGCGGTGGCCTGTTGGGATTGTTTATGGGCGTCAGCCTGCTGAGTCTGGCGGAGATTATCTACTTCTGCTCGATTCGTCCATTCACCATTCTGAGATCGTACCGGACCAAGCAGATTCAGCCCACGGTGATCCCACCGTTTATCGCACCACCGGTGTTTGAAATTGAAAAATCAAAGGCAAATTAAATTTGGCTTTTGGTGTAGAAGAAAGCGTGCATAAATCTGGTCTCGAACGACTATTGTTTTGAACAATTTAATTGTGATTTTCCACAGAATCTTTGAATTTATATAAATGGTGTGTTTTGAATCGATCAATATAAACAGGATTGTTACTGAGGTCAAACTTGTGCTGTATTAGAGCTACCTTGTAAAATAACCTTGAATTAACAATAAAATGTATTGTAACAACACCTAAAATAAAAGAGTAAGATTGTATTGCGCTTTCGCATAATTTTGTTTAATTTGTCGCTATAGATCGTTACTTGGAGAACAAATGCAACACAGGCTGGAGCCTAAAATGCAACACTTTAATTTGCTCCGGAAAAATCGATGTGTACGTAAGGTGGTGCAGTGTATTAGTTGAAGAGTGTGAGATTGGAGTCCAATACTGGCTCATATAAAAAAAATAAAACCCAAAAAAATTTTTCCCAACTTCTGAACCTTCTGGGTGCATATATAGAATTTATTAGAGTTAAATAGTATTGTAGATTATATGATCCTTTCTATATGAGGGAGTTTTAAGGAATATTAACCATAAACAATTCCTTTTTTTTCGGTTGAGTACATTTTCCACTGCGACCAGTTTTTTTTATGTATTGTGGCGAGCCCTTATTTTATTTTATTTTAAAAATGTCATATCACTATTAGATTGAGTGATTTCTACTTGCTGACTATAGGAATTATTCCAGTAAGGTATTATAGAACGAATAAAGTATATTGCCTTAGTGGGAGAGTTCGTGCATACATCTGAGGGTTGTATTGAACCTTTATTAAAAAATTTGCTGCTTTTATGAAAGTGCTTCACAGTAAAGCCTGTTCACGTTAAATTTCGGACACCAAAATAACAGCAGCAGCAAAAATTTACACATTATTCAACCAAACCGATTGTTTATTTCACAATAATAGAGTTATATCTACATTAAAAACGTTGTTTAATCCTTCTTTCTGTTAAATTCTCGAACTTTCTGTGGTACACCCTCCAACAGGTTCCGTACGGTATCCACAGGTACGCCCGCCGTGATGATTCTCCATCTTCTCTTGAAATCATCGGTTCCAATTTGATTTCTTCTTAGATTCGAAGAGTTTCCGCTTAACTAGAGCCCAGTTCTTCTCTATTGGGCGAAGTTCTGAACAGTTTGGTGGATTGGCTATTTTTGGCACGTATTTGACCTCTAGTACCTTAAACCTTATGAAATTTTTTTGAGGCATAAATCCGTTGGTCTCGGGTCATGTGATGATGAATACGATATGTAGGGTGATGAAGTTGTCTTCCCGGGGTCGGTGGTTGTCACCACGTTGTGAAGAAATAGGCTGATGGAAAATAAACGAATGAAAAAAAACCACACTAGGATTAACCTGTAATATATAATAATAATGAAAAAAAATTAAAAAATAAAATAATGGTCATTGAGTATTTGAAAAATTATGACGAATAATTAACGAGAGCATTTTTCAATAAATTTAGTTAGTAATTAAATTCATTTTGACATATACCATAAAAGTAAATTCAAATAATTCCAAAAAGAAATCGTTCTACACATTTATTTTAAATAGAGATTTGTAGGTACAAAACAACTTGAATGAATATGTCAATTAAATTTTATTTTTATTATTACTATGAATAATTAAGAAAAATGTATTTAGAACAATAATTCAAGTAAATAATTAGAAAATAAGAAGAATGATTAGTAATTTCCATTTAATTCCAACTACCTTTATTGCTTATCTTGACAGATACGCGTATTTCGTCTACAATGTGCAGACTTCTTCAGTGTCGTGTACTAATACTCGACTATTAGTACACGACACTGAAGTATTAGTACACGACACTGAAGAAGTCTGCACATTGTAGACGAAATACGCGTATCTGTCAAGATAAGCAATAAAGGTAGTTGGAATTAAATGGAAATTACTAATCATTCTTCTTATTTTCTAGTTACAGGTATTCCACTAAACAGCTCACACTCTCCATAATTCAAGTAAATAATGTTAAATTTTTTAGTTTATCCATATGTTTTTTAAATTCAATGGACCAAATTTTAATTTCTGAATCGTGAAATGTTAATTGTAAGGATTTTTTAACAATATGTTAAAAATCATATAAAAAATAATTTTATTTAAAATGTTTTATTCAAATATATTATTTTTAATAGGTATCCTTCCCAACTTGGGAAAAATATCAACAAATTAATTTAAGCTTCAACATTTCCAAACCTAATTTTTTTTTAATAGGCAGATGAATAGTTAAAAGATTTAATTTGAATTTGTAATCAAGAATTATTTAAAACTTGCTAAATGCTTTCTTAATATTCAAAAAATTTAAATTAAACCCCCAATTACAAATTTCACTTGAATAAGCTTAATAAAAATTATAAAAATAAATTATTTCAAATTTTCATCCCTCGTATTTAAAAAAAATTAACTCCTTAATAATACTAAAAAATTTTTTTTTAAATAATATAAAATATATATTTTTGTTAAATTACTACAATTGTGAATAAATTGCAATTAGTTTAAATTTAAAATTTGCCATTTACATACATAATTTTAAATTGTTAAATTCTTGGCTCCTCTTAACTAGAAATTAAATAAATTCAGTCGCGTATTTGGGCACAACACTGAAGAAGTCTGAAAATTGTAGACAAAATACGCGTATAAAGTCACACCTAAGAAATTATGAATTTTACACGAGACGTAATTCAAGTTTGTGAAAAATCGAGAGAGGTAAAGAAAGTTTTCGTGTAAAATTATGTCTCCTGAAACTGGCACATACGCAATTCGACGAAAGATGTGTTTGATTGAATTCGTTTTCTCACCTTTTTGAACTCCTTCTTATGTGCTAAAGGACGGCTTGCATGCGTCGGTCTCAGGGGACAGAAATTTACATGACATTTTGGCAGTGTGTAGTTGTAATTAAATTGAAATTACTAATCGTTCTTCTCATTTTATAGCTATATAAATTCAATCTCTTCACCTTATATTTTTTTATTTTAAAACATTTAATTAAATACCGAATTTAAAAAAAAAAAAATATATATTAATGAAATTAATTTATAAGTTAACTTAATAATATAAATTAGTGTTTTAAAGATTAATGCAAATCAATTAATTTAATAGTATAATATTGGACCCAAAAGTCCATGGTATAATCCTTACTAATTTTTGAATAATTTATATTTTACCAGCTTATTTCAATTTAAATATTTTGAAATCGAAAATATTTATTAATTATTAAAAATTCTCATGAAATATTTGTATTTATAATAATCGATTTCATATGAGTAGTTATTTTAAAAAAAACTGAAATAAAATAATTTTAAATGGTTTCTTCCATGTCCTCAAGGGGCTCTTTCCCAGGCTATTGCTCAGAATTTCAGGTAAGTTAGTTCAAGGGAAAATGAAATATGATCTTCCAAACATGACCATTTTGTATGAAAATCGGGCTTTGGTCTTATTGTATTGTCCGGCATTGTTACGTTTGCTTTAAAAAATTAAATGTGTTGCATTGCATTAAAAAATCATAGGTGATAAAAATAAAAGATTAGACAGATGATTGCTCTTGATAAATTTCCCATGGAAGGTAATTATTTAAGCTAACTTGCAAAAAAATTCTACGCCCTTGCGAGCGGCCTTCCGGCAGTTAACCGGAACATTCGCCATGGCGGACGAAAACATGCGTGTTTTCGAGTTGTGTTTCCACACCTTCTCCTCTTATATCGTATCCGAACATATTGGTGTGACGGCAATAAATATTTGTTTACCTCGAAATAATGTTAAAAGTATCACATGCTTCGAGTCGATAATTTTAACTTTATCTCTTCATTTATCTGTACACTTCTCCCGGGTCTCCATAGTCTGGAGAGGTGAACCACGGATTCAGTAGCTGCCCTTGAAATTTGAATAGGATCAATTCCCAAAACAGAAACATTAAAATATCACAAGGAAACTTCTCTCTTCTGCGTCTTTATTTCTGTTGGGCGGACAACCCTATCCTAATGGATGCAACCGAAACTACTGAAGGGCTCTTCAGCTGACACCCGCCAGCATGACAGAAAAACGACGCACACGTTTTGGAGTGCGTCGTTTTGGTGGGTATGCATTCATTGCGATTGTATCCCGCGGCTCGCGTACACACATTTTATTCACCTTAGTAATTAATAAAGTTATATCCGTTCAATATCCAATATCGCAACAGTGCTGACGAGGCGGTAGTAAATTCGTGCAAAATATCGCGCGTTCATCCCGCGAAAATGGCGTTTCTGTGTGGATTTGGAGTAGAGGAAAAAAGTTTACGATGTCGAACAACAATGGCGGCGGTGGTGCAGCAAATCCGGGAGGCCAACAACAGAATTTCAGCGACTCGATTGTACAAATTCTTCGGAATCAACAAATATTCATGGGGCGGATGTCGGAGCAGCTGGCAGCAACGCAAAGCGCCATCAAGAATCTGTCCCGCGATGAGGTTGTACTCGATTCCCTATCAAGCAACATGGTGGAATTCATGTACAATAAGGAGAACGGTAACACCTTCGACGCGTGGTTTTCCCGCTATAGCGAATTTTTCGACAAAGATGCCTCAAATTTAGATAATGCCGCGAAAGTTCGTCTCCTTCTTCGCAAGCTCAGTACACCAGACCACGAACGGTATGACAGTTTCATTATGCCCAAAGTAGCTCGTGAATACACGTTCGCCGAAACCGTGGAAAAGCCGAAAGCACTGTTTGGTGCAACCATTTCCATTTTTAGGCGGCGCTACAATTGTCTCCAAACAATCAAGGAAGACAATGAAAACTACCTCGCCTATTCGTGCAAAGTCAATAAATCGTGTGTTGATTTTAAACTGTCAGAACTGACCGAGGAACAGTTCAAGTGTTTGACGTTTGTGTGTGGCCTCAAATCGACGCAAGACGCGGAGATCAGGATGCGTCTCATCAATAAACTGAATGAAGGAGCAGATCTCACCCTCCAACATATTGTCGAACAGTGCAACAGTCTGGTGAACCTTAAACAGGACACCGTCCTTGTGGAGAAACCGTCGGCCGTAAACTTCGTGGCCCACCATAAACAGAAGCATCATCCCAATCATTCCAGCAGTCGGAGCCCTTCTCGAGATCAGCCTAGAACGTTGGTCTTGCGGCGGGATGCATTTCAGCAAAGATTGCAGATTCCGTGATCATAAGTGTCGTGAGTGTGGGAAACAAGCTCACAGAGAAGGATATTGCTCCTGTTTTCCGTCAAAATCTTCTTCTAGTGCACTGAATCCAAAGAAGGCTTGGCAGAAGAGCCAGAAAAAACAGCTTGAGCAGTCAATGAAAACCGTAACAGTACACAACATCAGCGAAGGTCGGAAGTTCATCGAGGTTAGGTTCAACAACGTTCCGCTTCGGTTGAAATTGGACACGGGAGCGGATGTATCGATCATATCTCAACGTTCGTGGATCAAGCTTGGGCGGCCGAAGGTGAAACTCACATCATGTCGAGCTAGAACAGCGTCCGGAGCGCCATTGGATTTAATCTCGGAGTTGCATTGTAGCTTTACCCTCAACAACGTCACAAAAAGAGGGTAAGTGTTATGTCGCCGCTCCTAACGTCCATCTTGATATTTTAGGGATTGATCTCATGGACATGTTTGGATTGTGGAACAAATCAATCACATCGTTCTGCAACCAAGTCACTGTGCAACAGACGCAGGAGCTTTCGAACCTACGTAGCCGATTCCCCGATGTTTTCACGGCGAAACTGGGCTTCTGCAACAAAACACCTGTCCAATTAGTGCTCAAGAACAATCCAAAACCAGTATTCCGATCAAAGTGGCTAGTAGCGCACAGTATGGAAAGTGCCGTGGAAGAAGAACTCCATCGGTTGGAACGACAAGGAATCTTAGAGAAGGTCGATTTTTCCGACTGGGCGGCTCCGATTGTCGTCGTCCGAAAACCAAACGGGACAGTTCGGATATGCACCGATTTCTCAACAGGCCTGAATGCGACGCTAGAGACAAACTGTTATCCGTTACTGTTGCCCGAGGACATCTTCACGAAAATGGCCAGCTGTCGACACTTTAGCCACATCGACTTATCCGACGCGTACCTTCAGGTGCCGGTTGACGGAGCAAGTCAGCAGCTACTTACTATTAATACTCACAAAGGGCTATACCGATTCACGAAACTGTCACCAGGTGTAAAATCTGCGCCGGGGGCTTTTCAACAGATAATGGACGCCATGCTCGCTGGACTCACCGGTTCTGTTGGTTATTTGGATGACATCCTTGTCGGAGGTCGTACGGAAGAAGAACGTCGACACAATCTTCACAACGTTCTCACTCGCTTGCAGGATTTTGGCTTCACAGTGAGCATTGAAAAATGCAGTTTCAATTTGCGCAAAGTTAAATACGTGGGTCAAATACTGGATAAAGATGGCATTACAACAGATCCAGACAACATGTCAACATGCCTCCTCCTCATAATGTCCCTACGCTGCGATCGTATCTTGGTGCCATTAATTATTATGGTAAATACGTGAAGGAGATGCGCTCACTTCAGCAACCGATGGACCAGCTGCTCAAGACGGGTGCAAAATTCGAATGGTCGTCTGCCTGCCAGAAATCGTTTGACCGTTTTCGAGCACTCCTTCAATCACCGTTGCTACTGATACGCTACAACCCGGCCATGGATATCATTGTGTCAGCAGATGCATCATCGGTTGGGCTGGGAGCCCGCATAGTCCATAGGTTTCCCGACGGATCCAGAAAAGCAATCTATCACGTGTCTCGCAGCTTGACAGCAACTGAAACGAACTACAGCCAGGTAGAGAAAGAAGGTTTAGCACTAGTGTTCGCCGTAACTCGATTCCACCGAATGTTGTTTGGCAGAAAGTTTACCTTGGAAACCGATCACAAACCTCTACTGCAGATATTTAGTTCGAAGAAGGGAATTCCTATCTACACCGCCAATAGGCTCCAACGGTGGGCCCTAACACTTTTACTCTACGACTTTGAAATCTGTTACACCTCTACTCACAGTTTCGGTCACGCGGACGTACTGTCACGACTCATCAACAGTCACGTGCGTCCAGAAGAGGAATATGTGATAGCAAGTCTGAAACTAGAACACAACATTCGAGCTTCAATCAACGATTCACTGCAAACATTTCCCCTCTCGGCTAAGGTCATTCAGAGGGCAACCAAAACTGACGACCGCCTACAACAAGTCACTCGGTATATCTCAGAAGGTTGGCCGTCAAAAAGTGAGAGCATCACCGACCCCGGAATCCAACAATTCTACCTTCGCCGTTGTTGGATGCATCATGTATGGTGACAGGCTGGTTATCCCACCGACATACAGGAAGAAAACGCTTCTACAGTTGCACAAGGGACACCCTGGTATAGAACGCATGCGGAGCATAGCTCGCCAGTATGTTTATTGGCCAAACATCGATGATGCAGTTGCACAGCTTGTACGTTCCTGTAACGAATGTGCCAGCGTATCTAAAACAGACCGGAAGACAAAACTGGAGTCATGGCCCAAACCAGCCAAACCATGGCAACCTCTTCATTTGGATTTCACCGGTCCGCTTGAGGGGCATTACTTCCTTATCCTGGTTGATTCTTACACGAAGTGGCCAAAAGTGGTTCGAACGAAGGACATCACGACGACAGCAACGTTAAGCATACTTCGCGGAATCTTTGCAAGGTTTGGGCAGCCAGAAACACTGGTAACAGACAATGGAACGCATCTTACCAGTGATAGGTTTGAAGCATATTGCGCAGCAAACGGGATCACTCACCTCGAAACCGCGCCGTATCACCCGCAATCAAACGGGTTAGCAGAGCGATTTGTCGATACGTTTAAGAGATCGCTCAAGAAAATCACTGCCGGGGGGGAAGCCATCGATAGTTTTCTTTTATGCTATAGGTCCACACCCTGCCGTAGCGCTCAACTGCGGACACGTTACGATTCCGAAGCCAAAGCACTCAGTCAAAGTGCACCAGATGACGTTCAACTACCCTAGTCAGTGCTTCTGGACAGCTGGGGTCTATAAAATACTATGTTAGAGCCAGAAGATGAAAATTATCAGCCGCTGGTACTTTTGCTGGTTGAACTACTCGCAGACCTGCAACGGGTTCAGCAACATCTTCAACAACCTCCTCACAGTAATCAACAACCACAACCGATTCCTACTCGCCAGTCTTCACGGACCCGAAGACCGCCTGTGAGGTATGAAGCGTACAGCCTTTATTAACAGGGGAGGTGTTGGGAGGACAACCCTATCCTAATGGATGCAACCGAAACTACTGAAGGGCTCTTCAGCTGACACCCGTCAGCATGACAGATGTCATCCACGTTTTGGTGTGCGTCGTTTTGGTGGGTATGCATTCATTGCGATTGTATCCCGCGGCTCGCGTACACACATTTTATTCACCTTAGTAATTAATAAAGTTATATCTACTTGTAAGCGTGAGTCGCGTTCATTCAATATCCGATATCGCAACAATTTCGAACTTCATTTCGAGTCGTTGAAGCAGAACTGTCAAACATGCATGCAACGATAAGCATCAGTGAGATGTATCTTTTTTTTCTTTTTTGAACAAAATTGGCGTAGTTCTTTGTACCGTTTTCGTACAATGTACGAATGATCTTTTTGAATATACGACGGCTTTGTTCTTTTGACAGCGCATTTGGATATTGCTTCTGAAGCTATCTTCTGAACTGGTACAAATCATTTTCGTTGCAGGAAACAACGAAAACATTGGTGAGTTAAGCAATTTGAATTTTTTATTGTGTAATTTTCAATATTTATTATATATATAAGTTTAAAAGAAAATAGCAAACTTTAAAAAAAAATTAAACCGAATATTTAACTTAAATAAAAAATATATGCGCAAACAAAATGGTTATAAAAAATCAAACAAAGCGAATTATGGAAAAATAAAAAAAATATCCGAAAAAAAAATGGTTATAAAAAAAAAACAAAACCAAATTATGGAAAAATACCCTGGTATGTTAATTAGATTGATTGAGAGAAAATTTTCAATGAAACTAAAAAATGTTTGCTAGTTTATGGCTACTATGCAGCTGAATAGTAGTGTGCATTAGTAGAGGACAAGTAGGAATGGGCATTTTGGAAAACAAAATCGATGCAGCCGCTTTGATTTTTTAAATCCAAAAAATCGATTCGCGAAAATTTCGTAAATACAAAAGGTTATAATCTTTTCAAAAGAATTAATCAAGAGCAAGTTTTCAAAGCCATCTCATAACCACGGCATATGAACGTTTTTTTAAGAAGGATTTGATAATCGATAGTAAAATTTAAACACGTTATACTCGAGTAAAACCAATTTCCAGAATACAGCCTGAAAATTATATATTTTTTAATTATCCTACGGACTTATTGAATGGTCTGTTTACGCAAGAAGGAAAAGGATATATACTCTAGCATGAGAAAAGAAAGTTAGCAAAAGTAAACATGAGACGATTTTGAAGATGACTTCTATTTAAATATAGCTGAAAAACAATACTAAAAAACCTTTATTTTATTTTTATTTTTGGTAGCTCGATTATTTACGACAGTTCTCAGCATAGTCATCCCATTCTGCAATTAATTTTTAACATGCGGAAAGTTTCGTCAGGTCTATATAAGCGTACCAAAAACTGCAGAATGTATGAATCAAACTAGTTTGACTCCAGCAGCAAAATCCCCCTGGAGAGTGTGAGCTGTTTAGTGGAATACCTGTAACTAGAAAATGAGAAGAATAATTAGTAATTTCCATTTAATTCCAACTACCTTTATTGCGACAGATACGCGAATTTCGTCTACAATGTGCAGACTTCTTCAGTGTTGTGTACTAATACTCGAGTATTAGTACATGCCACTGAAGAAGTCTGCACATTGTAGACGAAATACGCGGATCTGTCAAGATAAGCAATAAAGGTAGTTGGAATTAAATGGAAATTACTAATTATTCTTCTCATTTTCTAGGAAAATCCCATCTACTACTGTACGTGGAACATGACGGATTTTCTCATTTTCCTTTGTTCCAACGAAAAATCCCATAAACAACTGTTAGCCTGTGCGCTTAATAATGGTGCCGTCAATGCCATTTAGTACAAGGAAGGTGTACGATCAGGCTGGGTGCTGAGCTACAGTGAAAGCTGTTTACTAATACTAAACTAACTAATAAAAATTTGAAAAAAAATGAAATTAATAAAATATCGATTTCATCTGGTAATAAATCGATGTTGTCAAACATCGAACAAAACATACGTGATGAAAAAAAAATCGATTTATCGAGGTAAAAATATCGATTCTGTAAAAATCGCATCGACATCGCCCAATCCTAAGGACAAGTAATGGTCAAGAAATACTTTTACTGTTGTAATTACTTACCTTGTATGCAGCTGACTAGGAGGGCAAACTACGGACGGTTTCATCGTTAGTAACGCCTACTCGTGTAATCTAAATGGGACTGTCACTTTTCCTTGCGGAATAATATTCCGTTCGATTATTCTGCAAGGAAAACTGACATTTCACCTATACTGGAGCAGTCGTCAAAATTACTTCGGTAGAAATGGCAAAAATTACTTCAGGTCCTTAGTTGCTAGCTGCATACTAGGCTTTAAGAACAAATCTGGATCCTTTGTTGAAGTGCAATTCAAAATTACAATTTGAACTGATTCTAAATTACTATGTTTGGAATTTCGACAACGGTCGAATCATTTAAAACTGTCTCTATTACTCTGAAAATGATAAATATGGACTCAACGGAGTCTCAAATGGTAAACCAAAGATGGATATCAAAGATTACCCAAACGAACTTCTGAAATGGCATTTTAAATCGCATTAAGCTCTCTGAAAAGTTGCCAAGGCGTTGACTTCAGATGAAATTGAAACCATGCCATTGAAACGCAAACAATGTCAAAGTTCACTTTAACACGAATCATTCATTCATTTAAGTCTTCTGAATGCCTGTGAAACTTTGTTTTAAAAATTCTTACCTTTCACGGGCTGATTTTAATACAGGTGGTGCCATCTATACTCATGGATGTTATCGTGCCATAATTGACTTATTTTCTTATTGGAAATACTGTGAAGGAACATTTTACTGGATACATATCAACAAAGTGTATTTTTAATCCATGAACAATAATTGATTTACTATGCCAAGTGAGGAAGATGCATAATAGAGAGCTTGCCATAAGAGGTCTATTAAACAAATAACACCCAAACTCGATGCATTTACGGTAGAAATTTATAGCATTTATAGCAAGTTACTTAGCCATCGTAGGAGTTGTTTTCGGTGTGCGACTTTGCTCTAATGCACAGTGGTCTATAAAGAGCTTCAAATCAAGAATTGCATTTCTCTCAGTTAGTTGTATTTTACATTCGCGAGAAGATTGTTTTAAGGAAAAGTGACGCAGAACGAAAGGGTGTCTCACATAGATTCGATAAAATTTATTTGTTGAAGTGAATTTCAATTCCTGAAAGCAACTGAATCAATTTAAAATTCACTGCAAAGCGAAATGAATCAGCTTGACAGAAAATGCGCAGTTGTTGAATTTAGCACGGCTTTGTCTTAACTCAAATGTCAAAGCGGCGCATTTGATTAAAAGTAATAAATCGGAATCCTTCCCTTTGAATTGACTGTAAATCGATTGCAATTCGCTGCGCCCGATTCCAGTGAGACACCCCATGCGTAGAACTCACTCCGTCAGCTACTGAAGTTTGGGCAAGTTCTGCGAACGAAACTCAAAATAGAGTAGAATTCTGTGACTGTACATGCAAACAAATCGAACCGAAAATTCGTGCAGTTAAAGCTCGCTACCCTTCGAAGCGTCCACAAGCATAAAGCTTTAAGCTTCTCCGAACTTCCATCTCTTTCCCTCACACCACATTTGTAGCTTTAAAATAGCGATGACATATTGCCGTCGTTTGCCGCAATTTGTGTGTTACCTTGTTTGAAAATAATATGAATGTGAAAATGGCTATTTGACAGTGCCAAATTCTAATCTTCAAAGGGCGATGAAGCCGTGCTGGTGGTGGGTGAAATATGGTTTTCTCTTTCGGTGCATGAGGCGGAAAATGGTACCCGAATGAGTGCGGGGCCTGATGAATGCGCTCAATCCGAGCAGGCAGTGTCAGATGTTGTTACTCATTTTCTTCTTCTTCGCCGACTCCAATGGAGACGGGTTGGGAAAGGACCGAGTCAGTTTACAGCCGCACAGCCTACTTTGTCTGTGTTGCTGATGATGATTAGTCTGAATGTGGGACGAAGGCCATTATAAATGATGCCAATTTCTTTTCTGCCAAAACGAGTGGAAAATTGTTTTGGATGATTAGATGTGGGACCACGCAGGAGTGTTTTTTCTTCTTTCGTTTGGCTGAAGGAAAAAAGGATAGTTTCCTTGTAATAGCAAAGACGTGTTCCGTTCGATCACGGTGGTGGTGTATATCACCAAAAACGATATCGTTCAACCGGAACGACCGTGTCGAGGGTTATGGTAGGCACCGATGTATGTTTTTATGTTTTATTTTGGAGGGACCGACGATACAATTCGAGACATCGCATCGTAACGGCCAACTGACACCTGTAACGAGCTGGTTTACATGTGCGAGGTCTCATCGGTTTGGTTGGTGGCTGCATGTTAAATTTTGGGGATGTGTGTGGGAAAATGGTAGCAGCAGGGTTGTTGGGGGAGAATCCACGATGGTTGACTTTAGGGAAGAGAGTGAGTGCGATGTGAATTTCGCGCGCGCGTTGAACATGTGTAGTCGACGGAGTGCACTGCGTTTCGTTATATTTAGGGATGTCTGTGGATCGGTTGAGTGACCTTTCCCACGGATGGGGAGTGGGAAACGTCTAATAATTATTCGTTTATTCGGTTTTGACTGGTCGATGATGTCATGTCCACGGTTTGTGCTCATCCTAGTACTGCGCTCAGAGTTGTGTGTATGTTTGCTTAGGATTGTTTGGGCTTGGAGATTGTATAAAAATAACATATATATTTATGCTTGAAGTTTGAGCGGCTCATGGTGGGTTCTGAGGAAGTTTGCCGACTTGTTTTGCCAATGGATTGAAATAAAAGAGTTCATGAAATGTTGGCTGTGAAGTTACACGTATTGCTAGGAGTATCTCTTGATCACATGATGCATGTAGTTGTTTTGTTGGATGTTTTTTGGATTGTTCGGCTATAAGGTTTCTACAGAGCCACTCTCCTTGATTCAAATTTGAGTCGTTCGCGACATTTTCTATGTTAATCTGGTTGAGATTGACAAATAGACAATTCTGTAATATCGATCTGAGGCATGTCAATATTGCTAATTTGTCCCAAATTAGAATTACTCAAATTTGACCGATTTCACTTTTGACGAATTGAGACGAAAACGACTTCAATTTGAGTCAATTATTATAGTGAGTTGTTGGCTACTTTTTTCAACAGAAATATGGGCCTGTTTCTCTCCTATAGAGCATCCCTCACGTGCCCGTTTTTCTTATTTAGATTAACTGTGAGGACCGTACTGGTTGTAGTTGCGATAATGATTGGTATCCTAATAACCATAGCCTGCATGAGCATGATTGCTCTCCCGTGGTTGCTATCCCGTTATAACAAGTTCAGCTATAATTACGCAGAAAACCAACTGATGATTTTTTTTCCTCTGTTCGGGACATAAACCACTGCAACCAGTAATTTTATCTATTGTAGTATATCCCGTATCCTTTGTTTAGTGCATGTCGAGTTACTTCCTCACTATTGAGAAATGATGAAGTATTCGATGTTTTTTTACAGTTGTCTTTGTTTGTTTTTTTGGCAATGAATCGACTTTTATTGAAAGTTTCTGCTATTTAAACCCTTTGTGAGTGACAGCACTATTCAAAGGCGCGCCCCTTTATCAGTCAAAACCGGATTCATTGCAAACAAAACAAACAATGACTCCGATACTGACCATGCATCAGAACCCTAGTCATAACTAATTCAAACTATAGAACATCAAATAGAAAATGAGAATTCACATAAATAAAGACTAACCATGTTTTCCTTATTCCAAGCTCATCCTCGGTGGCACAATCCGAGTATTGTCACTTTTCACAAGGTATAAAATGTAATAAGGACTAATATATGTTCCTTTGACTACAAAAACAAATATGTTCCCTAGTTTGAATTAATTCAGACTAGGGTTCGGTGGTAGAGCTGATACCCCGTAACGCACCACGAAAAGGTGATCTACCAGCGTTACGGGTCAAAAAAAAATTTTGGGAAAAAAAAAAAAGCACTCCCACCCAAATAAAAAATAAAGTTTAAAACAAAAAAAGGCCCACAAACACACTAAAACCCCCCTTTTTGGAAAAAAAAAAAAATTAAAAACCCAAAAAAAACTATTTCCGTCGAAATATGATTTACCTGTTTAACAACTAGAATATTGGCTCCGCCCCTAAAATTTAGGGCTTGGATTTTATGGAATGGACCTTTCTAAATTCATTGGTGATCAAAAATCAAACCAAAGTGAAAGAAGGAGTATTCGTTGGCCCTCAAACTAGGAAACTTCTCAATGAAGACCAATTTCAGCAAAATCTCAACGCAACAGGTGTATGAACATGGAATGCATTTTAAAACGTTTGTGCTCACTTCCTAGGATATGAAGAATCTCCGCATCATTTAAGAGCTGGTTGTTTCGTATGCTACACTGGTTGTAATATGTATCTTAAATTGCAGTTCTTGCATTCTCATCAGGACTTCTTCCCAGAAAATATGGGATTCGTCTCAGATGAACATGGAGAACGACTTCATGAAGACATCTCACAGACTGAAAAGAACTTCACCGACAAATGCAGCCTCTCAATGTCAGCAGACATTGAGAATGCAACAGCGGCGAACACCTTTGGAGAACTGTAAAAGAAACAAGAAGATAAAGACTGACTGACTGACTGACTGACTGACTGACTGACTGACTGACTGACTGACTGACTGACTGACTGACTGACTGACTGACTGACTGACTGACTGACTGACTGACTGACTGACTGACTGACTGACTGACTGACTGACTGACTGACTGACTGACTGACTGACTGACTGACTGACTGACTGACTGACTGACTGACTGACTGACTGACTGACTGACTGACTGACTGACTGACTGACTGACTGACTGACTGACTGACTGACTGACTGACTGACTGACTGACTGACTGACTGACTGACTGACTGACTGACTGACTGACTGACTGACTGACTGACTGACTGACTGACTGACTGACTGACTGACTGACTGACTGACTGACTGACTGACTGACTGACTGACTGACTGACTGACTGACTGACTGACTGACTGACTGACTGACTGACTGACTGACTGACTGACTGACTGACTGACTGACTGACTGACTGACTGACTGACTGACTGACTGACTGACTGACTGACTGACTGACTGACTGACTGACTGACTGACTGACTGACTGACTGACTGACTGACTGACTGACTGACTGACTGACTTTTTTTCCTGTGTTGGGGACATGATACCACCGCGACCATTAATTGTTCTATTGTGGTGAGTCCTCTGTTTATGTATGCCAAATTGCAATGGTGAGTCACTATTCTGAGTAACTACCACTACTATTATAGGCAATGATCCCAACTAGGTAATATATTCCTTATGAAATTTATTACCCTTTTGGGGCTAACAACCCAGATTTCCCAAGGCTCCATAATACCTTTGTCAAGAAATCTGCATCTTTTATGAAATAGTGCAACGCAGTCACACAGTAAATGTTCACAGCTTTCACTCTCCAGGTTACAAAAGCGACATTGATCTTCATTTAGCTTACCGATGAGCTTTAGGTGTAGGACAGTGTCCTGTTATTAAACCTGGGTATAGGCTCGGATCACGTTTCGATAGATTTAGTAACCTATATGTATGACAAGCGTTTGGCTTTATAAAACGTTTTGATTGCCGGGCATTTAAGGTCTTGTTCCAGTTGTACTGTACCTTCGTTTTCTCCCAGAACTTAAGCTCCATTTTAAGAGCACAAGAAGATAAGCCAAAAAAGGGCTCGGGACCAATGAATTTCGTGGTTGATCCTTTTTTTGCCAATTCGTCAGCTTTTTCATTTCCGTCGATTCCGCAATGCCCAGGAACCCAGTATAGGTTAACAGTGTTGCGACAGGACAGTTGTTGCAATAATTTTGAGCATTCCCAAACTAGTTTTGACGTATAAATTTTTGATTTTAAAGCATTTAGCGCTGCTTGACTATCTGAACAGATGCATATATTTGCATTTTTGTAATTCCTTCTAATACAGATTGCTGCACATTCTAGGATAGCATATATTTCAGCCTGAAATACCGTGGGCCATTTTCCCATGGACACCGAAAAGTTAATTCCAGGGCCAGTTATTCCAGCACCTACCATACTGTCTTGTTTAGAGCCATCAGTATAAAAGACTAATGATCCGGGCCGAATATTCGGCCCTCCTGCATGCCAATCCAGACGAGTCACGTCATGAACATGGAAATTGTGGTTAAAGTAGTTTATTCTCTGCATACAGTCCTCATTCAACATTATTAGTGGACTTATTTGAAACTCTTTTGTGATACTCAGGTGTCCAATAAGATCCCCATCGAAGAAATTCATGGACCTTTTGAGCCTTAGAGCACTTTTAAATGCATCCAATTCAATAAATTGATTTAGAGGAAGAAGATTAAGTAGAGATTCTAGAGCTATAGATGGAGCGCTACGCATTGCTCCAGTTATAGAAATGGTGGCAAGCCTTTGCAGCTTGTTCAATTTGATCTGTGCCGTTTTCTGTTTGGTTTTTGGCCACCAGATAAGTGACGCGTAGGTGACCTTAGGTTTAACTATAGTCGAATAGATCCAATGAATCATATTCGGCTTCAGACCCCATTGTTTCCCAAAAGTTCTTTTACAGATCCAGAAAGCACTTGTCGCTTTCGCTATTTGTTGTTCAATGTGTTTGTTCCAGTAAAGTTTGTTATCTAAAGTTACCCCTAAATACTTAACTTCCGTGGACATTGAAAGCTTTACATCACCTAATTTAAGGTTAGCTATTGAAATGGTACGTCTTTTAGTAAAAGGTACAATAGTTGTTTTTGTAGGATTTATATTCAATCCCTCACGTTTACACCACGATAGTGTGAGATTTAATGCTTTTTGCATTCGGTCAGAAACCGTTTCATCAAATTTTCCGCGAACTATAATGACTATGTCATCCGCAAAACCAATTACCTCAAAACCTTGATGCTTTAGTTTTAGAAGAAGATCATCAACAACCAGGGACCACAGAAGCGGAGATAGAACACCCCCTTGAGGACAGCCTTTAACTGCTGTTACTCTCATTTCTGAATCTCCTAGGTTAGCTGATAATTCTCTTTTGGATAACATTTCTACTATCCAGTTTACTATGTTTTCATTAAAACCATGATTTCTCATTGCGTTTATCATGGATGTGAAGGATGCATTGTCAAATGCACCTTCAATATCAAGAAACGTTGCTAAGAGAATTTCGTTAGAAGCAAATGATTTTTCTATTTTAGTAACCAGAGTGTGAAGAGCTGTTACTGTTGATTTTCCTGTTTGGTAGGCAAATTGTGTTTTACATAATGGTTTTTTAAAAAGAAATTCTGATTTTATGTATTCATCTATGAGTTTTTCCATTAATTTCAAAAATATTGATGACAGACTAATTGGTCTGTATGATTTTGGTGAAGATTTATCTTTTTTATTTGCCTTTGGTATAAATACAACTCGGACTTGCATCCATTTCTTTGGAATATATCCCAGTAAAAAACTAGACTTGAATAATTCAATCAAAATAGGAATTATCACAGATTTGCACTTTTGAATAAGTGCTGGAAAAATTCCATCTGGACCAGGGGATTTGAAAGGACTGAAAGAATCTATTCCCCATTCAATCCTAGAGTTCGTGAATATTTTATTTGCAATATTTCCAGCTTGTACATTGGACAATTCTGTTCCAACTAGTGAACCATTCATCCTAGTAGATCTATTTGTTTCCACACGTTCAGATTCTGAAGATGTGGTACTTTGCATGCAATTGTGATTTGGTAGTTGATCAGCAGTACGCAGAGACCCTGGAAAATGAGTTTGCATCATTAATTCCAGAGTTTCAGTTGTGTTGTCAGTAAAATTTCCGTCAGGCTTTTTGAGAGTCCCGAGACCATTGGAATGATCTCTCGAGAGAACTTTTTGAATTCTTGCAGTTTCAGGAGTGCTTTCTATGTTTTCACACAGATGTCTCCAATCGTTCCGCTTGGATCTTCTTATTTCTCTATTATATTCACTCAATACCTCTTTGTACTGACTCCAATTTGAAGTTATTTTCGCCCGATTGAATAATTTCCGTGCTTTTTTTCGTAGCTTTTCCAATCGCTCGTTCCACCAGGAAACATCTCTATTGGTCGAGCGCTCCTTTGTAGGACAGCTGGCATTGTAAGCACGATTAATAGTAGTTATTAAGTAGTTAGCACTTGTTTCTAACTTTGAAACCGTATCTAAATTATTAGTAATGGGCTTATGTTGGTTCTTCATCCTAGAGGTGTATAGTTCCCAATTTGTTTTTCGAGGATCTCTGTAGGATTCCTTCAGTAAATCACTAGCCTTGAATTCAAACAAAATTTGTTTATGATCTGAAAGAGAAATAAAAAAAAAAAAAAAAAAAAAAAAAAAAAAAAAAAAAAAAAAAAAAAAAAAAAAAAAAAAAAAAAAAAAAACCCAAAAATTTAATCCGACAGGCACGGAAAAAAGCTTGTGTTTTCTTGGCCGTATGCTTGGGGTCGTTGTCTTGCTGAAAAATGTAATTATCTTCCAGACCCATTTTCAGCAAAGCTTCTTCCATATTCTCGTTTAGAATATCTATATACCCATCTTCCGTCATAATACCACTGATTAGAACAAGATTCCCCACTCCAAACCACGAGAAACAGCCCCAGAGCATGATATTTCCACCGCCGTGCTTCATGGTCCCTTGTAGATGTTTATCCTTCAGCCCTTCATCGCCTTTCCGCCAAACTCGCAGTCGTCGTTTTCTGTTGAACAGCTCAAACTTTGATTCGTCTGACCAAACAACCCGTTTCCAGAACTCCAGTGGCTTATCTATATGGTTTCTTGCAAACCGCAATAGCTTCTCCTTATTCACCCTACTTATGAACGACCGTTTCCGAGCAAAATGACTTTTCAAACCGCGCTCAGCAATGCGTCGCCGAACTGTACGATCGGATATCGAAAGGCTTAGCTTTTCTCTGAGCGCACGGATGGTAACAAACGGATCCTTTTTAATTTCTCGGTTGAATCTAGTGTCTTCGCGGTGATCAGACTTGCGATTGCGTCCACGTCCTGTTCGATCTGCGACACTTCCAAGCTTTTGGTGTTTAAAAACTATTTTCTGCACTGCACCACGGCTTACACCATACTTTTCGGCAACTTGGCGCTGAGATTCGTTTTTTGAGCAATCGCGCACGATAAGATTTCGAATTTGGACTGTTATTTTCTTTCCTCCCATGATCGATTCTTAAACAACTCGTCACTTGGGCTAAACTCACTTATTTCTCACAACTGTAGCAATTATCTGTAATGGATGTAATTAAAGGAATGTCAAAAGCATGATCAACAAGAGGTAAATAAGCCAAGTGGATGTACACGGAAAGTATTTTTTTTTCCTAGTAGATCTTTTTTATGACATACCGTAAACACAAGCTTATTTCGTTTTTCACATGCAGTTGGCTGAAATGAATATGTATATTCAAAATTTTACGCTAACACTCATGAATGATACCCAAATATGTAAAGTACGGGTAAGAAAGTTGCTATTGATACGAAGTTGTAAAGATATCTATGCCTGATTAGTATACGGCTCGATGGATCTTTTTTTTCGCCGGTCACTGTACATATATCAATATTATTCTCTGAAATGATATCAAGTAACTACTCACCCCTTTTGTTGATTCCGGTGCTGCTCCATATCGTATGATGAGCGTTTGCATCACATCCTTATTTTGGATTGTGCAGTGTGAGACGAATGCTGCAACTTTTGGTGGAGGTGCTTCATCAATATCCTCAAGAAAATATGCTATTTAATGCCACGTAGAGCATCGTTTTTCCTTTCGTCGTAGGTACCTCCAATGAAACTGCAACAATATCCCTAATGATTTATTCTGTGATAGGTGTAATTTTGGCATTAATATTTACCAGAATTGCAGCTCTTGGTTTGAGCTGAGTTTTATCATATATTAACTTACACGATTGTGTAGGCATTCCTAAAATCCTACTGTTATACGTCCATGGTTCTTGAAGAAAGGCAACGTCGATTTACCCTTTGAGGAATGTTTTGCTCAGGATTGCTGAGGCTGCCTTTGCATGATGAAGGTGTTTTTGTACTCCACATCGTTTACACAGTTTACTCCTGTCTGAGCCTTTGCACCCCCAGGACATGTGTCCGCTTTCTAGGCATATGAAGAATGCCTTCGGTGGCTGGCGCTCGCTTAGTGGGCAAACCGACCATCCTACCTTGAACTTAGCCACGTTTAGAGCCATGGCCGCAGCCGTATGCCTTTTGTGGCTACCAAGACCTCACCTTATTAGTACTTCTTTATCAACTTGGGCCTGCCCTCTTGGCGCTTGAGACTTTATGTGACGCCACGTTCGTATATGACTTAGAGCTGATGGGCTTCTTGGTCACCATCCGCTTCTTGGAAGTACCGGGTGCCTCACCCGCTTGGACGTCCCTGTCCTCATGGTAGATGGAGTGAAACCTCCCACGAAGACAAAAACATCCGTCTGCGGGTGCGTGCTTCGAGGCACTCTCCGCAGCAAACAGCCTGGCTATTAGGTCTGGTCCTTAGGTCGGCTAACGGGCGGAAAAAAAATTACTATAAGAAGATCTGATTTATTGAAATTAAAACTAACTAGCTTCCGAGTAGTTGTTGGGAATCTAAGGATATGATAAACAGTCTAAGCCACTAATTTTTTGCTTTGTTGTAAATGTTGTACGGTGGTTGTCTACCTCGAGCCCGAAGGGAATCATAAAGCTCCGATCTGACTCCACGATGCTCAGCACATGACCAAATAACGTGATCTGCGTCCTGGTAACCTTTTCCACATTCACAGAGATTGCTGTCGCTCAGCCCAACCCGGTATAAATGAGCGTTCAAAGAATATTGATTAGACATGAGGCGAGACATGACACAAATGAAGTCTCGACCCACATCCATCCCCCTAAACCAAGATTTCTTCGACACCTTTGGGATGATAGAATGTTGCCATCGCCCCAAATCTCCTTTACTCCATTTATACTGCCAGCTGACGAGTGACTGTTGACGAAAAATAGGAAAAAAAAAATTCGTTGAAGGCGATTTGTCGATCACAAATATCGCCTTCCATAGCGCCCACCTTTGCAAGCGAGTCCGCTTTCTCATTGCCGGGAATTGAACAATGAGATGGGATGTCAAAACAAAAAATTCTTAAACATTATTTAAACAAATTTTCGTCGGCAACAAAAAGACTTTCATAAATCAGGTTCATACTATGGACTCCAAGCTTACTAGATCCGTGTTCTTACCACTTGACCATTTCGACATATGAGATATAGAGTAGTCATAATCCTCTTAAACCTTACCATCATCATATTTGCCAACCTTATTGGGAACTTATACAGATATTCGGTTTGATATAAGTGGATTCAGGATAGGATGATTGGAATATATTAAAAGCATTTGCAAACGAAAATAATTGTTCGTTTGCGCTGACGTTTTGCAGAATCAAGACGTTATCATACAAGCAATTTCACCAATCCTGATGTTCGATCATGTCAGCAATTGGCAACCGAAATTCAATACTTTATTCTAGCATAACTGAATTAGGTTCTTGAATATTTCAGTGCCAAATGAGTATGTTACATAAATACATATTTGATATATATTTGTCTAATATCAAAGTTCAAAGAACGTCTTTTTCCGTTCAATACGGCACTAACAAAACATACCTGACTAGTATTGTTGACGTTTGGCCTTTCTCGCATATGTTTGTTTCTTAAAATACGGAAGACTTATGTTGATGCATTTATGAAACAAAATGAGCAAACAAGATTTCAGACGTATACAAACATGTCTTAGCTGATAAACTTCAAACACATGTATGAAAAATTAATAAGTCGGTTAAAAGAATCTGGATTTGAATTGCATCAAACGAATACCCTTGTGACAAAACTAGTCAAATCACACTGTTATAGATCTACAGCATGACACATGAGAAATAAAACTGGAATATTTATGTTTTCGGTGCTACTTGGGCGTGTTCAGAGCCAGATCAGCGTAAGTCAGGTATGGGTATATGATCCTACTCCCGCCTGGTTGACACAGGGGATTGTTGAAGATTGGAATGCACGTGAGGCTTGGCAAGGTTTTGGTGGGACGGAAAGAGCCTGTGCCGTTGGGACCTCACTTTTTCCTGCTGGTATCATCAGCCGGTATTGAGGAAGACGACATTATTGGAGTCTTACTGAGTCTTACATGATTGTAGTCTTACTGACATCAACCCCAATGTGCCCTACGGCGCTCTTTTTGTTAGCCCGTTAAGGAGAACTTAACAATGTCAGTGTCAAAAGTCGATTTTGTCGATTAGACATGACAAAAATCCCCCAAACTGCCCTTAACTGCGTGCAATCGAAAGATACTGGGCAATAATTAAGCGGCATCTTAAGAAAGATGGAAGCGAAGCGAGCTCTGTTGACTGCTTCAAGAAAGTTTCACCTTATGAATGACACATAGTAAGTTTCAAAATGCGCTACTTAAGTCAGCTCTTCAAAAGCAGAAACATTGAGACGACCCTACAGCAAAGGGAGGTTGAAGCAGTAAGTGGGGAACGGTATATAACCCTAACCAATTTTACCAGCCAAATTTTCTAACACAAGCTTCAAGGTAAGATGATTTCAAAATAAAGGTAAGAAAATCATATTATTTCTCTAAATTTTGCATATATTAATATAACACCATATATTAATATACTGGGATAAAGGGAGGGACCATCAGAGCAAAACAATTGGAAGCACAATTTTTTGCAGTGAAAAATTTGCTTGTCATCACGGTTGGGCACCGTTTTCACTTTGTACGGCTTCAGTCCTTATCTCTGCTTTACTTTTTGTACGTATGATTTTGACTTCCCAACTTTGCGGGCCACATTTCACACAGAAAGAATGGAATTTTTCTCAATAATGGCTACCACCTTCTTGTCCATTTGTCGGGAGCATATTTTTCGATTTGTTCCACTTCCAACATCGCGAACCACAGTGAAGCGCTGGTCAAATGATTTGCAAACACAAAACACGGTACTTTTCGGTCGTTTTAGTTTCTTGTCAAAATTGCGTGCCGCTAAATTCGGATTTTGCTGCCGTTCGTACAAAACGCGTTTGCGCACTTCCACTTGATTCGACGCCACTTTACTGAATGTAGATATGTTGTACCACTAAATAAAGTGGAGAGTTTTAGCTGTAATTTAAGTGTGAAACGTTTCACTTTCGATCCGATCGCGATCCGTGAAATAATTCAAAATGAAAGAAAAGTGTCCGAAATTTAACGTGGACAGGCCTTAACTTGATGAATTGTTGAATTTCAAAATCAATTCCCGCTTAATTGTATTTCAAAATAGCAAGAAGTATTTTTAATCACTAACACTTTAAGCTAATAAGCTAACAAACGGTTATTGGAAGAATACAAACAAATTAATGTATTGCAGACGAGCTACGTTCATGCTCACTGACAGACTTGAAAATCTCATAAGGATCCGGAAGTCTGTGACGTACTTGCACAAAATTAGCCCATCAAATTCTGACGAACCTCCCGAGCAAAGGATTATACCAAATTGATAACGAATTCTAATACCAGGTTATCATAGTTTGATCATTGAATATGTTATCATTGAGGCGGAATTAACAGCCAAAATAACAGAAGAGATAACAAATAAATACTCTTTAGATATCACAGCAATAACTGATTTCTCATTATTAGATCATTTTGATAACAAATGCAGGAATGTGAGCAATATTTTTGCAATAGTTTCAAATTAGGTTATTATTTTGATTTCAAATTTTCACGCTAATAACTGAAATTTTGTTTTGTAAAAATCATAAATTTTGTATCAAATATACGGAAAATATTTAAAGATTAGCATTCAACTAGTAACATTTGTCACAAATAGTATTTTAAAAGTGATAACTAAATTTGTTTAGCGATAACAGCTGAAATCAAAATGATATCTGCGATAACAGAACTTGTTACTTAGATGATATCAGTTTGTTATTTTCCTTTGCTAGGGCTGAAAGCCAAAGCAAGTTTGAAAATGCCTTTCTTTTCATCTCTTGGGAATAAAATTAATAATGAAAAAACAACTGTTCAAACGTACCAAAAAAGAAACCGAACATCCCAACCCCAATGCAGGATATTCCCAAAACCCACCGGAGCGTGGAGCACTAACCTGCGGCGAGCAAAGCGGAAGGGTCCGTCTCTCAACTTCTCTCATGCTCACCCTTCAGTCAGTCTCTATTCAGCCATGTCTGCTTATGATCCTAATGCCATTCAGAAGTCGCAGTTGGCCACATGCAAGTGCACATTGAGTGTGTTTGTTCCGTCCACCTTGCCAGCAGCGTATGTCAACGCCACCTATGTTTGTGTACAATTCTTTGGAACGCTCCCACACGCTCGATAGTGAGCAACGATAACATCACCTCCGCGGAGAGTGAGATCCGCACTCGCAACGAAAAGAATTCCCATGCCATTCATGTTGGACGGACAGCAGCAGAAGCATGTTTCGGGTTTTCTTCGGGTTTTCCTGACTTGCTTCCGTGAGAGCGCGAGTGGGGCAGTTGGAACACCTCCGACTGGCAATTACACATTCAGTTTATTTTCAACTGCCGATTCTAGCGAAAGCGAAAACTGCTCCTGTTGGTGCGTCCTAGTCGAACGAAACGAAACCCTACTACTGCTAGCGGTGCGTGTGAGCGAGTTAGTTTCAGTGTGTCGGTGTGCAGAAACTCAGCTCTGCCGTCATTTCTCTGAGTGAAATGTGTGTTGTATGAAAAACGGGAAAGCATTTTCCTCGTGCAGAGTTTTCCAAATCTAGGAGGAAAATACAACATCCGTCACAGTCTCTCGGTGTTTGGCGGATCAGTCTCGCGGTGGACGTGTGCGAAGTCGAAGGTTTTTTCTGAGTGCTAACTCGATCCCGCGTGTTGTGTGTTGCTCTTCTCCGAGTCAAGGGGAAAATCTATCTAGAGCATGGTTTAGTAGACGGATTCGAGAAGGAGTAGAAGCAATAGCAAGCGTGAAAATAGTGTGTTATAAAAAAAAGTGAGAATTAGCATTTTTCCTTCGCCTACTTGGTGGTACTTGAGTGAGGAAATCGTTTTTTTTTGTCGTTGTTTTTGTTGTTGACCGAAGTAGGCTGGGAACGACTGGAGCGATCTAAGCGCTGATGTAATTTCCCTTTTTTCCGTTGAATTATTTCGGGACTGGCGCTGGAAGGAGTTGCCCTACTGGGAAGAAGCAGAAGCAGAGAACGAAGTGTGTGAATATTTGGCCGAGTTTTGGCAGAGATTTTTCCTCCGACTGCGAATAGTCGGGTAGCGGAGGGAGTGCGAAAGCGCAGAATTTCTTCTCGTCGTGTGTTGGCTGCTCGGGAAAATCAGCTTGTGTGTGATGAATTTTTGATGCTCATAAAATCAATATTGTGAGAGGCAAGAGAGATCCAGTGGATAGTGAAAATTGATTTTCATCTCGAATGTACTCGGTGACCGGACCAGGACCAGCGGTGGCCTGACATTACGTTCGTGCCAATGGCCACTGCGATCAGCATCCAAAATCCGAGAACAAACTAAGAAGAAGAATGTCGATAGCCTTCATCTCACGCGAATGCGATTGCGTATGTATGTATGTGTGTGACTATCTGTATTACTTTCGCGAGGACGAGGAGCAGTGAGTGGTGGGTTGCGGGAGGGAGGGGGGGGGGTGGCGTACTGCACGGGAATATTTGCTCGGAGGATTTTTCCTTCGATGATGACGTTCCGAGAAGAAATATCCAAAATGCAGTCATTCCGAAACACAGTAGCCGAATTCAGTGTCTCCGGAGAGTGAGAAGTGGCTATTTTGGACCGGCAGAGGAAAAAAAATGTCTCTCGGTTGCTCTCAGCGGTCATTTCTCCGTCCAATGAATCCATCTAAGCATGAGCTGCCCTACCTCTACCGTCTTCCCAAATCCTCTAAATCTCCACAACAGCGGCGGAATCAGCAGCAGTTAGCAGCAACAGCAGAGAAAATCTTCACCCTACTGTGCGGTGGGGTGGCTTTGGTTGCACGGGAAAAAGCGGGGAAGCCACGTTTGATGAGCACTCGGTTGGTTTTAGTACATGTGGGGAGGTATAAATAATTCAGTATTTTCCAGAACGGTTGCAATATGGATGGTTTAAGCTGCTTTACGAAGCTTCTCCGAACGGTGATGGTGCGGTTGAAGGACGTCTTGTGGGAGAAGTTCCGGATCGTGATAAGATGAAGCACACAAGTAGATAGATTATCAACGAGCTGTAAACATCCACATCTTGTACGACGTGCAAAATGTATGGAGGGCGAGATCAAGAGGCTGCGCTGAATGAGATTGAGTTCGATAAGATAATTATGAGTCGATTGAATAGAACGCACTCCGGTGCCTGAAGTTTTCAAACTATTTCAATAAAGCGATTATCGGGTTACTTTCTGGGGGTATACTCTTTTGGGAAAAGGATTTTCCGTTCGCATGCTGATGGAAGCCGATATTTCGGTTCGGTTAAAGTTGAATAAACGTGAAATACTTTTCGGATGCTTTCGGCAATAATGTTTATTCTGAACTCGGGCTTCGGAGTTGGTTCAATTCGAGTGGAAATTTGGGTGTAGATCTTGTCTTTTATGGCTGGGAGTGTGAACTCATACACGTGAAATTAGCTGTCTATTGCGAAACAGTTGGTAAAAGTAAACAGAATAGCTCTTAAGCTTTCAAAACTTTTTACACTGAGAAGTTTTTTTTTACGCTGATTACTTTTGCGTAGAAAACAGGGTGAGTGGGAATTCCTGTCAGTGTATGGTCATTAAAATGAGAAGCTTGCATGAATTTTTATTTTCAATTTTTTGGTCAATCTTCAACATTTGTCTTTATTTAGTTCAGTTCAACTCTTTCTCCCTCTGTCGTAGTGCCAACCGCATGCGTTATTGAAAAGCGTCTCAGCTGGCACGCACGATATCTTGAGGCATGTCATTCCATATTTCCACCAATCGTTTCTTAAAAGTTTCCACGGTTCGTCCTTTGGTATTCCTCAGCATGTAGTGCCATGCATAGAAGCCGAGAGGATTCAAATTAGGTGAAGAGGCAGGCTATTCTTTCGACGAAATAAAATCTGGAAAATTTTCCTCACACCAAGCTTGTGTAGCTTTCGTCTAGTGGGACGGTGCAGAGTCTTGTTGTAAGCAGTATGATGCATTCTTGTAGAGTTTGTTGACGAAGGGAAGCAATATTAGTGTATCAAAACTCGCGGAAATGGAGTGGAAAGAACAGCTCGTGCGTGATAAAATCTTGCGCATTCATCACGAGAACAAGGATCTCTCGCATCGTTCCATCGCTAAAACGTTGGGAATCGCGAATTCCACGGTGTCGCGAGTGATTAAGCGGTTCGAGGAACGGTTGACCACCGATCGAAGCCCGAAGTGAAGGAAAAAGTATTCCGTACAACACCAAAAATCACAACCGCGTAGTTGGGGCCTTCAACCGAAATCCGAACGCCTCCGTTCGGGATGTGGCTAAGAAGCTGCACCTAAGCCGAAGTTTTGTCCAGAAGGCCAAAACTAAGGCTGGGCTTCGAACGTTCAGGTACAAAAGGCCCCTAATCGCGACGAGAAGCAGAACAAGTCCGCCAAAACCCGTGCGGAGTTGACCTCAACATGCTGACGAAAGTTGAATGCTGCATCATGACGACGAAACATAGTAAGCCGACTTCACAGATCCCCGCAACCTGTTTTTCACGGCCAGGATAAGTTCAACGTTCCGGAGCATGTCCGCACTCAGAAGATGTCCAAATTTGCGAAGAAATTCCTGGTTTGGCAAGCCATCTGCACGTCGGAAGCGGAGTGCACTTTTCGTGACCCAGGACACGATGAACGGACAGGTGTACATAAAAGAGTGCCTCCAGAAGCGGCTGCTTCCTCTCCTGAAGGCCCACAACGTCCCAACAATCTTCTGGCCGGATTTGGCCTCATGCCACTACTCCAAGGACGTGCTGAGTGGTATGCGGACAATAAGTCAATTTCGTGCCGAAAATGTTCAACCCTCCCAACACTCCGGAGCTCCGCCCCATCGAGAAGTACTGGGCGATTATGAAGCAGCACCTTCTTAAACGACCTAAGGTAGTGAAGACAGTCGAGGAACTGAAGAAAGTATGGGTTTACATGCAAAAAACGGTTGATTCACAGGTTGTGCAGAATCTTATGGCCGGGGTTAAGGCCAAGGTGCGGGCATTTGCGTATGGACTGTAAATAAAATACGAGTAAAATGGTAAAATGAAGTTTATAGTTATTTCTCAATCCCTGAAATTTGATGGCAATCGGATAAAACTCGAATTTTGCGAATCAATTTTGTGTGTGGCAATTTCACCGTGGACACCCTTTATCAATCATATTAGTTTTAGGTTAATTTGGTAATATTATATAGGTGAATGGCATGAGGAATATAGATAGGGAGATAAGGTATCTTTGAGTATCTGATGAGGCTTTATATATAATATAATTTTAGGTGGAATTTTACCTCTGCATGTTTTCTGATGACTCAGGTCGAGAGAACCTGTATTAGAGGTGTCTCCATGTACCATTCTGCTGGCACTTGGTCATCGAAATCGCTCTCACGATCCGTATTGCTCTCTAGCAATCACACTCGCTGTCCTCCGCTAGGGTGATTCCGTTAGGTATCATTTCAGCGATAACGAACACCGCCTTCGATGAGGTTTTTTGTACGCACTCACGACTCGCATGGTCATGAGCCGGTATGCATTGTTCTACTACGCTCGATTCTGTTAAATGTCAAGCTCAGCAATCCAGGCTGGGCCTCCGTACCTCAATATCGACGAGAATACACCAACCAGAAGAAGCCTTTTACTACTTTTCGTCCACCTTTGTCTGGCATCATCCTACCCACCGCGTTGTGGCCTTCTCTCCCGGGCATATATCACATAGCTATTGATTTTCAGCCCTTCATCACTCTTTTCGGGGCAATGACACTTTGCATTTACTAACCAACAGTACCCCCGTTTTGCGGTGTGCAGCGCACCCCAACACCTCATCCACCAGCCTGTTACTGACATACGATGCTATCCGCAAAATCAATCATCATTACGCCAACATCAGCACACTGTTGTACAATCCGATCCAGAGGATGGAACCTTTCAAAACTTCCGTCTTGATCTTCAACGTAGTCTACCCCATAACTGTCTCGTGAACCAACACCCGGTTCTGGAAGTAATTTCTCAGCGAAGAAAATCAAAATCATCAAAAGGTCGTAAGTAACAATTGTAAACAATGACTTAAAACGTAAATTTCCTGGAAATGCAAGGTTCTAACATCTATATCTACTACCGGCGGGAACTAATAACTCCCTGTATCTGTTTCTGGTGCTATTTTGTTTGTGGGAGCAAGCAGAGCCCAGAAAAATACGCTAGAAGTCATTGTTTACAAATGTTAATTTCGACCTTTTGACAATTTTGTCTAGAAGTGATACACGTTTTGCCAAGCTGAAAAATCCCTAATATACCCAAGCTCGCGCAACCCCTAAAAGGTCGAAGAGGTTTCACAAGCCTTTTTTTAGGCTTTTTAGTTGATTGCGTAAAGTGTGAGATGTTTGGGATTTTTCAGAATGGCAAAACTTGTGTCACTATTCCTTTTGTGTACTTATTTCAATTTACCCCAAGGTGTGCAAACTTGTGCTGCTGGTTGAAATGCTTCAACTACCTTGGAAAAAATCATATTTGTAACTGAGATTTTCTATAGCATCTCTCTTGCTAGCCTTCATATGCTTCCAAGGTGCACAAAATTCAATATATGGGAAATACAACTTTTTGAGGAAGACTCAAGCAACGTGTAAAACATATTTGTTAACAAAATCAAGCCATATTCACAAAACTTCATCAAGCATCAAAGAAGTTTATAATATAGTTCGCAAAAATTCTTCAAACTTTGTAGAGCTGCTGCCTAGTTCACAGATTTTTTGCAAAATTTGAACTTACATATTTATCAAAATATCAGTTCAGTTCAAAGAACTTCAGTGTTCAGCATTCCGCCATTGCCAGCAGAACTTGTTAAAAAAAAAAAGCTATGATAAAGTCCAAAGAGCTTCAGAAGAAGAAAGAAGAACTTGAGCAAAGTCAGTAATCTTATCAGTAATACCGTAATACTGCTTTCATACTTACCAAAAAATGAGCGAGCGATCGACGCGGTTGTGCACTTTGCCCTTGTTGTTATTTTACACAATTTTTTTCAGCTGCCCAAAGAAATTTAGAACGCTCTGAATTTCGTTTCAAATTCTGAATAAAATAAAACAAAGCGTATGACAGTTTTATTTTTTTTACATCGAAACTGTTCGAAAAAGAAATTTGGAACGCACCGGTGAAAATGGAAAATTTCGTTTGGTCTATTTAATTGTCAAAATTTAGAATAGACCACAGCCGCTGAAAACGGCCTAAGTTGAGAGCAAGCAATAAGTAAATTGCAAAAGCAATAAGCTTGAAGCGCTAAGAAAGAAAAAAGAAAGGCCAGACTTACCAGGATTCCACCGAACTCGCTCTCTCACTCATTTGTTGGCTTCCCTACACCTGGCATTGCATTTACTACCAGGTCTTGGAGGTATTTTCCATGCTACGGTACTTTTGTAGCGTTTGATGGTTTGAAAGATGAATCTTTCATTTATTACGAGTGGTTTCGATTTCTTTAAAATAGTAGACGGTCTAAAAAGTTTCAAAACATGACTTATCATAAGTTCTCTTTTCGCGTCCATGATTACCACGAGTCTCAATCGGATGAAAATTCAAAACAAACGTGCAAGTCGTGTTGCTAAAAAAAGGGGAAAGAGTGTCTATGATTCACCCATCCAACGATACACCCTGTATAATTTCACCACATAAGATTTTCAGGGCTGTTGGCACCTATTTCTTCTCGTTGTCTTTTTCAAGCTAATTGTTTTTCGAATATAAGCTTATTTTTGGCTCTCTACTAAGAGCTTTTCAGTATTACCTCAGTTTCAAATGGAGCGCTTTTTTAGTATCTTACTTGCTCAAGAGACTACAAAATCTTTCCAATTTCAAAATGATGGCACTTCTCTGAAACTTATTACTACTACGCAAACACCATAAACAGATACCATAAATTCTCGACTACTTATTGAAAACGACGTACCTGCTTTGTAAACAAAGAGAAAAATAAAGATTCAAACGTAGATATATTGAGCTATTGATAGCACCCCAAAGATTAATCCCTATCATGATGGTGATGTGAGATTTGTGGGGATGCTGAGAGTTTTGAAAAATTCAGGTTTGAATCATTGTTTACCTCTTTGTTTAAACAAATCAGATAAGTTGTTTTGAATAAATTGTCGAGAATCGAACTTAGAATAGTGCCTTTCTAATAAGAAGTGTAAAATTTGTCCGTATGATAAAAATTCAAGCATATGTTTTTCTAGTACCAATATATTCGTGTAAAATAATCCTGAGATTTGTTAACAGTACCATTTTTCATTTATAAATAAACTTCGATTAGAAATAGGGCTCGTTTGAAAATTACAATTTACCTCTGAAAATAATGCCCGAAGACCAAATCGGATAGCCTATGATTGTAGAATGTTACTGCTATTTGTCAACAGGACCTCTCCCTTAATAAAGCAAATATCTGAAATTGAAAAGAAAGATTAGAAATATCCATTTAATTTCAACCAACGTTATTGCTTATCTTGACAGATACGCGTATTTCGTCTACAATGTGCAGACTTCTTGAGTGTCATATATGATTGTGTGTTCTTGACACATACTCTACTGTGAGTCGAAAAAATTTCCTTGATGAAAAATTCCTAGAGCTGACTGGGAATCGTACCAAGGTGTATCCAGCATGGTGTTGATTGTAGCTGCGCCTTTGCCCTAAGCTATGTGCAGCAATGGACCATGTGATTTGAAGATGACTCCCGTGTACAGCAGAGGGCATTCAGGCTTCAGCCTGACTGGTAAGGTAACTAAAGGACGTAGCCGGTTGCATAAAAGTGAAGTGAAAGAAAAGTGAGCCAAGGATTGTGGCGTAATCTATGACAGCGGATATGTTTACCTATTGGACAACTCCATCTCTGATCTGTGCAAGTATTCAGGCAATGCCAAGCAACCGCTTTATTGTGCAGTTTCAGTACTGGTAACCCGAAAAGCACACTCTCTTCAAAATAAGTTCAAACAACTTTCTTGGGGTTAAATTGACCAGATTTCAAAAAGTTCAACAAGTTTACAACAAGTGTGTTTTTTGATGAATTGGGATAGGAAAAAAATCGATAAAGTTCAATTATCAATTGAGGACGATGTGCTTAATTTTTCCTATATTTTGTCTCTTTCTAACTAACTCACCTAATGCGCGCATTAAAAAAATGCGACTTTTTTAATTATTTGGATATACTCTACTCTTCAAATTGGCCCAGAACTTCTCGATTGGGCGGAGCTGGGGCACGTTGCGAGGGTTGACATGCTTGGGCACAACCGGAATGCTCAACCGCTCTATTTCCTACAGTGCCCACTTCGAGTAGTAGGCTGACGCTAGATCCGGCCAAAACACCACGTCGTCATCCTTGTGGTACTTTTTAATTAAGGTGGCAACCTCTGGGAGGCACTTCGTATTGTAGATCTCGGCGTTCACTGACAGCCCCGACAAAAAGAAGAGGGGACGTGACATCCCCTTTTCACTGATAGTGAGCCACAGCAACACCTTCTTTGGCAACTTCGTGTACGCTATGTACGTTCCACTTTCGCCGGGAAGATCTCTTAAACCAGAATCTTCAGCCGTTGTATCTGGGTTTCCACTTGGTTCTCCGAAACGGCTGGCTTTGACTGACGCTTCCGCAGGTGGATATCTATTTTGGCCAAATACTTCTTTGTCCGTTTGGCCGGTCGCCCAACGCACGGAAAGAAGTGGCCACCTTGCCTTCCATCTTTCGTTTGAGCTTCTATTGAATCCTCCGAACCAGGCTTCCGCTCGATGGACTCCCTCCTCCAGAAGTCCCAGAATCTTGTAGATGTTTCCGGCCGACACGAAGTGGTCCACGATGGTCAACTTTTAATTAAGCCCGGATGGAGAAGGCGGTACGAACAAACCATGGGTCGAAGTTGTTTCACTGTTCTCTCCACGGCTGCCGTAAACAAATTGATGGAGCTGTCAAATTTTCACAGTATGTAGGCAACTAGTATATAATGACTACTAATTGGTGGACCAACCACCAGGTGGCGGGGTAGTTGCATGAAAAATTGGAAAATTTAGTCGCGTTTTTAATGCACGTTTTAGATATTTCGGCGATGCAAATTTCGATTTAAGTGTTGCTCGATTTTAACGTTGCTTAAATTATATTGGATTGCTGGCTGCAATTGTGCACACGTATTGATATCACTTTCAGTTCCATATATAATGTAGAAAAGGATATTTGTATTCTCAAATTAGCGAGGAATATTTCCTAAATGCCAAATTCCCATAAATATGATATACTCATGAATTATCAAACCGATTCTTAACAAGCTCATAGGAAATTCCAATTTCAAATCTTGTTTGAAAAAAAAAAGTCAGGCACCCGACACTGACGAAGTCTGTAAGTCGCAGACCAAGTAGGCCTGTCTGTCAAAGGAAAAGCTTTTTGTAGTGAAACTTGTGTTTACTAGTGAAAGGTTTGAAATCAAGTGAAATGTTAGTTAAGTTTTTCCTAGTTAAATGAAAAACAAGATGCTCACCAGAAGAGTTCAAACACGTTTTGAAATCTTTTAAGCACTGTGGAGACAAAAATCTGAATACTTGCTGAAGGGCAATCTGCCGTGTGACACACTCAAACAAATATTAGACCCTGAAGTGTCAATTCAATCGCACAGTGTTTCATCGTGCAATTTTCATGATCGTAATCAATAGTGTTCTAACCGTCGATATTTAGCGCTGTGTAATTCAGAGAGGTAGAGTATCCGAAATCTTTTTCCGAGGTTGGTTTGGTAATAATTTCACCTGAAAAAAATGCACAATACTGACACAACGTAGATGCTTGATGTATCCAGAAACTTGTGTTTTTATTTGTCAAACAACTAGAAGGTAGAAATATTTCAAAAACATGTGAAAAAAGTTACCACAGAAATTTTCATTTTAAATGGCAGTATACATATAATGGTGTATAAATAGTAAAATATAGAATGTACAATTTTAATGTATTCAGAAAAATTACACGTAATAGCATATGCTACTATTTTTTTGAATGCATGGTGTCCTTTTCAATGTTGTGAAAGCTCAATGGGATCCGTTTATTAGGAGATATTCTCAGTTTGTTATCGTCATGATTTGACGGGACATGGCGAACAAGATTGACCGTTTTAAAAACTGCTTCCGAAAGAAGCATTTCAATTTTCAAAACCGGCGGTACACTTACGGAACTATCAACACTTTCTCTTCATATCAATCATTCTAGCAAAACAGTACTGTTCACTCTTGGGGCCTCATGGTGATGATCGAACATTTCCTTCTACAACATTTTCAGGCGATAGTTTGCACAAGGGAATTGTATCCCGTATCGGAAATCGTTGATGCTTGCACTAATGAACGAGAGCGGTGTGAAGATGTTTGTGAGCACATGTCTGAATCCCGAACACTTCATCGGCTCAACTGAATGATAATTTGGTGAGATCCTTTCATTATATTTTATCTTCTTTTTTTGTATTTTCAAATTTCTATTATGTTCCAATTTACATCAATTGGAGCGTTCAGTCTGGTATGTCCAATTCACCCTGAAGATAGAAAAAATGCAACGTGGTATTTATCTATTTATTTTAATAAGGATCATTTTAAAAAATAATCTTTGCGAAAAACGCAACGATGTAGGTTTGGCAGCAGTGACACCTGTATCATTTCTTAGATATACTGCTAACATCAATATTGTCCAGAAAATATGTTGTCTAACTCAATAATTGCCAGGATCTTTTCTCGTACTGGCTACGTTTGTATTAGATTGGATTGCATCACCATGCGACCAAACCTTCTTTTTTACGATTTTAATTTTTTTTGTTCTATTCTATTACAAGATAATAATGTCTAAAACAATTTATTGGTTTGTTAGTGAAAAAAATATTCGAGAAATCAAGAAAAAATACTATTTTGAGTTGAAGTTTTGCCAAACATCCTAAAAGGCACGTTTCGTCATATTAGTGTGATTTGATTAAGAAATACCGTTTTCTAAGGTTTTTACAAAGAAAACACATGTTTTGGTTACATCTTTGGAAATATTATGTTTGAAATAATATATCAGAAAAAAACCCAAAAAGTACTTTTTATGTGTAGTGGTGTTGCAATACTTTTTTTTTATGTGAAGAATTAAAACTGCAATATCCGTCATATATGATTCAATTCATTTTAAATTTTTAATTCCATCGTCTTCATAAAACTGTTTTAATGTATAAGACTCTTAAATCTCAAGGTATTCGGAGCCGTTTTTCAGATAAATCATATTAAAAAATATCTTGATTTATCAAAATCATAATCAAAACAGAAACGAAACTTTAGATAAGACTGATCCAAACTCCAAACACTGCTGTTTTAGGATATTGCAAGTGTGCATCTGGCAAGATGGTTTGACTAAGAGGAACAAGGTCTTGAAAATGTTGGAAGTAGGAACTGAAGACAAGTAACCCTCATATAATTCTTGTACCATAACAAAAAGACGACGCAACATATGTTTTCGAATACTTTTGACAGCTTCCAAGCTTGGCTAAAGAAACGCCATTGCTGAGTATTTCCGGACAAAGAAGGTGTCTAAATTTCCCAAGAAATATTTGGTTTGGCAGGCCATATGTAGCTGTGGTCGAAAACTCAAAAGATTCGTCTCTATCGACACTATCAACAAGGCTATGTCCGAGGTAGAATGTCTGCAAAAGCTGTTACTACCGTTTATAAGAAGCCACGATTCTCCAGCTCTGTTTTGACCTGATTTGGCCGATACACCCGATAGAAAAATACTGGGCTCTGGTTAAGCGAAAACTCTTTGAAACTAAAGGGCGATACGGTCAAAATTTGGTCAATATCAACTTGACGTATTTCTTTCAATTTTGCATTTAAAAAACCTGAACACCGCTCATTTTGAAGGTGTGTGTGTGTAGAATGTTGCTCTTATTTTGATTTTGGAATTCACTCTTCAGTTGTCAAAATGCCGTCCAAGCAAGAAGAGCAGCGTATCAAAATTTTGCTCGCGCATCGCGAAAATCAGAGCTACTCGCACGCAAAGTTGGCAAAATCGCTAAAAGTTGCCAAATCAACCGTTACAAATGTAATTAAAGTGTTTGGGGAACGTTTGTCGACAGCCAGGAAGTCTGGATCGGGGAGAAATCGAAAACCGGAAGCCGCTGAGACGACAAAGAGAGTTGTCGGTAGTTTCAAGCGAAACCCTAACCTATCTCTCCGAGATGCCGCAAATAAGCTGGGTGTATCGTCTACAACCGTGCATCGAGCCAAAAAACGAGCCGGACTATCGACTTACAAGAAGGTAGTGACTCCAAATCGCGATGATAAACAAAATACGACGGCCAAAGCGCGATCCCGGAGGCTGTACACGACGATGCTGACGAAGTTTGACTGCGTGGTAATGGACGACGAAACCTACGTCAAAGCCGACTACAAGCAGCTTCCGGGACAGGAGTTTTATACGGCAAAAGGAAGGGGAAAGGTAGCAGATATTTTCAAGCACACGAAACTGTCAAAGTTCGCAAAGAAATATCTGGTTTGGCAAGCCATCTGTACCTGTGGCTTGAAAAGCAGCATTTTCATAGCTTCCGGGACTGTCAACCAAGAAATTTACGTGAAAGAGTGTTTGAATAAACGTCTGCTGCCTTTCCTGAAGAAACACGGTTGTTCCGTACTGTTTTGGCCGGATTTGGCATCTTGCCATTACGGTAAAAAGGCCATGGAGTGGTACGCCGCCAACAACGTGCAGGTGGTTCCCAAGGACAAGAACCCTCCCAACACGCCAGAGCTCCGCCCAATTGAGAAATACTGGGCTATTGTCAAGCGGAACCTAAAGAAGACCAAAAAAACTGCTAAGGACGAGCAGCAGTTCAAGGCAAACTGGCTTTCTGCGGCGAAGAAGGTGGACAAGGTGGCTGTACAAAATCTGATGGCAGGGGTCAAGCGTAAGGCCCGGCAATTCGGATTTGGAAAAGCGGAAGCCTAACTGAATATTTTTCCTGAATTTTATACTAATTGAACTTGAAAAAGAAATTTAATTTGATTTTTTAAATAAACGATTTCACCGATTTACACGCGTTTTCCCTTGACCAAATTTTGACCGTATCACCCTTTAAGAGAAAGCAAATGAAATCGACGATTTCAAGAGAAACAGCACATTTCAGGACCATTATGCCGTGTAGTTATTTGAAAGACATAAATATATATTAAGTTCGTTGCATAGGATAACTAGAGCACATTGACACTTATAACACTACTTTCCAGGAGTATTCTTATTTTAACAATCGTTTACAATTTGGAATTGGCAAATTGGCATTTAGGAACGCCACCAAAGAACCAAATAGTTTTAAAGTAGTCATTGCGAAGATAACTTGGCTTTATGGCAGAATTGTGATTTTTTTTTTCCAATCGCCATATTGAAATATTAGAAATAATAGAAATGTGGAGAAATAAATGCACCAAAGTTTAAATGTAATGCAAATGAACTGTATATCGGAGACCAATTTCTACATTCTTTTAGATAACTTTATTGAATTTCATCAATATTCAAGAAATGCATGTTTAATTTATCGAATATATTTGTTTTAATTTTGTGTTTGTTTTTGTAAACGCGCACAATTTTCGAGGCGCATTAATTTTTGGCTCTTATCGTGCCAAAATTCCCCATAAAATTCAATGCGCATCTGATTTGGAGCATGCCACGCTGTAAAAAACTGAATTTGTTTTGGATATTTTGCAATGAAACAATATTTCCCGCAGACTTTTTTTCTCAGATATTATATACTGTTAAATGAATCAGAAGAGCAAAGAATCGAACAAAGCAGAACAAAGAAAACCAACCACGATATCACAGTTTAGTTTGACAGCTGTGGCCATTTGGCCGCATGCTGGTTTTCAATGCAGCCAATAGGTTTTATGAAGGATCTCAAGTGGTCATAGCATCTATCACTAGAATATTTTCAAAATCTTTATGGTCTTATAAAGGTTTTATTAAATTGTCTTCACAACCGTCTATAGAGTGGGCCACTTTGTACAAATTTTGGCTTTAAAGAAGCATAGAGGAGGTGTTGGTAGACAAAACAGTTTTGAATGTAGTTTTATCAACACAGCCAGGAGGAATGCTATACGGCTACAATAAAACTTAAATTGTTACTTGGGCTTCGAGCAGTTTGGGTGCAGTCAGTCGCTCGCACAAACTTGCATGGCTTCGTTTATTTCATGAAACGCTTCGTGGATCAAGATGGGCAAAATGGCTTTTTTCGAATCATGCGGCTCTCTCAAGAAATGATTGCAAAAATTGCAACAATTGATGGTGCATTTTTTGTCACTTCCACACCATTTGGGTGACTTCATCTACTTTAGGTAGCAATCAGATAAATGTGCACGGAAAGAATCCTTTACCCAGAGTTTAGAACATCCTTAAGAAATTCAAACCAGTTTCGCTAAAAAGTGAGGTACAAGGCTGGGTAATTAATACTTTCGCTGTAATTGTTTGTTACCATCTAAGTGTACGTCAAAGTTTTCTGCAGATGGAATGAGGAATTCAATTAGACTCAATCATTCAGTTAAAATAGTTGTAATACTTTGTGATACTTGAACGAGTTTCATATCGGGTGTTTGATCCTAGTGAATGTGAGCGTTTAAGTGGAATACCTGTAACTAGAAAACGAGAAGAAAGATTAAAAATTTCCATTTAATTTCAACTACCTTTATTGCTTATCTTGACAGATACGCGTATTTTGTCAACAATGTGCAGACATGGAAATTTCTAATCTTTCTTCTCATTTTCAGATATTTGTTTTATTTGGGGAGAGGTCCTGTTGACAAATAGCAGTAACATTCTTCATTCGATTGTATCGATCGTCGATTCCATCATAGGCTTTCCGATTTGGGCATTATTTTTAAAGGTAAATTGTAGTTTTCAAACGAGTCCAATTCGCGATCGAAGTTTATTCGCGATTCATAAATGAAAAACGGTACTGTTAACAAACCTCAGGATGATTTTACACGAATGTATTGGTACAAGAAAAACTTATGCTTGAATTTTTATCATACGGACAAACTTTACACTTATTACCATAAAGCATGCGTCAAAAGAAAAGCATAATGTTTTTGATAATGGGGGTGACATTGGTAGGGCTCTGCTAATTATATCTGATTTCAGCTGATGCGTAAACTACGATATAGTTAAGTGAAACATGTAATTTTTTGACTTTTCAATTTGTCACTGCCTTCAGGTATTTTCCCTGACTGTTGGAAGGAATCTTTCGTTTTCCCTATTCACAAAAAAGGATACAAATGAACTGTCAGTAATTACCGCGGAATTGCTGCGTTGAGTGCCATCTCTAAAATCTTCAAACTAATTGTTCTGGAAAAGATGGTTCAGGACTGCTCGCATATGATTTCGCAGGATGAACACGGATTTATGCCCAAGCGATCCACAACGACTAATCTAAGTGCCTTTACTTCGTTCATTATTCGTGAGATTGAACTTGGCCATCAAACACACCGCCTGCTTTTGATATGGTGAACCATGAGATTGTCATTGCGAAATACGACACAATGGGGATCCATGATAATCTTCTTGTTTGGATTCGTTCCTACCTGACTGGCAGGTCTACGTCTGTAAAGATAGTTGCCAATCTTGTTTCATCACCTTTCCCCGTTACATCTGGAGTTCCTCAAGGCAGCCACTTGGGGCCATTCCTTTTTCTGCTGTATATCAACGACGTGAACATATTCCTCAAATGCTTCAAGCTCTCATATGCGGACGACCTGAAGCTCTACTATGTAATAAATGGCCGTCATGATGCTCAATTTCTGACCAAAGTCTACGCTCCATACAAAATTTCAAAAAATGTATGGAGAAAAGTCTACGAGGCGGGATTTTAAAAAATAAGTCTACGTGGTTTATGAACCGGCCCTGACGGTGCCGGCCACGTCCTTGCAATCAGGTGGGAATAGGGAAGGAAAGTTAGAGTGACCTTTGCTGTCTGCATCCCCAGAATGGTCACAGGAAGGAGGGTTTTTTATGTTAGTAGGTAGGGCTCGATGGATCAGGATTCACCTTTATAAGTGATTTGATCATATGTGCCCCTTGACTCAGCCTAATATGAAACGACCGATTACATTTTTTATTATAACTCAAAAAGTATTTGAGCTGGAAGCGATATTTAACTAGATATCATTTTTGATTGAAAATGCACTAGCCGGTGCGTGCGCTGCTACGCTTTCAACTAAATGGAGGATAATTTAATATAACTGGCACGTTTATGGTTTTTTTTTTCGAAATGAGTTTTTTTTCTTGAATAAGTAGGGGTTCAAACTTCTATCAAAACATGCTCACTTCAGAATTTGTGTCTCATTTGTATAGGAGCCCTCCCTTAAAGAGGGGGGTGGTTTTTTCAAACCCTTCCTGAGAGAGAAGGGGTCTCAAACAATCAACGTTTCCCAGCCCCAAAAACCCCTTCACGTTGATCGGTTCAGAACTTTCCGAGTTCAGACCGACAGATAGAAATTCATTTTTATGTATACAGAAATCTAGCTTCCAAAAACTCCCTTATGCTAAAAGTGGTTTCATTTACTTGATTAGTTCTCGAGTTATGCAGAAATTTGCTTTTTATTTGTATGAGAGCCCCCCCCCCCCATTCAAAATGGGAAGGTTATTGAACTTCCATAGAAACATTTCTTGCCTCCAAAAACCTCAACATGCCAAATGCCAAATTTGGTTTCATTTGCTTCATTGGCTCTCGAGTTATGCTAAAAATTATGTGTCATTTTTATGGGAGTCTCCCCTTCCAGAAGGCGGAGGGGTCTCAAACCACATCATAAACATTTATTTCTCTCAGAAATCTCCACATGCCAAATTTGGTTCCATTTGCCTTAATTTTTATCGAGTTATGCAGAAATTCGTGTTTCATTTGTATGAGAGACCCCTCTTCCAATGAGCGGAGGAGTCTCAAACCACAATAGAATAATTTTTTTGCCTTCGAAAACCTCCACATGCCAAATTGCGTTCCATTAGCTTGATAGGTTCTCGAGTTATTCAGAAATTTGTGTTTCATTTGTATATGAGCCCTCCTTTCAGAGAAGGGAGGGGCTCGAGTCAACATTTCTTGCCTTCTGAAACCTCCACCTGCCAAATGTGGTTCCATTTACTTGATTAGTTCGCGAGTTATGCAGAAATTTGTGTTGGATTTGTTTGGAAACTTTCCTCTCTCCCCCTTCCAGATGGCAGAGGAGTCTCAAACTTCCATAGAAACATTTCTCTCCTCCAAAAACCTCCACATGCCAAATTTGGTTCCATATGCTTGATTAGTTCTCGAGTTATGCACAAATTTGTGTTTCATTAGGTTTCATTAGTATGAGAGCCCCCCTCTTACAGAGGGCGGAGGGGTCTTTAGTTACCTTAGAAACATTTCTTGTCTTCAAAAACCTCTACCTGCCAAATTTGGTTCCATTTACTTGATTAGTTCTCGAGGTATGCAGAAACTTGTGTTTCATTTGCATAGGAGCATCCCCCCCCCCCCTACCAGAGAGAGAAAAGGGGTCTCGAACCACCGTAGAAACATATATTGCCTTTAAAATCCCCGCAAGCCAAATTTGGTTCCATTTGCTTTATTAGATCTAGAGTTATGAAGAAATTACAGTTTCATTTGTATGACAGCACCCCTTCTAGGAGAGGGGAGGGGTTTCAAACCACCATAGAAACATTTTTCGCCACCAAAAAACCCCACATGCCAAATTTGGTTCCATTTGCTTGATTAGTTCTTGAGATATGCAGAAACTTCTGTTTCATTTGTATGGGAGCCTCCCTTTCTAGAGAGGGGAGGGGTCTCAAGCTACCATAAAAACATTTCTTGCCTCCAAAAACTTCCGCATGCTAAATTTGGATTCCTTTGCTTGATCAGTTTTCGAGTTATGCAGAAATATGTGTTTCATTTGTATGGGAGCCCCCCCTTTCAGAGGAGTCTCTTACTATCTTAAGAACCTTCCCCGGCCCCAAAAACCCTTGCATACAAATTTTCACGCTGATCGGTTCAGTAGTCTCCGCGCCTATTAGGGTCAGTCAGTCAGTCAGTCAGTCAGACAGACAGACAGACAGACAGACAGACAGACAGACAGACAGACAGACAGACAGACAGACAGACAGACAGACAGACAGACAGACAGACAGACAGACAGACAGACAGACAGACAGACAGACAGACAGACAGACAGACAGACAGACAGACAGACAGACAGACAGACAGACAGACAGACAGACAGACAGACAGACAGACAGACAGACAGACAGACAGACAGACAGACAGACAGACAGACAGACAGACAGACAGACAGACAGACAGACAGACAGACAGACAGACAGACAGACAGACAGACAGACAGACAGACAGACAGAAATTGACTTTTTATTTATGTAGATTTTACCAATAACAACATGTTTACTACGCTTTTCATACAACAGGCCATAGTTGGGAACATAGAAACAAATATGTTTCTAATATTGGGTCTACGGTTTTCTTGTTAAATCATAATTATTTTACTTATGTGAACAATTAGTTTATAACTTGTGACTATTATATGTACATCTTGGCTGCATTACTTGGCTAAAAGGTTCAATTTAGGCCAATTTAGATCATTTGAAGATCGTGTAGATAATCTGTTCAGCATAGCCAGTCAAGTCATGATGCACACAAAATCGAAAGTTACGCGAAATTGAACAACTATAAATTGAATATTAATGTCTCAATTGGTTTGGAATAAACCGCTCGTCCTGATAGCTGCATGCTTTTGTTGATTATCGCCAAGTTAGTGACATATATGGTACATAGGCCGAATGAAGGAGCTAGGCTAACATTACTTCCTGTTACCCTATATATAATTCACAATAAGATTAAATTATATTTGAGGAAGGTTCATAAAGCGATATAGGGACAACATGGATAATAAATACCTGTTTTGCTCCGAGTTTTTGAGAGCACTTACCACCTCTCAATTGTTTGAAAATCCTTTGCGGAGTCTGACTGGTTAGCGTTCCAATGATCATCCAAGGTGTCATTTCTATCCGGGCAGCTGAGTTGTTACACAAAACACGTAGTAGTAGACCCTAGTTCTGAGGAACTTTCTAGACCAACCAACATACAAGAACACAGTTTATGAAAACCACATAAAATGCTTCGAAAATGTACATCTACTGCTGAAGGTAAACAAAAACTTCTTCTTTTTATATCTCCTGATATCAAATCTAAACTTTAATCGTCGTTTTGGTCCGGTAGTAGCACTTGCACAGCAAAATTAGATAGTCACTTAAGCTACACAACTGCGAGAATTCGAATCGGTATCGTAACCTTTTCACACTTCCGATGGAGCCTTATTCACTTGCTAGCAGCTGATTTTTTTTTCCTCAAAAAATGTTCATTCACTGGTTTGCTCATGAAACTCCTATCACATTCAAAAACCGTCCCGAAAAGATCTTAACGTCGAAGAAAAATCATGAAACATAAAAATCACAACCAAAAACTCACAAAGGAAAAAACGTGACAGCTCACGAAAACCCAACCGTTCGTGGGCAGAGCTTGCTGCGATCTTTTTTCTTAATAGTGTCTACCACGTATTTAAATTTAACTCTTTCCACGTATTTGAATTTATCCGTTGACTTATATTAAAATGCACTATTTTAGTTTAGCAAATAGAGTAATCCACAATAACTAATTTTCTCCGCATGAAAAGAATTTGCATGGTTTGTTGTGGCATTAAAATCATGGCATTCTAATCCAGTGATTTATAACACTCAGTCAACATACACCGTATGGCAATCTTAAAAAATGGCTCAAAGTTGAGGGTAGAAAAAAAAAACACTTGTAGAAACGTGTATTATTCCAATGCAAACATTATTCATGCCTAGCCGCCCTTATCAGTTGATTTCAATTTTTATTGATTAGTTTGATAAACAATCACCACTCGGGCATTTGCTTTGTTTGTTTGGGCGAAACTAATTGAACAAGTTCATCTTTCTCAGGTATGCTTGCAACCAATTAAAATTAAAAAAAATAGCTATATAAAGCTCAATACGAATAGGATGTGAATTCCTTCGAAGGAAACCAAATCAACATTAGTCTAAACAATATTGTGGCTGCTGATGTTCATCTACTTCCTGTGATCCGACTTGTTTTGCTACAAACGAAAGTTACGGCATTGTTTATTTATCCTTTGGATCTGAATGCTGATGGAGCCCCAGATAGTCCAGTCTGTAGTTCTCTCTTGTCCCCTCCTCCACTGATGTTATCATAGGGAAGCACTCAATAAATCAACGGTAGAACTATATCCCATACACTAAGTTGAGAGTCAACAAAACACTTGCCATAAAATAGTGCAATACCTAGAAGAAGACAAAACTGAAAGTCGATACTCGGTTCCGAGATAATTTTCCCAGCAATATCATTCATGCTGTTGAACTTTTGAAAACGATGGTCCTTCTCCGGACACTAACCATCCACCAAACCTAGTGCAAAGCGTACCATCTATAATAGTTAGTAGATTTGGATGTCCTCCATTCACATTCCAGCACTCAAGAAAAACACAGTCCATTAGTGTTCGTAATGGCAGACTGTTGCTCGTGCGTGACCTCACCATTGTGATCATAGGCGGGTGTCGGACCATCCTCACTCGCGCCACTCTTCGGCCAGAGTTTCCGTTCTAAAATTGGTACCACACAGCAACGAAATAAAGAGAAAAAACTTTTCCAAAAACTCTCCTCCCTACGGTATCCGGCACAACACAAAAATAGCATTTCACTTCTTTCACTTAGCTTAGCTCTAGTTGCTCTGTGTGTCAGTTCGCACGTCATGTGCGTAGTGACAGAGCGGAATGAGTCGGCGGGGGGGTAGACAGGCGGCTGGTCAGTGGTTACTATTTCTCTTCGCATTTTCCCCAGATGAAACACATCCCTGGTAATTCCTACACATGCTTCCTTTTGGTTTTTCGTATTTTCCCGGAAAACCAGAGCGTACCACTGCCCTCCTCTGCCCATTGAGCCATCACTCGGTTTTTCAACGACGACTACGAACGACGCCACTGACTGGCATACGAAACTCGTCGTCGTCGCAACAACGGCTAACGGAGAAGCGCCTACTGTGACTACCCTTTCGTAGTACGCGAATTTCAAGGAAAATTCCAAGCATAATGCACCCGATAGAGGAAAAAGAGCCAAATAGAGTAAACGTAATCCCATGCCGTTATTCCTGCAGCAGATGATGGCATTTCTCCGCAATCGTAAGTATGTAGGGAACAAGTCAGCTGTCGAAGTGGCCGCTTCGACCGATGGTCACTAAGGCAGGGCAATGTCGGCTTATAGAGCACACAAAGTTTGACTGTCTGTCTGTCTACAAAAGACGACCGACGACGAGGATGCTGGCCGGTGGTGACTGTTGATCTTACCGAGTTACTAGCAACCGTTCTCGGCATTCGTGCGTGCGTTAAATTTAGCTCGGTGAATAATGTCGCACCGCGCCAATCGTGGCCGTATTTCCCCTGCTGATATAAGAAGCTTATGTGTATTGGAAGGAATTTCTGTTCTCTGACAGTTTTGTTTTTCACGGATTGAATTGTGCCTTGGCTTTACTCTGGGTGTTTTTCTCGAATCTGGAGGCTCATATGAGTAACATGTGGCGATATATCCTGGAGCTAGGAATAGGATCCTTTCCAAGCGAATGGGTGTTCTCTTTGATGAAAAGTACTCGACAGATACTGGTAAGTGGTAGATGGCAGTACGGCGGTTTTGGGGCGTCCCATTCTGTTTAATATTTGAACAGCGGGATGAATGTGCCTCAGTGTGTGGAAACGTGAAGTAGTGCGATGATGATGGCCGTCGGTGGGGGCAAATTGGGGAATGGAAAGGAAAGAAGTCACCAGCGGTTCTAGGTACGAAGTCAGTGCGAATCGTTAGAAGTAATGGCAATGCCTTTGATCGTGGCTACTGGTACGTGACAGTGTGGTAACTTGTGGGGCGTTATGCAAATTCGAGACCATTTTCGAGCAAGTGAAATTGGATTTTCGGGGGATTTTCGAAAAACAGGCTGCTGCAGCTGAGGCACTGTTTTTGGCCAGTGTTGAATGCTGTTGAATTGGTATTTGTTTTTGTAGACGCATTAGTTTTCATTGGTTAACTCCATTTATCGTCAAAACATAATGTTGTCGATTGTATCGATTGAAACTTGATGAATGTAGGAATCTTCTAGAATCTCGAGATGGTTTAGTAGTTTCCATTTGATTACCATAAGTCATTTATGCATTTGCGATTTGAAAACTTTTTCGGTGTTTTTATAAATGAATTGAGTATTTGTAATTATATTGAACAAATCTGGACATTATTGAAGCAGTAATTAATATGCTATTTGATAATTTGCCACCCCTTAGGGATTGTCATATGGCTTTGTCATGGAAGGTATGATTTTTTCTTCTTAGTTGGAGTCAGATCCAAACAACCCAGCCTAACAAAAATTTAACAATTAACAATGCATTCCACGATTCGATAGTTATTGTAATTATAAATAATGTGGGGCTGGTTCGTTTCAAGAATATATATATATATCATTCATCCTGGCTTCTATGAATGCATTTATATTCTTGAAACGAACGAGACACCCCATTATTTATAATTAAAATAGTTATCAAATCATAGAATGTAATGACCATGGAAGTACATTGTTTCAATTTTCCACGGCAATTTAGGATCAATTGATTTTATTTTCCTTAACTGAAAAAAGTGTAATAAAAGTTGAAAATAGCTAGACAACACTGAATACACCTTTCATGTTCAGTTCTGACACAAAGCTCCATCCTGTGGCAAGACACCATTAGCTGAACCGGGATAACAGGTGAAGCTTTGTGTTGCTTTTACGTTGATTGAAAATGTGCATAATTTTGTGCAAACGAAAAATAGATCAAAGGACTTAATAGCATCAGGCAAACACAAACCAAAGGGCATAAGGCACCGTTCTCCGGTCAGAAAAAAAGTGACAGCCACTGCAGCCAGCGAATAAATCGCAGCAGTGCCTACTGTGATCTCTCCTAATAAAACACAGCCACCTTCCGTACGTTTGAAATGTTTATCGTTACAAAAACTGACAAATCCTCTCCCTTTTTATCCTCTCCATACAACGGTCTGCGTTACGTTGTGAAGAGTTTAATGATTTTAATAAATATCTCCGTTTGTTGTCTACCATAGAGGATTTACGCCTATTTGTAAATTGAAATAAATTGGAGGCGGTTCATAGGCGACCCGACGTCTCAAGTCGGTATTTCGCTACGAACTTTTCGAAATAGTCCCAGGTGGTGGATCTATCTTACTCCAACGAAGAGTGGCAGTGGAAGATGCTCCTGGACCGATGCTACGACGGAAGTTCTCCCGAAGCTGTTAATTCGTCACTGATCGGTCAAGAAGAATGTGTGAAGAATGGCTTTCGGCCGACGGCCATCACCGATTATAAATACGTAACGCTCGGACTAGATCTAGTCTAGGTACATATTTTAGATAAAATTAGTTCGAATTTTAGCCACAGAGATGGCGCTGCGATGCAAACATTCTTGCTTCGCATTTCAGACCACTCGTGTTTTTTTTTGCAAAGCATAGTATAGGACATTTATCCGTCTTATTTCCATTGGGAAATTGTCAGGAAAGAAGATGTAATCGTACTTCCATAACAGTCCCGGTTCGAAGGCACCGTTAACTAGTCTTGTAATTGGTTGCATAATCGTTCAAGCTCGCTTATCTTCTTCAGCCTCCAGTTTGACTGTAACGCTGGACTGTTAAAAAATTGCTTCATCCACTGATGCAGTTGCCGATTTCTCGAATCACCATCTAGACGAAGACTTAACTGTTCCAAAACAGTACTGCTATCTGACCGTCTTCCAAAGGTGCACCATCCAACGCGCGTTTTGGTGGTAACTGGTTCGTTGTCCTTGCCTTCTCGTACTTGCAACGAAGTCAGGAGTTCAACGTGCTCTATTCCAATGATGATTCCAGGAATTGCATCGGTATAGCTGTGGACTGGAAGACCCTTCAGGTGTTGATAAGAGCGTTGCAGATCTTTGTACGATATATAGTGTGTACAGGCAAGCGAAGCTCTTGAGTTGTTTGAACTGCTTGCCTTCTCCTGCTACAACTCCATTAACGCGTTCGGATTCGCTTTCTTCTCTGGATATGTTACCAGTTCAGCTTAAAGAAAAGGCATCGCTTGGCCCACGGATGCTTCACGCCGACGCGATACTAGATTCCAATTACGTTGAAGAGGACCTATCATCCAGAAAGGCGTATGTTCTGAATTCTTTACCATTATCCACGGTCACTGGCAGGTACCGCAAAAGAGAATATGCAAGGGAATTGTGAAGATTCTGGTGTTCCACGACCCTTGGTTTTCTGACGATGTTGGCTGTATTATCTGCGCTACGGGCTCCAGAAAAGTGCAATAGTTTATGGTGATATATTTTGCCCCCTCACACTCCTTCTTGGTACGGCATGGCCATTTTCTGTGTGGTCCTGGGCAGCTTCTGGATAGATTTTTCTGTTTCACCAGTGGTGGTGGAACTATCGATATCGAGCGCTCTGAACTGTCTGCAGTCCGCTATCATGTGGTTGATCTTGTCACAGTACAGACAGGTTTTCACATTAAACTCCGGACCGTCTTTCTCAGCTATTGACAGCAACTTCTTTTCGGGTTGTTCCGTTGAGTGCACATACAGCTTCGGTTTCTCCTTTATCGTTTTGTTGGCATTTCCTGTAATGAAAAGGCCATTCATTTTGAGCTGAGACGGGAGTTTTCTCAACTATCTCGTACAGCATGTTGGATTCCACAAGTGATCGACAAGATTGGCAATGGACATGTGATCCAAAACGTTCTGCACTGCTAGACCAAAGGTGATTTGGGACTGTAAATTGTCGAACTTCGGAGGAGGAACCACACGCAACTTTTGAAGAAGAGAGTGAATCGGGATTTCTGGCCGACCATACAATCTCCACAAGATACCCATTACGTAGGGCACTGACTGTGGCATCAACAACCGGCTACACAGCGTTAAACTGCGCTGTAGTTGCGCAAGATTTTCCGAATCACTGAACCCCGCATGCGTACGTAGAATTGCAAAACGAACTGTAGAGAAGCGGCCAATCCCGAAAAGTTTGGAAGCTCTCTTCGCATCACTTGTCTCATGGCAGCAGTCGTCTGTATGGTTTGTTGTCCTTGTGTTTGATTCTGCTGTTCAGCTGTCAGAGGAATACCGGGATTTACAAACCCCGCTATTGACTGGGATGCTGGCACCTTACTATGAGTTGGGACGAAGTTGGATACAAACGGCATGGGAGCATTGACGCTTGCTGAAACACCTAGACGGTTTTAAATTGTCCCATAAATATGCAAAACTTCACCAGGACTCGTATCCAGAGGACGATTCGCACACGCACTAGCACTAATGATATTACTGTTCATCCACGTTGTGTGGCAACACTGGAACTCAGCATTGGTGGACCCGGATGTGATACTTGATTTTGGCTGTACACTTCAGATGTAATCACTGCAGGAACATTTGATGAACTTACTGGTATCGGTGTACCAGTTGACACGAATTTATTAGTGGAAATGAGTGGATAACCATAACTGCATTGCTGTGGAAAACTACTTGCCACAAATTCTCTCGAATATTCAACCGGTGACAGACTGTTTGAGCAAGGATCGCTAATATTAGCGCATCCGACACCAACAGACCTTGAAACTATATTTCAGTTGGAACCGGTGATATTTGCGACAACTGACGTTCTAACGACTGCCTCAAGTGGTGGAATTTGCGATGACTTGGTAGAGTAATAGACCATCGGAGGAGGAGTACTCATAGTTTTCGATGGATCTTGGTTGGAGCTTACGGCGATGAAGGAGTTCAATCCGTGCGGGGAGTTACATCTTTTCAACAGGGATGTACTTACCGGTGGCAGATGGATGGGTATTTGGTTCCGAGAGATAAAGCTTCGTTGTATTGGATTCGAATCTGGAAGATCGACAATTTCCGCCCTTCCAGAACCATCGACTGAATTCGGCGTGGATTGACCCTGGAAAATGTAGTACAAGTACGGGTGATCCTTTGATGAGCGTAAGACTGATGGCTTAACACTGACGGATGGTGCTCGTTTGGATACAGCGACTTCTTGTCCGCTAAGCCACGACCGAACCTTTTTCCTACTGGCGCGACTTGTCAATCCGGACCTCCTCTAATTCCGCCTCTGCCAGTAGCATAGCATACTTTTGCTTGATGAACTTTTTTTTCCACGCTGATTTCCTCTCTAGCAGCCGCCTGAGCCGCTTCCTCTTGCTGGACTCTACGCTTTTTTTCTTCATCTTCCTCCTGGACCCTGCACAAACGTAACGCTTTCTGTTCCTCCATCATTTGCAAGTTGAGCCCAACTTGCGCTGAATGTTTGCTGGCGGAAGAACGGCTGACTGATGAACGGACGCGGCTTCTCGACTCTTCAATATGGGGGCGACACTTGCCACACTTCCAACTGCGGTTCGGATCTGCAATAAAGGGTGTTTCGATCAAAATTGGGTCGACTTAAACTTGACGCATTTCCTCATTTTAAAGATGTGTGCGTGTAGCATCATGCCTCTATTTTGATTTTGAGATTAGCACTTCAGTTATCAAAATGTCGTCGAAGGAAGTGAAGCAACGCATCAAAATTTTGCACGTGCATGGCGAAAATCCAAACTACTCTCACGCCAAGTTGGCGAAATTGTTGAATGTGGCTAAATCAACTGTTACCAACGTATTAAAAGTGTTCGGTGAACGTTTGTCGACAGCCAGGAAAGCTGGATCGGGGGAAATCGAAAGCCGGAGGCCACAGCGACGACAAAAAGATTTGCCCACTGTTTCGAGCGGAACCCCAACCTCTCCGTCCGAGATGTCGCATAAAGCTGGGAGTGGCGCCTTCAATCGTGAATAGAGCTAAACAACGAGCTGGACTGTAGGCTTACAAGAAAGTGGTGACTCCAAATCGCGACGATAAACAAAACACGTCGGCAAAAGCACGATCGCGAAAGTTGTACACGACGATGCTGACGAAGTTTGATTGCGTGGTACAGTACGATGAAACTTACGTCAAGGCAGACTTTGAACAGCTTCTTGGACAGGAATTTTATACGGCTACCGGACGGGGAAAGGTGGCAGATATCTTCGAGCACATTAAACTGTCAAAGTTCGCGAAGAAATATCAGGTGTGGCAGGCCATCTGTACCTGTGACTTGAAGAGCAACGTTTACATTGCGACCGGAACCGTCAACCAGGAAATTTATCTGAGCGAGTGCCTACAAAAACGTCTACTGCCTTTCCTGAAGCGACACAATTGTTCCGTTCTATTTTGGCCGGATTGGGCATCTTGCCATTACGGAAAAAAGGCCGTGGAGTGGTATGCTGCCAACAACGTTCAAGTGGTGCCCAAGGACAAGAAGCCTCCCAACACGCCAGAGCTCCGCCCAATTGAACAATATTGGGCCATCGTCAAGCGGAACCTTAAGAAAACTCAAAAAGCAGTTTAGCCAGTTGACTTAGTGAAGTATTGGGAATAGATTTGATGACATCGTTGCTAAAATCCAATTCCTCCACACAAACTTGAACAAAGACACATAGTGAAAATTAGCTGTCATCCGGTTTCGTGCAGTTTCGTGTAGAAATCGTGTTTATACTTTCTGGGACACCTTTCAAGCAAAAGTGAAACTTTAAAAAAACTTAATTTAACGCTGCAAAAAATATCCGCACGTAAGGTTATTAGCGCAGCCTACTGTTCCTTTGTATCCATAGAATAAGCATCCGTTAGTACAAAAAACTGCAACTTGAATTTGGAAGTATTTTTGTATTTATAATGACGTTTGGATATATTTTAAGATATTTGGATATGTATAACAATGTACTTTCATAAAAAAACGTATCTGTTTTATCTGTGAAAGTGCAAAGTTAAGTGGAAAATAACCACCACTGGAAATTCCCAAGATTCTCAAGAAATTACAGTGCCCCCCCTAGCAGCACACTTGTTACAAATCGGATGAAGAAATTTCAATATGACTCAATATGGTCACAAACAAGTTGCTACATCAAGTTATGACGGTTTGATGTTGCTTGGGATGCTTGCTGAACATTTTTTATTTACTCTAGCTGAGCCCGGTGCGAGGGGTTTACTACGCATGTTTATGGTTGTTTTTCGGAATGAGTTTTTGTTAAAATATTTTCGAGCACATTCGTTGCAATCGTTTTTTCGCTAGCATTTCTCGAACATATCTCCCCCAAATCACAACTTCCCGGGAACGATTTCGTCAATCGTCTATTCAGAAGCACCACGTCCCACATTCTCTATTCAGAAGCATCACGTCCCACAGAGCTCCAAGTACATCAATGGCTATCCGATCCCGGTGAAACCGATCTGTGGTTTCGGTGGCGAGCAGCTGAACGAAGATTCTATCTACTACTGCACGGACGAAACGGATGCCGTCCTGTACGATCCGATTCTAACCTACGGACGCGTTCGGAAGTTACCGGTTAAACCACACCGGCCACACTTCGTGCTGTACGACCAAAAGACGCTAAAGTTCAATGCCTTCTTCCGGCAGGGCGTACCGGAATCACCGAAGGAAAACTTCCGCATACGGTACGTCAACATCCTGTACTTTTTGGAAGATGACACCATGACCGTACTGGAACCGGTTATCGAAAACTGCGGCTACGCACAGGGTCGGCTGGTTCGGCGGGGTAAGATCATGAAAAACTGCCTCCCCCCCCCCCCCCACCCCCCCCCCCCCCCCCCCCCCCCCTCCCCCCCCCCCCCCACCCCCCACAAGGTCTCCTTTCCAACAGACTTCCGAGAATTGACGGAGAAACTAGGCAACAAATAATTTGTTTCTACCAGGTTTTGAAGACATTATCTAATATTTAAAGGGTGATACGGTCAAAATTTGGTCAAGGGAAAACGCGTGTAAATCGGTGAAATCGTTTATTTAAAAAATCAAATTAAATTTCTTTTTCAAGTTCAATTAGTATAAAATTCAGGAAAAATATTCAGTTAGGCTTCCGCTTTTCCAAATTCGAATTGCCGGGCCTTACGCTTGACCCCTGCCATCAGATTTTGTACAGCCACCTTGTCCACCTTCTTCGCCGCAGAAAGCCAGTTTGCCTTGAACTGCTGCTCGTCCTTAGCAGTTTTTTTGGTCTTCTTTAGGTTCCGCTTGACAATAGCCCAGTATTTCTCAATTGGGCGGAGCTCTGGCGTGTTGGGAGGGTTCTTGTCCTTGGGAACCACCTGCACGTTGTTGGCGGCGTACCACTCCATGGCCTTTTTACCGTAATGGCAAGATGCCAAATCCGGCCAAAACAGTACGGAACAACCGTGTTTCTTCAGGAAAGGCAGCAGACGTTTATTCAAACACTCTTTCACGTAAATTTCTTGGTTGACAGTCCCGGAAGCTATGAAAATGCTGCTTTTCAAGCCACAGGTACAGATGGCTTGCCAAACCAGATATTTCTTTGCGAACTTTGACAGTTTCGTGTGCTTGAAAATATCTGCTACCTTTCCCTTTCCTTTTGCCGTATAAAATTTCTGTCCCGGAAGCTGCTTGTAGTCGGCTTTGACGTAGGTTTCGTTGTCCATTACCACGCAGTCAAACTTCGCCAGCATCGTCGTGTACAGCCTCCGGGATCGCGCTTTGGCCATCGTATTTTGTTTATCATCGCGATTTGGAGCCACTACCTTCTTGTAAGTCGATAGTCCGGCTCGTTTTTTGGCTCGATGCACGGTTGTAGACGATACACCCAGCTTATTTGCGGCATCTCGGAGAGATAGGTTAGGGTTTCGCTTGAAACTACCGGCAACTCTCTTTGTCGTCTCAGCGGCTTCCGGTTTTCGATTTCCCCCCGATCCAGGCTTCCTGGCTGTCGACAAACGTTCCCCAAACACTTTAATTACATTTGTAACGGTTGATTTGGCAACTTTTAGCGATTTTGCCAACTTTGCGTGCGAGTAGCTCGGATTTTCGCGATGCGCGAGCAAAATTTTGATACGCTGCTCTTCTTGCTTGAACGGCATTTTGACAACTGAAGAGTTAATTCCAAAATCAAAATAGGAGCAACATTCTACACACACACACCTTCAAAATGAGGGGTGTTCAGGTTTTTTAAATGCAAAATTGAAAGAAATACGTCAAGTTGATATTGACCAAATTTTGACCGTATCGCCCTTTATCTATTTCTCAAAACTTTTAAAATACCCCATAAAAAAAAAAATGCCCCAAAAACAAGACGCCCACACGCGGTGACACCACCTCGTGAGGTAGTAAGTGCTTTCACGAACGTGGAGCAAGACAAGTAATTGTTACCCATTGTATCTATATTAATAAAATTTATTTTTAATAGGTTTGCGTCGACCATCGCACAGTGGGAGAAAACGGACCCAAATTCCCACAGATGAGACGCCGCTGGATTGGCTGCTTGAAATATATCATTTCTTTTGGGAAATTCGCCAAAAAAATGAATGGTGCTGGTTTCATACTGCGCCGGGCCTGGGAAATGGTGCATTTTACCCCATTTACCCCTAAAAATTTGTCTTTTTGAGTTGACACACATATAACTAAAAACGCCGCTGAATTTATTGCCCGCATAGAAGCATATTTCATATTAGAAACTCTTGGAAATCGAATGGTGCAAGTTCCATTCAGTTTCAAGCTCGGAAAGTGGCTTATTTTGCCCAATTTCCCCCCCATTAATTTGAGATTTTCCTGTTCCTACCCTTTCAGCTACAATCGCTGCCAAAGTTTTTGACTGAAAACAGCCTATCTTACGAGAAAAAGTCTAAGGAATCGAATGGTGTTGTTTTCGTTTAGTTACAGAATCGGGAAACTGTCCATTTTGCCCCATTTAACCCTATCTTTGTGTGTTTTCAAGTTTTTATTCATATATCTACAATCGCCGCTGAATTTTCTACATGAAAAACACTATGTCGTACGTGAAAAACACTGAGAAATCGAATGGTGCCATTTTCAGCCTGCGCCGAGCCCATGGAATGGTCCATTTTACCTCATTTACCCCTAAAAATTTATCTTTTTGAGTTAGCACCCCTATAACTAAAAACGCCGCTGCATCGGTTGAATCGGTTGTGTCGATACTTTGTTCCGCAATATTTTGTTATCGGGCGTAGCGTTTTGTCTATTGTTTCGGTTGCCTATTGTTTGTTGCGCGAGTGATCGAGTGAGCATCAGAAGTCGTGGTTCGCCGGGTAAGATCGGTCGGTGGTGAGGTACATAATTAATTTCCAATTATTCGTTCGCCATACTCGTCGGGCCACCCTATCACAAATAAACCACTGTCCCATTTTGTAAGGGAATCCAGCGGCATCCGGACTGTTGGTGTGGATCGGTACAAGTTGGTACTCAAGCGTTGAGATGAATTACCTTGTTTTCCTAATGAAATACCACTATCACACTCTGTGAGTGGCCCCAATAGCATCCTTACTGTTGGTTTAAATCGGTCCAAATCGGCTTTCCAGCATTATAAAACATCTTCGAGTTTCCCAATGAAAAACCACCAGCACATTTTGTGAGTGGCCCCAATTGCATCCTTACTGTTGGTTTTAACCGGTCAAAATCGGCATTTCAGCATTATTAAACATCACTTTGTTTTCCCAATGAAAAACCACAATCACACTTTGTGAGTGGTCCCAATAGCATCCTTACTGTTGGTTTGAATCGGTTCAAATCGGAAATCGGTACTAATTACACTAGACAGCTTATCGTTTTCCAAAACGAACCCTGCTGCCACACAATCCTGCTATCCAAAATCCCAGTGTTTTCTCGTGGAAGTGCAGGTGTGTTCTCGGCTTCTAATAAAGCGAGTATCACGTCAACATATTCCTACCCATTCCCTACTTGACCTGCATTCGGGTGAGGCCGGCGCCGGTATTGCCTTAGATTGGGATCACCAGTTTTTACACATTGAGGATGTATGTTAGTCCCAAGCATGATCTGTTGGTTCTCTGTGTAATAACAGCTGATCTGGCAACAACGGAGTAGCAACCTCGGGTGGTCAATCATGCTCATGCTCATGCTTATGCTCATGAGTTTTGTTAAAATATTTTCGTTTGCAAATGTGTGACCTCGATTATAGAGTTTTATCCTTAGCATAACCTTGTACTAACTTTATGTGCATAATATAGCACTGAGAGTAGCTCAAGCATCCTCCTTTCTTGACTGAGAAGGGGTTCAAACTTCTATCAGAACATGCTTCTTAACCGAGAAATACTCATTTTGAGTTTTACTTAACTGGATGATTCTCATGTTTGGTTGGGCAAAGAGTATATGCACCCTTCTTTTTGGGGGAATGCTCCTTAAACTTTGGAAAAATGCTCCTTAGATGCGTTTGCCCGGTATAATGCAATCGGAGGTATTAACCTTCTGGTTAGCGCTTACCGGGTGTCTTGATTGGTCTTCAGTTTCTTCAAGGTTGTATAGTTTTGACGGGTTTTAAGTTTCTGAATTTAAGAGTCATCAAAACAAAATTAAGACTCTTCAAAATGAAATTAAGACTCGTCAAAATGAAATTTATACCCGTCAAAACTACCTCGAAGAATGCAGAGCGAAGCTCCTCTATACAATCTTGAAGAAACTTAAGACCCGTCAAAACAACGGGCAAGGGCTAACCAGAAGGTAAATACCTCCGATTGCATTATACCGGGCAAACGCATCTAAGGAGCATTTTTCCAAAAAGAAGGGTGCATTTACCCTGCTGCCGTTTGGTTGAAATTTGTGCTTCATCTGTATGCGGGCCCACCAAATTTCTTGCCTTCTTAATCCTCCATATGCCATATTTTGCTCCATTTGCTTGATTAGTTCTCGAGCTATGCAGAAATTTCTGTTTCATTTGTATGAGAGCCCTTTAAGAGAGGGATCTTTAACCAAAATAAAAACCAACCCCAGCCCCGAAAACCCCATACAAATTAAAATACAAATTTTCACGTGGATCGGTAAATTTTCTGATTTAATTGTACAAGAGCACCCCCCTCCCCCAGATACGGGAGGGGTCTCAAACCACCATAGAAAAAAAATCTGCCTCCAAAAACCCCCACTTGCCAAATTTGGTTCGATTTGCGTGAGTAGTTCTCGAGTTATGCACAAATTTTTGTTTCATTTGTATGGGAGATCCCCCCCCCCCTTCCTGACGGGGAAGGAGTCTCGAACCATCACAAGAACCTTCTCCGGCCCGAAAAACTCCTACATACAAATTTTAATTAATTCTCATGTTTGGTTTAAATTTGTGTTTCATTTGTATGAGAGCCCCTCCTTCCAGAGGGAAGAGGGGTCTAAAACCACCGTCGAAACATTTTTTGCCTTCAAAGACATTCACATGGCCGATTCCTGATAGGGGAGGGATCTTAAACCACCATCGAAATATTTCTTGTCTCCAAAAACCTCACATGCCAAATTTGGTTCCATTTGCTTGAATAGTTCATGAGTTATGCAGAAATTTCTGTTTCATTTGTATGAGAGCCCCCTTTCCTAGAGAAAGGAGAGGTTTCAATCCACCATAGAAAAAAAAACCTGCCTCCAAAAACCTCTAGAAGCCAAATTTGGTTTTATTTGCTTTATTAGATCTTGAGTTATGCAGAAATTTGTGTTTCATTTGTATGGGACCTCTCCCTTCCGGAGAAGGAAGGGGTCACTTACTATCATAGAACCTTTCCCGGCCCCTAAAACCCCTGCATACAAAATGCCACGCTGATCGATTCAGTAGTTTTCGAATCAATAAGGTTCATACTCACAGACAGACAGACAGAATTCATTTTTATATACATAAATTGTTATCGCCATTAGGAAACTGATGGACAATCGGACATAATTTGTTGGAACAACGAATCAATATGGCAAAACCTGCTCCAAAAAATCAATCAATCAAGCTTTTAATTCAATGTAAAGTTAAGCCACTGTTGTGATCCAACATGAACCATACCGTGCCGGGATTAATAGACTTCCTTTGATTTCAACCTGCAAACCGCACAAAATGACATCAACATCAATTTGAAGCTGGAATTGAATTGACTACGCTCCGCCCCCCCCCCCCCTTCCTGTCCCAAAATTTAATATCCCATAACACAAATCTCTATTCAGATTACTCTTCCTCACAGCATGATAAAAACGAATTTATCATACCACTTTCTTCCACTGATTTCCTTCGTCCTTCCGAGCATTTCTCCCGGCGACGTCATCGTCGTCATCATCGACATCATCGACATGAGCTGGCATCGAATGGCAGTCGAACCAGCTTTTCACCACTAGAGAATAGCGAAGAATCGACGGTGAAAAACAGATAAAATACCGCCAAAGGCAATCAAACACTTTTCCTCGTGCCATTCAATCCGGATTTATGTTGATCAATTTACAGCTACTAATCCGTGATTTTTACATCCGAAACCAAAATATGGCTCATACAGAGCCGGGGTCGAGCAGCGACCGATACTGGCGGGTTGGTGGCGGGTCATAAAATGGCTGGCAAAAACACTCATCGCCAAATAACGATCAAGATATTTATGCTATTTGCTCGCATGACACTGCGTGCGGTAGGACGCCGTTAAGCTCCGTATAATGTGGTTATTTGTTTGTTTGTTTGTGTTTATGCTTGATGCTTGGTCAACATTTCCACTGACTAATTTAGTTCATTTTGATAATGCATCGATCGGGAGCGAAATTTGAATAGCAAATCGTGAAACAAAGCAACGTTGCATGGCAATGGCAGGTTCCTAATGGATTGATTACTGATTGGACGGGATTGCTGAGTTACTTTGATTAATGACGCTGACGTGCTGAACTGTGAATTAATTACTCGAGAAAAGTGCAACCATACGGCGAATGGACTGCCTTTGCGGGTTCAATCGATACTAATTGTTTCTTCGGTTGTTGGGGGAATGGAATTCATTTGAAAAGAGTTTCCATTCCAATTAACGTCGGTTGCCTATGGTTCATGACGTGTGCGCGGCTGTTCCTAATATGTATGCAACATTATTGCGATGATGTGATTCTAACCGCCGCAGGAGAAGTTTAGATAACTCAATCCTTTTATATCCCTGCCGGAGCCAATTGCTGCCAGACACGCAAAGTACATGGAAATACTCGCACCCACTTGGGCCAACAGGGAATGTCGTATTTTCCACTGTTTTGCGGTGCTACACAGTCGCTAATTAATTACGACACGAAATGGGTTCAATCAGCGGTAAACTATGCCCTGCGCAACCCTCATTTTCTGAACGTGTGTTTTGAATTTCCAAGTTTCCGGAACACGTCAATCGGGGTGTGATTGGATTAGAATGTTACAATGAGTGGTGGAATGGAAATTTCTCATTCTAGAAGCGCTGGCTCTGCATCGGAATGGTCTCATTTTACGCCACTGCACCACTTTGGAAAAGATCCAAAATCAGAGCCACTTGTTAGATGGATGTTTTTCCTTTGAATCTTTGATTCAAACCATACGGTCCCGAGCACTTCCATCCATCTAATGAGCAAAAATTTTTGATCAAACATCGACCCAGTATGTCATGGTTTGTCCCGTCCGTTGCAGAGTGGCGAGGGGTTGTGATGTTTCCTACAATAACAAACTTCTACAAACAACCAACAACAGACAGCAGGCGGTGGTGGCTTCAACGTTGGCCAAGATGGGGTGGAGCTGTTTTTGCTTTTTCCACTCCAGGAGCGTCTATGTCTATTTAGCACCGACCCAATGACGATGACAACGATGATGAGATACTTGTCATTCCACTCGGCTAAATATATGGAAGGCACGTTCACTCTGCATTGATAAGGTTTCATTCGTCATGTATCGACGTTCCTTTGGGAACCTTCCTACCGATCGACATTCCATCCAACAGACCGGTAGCTGCCCTTTTTTTTTTTTCAAATGAACTGGTAATATTTTATAGCACTCATACGCTTCCTCATGTCCAGGGGAGAATACAACGGAGAGAACGAGCTTGGCTGGAGGCTCTCAACCGAGAGGAAGCAAAACCATCTTTCCGTTAATTTTAGATATTGTATTTCCTGCCATTGTTGTGATGGTGGTTGTTTGTTTACATTCCTTTTTTATTCTCTATATTGTCGGAAGGCCTGGCAGAACCAACCGCAGCACACTTTCCGTGCTCCTTTTGTGGCCACTTGGGCATCAAGCTCATTTGCATAGAGACATACTGAAAGGGAACGGCATGCCGAAGGAAGATCTGTGAGAGGCAACGAGGGGTCGTCCGCTGCTAACCACCGCATTCCCCACATTTCACCTGAGAGTAATAAACCTCATCGGTCCTCGTTACTTGCAAAATTCTCGGTTCCTTGCATACGTCTGTTTGTACGGACACTCACACACACATACAAACATGAACATAATACAATATTCAGTGGTATCCCGCAGGGTTCAGCTTAGGTGCCAGCAAGTCAGTTTCCTTTGCCGGTTTCGTAATAATATACGAAATGTGTAGAGTAGTTTCAATTCATGCATTTCGAAATTATTAAAGAGGAAAATCCTCAGTATGAATGTTACATAACCGATGTGAGCTTTCTTTTGCGTTGATTACCGAAATGACTCCCTTCATCCGGCATTGTATCCTGCGTCGAATCCAGCGTATGAAGTAGGCCCTGCGTGTGGGGGCGGAAATGGGATCACGGCCTAAAAATAGTAGGCCATTGTGCGTTTCGTCATCCACGCGAATCTGCTGCGTACTCATTTCCACAACAATGAACATTTCGGTAGGATTGGCAATCATCCGTGACCACGGGGAACAGGACCAGGATAATTGTGGAAACGGTTTATCGATATCGGGTGGAATTTACTCGGCTGTTGAGTTCAGGTTATTGCATCGTGTACAAAAGTGGAGTTAATATTTATTTATTCTCTGCGGGCCGTTGTGACCGATTTCATTTCATTTCTGGTCATGCCTTCCGTTCGGATGAAGCATTCCGGGTACTTGGATGTTAGCTGAAATGGAAATTTTGACAACAATATTTGAAATTTAATCATCAGTTATAGTGCCGGTAATCATTTCATGTCGACCTCCGGTTGTCCACACTGACTGACCAGAACATAATAACTTAATTACACCATTCCTAGACCTTCAAACTCGGACAACGACTAGGGCCAATATTATGGTCAGATATTCATCTTTCTCAGCAGACGACCGTGTACATAACCTCATTGCATTCGCTTCATCACACGCTGCATTTTATGACTAATTTCCCTCATTTCCCTCAGGTGCTCGAGTACTACGAAAATGCTGTGATTTGATTTTAATAACTAACTTAATATCGCCACAGTGCATTACATGTGACTGGAAAATGCAAATCACGATGGGCCTCGAAACGATATGCTAATCGGCTTTTCATTCCTCTCTAATCCATAAAATGCCTACTCCAATTAATCGGCCAATCAAGCATGAAGTTATTGAGTTAAGGCATCGCTTGGAAACTAATTAAGATCAGAGCTGTCTGCTACACGCTCTCTCGTTCTTTTAATTTTATAAAACATATTTTATGTTCCGGATAACCCCGGAGTCGTTTCCCACGATTAAACAGTGAACCATTTGCCGCTGTCCAGTGAATGGTTGCTGCATCAAAAAAAAAAAAAGGTTCGAAAATCCCCATCGAAAGTACCGCAGATCGTAAAACGATCTTCGGAAATGGTGCGGAGAAAAGTCGCTCGAAAAATCTCCAAATACCCCCGCCGAATCCGATAGCGTTTATGTGCCATAATGATTAATCAAGCTACTACCCTCGAGATCCGAAATTCTCCGCCAAAATCCCCGAACGACCCCAAAGTCCGGGCCGTTTTCCCTTCAACGCACTAGAAAATCCCACCACCCAAACCGAAGACCGGGGAAAATCCTAACAAGACATCGTGAAATAATCGTAAACATCATAAAGCAATAAAGTTTTATTGATTCGTCCCTTCGCACTCACTGGTTGTTTTTGAAGGTACATGCTTTCTGTTTTTGTCGTGGAAGTCCTCGGCACCGGAAAGAAAATAACACACATTCATGCGTTTCCCATGTTTTTCTCCCGCACCAACGAAAGCCCATGTAGGAAGGAAGAGGAACGCAAGAAATAAAAACCTTACCACATCAAACACAAACACAAACAAACACCACGCTCCCAATTTCCCAAGCCCACTATGTCTGATTTTCATATCGCCTCGTTTGACAGCGGCGTGGATGGTGGCAGCGACTGTCTGTCAACCGACGACAAGCGAAAAACGTGAGCGATTTGGAGCAACTGTGAGTACATCTCGCATAACACGTCCAATTTGAGCAACCGAATGCGATGTTATCCCTAGTTGGACCAACCGGTTAGTCATTCAGTCGGTGTGCGAGCCACATGTTACGATTTGTTTTTGTGTATATCAAACCGATAATGTTTTTCTTTTGTCGCCGCCGTCGGTCCATCCCCCAACCGTCCCCCTTCCGATATACATACATTGGGATTTGCGTGCTGCTGTCCCGAGTATTTTTAGACATTCGAATGCTCTCGGGGCGCCTGCATTTTCGATTGGGATACGATATCGGTTTTTGCTTTTGGCGCTTTTTCCGTTTGGCTCCAACGGGAGCGGTTTTTCGGTGTATTCCGGGCAGTTAATGATGATCGAGGTGTCATCTCGGCGAAATGTTATTTTGCGAGACTCACGAAAGATCAGCACCAACATGCGGAGATGTAGCTTGGAGCGGGGAGTGCTGGGTGCATTTGTACCGTGATAGGGATGGTCAAGGATTATTTCATTTTCGCGGTTTTCTTTTGCTGCTAATTGAAAAATACATTTACAAAAAATGTAACACATTCTCAACGGTTGACTTTCAATAAGAAGTCAGTAAAGTATTGATTCTAGATGCTAATATTTGTAATATGAATCAATGATCTTGTTGTTTATTTGAAGATGTGGCTTGATAAATTTTTGAGTACCCTTTTTTTTTGTCAACAAAGCAGAATTTATTCAAACGTCTTTATATGAAGACTGCATCTTTTTGAAAGATAAAGGACTCAGAGTGGGTACCGAAAGTAATCCAATGGTACCGAAAGGTGAGTTTAACAAAAGCCTTTGAAGTTAATTTTAGTGATAGCGTGTCTTTGGAGAAGTTTCTAGCCGCTAGCTTGACAGGTGTCAGTTTTTCCACCTCACGCTTTTTTCACTGACTCACAAGACCGATTTACCTTCCGCTGTACTCATCTATAACATTAAGAGTTTCCATGAAAATAGCATATACCAAAATCCTGCTGATCAATCTTGCTTTGAAAAACGCATTTGTTTGAAAAAAGAACGCAAAATTGTCAATGAGTATCGAGGAATTCAAAACTTAGGCCAAATCTCGCTAGAAGGTGCAAAAAAAATCTTGAAGATTGAAATTTATGTCGAAGTTTACAAACATTGGTATAAATTTACAGAACTTTAAAAAAAAAAAATAGTATTATTGACGCGTTTGTAGAAGCTTGTAGAAATAATTGACATTATCAGAAATAGTGAGTAAAGTGAGTAAGAAACAAATTAGAAACTATTGACAAGTTCTGTAATACTCAAACTGCCAATAAGGACTGTATCGTTAATTATGAGTACACCTAAAAATTGTTGTATTTAAATATGTTGTATTTATTTTGCAACTCAACTTCATTTACATTGTTTTTTACCCATCAAAAAAAGCCCATTTCATCAGTATTCATTTAATTTTTCGTAGATCTGGCCAGCTCACGCACCTTCTTCTTGATGTTCTTCATGAGGTTTTGCGCAACCGTTCCATCGATGGTTTTGCTTACGTTTATCCAGTCTTTTTTGAATTTGATGATGTCATCTGCTCTTCTAGCCTTCTTCCGCAGCTTTCCTTTCATCAACGCCCAAAATTTCTGAATGGGCCTTATTTGCGGACAATTTGGAAGATTCATCGCCTTTTCCACAAATAGGACATTGTTCTCTTCATACCAGTCCAAGGTGGCACGCGCATAGTGGCAGAATGCCAAATCAGGCCAAAACAGTGTCTTTGTGTTTTCGGATTAGTGGCATAATTTGGTTCTGCCGGCAATCCTTCCGGTACATTTCGGCGTTCATATTTGCGGTGGTGAAAAAAAGTGTCGATTTCATACCGCGCTGGCAAATTGCTTGCCAAACCAACACATTTTTTTTCAAATTTTTCGCAAAAAATCGATATCTCCCCTTGAATTTGGGACATCCGTTCCACGCTTCATGGTGCAAATCTGTGCCCTATAGTCCAATTTGACGTACGTCTCGTCATCCATGATAATGCACATGTCATTTTTGCTCAAAATGTCGTCGTACAGCTTCCGAGCCCGAGTTTTCATGGAATTCGGCTGCGTTTTGGACATTTTTGTTTTCGGTTCGTCTTCAGGGAATTTCGCTCCTTTGCGCGTTGGACTATTCCAATCGTCGTTCCACACTTTTTTTGCGCAATCTCCGATGGATACCTCCTTTTATCTTTCAAAATTTTGCAAATTCGTTTGTCCAAATTTGGGTTTGACGAACCTGTTTTTCTACCACGGTCGAGTAAGTCCTCCAATGTGTTGTGCATAACAAACCGGTTGACCGCATTTTGGACCGCACAGACACTAACTCCTTTTTCTTTTGCTGTCTTTCCTAGCGACAATCCCTTTTCAGTGCAGTACTTGGTTACAATCGAGTTTCGCATTTCTTCCGTAAGGCCTCGCATTGTTCCGCTTGAAGTAAAACTTTAACTTTTAATGAAGGTTTTCGTTTGTTTACAAGGCAAGCAACACATTGACACTTAACAGCTGTGAAAATAAGTCATAGTCTTTTTCATACAGAACCTCAAAGGTATACTCATAATTAAAGATGCAGTCTCTATGTTCAAAGTTTCGTATGAAATTCTACCGAACACCTCTAAACATAATGAAAACTACATGAGCTGTAACTGACGAGCGATTCAAAATTTCGCTTCATGTTAATCAATTGATGACTGAATTTTGTGTAAAAGTAGAAGGAAATACAAAAATAATTGGTATCACTTGAAAGTTAACACAATATGTTGTGAAATAGAGTCTTGTGATGCAATATTGCATTTAAATTATATCACTGTGTATTGGAATATAAATGCACAACTCATTTAGATGCATTCTACTGCCAGTATAGAAGTTTTCAACAGCTCACAGCATTGGTCGGCATCGACTTCGCACGCCGCAGTATGTCTCTCTCTTCTGCCAATGATAATTTGTGTCACAGTAGTGGCTGAAGTATTATTTTATCATCAAAATATTTAATTAAACATTTAAGATCATTTAGTAGTTTGGGAGTTTTTTTCTTCGATTTTTACAGAGCACTAGCTGAACCCGATGCGTGCGCTCCTATGCTTGCAACTAAATGAATGCAAATTTAATATAACTGGCACTTTTATGGTTGGTTTTCCAAATGAGTTTTTTTCATCTTCTATCAGAACATGCTTCTTACCCGAGAAATTCACATTTTCTGTTTTAGTTACCTGGATAATTCTCATTTTTGGTAGAAATGTGTGTTTCATTTGTATGATAGCCTCCCCTTCCAGAGGGGGGAGGGGTTTCAAATCACCATACAATCATTACTTTCAAACCCCCCAAATGTCAAATTTCGTTCCATTTGCTTGATTAGTTCTCGAGTAATGCAGAAATTTGTGTTTCATTTGTATGAGAGCTTCTCTTCCAGAAAAGAGAGGGGACTCAACAATCATAAGAACCTTCCCCAGCCCAAAAAACCCATGCATACAAATTTTCACGCCTATCGGTTCTGTAGCTACCGAGTCTCTTAGGGTCAGACAGACAGTCAGACAGACAGAAATTCATTTATTTATATGTATAGAAATCCTGCCTCTTAAAACCCCCACATGCCAAATTTAGTTTGATTTGCTGGAATAGTTCTCGAGTTCTGCAGAAATTTCTGTTTCATTTTTATGAGAGACCCCCCCCCCCCCGTATTAAGAGGGGGAGGAATCTTGAACTACCATAGAATTATTTCTTGCCTCAAAAAACCTCAACATACCAAATTTGGTTCTATTTGCTTGATTTGTTCTTGAGTTATGCAAAAAAAAAATGTGATTCATTTCATTGGGAGCCCCCCTTCCAGAGGGCGGAGGGGTCTCAATCTAACAAAGCAACATTTCTTGCCTTCAAATCTCTCCTCCTGCTAAATTTAGTTCTATTTGCTTGATCAGTTCTCGAGTAATGCAGAAATTTGTGTTTCATTCAAGAGGGAGTCTTCCCTCTTTCAGAGGGCGGAGGGGTCTCAAACTACCATAAAAATATTTCGCTCCTTCAAAAACCTCTACATTCCGAATTCAGTTCTCAAGTTATGTAGAAATTTGTGTTTCATTTGTATCGGAGTCCCCCCCCCCCCCCCAGAAAGGAGAGGGGTCCCGAGTCATCATGAAACATTTTTTTTTACAAAAACCTTCACTTGCCAAATTTGGTTCCATTTGCTTGATTAATTTTCGAGTTATGCAGAAATTTGTGTTTCATTTGTATGGGAGCCCCCCCTTTCAGAGAAGGGAGGGGTCTCTATCTATCTTTAGAACCTTTTCCGGCTCCAAAAACCCCGTCATACAAAATTTCACGCCGATCGGTTCAGTAGTATCCGTTTCTATAAGGTTCAGACAGACAGACAGGCAGACAGACAGAAATCCATTTTTATATAAATATAAGGTCTGTATCCGCAATAAGCCGGACACCTCAAAACATGAAAAAACAATTTCGCATTTTATTTCCGTCCTTTGTTTATTTCAGATTCGTGGAATGTGTTTTAATTCGTGAAGACAAAACATAGTTATTCGGTATTTGCATAAAATTTTCGAACTTTGCGCTTAACTCCGTCCATTAGGGTTTATACAGACTCTTCAGAAATCGTAGAAGCCGTCTTTGTCCAAATTTGCTGGAAGTGTTTGATGTCTCTGATTCCTTGCTTCTTTCCAGAAAGCTTCCGCTTCATCAGAGCCCAATATCTTTCGATTGGTCGTAGCTCTGGGCAATTTGGCGGGTTTGAGGTTTTTGGTACAATGTTCACTTGATTTGCTTGGTACCACTCCATGATGCCAAATCGGGCCAGAACAAAGGTTTTTCTTTGTGACTTTTGATGAAGGGTAGCAATCGCTTCTGCAGACACTCTTTCTGATAGATCTTCTTGTTGATTGTGCCTGTAGTGACGAAAGATTTACTCTTTTTGCCACACGTGCAAATTGCTTGCCACACAAGGTATTCTTTGGGAAATTTCGATGCCTTCTTCGTTCTGAAATGCTCAGCTGTAGCATTTCTGGCCATAGCAGAATAAAAAGTTAGCCCTGGAAGCCGTTTGAAATCCTCCAGGACATAAGTTTCATCGTCCATAACAACGCATGAAAACTTCGTCAAATATTCGCAGTACAAACGTCGAGCCCGTGATTTTGCTGCCAAGTTCTGTTTGTCGTTGCGATCTAGAACTGTTTTTACTTCATACGACTTAAGTCCCAAACGTTGTTTTGATTTTTGGACAAAACCAGGCGACATCCCTATTTTACGAGCCACCGTTCGAATGGAGAGATTTGGGTTTTTCGTTAATATCCTTTTCGCCTTTCGGTCCATGAAAGGATCAGCGCGTCCAATGTTTTTGTCACTTCTCGGTTTCCTCTCCACCGTCAAATGTTTCGAAAATGATTTGAGCACATCGTGAACAGTGGATTTAGGCAAATCCAATGTTTTGGCAAGGTCCCGCATTGACAAGTCAGGATTTGCCGTACAAAATTCGCTCGCGCACTTGTTTTTCTTACGTCGCCATCTTGAATACTAAGCATGAAATGTGAACATCAATCATAGTCTTTTTCATCATAGACTCTCAGCTATACCACAGAGAAATTTTTCATTCCTACGTGCAATATTTCAATAGTTACAATGATTTGAAGGTGTCCGGATTAATGTAAATACAGACCTTAGCTTAAAATTACGCATTCAGTGGACGATAGAAGAAAACTTTGGTGGGCTGGTATTGTTTCTAAAGAAACTTCTTCAAAAAAGTATCATTTATGCAGTACAAAAGCAATTGTTCTCTTGAAATACCTATTAAATTTACAATTTCTAAATTCGTTTATTAAAATAGAAAAAGGCTATAAAACATGAGAGTAGTGACAAAATTATGTGTTCAGTTTTGAGTTCTTGTAAATTTAAACCTTATATATAATAATAATTTACTAACTGACCCAGCAGACGTTGTCCTGCATATGAATAACATTTTTAAGTAACATTTTGAATGAAAAATAAAAGAATCTAATATGAAACAATCCAATTTATTTTCTCAACGTGCTGTGTTTGAACATTTGAGATTTTTAAAGAATAATATTATTAAAAATTCTGTAGGATAGCTCATCACATCGTCCTGATTAGTGACAGTGTTCACGGATTTGTACAAAAACAATTCGCTTAGTTGCTCGTGGTTGTCAATGGATCTAGTTTGGGTTGCATTCCATCTTCTCATTCTCATTCTATGCTTCTGATATAAAGGCAGCAACCTCTTCTGCAGACACTCAGATCGATAGATTTTCGTATTGATTGTTCCGGGAGTGTAAACAATTATTTATTTACATGGCATAACGTCACAATACTATAACATAGCTTGATACACAATATCCATAATGCCCGATTCGTGGCTGCTCCTCTCCAATCCCTTGGGCACCTTATACCCCCCATTTAGGTCTTGCTCCACCTGGTCTGACAATCTTGCTCGTTGCCATCCACGTCGTCTTGTACCAACCGGATTCCCGTCGAACACCAGTTTTGCAGGATAGTTGCCCGGCATTCTCGCAACATGTCCTGCCCAGCGTATCCTTCCAGCTTTTGCCACCTTATGAATAGTAGGTTCGCCGGCGAGTTGCGCGAGCTTATGGTTCATCCTTCGCCTCCATAGTCCGTCCTCCTGTACTCAAGGAATTGTAAACAAATGGTAGATTTTATACCGCAGGACCATATTGCTTGCCATACCAGCACTTTTCGACCAAACTTCTCCACTTGAATCGACCTGTCTGCATCGCTTACATACTCGCAAAGGCAGTGTAATATTGTGGACCTGGAAGGTTTTTTAGTCCTCTCTGGCAAATCCGTCGTCCATCAAAATACATGATCTGGTCGCTGCAAAACTCGTGAATACAATTTTCGGGCTCTTGTTGCCGCGCGTTGATTCTGTTCTGCACTTTGTTTGACAATTTTACTGCTTCTTGTAGGTATTCAGTTTATTCCGTTTCTTGATACGTTGAATCATTCCGAAGCTGGCTCCCGCTTTATTGGCCAAATGACGTATCAACATTGATTTAACATCCAAAATTAGAGCTACCACTTCCTGATCCAAGTTATTTGGCCTCTGTTCTAGCAGTTCATCCAAAGAACAATGTTCCCCAAACTCGGTTATGATGGATTTTACACTCGCATGATGAATTCCAAAGCGCTTCGCCAATTGTCGCATAGTTACACCCTTTTCACGTAGCCATGTGTCCAAAACCTTAATTTTCACGTCTTTTTCAATGCGAGAAACTTTGCAAAATTAAAACAAGTAAACAAACGAAAGATGACAGTCAAACGCACAGCTTACTATGATGAACTCATTAAACCATCACAAATAGACGCGAACAATCACAAATCACAACATCACAAATAGACGCGAACCACTACATCATCGTTTTCGCGTAACTGCACTATGCCAGATCCTGCCAAAACATAATGTCACCTTGGTGGGACCGGAGTAAGAGCAGCAGTTGCTTCTGGAGGATTCCTATTTTTTTTTCGATTAGTGTGGACGCGTTTCTAATTTGCTGCCGGTTCCGTGAGCGTATTCGATTAAATTCATTTTCATTGACTCAGTAGTTTTACCTTTGCATACGCTATGAACTGCGAAAAAGTGACGGTTCAACGTGGCTCGCTACGAAGAAGAGACAAAAAGCTGGTGGATGTCAATTCCTATGTACTACCCCGCTGCGACTTATGCCAGGAGCTGTTACAGCCTATGCTTGATTTCAATGGGCTGGTTGAGAAAAACAGCTTCATGACAATACGGAGGTGATGCATCGGCTCGCATCCCAACACAAGCCTGACGCCGTTCATGAAGCATTTTGAAAGCATGGAAAAAGGACTTGAAACTTTGCTCATCAATATAAAACATCAGCTTTCCACGATCAACAAGAGTAGCAGTTTAGCTGGTAGCGTTGTTGCGATAAAAAATCACGTCACTTCGCTATTCGATACAGCGATGTCAGCAACAAAAGATTATGAAATCACTTTAAAAAAAAACACAAGGAATTTGACCATGTCTGGGTTACATTTGTGATCGGAAATCAATTTCATATTCTTGGAGCAGTGTAGTTCCCCCCAGAAGGTGAAAACAATGATTCATACAAAACGTTTATTAACATTGCTGAAAGTATTTTGTCAAAATTTAAGTCTGACGTCAATATTCACATTTATGGTGACGGTATCCAAAATGCTACTGATTTTATTGTAGATGATCAAAATTAATCTCTTTTAATACCAATAATTGGGGAAACTTTAACGCTTCTTATTTTATTTGAAAAAAGTGCGTAGATTGGAGTCAATCAAATAAATTATGTACGAAATCAGAACAATTGCTACCTTGATTTGTTGCTCACTAATATGACCGATGATTCCTGCATTATTGAGGCATTATTGGAAAAACGAAGCATTCCATATTGCTATTGAATATTTCATTTTCAGTCACCACAACGCCACAATGTTGGATATTTATTTATCCGAACCTTATTTTGATTTTAAACAAGCAGACTACAATCTAATTAAAAAATTAGTGATGGGTTATAACAGGGATATAATCGCAAAGTTCGCGTAGGACCGCGTAGGTTTGTAGTAATAATGGTATCATCTAGTTTATACGTATCGTTACACATATGGTTGGTTAAAATTTTAATAAAATAGTTCTATAATTTTACTTTGGGCCCACCCCTTCTTATGAATGTTTCTCCATACTTCACATTCGTGATCCCCGTGATCTTTCTAGGCTATGCTATTCAACACTAGTATAGGGTTAGTACACCAGTTATGGCAATAGCTTAGCATGACCTGTCACACTTTCACACATTCTTCTATGAAATAATGCTAAAATATCATTTTTAAATTTTCTAATGTGAAGTAACAGTAATTTGCATTTGTGGAACATTACAGAATTTACAATATAAACGAAGTTTTGCGATAATAAGCCATTTCAAGACTAGAGTAGAATGTACCAGTTATGACCGCACCGTTCCTCTATTCGCCATAAAAGTGTACCAGTTATGACTATCTATTAAAAATGATCCAAAATTCAAGATACATTGTTGCTGTGCCTTCAATTGAGCCAAAACATTCTCAGATCATTGAAAAATTATGATAAATGACGACAGTGGCAACGGTTTTACCTACACATATCAACATCGTCCCATTATGTTTGGGAAATGTTCATATGGAACCTAAAGTAGAATTATGGAAATTGTAGTTTCTTAAATAGTGCCTAATTGTGTAAGTCGTCTCGAATTTCATAATTGGACCCATTGCATCAGTTATGATCATTTGTTATAATTTTCATTTTTATATAAAAATGAAAAAAGGGCGTTGAATGGAGTTTAGGTGAGTAGTGGATGTCGACTATACGGCATTTAAGTGCTTACAAACAAAACTCATCAATACAAATATAACAATAAGTCAAATATTTTATTGAAATTTAATTATTGAAGCATATGAAAAGAATTTTATAAGCAATTTTAAATCATTCTTTCCAAACTTTTGATTTCGTTTTGCGTTTTGGTTTTGTATTTTGTGCCTGCTCTTTTTTCTTCTCTTTTTCAGTTTTATTCCGTCCACGTTCTGCTTCAATTTCATGGTTTCGCGTTCTTTGGCCCTCTGTTTCTTTTGTTTTTTTCCATATCTTTTTTTCTCATTCTCCTTTTTGTGTTTTTCTTCAAGTCTCTCTTTTGCTGTTAGCACAGGAAAGTATTTATTTATTTATTTATTTATTTATTTATTTATTTCTTGTCTTCGAATTTAAATTATCGCACAGACAGTTCTTACTATGTACTTATTCTAATTTTGAAAATAGTCTTTGACACATTAAAATCGAATTGCACAGTCACTTCATTAAAACGACGGCAGCAAATTTCCAATTGGTTTGTTTTGTCCGAAAACGGTGCGGTGCAATGGAAGTCGAAGAAAATCTGCACGCCGAGTTGATCTAGGAGGAACGTTGATTTGAATTTTGCTCAGCAGCACAGGACAGTCTACATTGTTGCTCAAGACGTCAAACACGAAAAGACGTTGCAGTAACACTCTCCTGTTTGCCAAAGAAGGCAATCTTATTAAGGCGCATCGTTGTTCGTAAGGTGGTAGACGGACAGAGTCGTTCCATGGTAGCATTCGCAAAGCGTATCGCAAAAAGTTCTTTTGGATTCGCTTGATCTGACTGCTCTGGACAGCATGGTAAGGTGCCAACACAAGCACACCATACTCAAGTACACTGCGTACAAGTGAACAGTAGAGCGTTTTCAAACAGTATCCGTCCTCAAACTGCTGCGTGTTTCGTTTTATAAAGCCAAGCACCGCATATGCTTTACCAGTAGTTGTAGCGACGTGTTGACTGAAATTCAACTTACTGTCTAGTAGAATGCCCAAATCTTTGACAGTGTCAACCCACCGGATGCTGGCTGTAGTCATTTTGTAGTCAAACACATTTTGTAGTGTTTCTTGGACGGCAGAATGAGTTGACACTACATTTCCGTACATTCACATCCATTCCGTTGAGTAAGCACCAATTTAACAGTAGGTCGATATCCGCTTGGATGGCACATCAATCAACCAATGGGGTTATTACTCGAAAGAATTTCAGGTCGTCAGCAAACATAAACTTTTGGGACTTAACAGTGCTGCATATATCGTTGGCGAATAGAACAAATAGTAACGGGCCCAAATGACTTCCTTGGGGTACGCCCGATGTGACTATGAAAGGGTCCGAAGTCACTCCATTAAGATAAGAAAGTATCCACCGTGTCAACCACTCCGGGAATCCCATTTTTTCTAATTTTGCAACTGCCAGAAAATGCGGTACCCTGTCGAAAGCTTTGGCAAAATCAACGTAAATGGCATCAACCTGCTGACGCTTCTCGAGTGCGGTGTTAAGCGAGGAAACGTAAGCCATCAGGTTAGTTGTCGTCGAACGTTTCCTTACAAATCCGCGCTGGTGTACGGAGATGACGTGTTGCACTTTTGGATAGAGAGAATCGTGAAGGAGACTCTCAAAAACCTCAAAAACCGTACACAATTTAAAATAGCAATAGCACGATAGTTCTCTACGTCATGAATACTCCCCGCTTTGTGAATAGGAGTAATTGCAGCTTTCTTCCATAAACTCGGGAAAGTTCCTTCTACCATGGATCGATTAAAAATTATACTTGTGGGAACTGCAAGCGACTCGGCGCATTTGGAAGGCGATCCGGTCCGGCACCTTTTGAAGCGTCCCTCGGAGAAAAACTGAAAGGTGCAAGGTTCAGGTCGTACCGCGGCAGACTGTTCAAGTACATTTCAGACGAAGGTGGTTGGTTTTCACTTAACACACTTCGAAAGAAAGACGAAAACAAGTGTGCCGCATCAGGTGGGGATTCAGCTGTAGACTCCTTGTAATACACACGTTGAGGAATTCCATTCATCTGTTTTCGATTTTTTACGTACGCCCAAAACGATTTAGGATCCTGTTTAATACTTTCCTCCGTTCGATGAATATAGCAGCGAAAGCATTGCGCGTGCAAAGAGCTGTATTTGCTCTCTATGTCGCGCAGCTCAGCTTTGTGCTCTTCATCTCTCGAACGAAAATAACGCTTCCTAGCCTTACGTAAACGGTTGCGAAGATGCTGCAGCTCATTATTCCACCGGGGTTGCTTCCTGCCTCGTGTACGACGTTTACGTTTCAACGGGACGACATCTCGTAGGATCCTATACAATACGTCATAGAAACACGACACTGCTTCATCAATACTGCAACTATGAAGAAGTTCGTCCCAGCTCACATCATGAATTAGTATTGCTTCGAGTATTTTCGATGCTTTTCTCCACGACGTGGGGTTGGCGGAAGCTTCAAAAATTCTGACAACCGTCGTATACGTCTCGATTTTGATGTGTTGCCCACATCCTCCAGAACATTTCTTGCACTACCCGATGGCATCGTTTTATTGAGGTTTATCAAGTTATAGCGCGCGAGATGAACCGAAATGATTTCATAAAGGACAAATGACCAGTTTTCCGAGGCCCGAAATTTCATCATTGAATTTGGACATGGAAATCGGTAACTATCCGATTAGCTGGTCTTGCACGACTCTGTCCTCCATACCATAACCGGGCGGACTGTGGCGAGAGAACAAAATCCTGTCCAAACCACCAGCTGAGAGCTCGTGTCGAATACTGAAATCATTTCGGTGCTATATACTAGCGTTGATAGCATAGCCCTGAATGAAGAGAGGCACGAAAATACAATACGAAGCAAAATTCTAAAGAGAGAACGAGCCTCAGTTATAAAATAAGACACCGGCAACAAAGCAAAATAATTTTGCAGCTGAGGGGTGTGGCTATTTCTGTATTAATCATGGAAAAAAAACCTAATGAAATAAAAAGAAGATGACACTTTGAACCATTTGTTACCCGTTTATGAGGACCCGGATAGGGAAGAACATATTTTCAATCTGTTCATATGGAGATTTGTATGGGAGAAAAAATTGGTCATTTTTAAGTAAAAAATTGTAATTTCAATGCAAAAATTTTGTAAGTTTTTCTAATCAAATGGTGTATGATAAAGTCGTTGTGTTCAGTTGAACGAGAGTTGTTAGCGTTCAAAAACCTTTCACTTTAGCGTAAAGCTCTCATTTTGAAAATTTTGAAATTACACCCTTTATAGAAATGAGAAAACGTTAAAACAAATTAAACTCTATTGATTGGCAAACTTTAATTCGCAATTTACCAACAAGCAGGCCGTATTTTTTGTTCTATCGAAAGATCTACGATAAAATAGAGATTGCACTACCCCAAAAACATAGGAAAAAAAAAACCAAATAAGAGTCCGATGTGGCATAATAAGAAAATTATAAATCTCAAAAATAGAGAGCAAAAAGCGCACAAAACTTATAAAAGATAAAAATGATATAAACCTCACAATATATTTGACTATCTGTGATCAACTGAATTCAGAAATGAAGATCGCACATGAGGATTATAATAGAACTACTTTACTTTATACGGAACAAAGCAGCTGTTAAGAACATCAATATAGTCCGTCAAGTTCATCTTACAAGATGCGTCTGCCAAATTAAGCTTTCCTGTAGCACAAAATCCAAGTCAAACCATTAAAAATCCTCCTCCGAAATTACGTCTGGAGAAGTACTCTGGTTCCTTCCGTAGATCTCACCAATAGCCGGTAAATCAATCGAGACTATCAAGATTGCATTGTTTTCATCGGAAAAGATCACTTAGAGTTTAAAAACGAACATTTAAATAATAAAAAATTGAACAAAATATAGTTGGATTCATCAGTTTAAAAAACATGAAATTTACAAAGATTTTACCATGTCCTCTGGCGGGCCATTTTGAGTCTGGCGAATTCTATTCGTTTCTGTTTATGTACAGGGGTCAGATTTGGTGTCTTGTTCATTGTTGACCTAACATATATATATATATATATATATATATATATATATATATATATATATATATATATATATATATATATATATATATATATATATATATATATATATATATATATATATATATATATATATATATATATATATATATATTTATATAGATATATAAATATATATATTATGTTATTTTGTCTTACACAATATAATAAGGGGGTTGTTGTGTATCTGCACAATAGAAAATATCACCATTTTCAAAACAAATTTGAGTTAGTTACTATTAATTGTATTGTTTCACAATTGTTGAAAATTCACGCATATAGGATGTATAGTAGATCTATTGCAGATACAATGTGCATTTTTGATTTGTCTGATACATGTACAGTTAAGTTAATGATCGGCAATAAATTTTGTTGTTATTGCATATAATTAAATTGTAGTTGTATTCAGTGGTGGTAAATGTACTGTAGTTTGACATTATTTTCTTAACATTTTTCATTTTTCATTACGACCAAATTGAACACACGCAAACGAGAACCGTCGTGAAGGAAAATCTCATGACATTCTTTTACCGTTTTCTACAGGTGACCAAACATTTCTACTGCCACCTGGCGATGGTTTGAAAAATGTTGCGACATAGATATATGTTGCTCAGAATTTCGATGATTGCTGGCTTATTACTGCATAAATGTGATGTTTATGATATGGAATCATAAGAATGGATACTAACAATCCACAACCAAAGATTGCCAAATAAGTGCTAAACAAGCTATCAAATACAGTCACACGTCATTTCTAAACTGTTTGAAACTGTTGGCAGATATAGAACGACTTTTTTTCTTTCTATTTTTTACTCTCCGTGTTCACTAGAACTGGCCTCAAATTTCGCAGCAGGTGACTGTTTAGCAAGAAAAATGTACTTTTACCACCTCTGGTTGTATTTGTTGTTATTTTTATCCCGGTTTCTGTCTGTCTGTCTGTCTGAACCTTACAGACTCGAAAACTACTGAACCGATCGGCGTGAAATTTTGTATGGAGATGTTTTTAGGGCCGATGAAGGTTCTTATCATAGTAAGAAACCCCTCCCTTCTCTGACAGGGGGGGTTCCCATACAAATGAAACACAAATTTCTGCATAACTCAAGAACCAAGAAAGCAAAGGAAACCAAATTTAGCATATGGGAGTTTTTGGAGACAAGACATATTTTTATGGTGGTTTGAGATCTCTCCTCCTTCTTAAAAGGGAGGCCCTCATACAAATGAAACAGAACTTTCTGCATAACACGAGACTTAATAAGGCAAATGGAACCAAATAAGGCATGGAGAGTTTTCTGGAGGAAAAAAATGTTTCTATGGTAGTTTTGGACCCCGCCTCTCCCTAGAAGAGGGGGATTCTCATACAAATGAAACAGAACTGTCTGCATAACACGAGAATTAATAAAGCAAATGGATCCAAATTATGCATGTAGGGATTTTGGAGGCAAGATTTTTTTGTACTGTGATTCGAGACCCCTCCTTTCTCTGCTAGGGAGGGAGGGGGTGGCTTTTCAGCCAAATGAAACACAAATTTAAGCCAAACATGAGAATCATCCCTACTGTTATGATTTTTTTTGGGTCGGAGAAAGTATTTATGATTGTCCGAGACTCCTTCCCCGTCTGAAAGGGGGGACTCTCCCCCAATTTCTACATAACTCAAGCACTAATCAAGCAAATGGAACCACATTTGGCATGCGGAGGTTTTTGAAGGCAAGAAATGTTTCTACAGTGGTTTGGAAGGGGGTTCTCACATACAACTGAAACACAAATTTCAACCAAAAAAGAGAATTATCCCTATTGTTAGGAACATTTGTATGCAGGAGTTTTTGGGGCCGGAGAAGGTTCTTATAATGTTTCGTGACTCGTTCCCCATCTGGGGGGGTTGCTCCCATACAAATGAAACACAAATTTTTGCATAACTTGAGAACTAATCTAGCAAATGGAATGAAATTTGACATCTAGGGGTTGTTGGAGGCAGGATTTGTTTCTATGGTGGTTCGAGAACCCTTCACTTTCTAAAAAGAGGGCAATCATACAAATGAAACATAAATTTCTGCATAACTCCAGAACTAATCAAGCAAACGGAAACAAATTTGACATGTGGAGTTTTTTGGACGCAGGATTTTTTCTCTGGAGGGGGGGGGGGGGGGGCTCTCATACTAATCAAACATAAATTTTAACCAAACATGAGAACTATTCCGGCAACTAAAATACAAAATGTATATTTCTCGGGTAAGCAGCATGTTCTGATAAAAGTTTGAACCCAAAAAAATCACATTCTTCAATCATCTTCGTGAACATCATTTTTTTCAATTTCTTGAGACTTTGATATATTGTAAGAAACACAGTACGTGTCTCGTGAGCCAACACTACACTGTTTTAAGGATGCAAATCTAATTTTTACGCAAAATATGACTTTAAAAATTACATATATACGTGTGCACACTTGCAAAGAGCACTCCTATATAGTTTTAAGCAAGCATGGGAAAATTCATTCACTCGCATGAACACCACCGATATAAAATAGCAATCCGGTTACTAACTGAATAGTGAACGGATGTGATGTTTCCTATCAAAAGGTTCTACACGAATCCTCGAAAACAAAAACTGTAGAAAGAATAAACGAGGAAAACAGAATCATGCGAAACAAATTTTCATCTAGACGTTATACCTGTATGAATGTGCAAGCACTGAACGCAATCGATTTGAATACACTGAACAAGATTAATTTGGCTCAGTGAATACAATCAGCTGGAATGATCGGAGCAGAGAATGACACTTTATGTTTTTATGCTGCATTAGTTAACTTAACATCATGTTAGATCATCATTTGAACTGATAAATTATGTTTAAGGTATGATTTAAAGAAGTGAGTGTGACTCAATCAATCTCGCCTAGCTCAATCAAACTGAATGCAATCGTTAACGATTCGGTTGATAGAAAATAGACTGTGGGAAATCATCCACAATGCTACTGTCCGATTAATTCAGTGTACGATCAGCTGCCAGTTTTGCTCAATTCTTTTTTCTACGAAGAGAATGAAAGCAGAATCAATAATTAATTAACTGCTATCTACATAAGAATGTCAACTCTACTAGCAGTGGCATATTGAACTCAGGTTTCCTGGGATAAACATCTATCTTTCTTATCTCTGCTCCATTCACTGATTTTTTCAATAATGAAAAGAAAAACAAAAATATATTTCCTTCTCAGAATGGTTGCTGTAGAAGAGCATATTGCTTTTATAATACAAACAATACAGAAAGACACTATCCTTCTCTGATTGCTGTATCATAAAAAGAATATTTATTTTTTTGAATAATTTTTGTAAGAGAAAACAAAACTTTGTTTTTTTTTTGCCAATCATAACAAGGATTCTTCCTCGAACTCGGGAATAAAAAATAACAAAACCTTCCATTTTATTATTTATTTACAATACTAAGCGAATATTAAGTTAAGATCTGAAACTAGGAAATGAGAAGAAAGTTTAGTAATTTCCATTTAATTTCAACTTCCTTTATTGCTTATCTGGACAGAAACGCGTATTTCGTCTACAATGTGCAGAATTCTTCAGTGTCGTGTACTAATACTCGACTAACACTAAGTCGAGTATTAGTACACGACAGTGAAGAACTCTGCACATTCTAGACGAAATACATATAGATATCTGTCAAGATAAGTAATAAAATTAGTTGGAATCTAGTGAAAATTACTAATCTTTCTTTTCATTTCCCAGTTACAGGTATTCCACTAAAAAGCTCACACTCACCAGGATAAGATCTGAAGTAAACTACACGCTACCAAAATGTCATGTAAATTTCTGTCTCCTGAGACCGACACATGCAAGCGTCCTTTAGCACATAAGAATCAGTTGAGAGAGATGCGAAAATAAACTCAATCAAACACATCTTTCGCCGAATTGCGTATGTGTCAGTCTCAGGAGACATAATTTTACAGGAAATCTTTCTTTACATTTCCCAGCTTTTGACAAACATGAATTACGTCTCGTGTAAAATTCAAAATCTCTAAGTGTGTAGGATGTTTCAAAATTAGTCTATTTCAATTGATCCAAACGTTCAAACATTCCAAAACCCCCAAACAAACTTCACACGCTTTGTCGATGCAATCAAAAATCACTCAGGCATCCCGAGTATCCTTCAACAGAAACCCGAAATCATATTTCCGAACGATGACGACCATCAAAATAATGTCATTGAAACGGTTCTGCCATCCTCCTCCGGTCCCGGTCCGGTCCGGTTCGGTCAACGTGATGCGATGCACTGCGAATGTGGATATCCCTACCGTCGAGTCGCACTTTAACGGCCGACATCGCATCGTTAATCGACAGACTCGGGCGAGGACGATGCGCACGAGCCATGCATTTTCAGTCCTACGTAATTGTTTTAATTTTGGAATATAAATGCATCACTGGCGTTGCTGGCTGGTCGTCGGTGATCGTCATTCTATTATTATTTATTTCTGTCAAGAGCGTGCAAATTGGAACGCGCTGCATGTATTGAATCCGGGAATGAAGTTCTCGTCATGGTTTGCTACGATTCAACCTTTTTTTTTTTTCAATGGTGCAATAAGCAGCGGTGAGGACGACGGCTCACTTCGATGATGGAGAAATGCAGTTTCGCTGCAGACGCTGCCTCGTCACCGGAGAATTGTGACTTTCTTTTCGCTCAATTTAGAGTGACTTCTTTTCGGAAGAATTTCGAATAGCCGCGCACTAGTTCTCTTCCGTTTGCTCTGCCGGCATGAATAATTCAATATATATTAAGTGAAATATAGAAAAGGAATCCTGCAGTTCCTGTGAGCCTTTTTAGGTTGGACCCATGGACGGAAACATATGCAATGCTGCTACAAAGGGTATCGAATCGAGGGGGATTACCGGGCATAAACGAACGTACATAGCCGGCATGAATTGATAATGCAGGTGCACTGCAAAAATGTCGTTTCGTTTTCCTATTCCCTTTCTTTTCTCACTTTTTGAAAAATATCTTACTCATGTCCACCCGTCGTCGGCTTGAGAACGATACGGTTGGTAGAGGCAGATACTCACACATGTACGAGGATATAGATTGCAAAACCGGCACCAAACCGTTCGTGATATCGCTCAGAATGGATCATGTTCTGCCGAGCCTACTGTGCTTGGCTCTGCAGCGTTGGTGGATCGTGAATCATCGTCGGAAAGAGCATAGGAAAAAAAAGGTGGCTGTGACAAAAAAAAAAAAATATATATATGGGTCATAAAAAGCGTACCAAAAGCCGCACGTAAATCTGCCGAAATCATCGAACGGGACCGGGATATATTTTTAAAACGTTATAGCATCATAGCATAAAACGATATCTGTACTTCTTTTAGCAGTCAAATTACAAAGCGTTTCCTAGTAGCAATGGAAATCGCGCCTCGTAAAATACTGCAACCGTGTGTATACTGAAGTAGGATTATTTCACTTCATAAACAAACGCTCTCAAGAGGTTGTGTTATTCGTCGAAGGGAGACTGTTGGTTGGATCATCGTCTGAACAGAAAAGGTGATGCACTAACTCTCTCAACATTTTGGCAAAGGATGAGTAGTTTATACACTTCATTTACAGCGGTGAATGTTTACAGTTTCAACTCTTCCCGACTCAGTCCGATTCCTCGATGATCCCTCGCACCTACCTACGGAACAAGGCTCATTCAGCGATTTTTCGCCGTTATTGATCTATATTTAGTGAATTAGAAATGGTCTACAGTTGACGATGTCGACGCGAAATGTGGTGACATATGTTGAAAATCATTGACTTGATGGCGGCTAAAAATAGGTCACATGAAACTTGAACTTCTTCTTTCGATACAACGACGGGGGGTTTGTTGATTTCATTTGGGAAGACTTATGATTTGTCTACTAATTTTTCGAATATGATATATTACAAGCACAATCCTGGTTAAGAAATGTTTGACATGACTTGAATGTTACCAGTAAAATATGCACGAATAGAGTGTAAAAATGGGCACCATCATATTTTTTGCGAACACAATTTGAATTTTTGAAACCTGAAGGAAAAATCTACAAATATTTCAGTTTGGAAAATATTTGCTTAGAACAGTGTGCCAGCAACGATGTCTTACACACTAGACGAATACGTTTCATAACTGCGACACTTCAATTTTCAATCCATACCACATGTGTGGCACACTGAGGAACACTTTTAACAGTTGAGCTTATAGAAATAAGAAACCAGCAACCTTGCCAATATACGTTGCGTGGTTACCAGGCTCAGTAGAAAATAACAAATTGGGCTGTCAACACATCGGCACCTTCGGCACATTACGGGAACTCCCAGCACATTGCAACGCTTGTAGGCACACTTAAAAAAAAAATAGCACAGGAGAAAAGTGTGTGAAGCGATCCACCCCTTGGTAATCACATGTTTGGTACACTGAAGCATACAGGTGAAGATTTGTTTAAGGTTTCTGAGTTTCGTGGTATGAAAAATGAAAAGTAGTGATGCAAATCATTCATTCAAGCCGGCGTTCGTGGAAACTATCTACTTAAATGTTTGTTTGTAAGGTAACCTTCTTAGACCTTGTCTTGTATGCAGCTCCACTTAATAGCAAGGTCTGAATTATTCGATTTTCCTGACGTTCTTACATAACTACAGTGCAAGTGAGTGTAATATTCCTAGCGCCAATCTTCAAAACCTCATGGTATATGAGATTTTTAAAGTATGAGGGAAGAATCGGGTTAAATTGGCAAAATGGACCACTTCCTGGCATCCGATCAAAGTGAAATTTGTTCCATTCAGTTCTTCAGCTTTTTTTTCAAATTTACAGTACATTTGGGTTCAATATTGTAGCACCAAGTTTAGTTTTTGGGTAATGAATCTAGTTTGCATCTTAAATGAGACGAGAAATGGGCAAAAATGGCCACTTACTGTGCTCAACCCGGAATGAGACCAACACCATTTGATTTCCGGCATTTTTTCCCAAAAGATAAGCTGTTTTTCAGGACTCCTACCCTGCGCCGTCTAAATAAATGGAATTTTGGTTCCATTTTTGCCCACTGTGCATTGATTGTAATAAGATGATGTACATCTGGAATGTTAAAATTTATATTGAAATCTAATTATTATACTCTGTAATTTTGATTCTCTGATTGATATTTTGATGTTGCTGATAAAACCTTGAATGAAAGAGTAGAGGTTATGAGGTAGATCAACTAAACAAGTGTGTAAAAATAATGAGTAAATTGAAAAATCTTTAAGGCCGGTACAACTAAATCCAACAACAAGGGTGAACAATTAGTCAAAAATGCGAGCTGACAAACAAGACAAGAGAATGCCCCTCTAGCTTGGGGCCCTGATGGTCCCTCACATATCCCGATTCTGTGGATTTATAAGTACACCCAAATAAGATAACAAGATTGTATTGCGTTTTCGCATGATTTTGTTCCATTTTTCGCTATAAATCCTCACTTGGAGACAAAATGCAACTTAGACTGTGGGCGAAAATGCAACACATATTTTTTCTATGAAAAATTCAATGAATACGTAAGGTGCAATGTGTTGTCATAAATATGTTTTTAACCAATTTGAGTGCAACTCGTCGCTTCCATACACTTGCATGGTTTTGTTTATTTCAGAACATGCTTTGTGGATGAACATGGGCAATATTGTGTTTAACGTATCATGCAATTTTCCAAAGATATGATTGCAAAAATAGCATTTTTTGGTTAACGCAATTTTTGCCACCTTTTCAACTTTTGGGTGTAAGAGAATATAATGTATGACGGTTTTCGCCCCAAATCGTATTCGGAGTTGGCAGCACCCTCTCAGATTACAACGAAACTTTTTGGGTGTGTAGACCATGACTAGATAAGCCACTTTGCTTACTTAGTTTCTTAAATTTTTTTCTAGACTGTCTTTTGAAAGGGGCTAAACTTTTTGTTATCGATTTTTTTCAAATGTGTTTGATAAAAAAATGACTGCTCCTACAAAAAAGTGTTTTATGGGTGATAATCACAACATAAGTCAACTTTGAAGAAAACAATATTGAAAAAAAATCCAAAATGAGCCCTACACCAAAAAAAAATCAATTAAAAAAATTCAAAGTCGATTTAAAAAAAATACCATTTTTGATTTTGATGAAATTTTGTCTCGAGATAGGTAATTATGTTCCCTACCAACCGTTCAAACATTACACGATGGGCACTTTTAAGGAAACAAAGTTTTTCTAACAAAAACTTTTTCATGTTCCACTGATTTTTTTTTCAGTTTATTTTGTTATCAAAAACTAGCACCACACGGTAAACTTCACTTTGCTTCTCCATTTTGCCGTTTTTTTCTTCTTCTAGAACGATAAAGCAGCTGATTGTTTTTCGCGCACGGTTTTTTATTTCGTGCGAAGATGGATAGAATAGGGCAAAGTGAAAACACACTTGAATGACATTTCTCGCTCCATTGAAAATTATGTGCGGACCATATTAGTCTCATAGGAAACGAACCTGTGTATTCAGTGACGGGTGTTAAAAATTATGTGTGGCAAATGCAAATCATACTGGCTCACATGATTTCAATTCGAAGCAAAAATTGACCGATTTAAGTGCCAATTTTAATAATAAAAATTATTGATTTATTTTAGGTGTAGTTACCATTCAAAGATAGCAATAAAAGTGATCGAAGACAGTGATGTCCATATCTCCCGTGTGGAAAAGAGAGATTTTAATTTTTCCACACACTCTTCCTACCTCAACAAGAGCTCTTCTCTCTTGTTTGTATTCACCACCGTGTTTGCTTGCGGGTAGCGCATGTGAGTGTAAAAAAAATGGTTACTATTCACTCAACACTCGATCGCTCTAGAGTGATAAGAAGAGCTCTCAAATTCACAGAAGTGGATGCAGATAAATTCCCTGACGCGTGCGTCCCAGTGAGCTCACTGGCGTGGGCTCTTCTGCTAATATACAGCAGTGATTGCAAATTCACTTTGGCGCTACATAGCAAAGGAAGAAAGAAGAATGTTTCTTCCCGCTTCCTTTTTTCGGAAATTTTTTTACAGATCCGACGAAGTTTTCACTATTACCCGCACCAGCGAATCACAGAGAGAGCACTGGCGCGTTCTCACCCAAGTGTACACGGTAGCGATCGCAGGCGAGAGCACGTGGCCGAAAACAGATGAGAGCACGTGAGAGCGGTCGTTTAAAAGAGAGAGAGTGATTCACTCACTCCAAGCCATCCCCTCACTGGCGCACACTTTCACTCTGTCTATTTACCACCGAATAAAAGAGCACTTTGTATTATCTGCGGTGAGCTATGGTTGTATCCTCTGTGAAGGTACACATCTCACGCGCTGGCGTAACATTAGTGCGAAATGCCATCTCTGATCGAAGATCCCGGTTTGATAATTTCTGAAATAAATGAACAAAAAAAAAATTATACATATATATGTATGTGATTCTGAAAAAAAAAATCGTTTATAAGTTCTATCTCTTGTCGCATGAAAAAAATACCTTTTAATAAAAACGTATTATTTTTTAATTTATTAAACTAGGAAAACTGTGAAGTTTAAGCGATCGTAGTAAAGGAGATTAATTTTTATTGTTTGAATTTTTCTCTTTTTCTAAGCATTTCAGGCTTATTGCTTTCACAATTTGCTAATTGCATGATCTCAACTTAGTGTTCTCAATGCACATCTACAGTTATCAATTGGGATTTTTCGACGATAGGAACCATTTTTGCATTAGTATGATTGTGTGGCAATTGTAATTATACCCTATGTCCAGGAAGTCAAGAAGTTTTCCTTGACGTAAAATTCCTAGACCAGACCGGGAATCGGCCAAAGCCACCTCCAGGATGGTTCTGTTTTGTAGCTGCGCTCTTACCGACTGAGCTAAGGAAGAACTCACTATTGGAAATTATTTTAACGAAGGACTACGTTTCTCTTTTCTATACCGGGTGTCATTTCAAAAATTTGAAAAATGAGAGCGTTACGCAAAAGTGAAAGGTTTTTGAACGCTAATAACTCTTGTTTGACCGAACAGAATGACTTCATTTATACACCGTTTGATCAGGAAAACTTACTTTTTTCAATTAAGTGCTATTAGTATAAGTGGTTCAACTTTATACTTATTTCCAACTAAACTCCAAAGAACCCTTAAAAAAAATGATTTTAACTTTTCAATATTACTCTCAAAAAAACAGCAAAAAAAAACATCAAATTGAATTATTCTTTTTTTTTCTCTTTTTTTCTTTCTAGTTTTACACAACACATACCCACCCCCCCCCTCTCACTCTCATTTTTGCTTTTTTTTTTTGTTGTGTTTTTTACTATAGCTGGACCCCCCCTACGCAAATTACTTCGAACTGCCTTCTCCTGCCTTCTCTTCTTCTTTGCTATTGCAACCAACCCCATAAAAACCAAGACAACACCACCCAAAAGAATTAAATTGGGTTTTTAGGTTTGGTTTGGGCGGCACGTACGCACGGCCAGCCATGTCGACTCAATTTTGAGTCGTTTTTGACTCACTTTCGTCATTAGTGGAGTCACTCAAATTTGAGTAAATGTAACTGGTATTGTCAAGTCGACAAATCAAAAACATCGACTCAAATCAGATGGATGTTTTTGAATTGTCGGCTTGTCAATCCCAGTTAGATTTACTCAAATTTGAGTGACTCCACTAATGACGAAAGTGAGTCAAAAACGACTCAAAATTGAGTCGACATGGCTGGCCGTGCGGTTGTGTTTTTCGCTCTCCTGTTACGAAGATTTTTTCTATCTCGCCAATTTTCTCGCGATTACGCGTCTGGCTCGCAAATTATCGCCTGCGCTTGCTCATTTACAAACCAAAGAGAAGCGCTGCAAAGATTTGCAAGTTTCCCCGCTCGACCTATTGCCGTGGCAAAGGGCAACAAAAGGCAACTAGGGAAGTTGGGAGGGTAGGTGGTCTTCAGTACCATCATCTTTCACCATTTTTTAACCACCATACCGTCATATATTCATTCCGAATAAAAGCATCTAAAACTCCTCATCGCTGCGTCGTTTCTAATCCATATAATTTTCAGTTGCCAGAAATTCCATCACTGCAGCCGGATAAATAGGGACACCGATACCAACACGCTCGTCGTAGTTTCCGTTCTGCTGTAGACAGTGAACGGCATCAGCTGAGAGCTGATGTCTAACACTGAAATAATTTTAAGTTGTGAAATTTTGTCTTAGTTCATAATCACTTGCTTATCTGGAACTTTTTTCGAATTTTTAAGAGGGTACCCGAAAAGGTTTGGCCACATTGATAACGGCAGCGGAATCCCAATCTGACTAAACTATCTACAAGACTACAAATTGAAAATATTAGGGGTGGGGTACGAGGTCTCGAATGACCTGGTGGTCAAATTTTGGTGACGTTCCCTGTATCGATTCATAGACTTACTAAAACGATCCTGAAAAGTTTTTATTCCGACCAAACAGTGGACCCCAGATGTTCAGAATAATCCTGAAGAACTTATTTTGAACACACTGAAGTTTCAGACCTTAGCTCGGTCGGCATTGGAGATCCATTTTCAGGAAGTGGTGGTATGTCCGGAGTGAAAAAGTTACATAAAAGTGGACCTAACATTCTTTCTGTGGTACACCGGTGGAACTTTTTGCCCTTCGAAAGCTTTATTTTTCAGCAAAACACAAAATATCCTATTTGTAAAATTATTTTTAATTTTGTTCACCAGAAATATGGAAAGATTGCAAATATGTTTTGTACAATTACGATAGATATCGGAACATACTCCAACAGTTGCGTGAAAACTCTTTGCAGAAAAAATTCCAAATTGCCAACGTCAGCACGTTAACTAGTGGTGGCAGTAGTTTGAAGGTTCAATCCGTTTCAGGTTCACCGCATTTTTTTCTGAAGCACTTCTAAAGCATTCCTGAAGCACTCCGTTGCGATCATGGTATGAAGTTTGATCCCAACCACAAAGATCACTATTAATTAAACGTCATCCAATGTGTCATTTAATTGTTGCATTTGTCGCGAAAAAATATGGAGTGAATTTGTAAAACACGTCAATTCGAGAGCGTAGACTATTTCGTTCATCGCTGAAGTAGTTCACTATCTTGCCAATTTATACCCCATTGGATAATTAGAGTATCACTCTACATCAACTAAGTACACTGGTATCAAGTTCGCTTAAGGATATTCACCCAAGTCAAAAACAATTTTCATTTCAACCAATTAAAGTTCAACATGCAGTCAAACTTGCTTTCCATCATCGTACTCGTAGCACAAACTTTATTATCTTAATCCCGTATTCAGTCCCAAAAAAATGAAGTAGAAATGAAGCACACTCAGCTAATATAATCAAGACAAACTTTTCCAAAAAAAAAAAAGAACACAAGAACAATTTCATGAGTTGCGAAACTCATTACACGCCCGCCTCAGCCGAACCAATTGTGACTGCTTCTAACAATGGAAAATGAGCTCCGAACATAGCTTCCTTCCACGTTCGGACATTCTAAGAACCATTAAGTGATTAAACGACTGCACAACCATTGGAAACGCTCTAACCCCACCCCCTCGCTCTTACTGGAAGCATTCTTCCGAAATTCAGAACCGGAGTCCGTGGGTGGTTCAGGAGGAGAAAATCCGAACCAGCTGCAACAGCAGCAACCAGTAACCAACCATTGACCTCGACCAAGAAGGTTTAGGTTAGGGGGGGTGGGGGGTTGTTCGAGAATGGAAGCTAAATTTCTTCACCGCCACCACTACCGCCATTCACTATCATCGTCATCATCGAATCCAAGAGGGCAAAGTCAGCTCAGTACGCAAAATTCTGAGTTGCTACTGCCCCTTCAAGCAGCCATCAGCAGGCGGTGGAATGGAATCGGTCGAGTGTTGCTCATTCGCTCATCACCATTTTCCGCAACACGATCCAAGTAAGCGAGCTGCTCGTTCGCAAGATTGAAAACTGGACTCTGCTCTGTCCACAGACTGCTCAGGGTGGGTGTGTGTTGGTCGTGGGAAAAAATCCAACACCCTGCACATTGTGTTTTCATCGGAGGAGAGCGTACTTCACGGTTCGTTGTCAGTGCGGTCATTCTCCTTCTCGAACATTTTGTTCTTCATACCATTATTCCTCCCGGTGAGCAGTTGCTCACATTCCCACTTTGTTGTGTTTGACCATCAACGCAAAACAAGAGAGAGGAAGGTAACTTAAGTAAACGACAATGATAAAAATATGAAGCACGGAAAATTTTCCCACCCCCACCCAAATGGACCGACTCAGTCGAACGACACACAGTTGCGCTCCGACCATCAGCACATGGTGGCGCACAAAAGAAAGAAGATTGAAAAAGGTGCCTTTTGCGTGCCCTGAACCGAGCTGAACAAGTGCTTTTATATTTCATAAGTGTTAATATTTATATAATCTTGTTTCGAGCGATGACAGCAACAACAGCAACAACAACAACAACAACAACAGCAGTAACCTCAGCATGCCACGAGTGTCGTTCAGGAGCGGAGTTGTTTTTCGCGTTGGAGTTTGCTCGATTTTCAGGTTTTTTTCTTCTTCTTCCTCGTCGATGACGCCAACCACACGAACCTTAATCAGGTCAAGGCAAGTGGATATCAATCTGTCATCATCCGGATGATAGGGGTTCCGAAGGTATCTACAGAACCGTGTTCATTTTTTTTCGGCGGATTGTTTTATGGAGGATTTTTCAGATGGTGGCAGCATTTTTCTAACAGGTAGTAGCGTGGAACATTCAACAGATTCTGGGCAGGTTATGGATAAGGGTGCAGTGGAAAACTTTTTACGATGGTAAAATAATGGCAATTTTTTTTATGTTCGATGTGATGCGATTTTCCCAATTTGTGATCGTTCACTGGGTGAGATGTAACTTTGTCGTATCTGTCAAGATGCCGTTCTTGCGAAACAAATTGTATTAGACGTTATTCAATAATGAACAAGGAAGGATCGGGGATTGTTATAATTACTTAGCAGAAAGAGACTTTTCAGTTGAGACGTTTTCAGCGTTTTTCAGAATCAGCGGTGGTTGCGCGTTATTTTTTCAAATAACATTGCGAGTCGATATAGCAAATCTGTCAATTATTCATGCAACCACTACTAGAGGGATGTTTCTTATAATTTTCTTACGAACTATTCATAGCTTTTTGTATTGTTTTCGCTCGTTAGCATAAGCATTGACGTTTAAACGTTTTTAAACACCTCGTGGACAGAGCTATGATGAGAAATAATTCGTTGTAGATATTGCATGTCACAATTTCATGCGAAAATCTCCACGAAGACGCCCCTCGATCGCTCACCAACCGTTGGAGTTAGGAAGGATTTGCTATCTAACTTAAGAAGAAACGAGGAACCCACGTAGCCTTCAGTAGACATTAAAGGAAAAGAGAAATGAATATTAGGAGAGAATAGTTAAGCAGAATGCCCTGTTTGGTGTACAGAAGAAAAAATTATAAAAAAATGATCGTTGGGAGCATCTAGTCTAAGAAGGTTGAGTGATACTCCATTTCTCTTCAAACCGTTGGGACTTAAGTATTAACTATAGTCTTAGTCCCATATGGTTAATGATAATAGCGCCATTACTCGCTCTCTGAAAAGAGAAAAACGTCTGAAAATATGTTTTTCTTCTGACGGTAGAGACATGATCAAAAATTATCGTCATCGTATTTTAAACTGAACATTGTTTCGGATTTTTACTAGATTACAATACATTATTGAGTGATTACAGCCTCCAATGCACAAAACCTGACCAAAACAAGAACAATCAAGCTTAAGAAGCAAAAAAATTGAATTTGATCAACAGTATGACACAATGGAAAAAGCTCACCCGAATTGTAGATCGCAGACGCTGATATGTTACGGAAGAGCATCTTTTTTGAGATGTCAAAAATCGCCTTCTAACAAATATTTTTGGGTTCCAGATGAACGCCATGTTCGATCTCCTCAGATGAAACACCAGCGTCGCAATTGACTTGGCTACCATTGCAGTTCCGTTCCAACACAATTTCTCGAACGGAAGCGCCTGGGGGCGTAGTGCCGCATAACCGAAAAAAAAACGTTAACATACACGACGAAAATCAGGTTAGCTAGAACCGCTCTTCTTCATCCGGTTCACTCGCAATCAATGAATCAATGATTGGTTTGAATATTTAGTATCGAATGAATGAACGAAATGTTTATTTGCATGAAATCGACGGAGCAAAAGAAAAACACGTCAATTCAAAAGCGGGGCTTGCTGCGATCTCCAGCTCTTTTTATTCTTTCTGTGTAATTAAATGCTTCATACGTTTGACAGATGCCCATCTGGCATTGAATATAAAGCTATCGTAATGAATAGTACCAGTCCTTTCTTCGATATCGTAATATAATCTAAATTGAATTTTAAGTGAACTTGTCTCGAAGAATGGAAGATCGAACTCAGTATGTCTTGATAATTTTGGAACTTGAAACCATTAAACATTAATGGGAGATTTGTCTTCTTTCAATCATGAGCAGTTCTTTCTTATTTCCAAACTTTCAATCCACAAACATGTCTTTTTTGGCATTTTTCGCTGTAGACTTATCTGTTTTTGAAATATGAACAGAGTGCAAGTCTAAACAAAAAGAGGAAAATAATTGAATGATTGCATACTCAATCGGTCTAATTTCATTTGGCTTAATGACGTTCGATATATTGACCTATCACCGCCTGCAGTTTTCTTACTAAACCGTCATTTCGTCATTATCTTTGTTGATTTACTGATTAGCTTGATTGATGAAATGTATTTTTGGTGTGATTCGACCATTTAATCAAATGAAATATGGTAGATCTCATCCACATCTCTAAACTGAAGTAAACACTGAGTTAGCACGTGTACCTCAGTGTGGGCTAAGTTTTATATATCATATTTTTTTAAAAATTTTTTATGATCTTTTACATCTTATGGTAGATTTTGCAAATTCACCTATATTTAAGCAAGAAAAACGAAAAAAATTTCGACGTTTTAATAAAAATTTGAGATTTTTTTGTGAAGCAAAAAGCCACTGTTCTTACAAGATGTATGTTCTGTGTGTTACTTGGGTAGTTGATATCCTTATATTAATGAAGAACTTCAATCAAATATATGAACTCGTTTATAATAGAGAAAGCAACGGCGTTTCAAAATTTTGATGATAATCGGTGAAGTGTAGATATCGATCTAGTCAGCCAACTGCCTTTCAAAACAATGCTTCCATATTGTGAGAAAAAAAAAGACAAAGATAAGAACCAGTATTTTAAAACTATTAACATTTTCGAAGCAGCATTCTACAAGTCTAAATCAGGGTATTCAGAACCCTCATAAAATAAATATCAGAACTTGATATATGTATAGTAGAATCATCAAATAAACACAAGAAGATCATTATTTAGGACCTGTCATTGTTAAAATGGGATGTGATCATCAAACATCTAAAATTTATTTTCAATTCAACCAAAATGATGTTGAAGGAGATGTTTCGGTCATCACCATGAGGCACCAAGAGTGGACAGTTATGTTTGCTAGAATGAAAGATATGAAGAGAAAGAGTTGAAAGTTCCGTCAGTGTACGGTAGGTTGGAAATAGAATAGAAGTATTGAAAATTGAGCGAAAGGGCATGGATAAAGTAGTACTCGAACCAAGGACGTTATCATTGCCAAACACCCCACTGCGGGGTAGGTTGAGGCACAGATACATATGTTAGTGCAGAAATGTTACATTCTGTGGATCAATTTTGCAAGTTATTGGACCTTTCAAGTATCATTTGCTATATGTTAATGGGAAATCCGAACAATTATGTATAGATATCATTCCCTTGATATATAAAGTTTAATTTTTGACATGTAACTGCGAAATTTTGTTAAAAGTATGGATCAAATTGAAGAATTTTAGGGATCCTTTCTATGTTTTTTTTGTGGATTTTCACAAGAGTCATTTTTTGTGTGGATTTTCACCAGAGTCTTATGCGTCAAGAATGCGTTTTTATAGAACGATTTTCAATTTTTCATGGATCATTTCTTCAGTTTTAAAGGTGCAAACTTGGGGCTGCCGTAGTTCTTTACGTGCACTAGTGCTCTTTACCAAATTTATTTTGAAATATGTCTCGCAGTTGTGGTCGTAAAAGAACGTGAGATCGCAAAAGTAAGTCAACTTTCTGAAAATTGAGAATCTTCTCCAAAGTGATCCTTCTTTTACAGCAATATTTAAGTCGCATAGCTAAAGGAACGGACATGTTAATAAATCTGAGTAGTAGCTCACTCAAGGATTGATTTCCTTGTAGTTAAAATTTAAAAAACCTTAAACTCAAAATTGGAATAATTTCAGCATAATTTATGGATCATACATATTATTTTAAGTGCACAAAATTGATTTGCTATGGACCATATTCAGAAGTTTATGGTTCATTTTTCAAACCTATTATGGATCAATGGCGATTTATGTATGGAATATTTTCAATAATTTATTGATCATGTGCATATACTTTAGTTCAGAAACGTTACATTCAAACGATGAATTTTACAAGTTTAAGGAATGATATTGAACCTTTTATGGAACATTTGCAATATGTTTATGGGTAATCCGTACACTTTTATCGATCGTCCTCTAGATATTTAACAGTACATTTTTGACATTTTATTGCTTAAATTTTTATAAAGTTTCACATTGCTGTATTTTATGGCTCATTTTTTTTATGGATTTTCATCAGCGCTTTATGGGTCAAGAATACGTTTTTTATGGAACGAATTTCAATATTTTATGGATGATTTCTTCAGTTTAAAGGTGCAAACTTAGGGCAGCCAAAAATACATATCATGTTCTACATTAAAATAAACAAATATTGTTTCTTCATTTGATACTCAAAATTATTCTCACCTAGCTCAAATTGAATATTGATATTAACAACAGCACAGGCGATAATGAACATCCATCGACGAATTAACAAAACCAAAAAAGGACTTCGAAACTCAGCGGTTGCTCTGGTCAAGAGAATACTGTGATTTTAAAATTCAAATTCACGAGCACTACTCATAATGTTGATCCGAAATGGTTTTGAAAATGGATGAGAAGGTTTTATTCCTTATTGACACTTACCTATGACTGCTTCATTCATTAACAAATGAACAAAACAAGAAATTATCCTCCTGGACAAATCAAATGCAACTTCATATACACGGAAAAAAATCCGTTCCCATATCCGTGAACAAAAATTCACGAAAAGTTGAACTGCTGCAGCGCTTGAAATCATGACAGAGTTCGCTTTAACGTGATCAAGAAAATCACTTTTACATAAAATAAATCCCATATCCATGAATTAAGTTCACGCTTATTGAGCCCACATACACTTTCATAACGCTCTGGAGAATGCGAAATAAAATCATGGATTCGTGATATTATGAACGTATATTTGTGATTTTATTCCTGAAATCGTGAACTTAGATCACGCACAATTGTAGCTGTCATTTTGCTTGTTTTGTTTTGTTATGATTGTACAAGAGAAGCAATTTCACCACCGCTGTAGTCCATTATCCTTTCTGTAAGAAGTTGGCGTCATGACCACACAACTCGGATAGTAGCTGCCCCAATAGCTAGAAAAGGCTCCGGGTATTCAACAATTACGATGATAGAACCTGGTTTTAAACAAAGTGATGGTGGTTAATCGGATGAACAGTGATTTTTCTGCTGGTAGCTAAAGAAGAATGAAATTCTCGTTTGCGTTGCTTTAAGGGCTTATGCTGAAGCATTCTCGACGGCAGCCATTACCTCAACATTTAGAATTGATATAACTCAGAATCGTTACTAGATATTGGATATTTAATCACATCAGTTTGTATGCTTATTTGCTGTGAGCAATCTGATGAAGTTCGATTCGATGTTCATTCACTAACAATCGAGATTCATCAATTTGAAATAGCGAGGTAAATTTGCGAGAGAGAGATAAAAGATAGGAAAAAATACACGGAGCAGCAGTTCACCTTAAATGCGGTAGCATTGTGATCAGTGCTTGTCGTCATGAATCATGATGTCGGATCTTAATTGTATAAAATTGTGCGACAACTTATCAGAATAAAAATATTGAACACACGCAATAAATTTTTGTCATTTTATAGTAAGAAATATGTTCCATTTTCGTGAACCAAATCATGATATCATGAAGGAATCATGAACTTGAGTCACGTTTACCGGAATCAAATCATGGTTTCTAGAACTAAATTCATGATTTCATCATGCTAGGTACGCCGTAATGCAGGCGTTACGATTGTTCTACAGAATTATGTCCACGATTCCATGATTTGTGTTCATGGTATATATTCGTAAACGAAAAAACGACTAGTTCCGATATTTGTGACTCGAGGTTGACGTATTTGGGAACGGTTTTTTTTCTGTGATTGTCCAGCTGATTCTCCTCGGCTTTAAATATTTTGTTGCGAATCCATTATTGTCTATTACAACCTTGCACCTTTGAGGCATGGAGTGGATCAGGTTGTCAATAATGCAACGTGAGAACTCTACCCAAGCTTTTTGGATTTCCTCAAACAGTTGATCCTTATTGTGCTCAAAGGTTCTCGATCGGGATGAGGTCCGAAGACTGCGGTGACCAACCAATCACTATAATATTACATTGTTATCCTTAAATCAGTGTTTAATGACTTTGGCAGAGTGTTTGGGGTCGTTATCTTGTCGAAATATCAATTTAATTGACATATTCCACGCTGCATACGGTAACATAACATCTTTCAGAATACCAGCAATTCGATGAATCGGACCCAAACCGTTCGCAGAAAAACTTCCCCAGACCAACATATTTCCTACACCAAGCTTCACAGTCTTTTGTCAGAAACGTGAATCCAAGCGTTTTCCGATCGGCCTACGTACATTAATCGCTTCCAATGATGTTGAACTCAACTCATCACTGAATAGTACCGATTGCCAGTTCTGCACACTCCAGGTTATGTGATATCGAGCAAACAGGAGCGGTTTTTTTTAAAGGTTTTTCACCGTTATCAGAGGCTTCTTCGCAGGACGCCAGGAAAAAAATCCGGCGGTAACGGCACATCGTCTGATTGTCCGGTCCGACACAGGCACTCTTGTCTTGTTGAAACTGAAATGTCTAGTAAACAAGAGTTTTTCCATAAAATGAAACTTTTTCCGAGGTTATTAGCACTAAGGCACGGAAGAGCAGGTGAAATCAGAAAGTTGCATATGTTTTGGCCAATGCAAAATGATAATTTGACAAAACTTTTTCGTTAGGGCCTAACTGACAAACGTAAACAATGGCTTCTTCCGTAAATTTCTCGTGGCACTAGAGATACTCATTTAAGGTTCCAATTCTATCGGATAGATGAACTCTTCCTTTTCGAAACGAGCGCAGTGGATTGATTAGGGGAGTTTTCAATGACGAGAAACTCGCGGAAAAAGCCATTGTTTACGTTTGTCAGTTAGGCCCTAATGAACAATCTTTGTCGAATTGTCAACAAAACTCGTGTGGCGTGCTGTCAGTGAATACTAGATTATCCAGCTATCATGTTGAATTATGCTAGACTCTTGAGCCATCAAATGAAGCATGTTACAGGATTCCGTTAATGTTATTTAAATTTAAGTTACGCTGTTAAGTAATGTCTACCTGACCCTTATAGACTACTGAACCGATCGGCGTGAAAATTTGTATGCAGAAGTTTTTGAGGCCGGAAAAGGTTCTTATGGCAATTTGAGACCCCTTCCCCCCTCCCATAAAATGAAACACAAGTTTTTGCACAACTCGAGAACTAATCAAGCAAATGGAGCCAATGTTGGCATGTGAAAGTTTTTGAAGGCAAAAAATGTTTGTATGTTCATTTGAGACCCCTCCCTACTATTGAAGGAAAACACAATACAATCAACTTCTGTATCCGCAATAATCCGGACACCTCAAAACATGAATAAAACATTAATTTCGCATTATATTTCCGTCGTAGTTGTTTATTTCAGATTCATGGGATGTGTTTTAACAATTCGTGAAGACAAAACATAGTTATTCGGTATTTGCATAACATTTTCGAACTTTGCGCTTAACTCCGTCCATTAGGGTTTGACTCTTCAGACTCTTCAGAAATCGTAGAAGCCGTCTTTGTCCAAATTTGCTGGAAGTGTTTGATGTCTTTGAATCCTTGCTTCTTTCCAGAAAGCTTCCGCTTCATCAGAGCCCAATATCTCTCGATTGGTCGTAGCTCTGGGCAATTTGGCGGGTTTGAGGTTTTTGGTACAATGTTCACTTGATTTGCTTGGTACCACTCCATCACAGTTTTAGCATAGTGGCATGATGCCAAGTCGGGCCAGAACAAAGGTTTTTCTTTGTGACTTTTGATGAAGGGTAGCAATCGCTTCTGCAGACACTTTTTCTCCTTGTTGATTGTGCCTATAGTGACGAAAGATTTACTCTTTCTGCCACACGTGCAAATTGCTTGCCACACAAGGTATTTTTGGGAAATTTCGATGCCTTCTTCGTTCTGAAATGCTCAGCTGTAGCATTTCTGGCCATAGCAGAATAAAAAGCCAGCCCTGGAAGCTGCTTCAAATCCTCCAGGACATAAGTTTCGTCGTCTATAACAACGCATGAAAACTTCGTCAAATATTCGCGGTACAAACGTCGAGCCTGTGATCTTGCTGCCAAGTTCTGTTTGTCCTTGCGATTTGGATTTGGAACTGTTTTTACTTTATACGATATAAGTCCCAAACGTTGTTTTGATTTTTGGACAAAACCAGGTGACATCCCTATTTTACGTGCTACCATTCGAATTTAGAGATTTGGGTTTTTCGTTAATATCCTTTTCACCTTTCGATCCACGACAGGATCAGCGCGTCCAATGTTTTTGTCACTTCTCGGTTTCCTCTCCACCGTCAAACGTTCCGAAAATGATTTGAGCAAATCGTGAACAGTGGATTTAGGCAAATTCAATGTTTTTGCAAGGTCCCGTATTGACAAGTCAAGATTTACCGTACGCCCGTACAAAATTCGCTCGCGCACTTGTTTTTCTTTCGTCGCCATCTTGAATATCAAGCATGAAATGTAAACATCAATCATAGTCTTTTTCATCATAGAATCTCAGCTATACCACAGTGAAATTTTTCATTCCTACGTGCAATATTTCAAAAGTTACCATGATTTGAAGGTGTCCGGATTAATGTGGGTACAGACCTTATATAAAAATGAATTTCTGTCTGTCTGTCTGTCTGTCTGTCTTTCTAACCCTTCTAGATTTGGAAACTACTGAACCGATCAACGTGAAAATTTAAATGCAGGAGTTTTTGGTGCCGAAAAAGGTTCCTATGAGTGACGAACACTCCCCTCTCTAAAAGGGGGGGCTCTTATACAAATCAAATACTAATTTCTACATAAATCGAGATCTTATCAAGCAAATGGAACCAAATTTGGCATGTGGTTGTTTTTGAAGGCAAGAAATGTTTGTTTACTGGTTCGAGACCTCTGGAATGGGGAACTCTCATACAAATGAAACCCAAACTTCAACCAAACATGAGACTTATGCAGGCAACTATAACACAAAATGTGTATTTTTCGTTTAAAAAGCATGTTCTGATGAAAGTTTGAGCCACTTTTAAGTCAAGAAAAAAACTCATTCCGAAAAACAACCATAAACGCGCCAGTTTAATTAAATTTTCATTCATTTAGTTGCAAGCGTAGCAGCGCTCACACCAGGTTCAGCTAGTGTAAGATAATAGTTGCATATGTTATGTCCAACACTGTAGATAGTGCATATTTTTCCATTATTGAACTTTTCTATCGAGAAAAATTTAGAGATTTTACTGCTTGTTTTCCCCATATTACTTCAGAATAAAAAGTATTTATTGTAATTTCAGTGTATAAGAGATAAAACATAGTATACCGGAATCTATGTAGTGCGTGGGTGTGAGATATTAATATAATTCAAGAAAATGTTGAGGGACGTTCATGTTAACTTAAAAATGAATTCTTAATCATTTATTATCGCAAAACAACAACAACAATCAGACGACCGTTTAAGGTCTCAAAAATGAATGCGTGTAAGTTTCAGCTGCAAATGAACATCAACCATCACATTTGGTGAGAGGCCACAACAGCATCCTTAGTTCACTTAAAAAAAAAAACAATTTTCTAAAGAAAACTTTTACGAGCGTTTTTGTAGAATGATTGTAATTGGAAAACTAAGGAGATTCAAAAGTACACTTCTCTTGATCACTTAAAAAAAATAAAAAAATCAAACCTAAACACTCTTTCAAACTATCACTAGCAAACGTAAGCAAATTTCTTTAAATTCCACTAGAAAAAGCTTATCATTTGCCCGATAGCATCCTTAGTAAATCTTTCCAAATCTGCCTTCAAGCGCTTGTGAGTTTAAGTTGGAGTTCAAACTAGCTACCAAGCGTTGTTGAAAATCCTTGTTAGCCCAATGAAATAAACTACTATCATATTTTCTGAGTGACCATTTCAATTAGGTTCAAATCGGCTCTTAAGCGTTATTTAAACTACCTTGTCTGACTATTGACTATCCTCCATCAAACTTTCTGAGAGCCCAAGCAGCTTTCTTCATGTTGGTTTAAATTGGTCCAAATCAACCTTCTAATGTTTTAAATTACCTTACCAATGAATGCACTCAGCGAAATAAAAATAGCACCACCATGCTTTTAATGAAATTCTTGTAACATGTTTTCATATGAGTTACCAATCAAGCCAGCGTAAAATTATTTCGTCCTCTGGGACTATTTACATTTCAGTACTAAACAACCTAGAAACTAGGGCGAAACAAAAATAACACCACGTCTTGTTTTAACCGAAAAACAATTTATTTTATCAAAATTCAATTTGAATACGAGCCAGTGTTTCGGATAACTGCAATTAGTCGCGATGTCATGGACCAAATAAACTTCTCCAGCGTATCCTGCTTAATCTGCTTCCAGCATGCTTGAACTCGTTGTTTCAGCATGTTTACGTTGTCAAATTGCTTGCCATTTTTGAAAGCGCGACGAGCAAGAATAGATCAGAGGTTATAGATTGGATACGGATCCGGAAAACAAGCTGGCCAGTCGAGAACCTCAATGTTTTTGTCAGAAAACCACGCCTTAGTCAGTTTTGAGTTGTGAATGACCGCATTTTCTTGCTGAAAAACATAGTCTGGACCCATCGGTGACTCACCGTGTTCAATCAAGCTTATCTCGAGCATCTCCACGTAATCTTCGGACTTCATTTTAGTGAAAATCCACGCCACAAAGCTTTCCTCGAAAGGAAAAGGCGCCCCAAACCATCAGTGTTCCCCCACCAAAGTTCCTGCTCATTTTCACATCCGGGTCCTAGCGCAAGTCATGCCAGTAGTACTGCCGGATGGTTAAAATTGTTTTCATCCGAAAACAGCACGTTTTTTCCATTCATCGGTCCAGGAAATGTACTTTTCTGCAAATTAGAAACGATTCAGCTTTTATCGTTCTGTGAGGTTGGGCTTTCTCAGCCTTTTACGCCACTCCAAGTTCTCGCTACTCGACAGAATTTGTTGAACACGACGTGTGGTAACCGGAAGCTCGATCTCCGCGTGGATTTGCGATGCTGTTCTTTTCTGGTTCATTGCGATTCTTCGAATTTTCCAGGTATCCTTCGCTGTAAGCTTACGTTTCCTTCCACGTTTCTCTATGTGGCCACTTTTATCACAATTTTTCAAGAAAATTCCGAGAGCAGTGTGTGATCGGAAGATTTTCAAACCGATATCTCTATTAGAGAGACATGCATCATGGTGCGTATTGATTTTTACCTTCTCTTCGAAAGTAAAATGCTCTGATCGACCCATGGTCGATAAATTGCAGGACAAAATAATCGAAAATCACTACAATTTGAAGAAGACTTAGACTCTGAAAGAACATTGTGCAAACAAAAACAAACACCTGCCAAATGAAAGACAGGGTGTCTTGAATACAGGGTGGTGCTATTTATATTTCACACATTTTTTATGAACGTTTTGGCTTAAATGTTAATGCTCCATAAAAATACCAGCAAAATCAGTCAAAAACATTGTGAATAACAAACTAATTTATAGAAAGGTGAAAAAACCACGCAAAACAAGAACAGTTGAGAAATATTTCCATAAAATATGGTGGTGCTATTTTTATTTCGCTGAGTGTACACTGCATCAAATTTTGTGAGAGTCCCCAGCAGCACCCTTGCTGTTGAAATAAGTTGGTGCAAATTGACTCTCGAGTGTCATTAAAAATACATTGTCTTCCCAATTAAAAAATACTTTGTGAGTGACCCTAAGAACTTCCTTGATGTTGGTATAAAGACTGTATTCGATGAAATTTGGACACACAAAATAGGTCACCAAAATTTTTCCTTGAGCCCGATTCTTTTCAAACTTTCTGGAAATAAAGTACTACTAAATGGTTAAGTTTTGACATCATTGGTTTATTGAACCTCTTCTCCCAACCCAAATGCCCGCACCTTTGCCTTGACCCCTTTCATCAAATTTTGGGCAATGATAGGACCGACTTGCTTACTTACTTTTAACCACACTTTCTTTAGTTCAAGTTCATTTTCTATCAGTTTTGGAGTTTTAACGAGCTTTGCCCTCATGATTGCCCAACATTTTTCAATTGGGCGAAGTTCCGGAGTGTTTGGAGGGTTGACGTCTTTTGGTACAAAAACTACATTATTATCTTTGTACCAGTCTAAGACGGGCCGGGCATAGTGGCAAGATGCCAAATCCGGCCAAAACAGTGTCGGGCCATCGTGAGATCTCAAGAAGGGCAGAAGTCGTTTTTGGAGGCATTCGTCCTTGTAGATTTGTCCGTTGACGGTCCCAGAGGTGATGAAGGGCTGACTCATTTTGCCACATCCGCAGATCGCTTGCCAGACAAGGAATTTTTTGGCGAATTTCGACAGTTTCTTCTTCCGTACAATCTCCGGAACGGCCAACTTAGAAGTGACGACGTAGTGTTCCTGTCCTGGCATTTGTTTGGTGTCGCCTTTAGTGTAGGTCTCATCGTCCATCACAATGCAGAACGGTTTTGTGAGCCACTCCCTGTACAGTTTTCTTGCACGAGTTTTGGCCTTCTGGACCTTGTACACATGTTATCGAGAACGTTTCATTGTTTTCTGCACAAAACAAACTGAAACTTTCGCCATTTTTGCAACATCCCAGATCGAAATGTTGGGATAACGCTTAAATTGGTTCAATACCATCCTTGCCTTCTCCGGATTTGATGTGCCACGTTTTTTGCCACTACCATTTTTCCGCTTGGTTGTCTTACGGTCCTTGAACGTTTTGATCACATGAGATACGGTTGAATGTGCGATTCCGAGCTGTTTTCCGATCCATCGATGAGAAGCGTTTGGGTTTTCGAAGTAAGTGCCCAAAATTTGTTGGCGCACTATTTCTTTCCTCACTGAAATCACTCGACCGATTTTCACGAAACTCATTACACAATGAAATACATTCAGTTAAAATTTCAATAATTTTTACCCACACGCTAAAAAGTTACGAACAATTGCGTGTGTCCAAATTTCATCGAATACAGTCCTTACATCGGCTTTAGACTGTTATTTAAACCTTGTCTTCTCAATGAAAAACCACCATCACAATTTGTGCGTCGCTCCAATGGCATCCTTACCGTTGATTGAAATTGGTTCCAGTTTTTCAATATATATTCTTGTTGTTCTTATTGTTGTAGTTTCTTACTTACGTGACTTTCCGCCTGAGACTGGTTCGTCACGCCAGGGAGACAACTTGGGCCCTACACATCGAACCCATCAACTCATGGACCGTGACTAGATTTTTCGTCTTAGAAAATCCCAACGGCGCCGACAATATTTTTGCTTCTCCCTAAAATTAACTAAAGGGAAATAAATCTGATAACAAAGATAGACAGGAATTTAACGTATCATTTACCAAAATGAGCCCTGCCCTACCAAATACTATAATCCAACATTTCAGTGATTTCTCGTGGACGTGCAAAAGTGTTCTCGGTTTCAAATAGAGCGAGTATCACGTCAGCACATTCTTCACACTATCAAAATGTCATGTAAATTTTTGGCTTCTGAGACCAACACACGCAAGCGTCCTTTCGCACATAAGAGTGAATTGAAAGAGATGAGAAAATAAATTCAATCAAACACATCAGTTTCATGAGACATCATTTTACACGAAATCTTGCTTTACGTTCCCCGACTTTTTACAAACATGAATTACGTCTCGTGTAAAATTCATAATATCTAAGTGTGCTACTCTTTTCTTATTTTTTTTTAATAATTATCGTGATTTTCTGCTGGTTCATATCCCGTCGTAGACGTAGGGTGAGATTTCAACTCGTGACTTTGGCGTGAGAGGTATGGATGCTAACCACTACGCCGGAGTCATCTCGTGCCTTTTCTTATTTGACATGCATTCGGGTTGCGCCGCACTTGCTTTAATTTGGGATCACCAAATTTTAAAACAACGAGGAAGTATGTTAGTCCCAAGCATCTTCTGTTGATTCTCTGTATAATAACAGCTGATCTAACAATAACGTAGTAGCAATCTCGGGTGGTCAACCATGCTCATGCTCTTACTCATTTTGCAATTTTTGTCATTTTCACTTTAAATAGCTAATGTGAATAAGATCTAATACATTCTATCCATCATCTATAGTTTTTAATGCTCTCATCACATTCGTCGATAAATTTGGAGAAATTCGTAAGAGCATCGTTTTCAATGCTTATTTGGTTTTTTTTTCTCATCAATCATTGCTCAAGTTTCTAAAGTGAGTAACGATAGTCAAAAATTAATCTCACTTGTAATGGGCTATGTATCAATTCCATATAACGATAGTAAGTTGGTATCTCAAATAAAATGAGACAAGTGGGAATAGATTTTGATCCAATTTTGAACCAGTCACTCATCGGTTGATTTTGAGGCCTCTTAGTGTGTTGCAATCTAACATCGGGACTGTTGATTTGGTGAAGACCGTGTTACCAGCAGTTGCTTTGCTGCGTTAATACATTGTTATGTTTCACCTGCAACCATTCAGGTGTAATTCGACAACATTGTGTCAATCGATCAATTACAAAGACAGAGACAAAAAGTGTTTAAATCATTCTCAGTTACTATGCTGAATGTTTTGTCAATTTTTAAACGGTTATTCACATAACTTACTGTTGCAGATTACAACTGAATCTCTAAGCACGTAAGGTATCTCTTTTTTACGTGTAACGGTATGAGGAAAAATGAACAAGAGAGCTCATGAATGATCTGAATCAACTAAAAGAAGCCAGATGTCTCCCTTGAGTTTAATATGCTAGTGACTCTCGTTTGATAAGTATAAAAAAATCATAAACTTAAGGATGTATTCTCAACACGACTGCTATTGTTTCGAAACATCTACTGATTATCATTTCTGGATGTTTGCCTTTCGAGAGATGTAAATTCCGAACTATGACTTCAAGAGTAGGTCTCATGTTGGTTGTGGTTTTTTTTTTGTGAATTACCACACGAAAAAGAACAAAAACTTATGACATAACATATATGACACTTATCAAATAATGGAATGTACTCAGCACATCCGTCCATTCATTTTTTTTGACAGAAACATGCTTTCATTATCAACACTCAAGATAATGTTCGATCATTTAACCTACCGAAAAAAAAAACTGCAATAATCATCATTCGAAAAGTTCTTTTCCCTTGCCCGCAATCCGCAGTTTTTCCATCGTCATCGTCGTACTCCGCAAAGTTTATCCACCATAAAGCGAACCTGACTTTCTTTCTGCCTTGCCTTTGCTCACTTAAAGCCCCCAAAAGAAAGAACAGGAAAACGGAGGAAAATGTTTGTAATTCCCATTTCCATGGACTACTGAGACCTGGTAGCTGCGTTGCCACGGTAATCGAAGTGGAAGCCACGTTCCTTTGTTGCTCTCTTTTTGTAATAAGGCGAATTGTCGGATGAGGTGAAAGGGGGGTGGGTGGTTAGGTGAGTACATTGTGTCCTGTAGGGCAGGGAACGGAACAGCTGGTTTGGTCGACTTGCTAAATGGCTGATTGGAATGAGTTTTACGGTGCTTGGGCAGATTATCCCTGTTTCCATTGTATAATGTTCCGAGATATGAGCGAGCCAAGTAATAACAATAATATATAAATAATAACGAAAAGTAAAAGCAGCGGAAAAAGCTGCACGGTTTGCTTGTTAGTGAATGATTCATGCGTTCAAAAATAATGCCCCGCAGCCGAAAATCGATGTTGATTTATTTGACTGGATCAAATAAACTTTTCTGCCGCGGTTCACGTGCTCTCGCACAAACCCACAGCCACATGTGAATGTGCGCGGCGCAGATCCCACAAACAAAGTGACGTTCGTAATTTGGGCATGATTTATGCGACTTTGAAAGTGAAAGCGAAAAGCTAGCTGTCAGCTTACGCCCTCATTTCAATCAGACCGAAAGTACAAATAAGCAAACGTCAGGATCTCCTGGCGGGGGGGGGGGGGATATTTCATCACATGTTGTGTCGGTGATGATTCTTGAGAATAGCGATTGCAAACGTGTCGTATTACAGCAACATAATTCGCTGGGTTAATTACTTTTTAATGAGATGCGTCATGAATAAATCTGCGTTAAACTCGGTGTCTAAATAGTCACTGTTCGTTTTCATTCGGCAAAAAGGAAGATATCGATAATGAATTGCGATTAATCTGGCTGTCATTAAGTGATTAAATTGTTATTTGAAATTATATTGATTTTGTTTCAACTGGTGTTGAAAAAAAAAAACTCAAATGGATGTGGGTCGATTTCAACACAAAGCAGAATCATCTCAGCAAGCCACGTTCATGCTCATTATCAATTCAAACTTTCCTGCAAATGCCTGCTCTGATGCCAGCACTCGGTTTGGCCAGATGATCATCATTATAATTGGAAATGATGGAGACGCGTGGTATGTTTCTCTTTCCATTTGTAATGTTTTTTTTTTCGGAATGCAATAAAAATAGAATTTATTTGTATAATCACGTAACAAATTTCGGTTCATATAAATAGCATCATTTTGTAATTGGAATGAAACCTGTTAACACCGACCGTGACCGACATATTCTAGTGGTTGACTGACTCGTATACTGACCCGGAATGTTGGGTTTGTGCTGGAGTCGGCATGCTATTTATATTCACGTGGTAGCTTAAAGCACCCAGCCGCCCATAATCGTTGCTCTCCGATTGCTCATGTGAAAATAATACAGCTCTGAATGAACATAAACAACCCTTTGATCGAGCAGCAGACCAACTCGCCATTTGTACGTGCGTAATATTGAAATAGACTATGCGTGCGAAATTAACTAAGTAACCTTCGTCCGTTTGAATACCGCTCGCAGAGATAATTCTGATAATTAAACGTTTACCGAATGAAAATTGATACCCACTCCGTCGGTTGTGTGTATCTCGTATTCCTCAAGCAAACATATCGCGTTCACCGTTCAACCGAGTAGGTATTACTGTAACAAAAGAACTGCTCCAAGTGCTTATTTTTAGATTGAAACTGATTTCCACATAGAGCAAACTATGCAATGCTCTGCCTCGGCTGGTCGGTCGGTCTGTTTAGGCCCAACCAATCTGTTTATTTGATCGTTTCCGATAGCGCGTGGCCTTCAATCGAAATCTTCAATCCCATCTCGGAAGGAAAGGGATTCTGCTGACGATGCGAGTTTACGTAGGGAAAATGTCTCCCGGAGGAAAAAAAAAACAGATCCCACATTTGGGTGTGGTTCTCAAATTCACTTTCATCGCATAGTAAGCCATGGCTCACTGAATAACACGCAGTTTGCTCGCTTCGATTGTCGTAGTTCCCGGGAAAAATAACATTAATCTGGCCGTTCGACATTATGGTCCGTCTTTTGGGATGTTGTATCGTGGATTGCGGTTTGCTTCTTTGGTCCGCATTTTCGGTGTCACTGAGCTTGAAATAATTTATGTAAATTTTGCAAAAGCTAGACATTCTACACGTCCATGAAACTCATCATGAGCATAAAACATTTGCTGGTTTCCCTCCCAACTGCTTGCGGGCTTTGTAATTCCAATTCTGGCGTGGCAAAAGAAGATGCTCTTGAAGATGGTAAAAGTTGAGTAACGCACAGTGAAGAGTGTTTTGCTCGTATAAAAGTAGGTAACTTGAAGGAGCAGAAGAAATCTTCGTAGCCACACGCGCGAAAAAAGCCGACGACATCGTCCCGCTCCAGAGCAATGAGCTTTGCTTGATGCTTACCTTGACGATCATGATGATGATGATGATGATGATGATGATGATGATGATGGCGGCGGTGGTGGTGGTGGTGATGGCGGTCGGTGGCTGCTTGGCATGTGGCACTGTGGGTTCGTGTTGTTTGATTGATGGGAATCGTTTCGCATCAGGCGCTCGATGGTTGTAATTAGGTAAATTAAACGTACGGAGCGGTTTTGGGGATATGTCTCCATTTCCGTTGGTGTGCGTGTTCTTCATGACAATAATGGCTTATTCGGGATAATCAGAGACGTGCCATTTTCCTAATGAAATTTTCCTATTAGTAGGTTGAGGATGTGGGACATTATTGGATGATCAAGTTGGCTGGGTGGTGCAAAAGAGATTGGTTGCTTTGATTGGTCTCAGGTTGACGTGAATGTGTACTGATTAGCTTGAACGGTTGATTGGTCGAACTAAGCAGGCATTATTCGCAAATTGAATAGCCAAATGCCGTGCTGTTTGGTTTATTATATCGATGATGGCTGTGATTTATGATGCATAAGGGAGAGAGTGCCGATATACTACACTCCATCAAAGGTGATAATTGTGGAAATGCTTTTGTCGCCATTGAGAAAGTAATATTTTACTGTTCTCTATTTCGTTCCATTGGTTAGAATCAGAATAAAAATATTAGGGGATAAAACTTCCAAGTTACTTTCAAGAGAAAATTTAGCGTACACAGTTGTGTTTTCTCAATTGTGATGATGCGTTACCTTTCTCAAGAACCTGTAAATTAAGTCAAACTTTTCAAAATTTACATAGTCAATAGATTAAAGATAGACAAGTAGCTATCTGCGACAGGGATCTAAAAATAAAGCTTGAGTCATTTAATATCTGAACGCAAAAAAAACAGGTCTATTTCGAAACCATGTTAATGTTGAGTTAAAATGTTGAGTATTCATAATGAAGGTCATTTATTGCACTTGTAAATAGCGAAAAAAAATGTACGGATTAGGCACTAATCATATTTTGCACACTCTGTTGGCAAACCATTTTGTTCCACCATCTCTTCGTCTTTAATGCATCCCGAGTCACATTTTAACTCTTCTTCAACTTCTGTTTGACATTAGCCCAAAACTACCTTGATCCCAAAGTTCTCGGAATGTATACAGGAAATTGAAAAAACAAACTCATACATCAAAATCAATATTACCCACTTCAAAGTAGTCCTCATGGAATGCAACGCACTTATTCCAGCGCTTGATCCAATCCTCGAAACATTATTCATTATCGATTTACGGTATGGCCATCAGAGCCATCTTCGATTTTTTCATGATCTCATCTCGGAATAGAAAAGAGTCGCTAAATCAGGTGAATTCAGTGGTTGCTGAATGGTATTCGTTTCGTTTTTAGCCAAATGTTCACGGATAACAATGGCATTGTGTGACGGTGCGTTATCGTGGTGCAAAATCCGGCCTTTTTTGGCGAATTGCTTCACGCTAACGTCTCATAACGCCCAAATGAGGCTTGTTCGCGACAAAATCTGGAAAGATTAAATTTAGATTAAAACAAATTTGCTGTAAGCTCAATCCAAGATGCAGTTTTTATTTATTTAATTGTGCATTATTAGTCATCTTAAAACAATTAATTACAGTTACTTAATTAGCCTGCATGAAAAAACAACAAATGTACTCCCCCCCCCTTGCACCCCCTGTTTTTTTTTTTTAGTTTTTAAATTTTTTTTAAATTTTTTTTAATATTGAGAGAGTTCTCTCTTCACCAGACCCAACCCCCCCCCGTCACCACTCCCGGCAGTTAGGTGGATTCGCCTCTTTCGATACAACATGGACTCCATTCGCTTTATACCATTCCAAAACATCTTTGGCATACAGGGTGCGGCAGAAAAGAATGCGAAAATTTGTTCTATTTCTTTCAAATCCCATTGTCAACTAATTCAAGCAATAATATCAACATTTTCGAGTGCAGTTATTTTTATATAGTGCTTTTAAATAAATTTATTCAATGTGTCCTCCATTTTTATTAATAACATCCTCGAGCCGACGCCGGAAGCCAGAGCATGCCTTTCGGATGTAGTCCTCCGACATTGACTGCCATGTGCGTGTTATGGTTGACTTCAGGGTTTTCACACTAGAGTGTGATGTTTTGCAGGCTCGTGTTTAACATATGCCCAAATCGAATAGTCCAACGGATTAAGATCTGGACTGCTAGGGGGTCACAAATCCTTCGGCCAAAACTTCATATTATCGTTCAACCATTGTTGGGTTCGATTGGACGTGTGACACGGCACTCCATCCTGTAGGACAACGTTTTGGTCCTCGGAAAAGTTGGCCTTCACCCAGGGAAGCACTTGGTCCTTTAAAATACCGATATACACTTCGGTATTGATTTTAACTCCAGCATCAATGAAAACAGGCGGCATTTTCAAACCGTTGGACGCCACCAAGCCAAACATCATGACACCAGCCGGATGGTTGGTTTGAAATTTGAATTTCACTTTTTCCGGAACGTTCTCCATTTTCTGCGGTGAAATGAACCGGTCCGTGCGGCTGTTGGCCACAGCATCGATGCTGAAAAGCTTTTCGTCGGAGAACAGGATTATCATTTTTTCCTTCTTCAACAAGGAAAGCAATCTCTTGGAACGAGTCACTCGTAGTTCCTTGACCCGGTCCGTAATCAAGTGGCGTTTCAATCTGGCTCTGGAAGCTGCATGCAGGTCTTCTTTGATGATTTTCCGTATGGATTTCTCCGAAATATTGGCTTCCTTTGCAAGTTTTCTTATGGAACGCACCGGGTTGCGAGCAATTTTTGCACGGACCGATTTGATCACGATCGGCGTGCGTGCAAAGCGCGGACGTCCGCTCCCCGGCTTCTGCTGCTTAGGACCATCCTGTAGGGACTTTTTTATGCGGTAAACTGTTGCCAAATGGCACCCTACCACCTTGGCAATCTCTTTCGGCTTCTTCTGGGCGAGCAACAAACTGGTGATCACTTCTTTCGCAAACATTTTGACGAATTTGCAATAAAACAAGTAGAATGTTTGGATGCAGTACTTTCAAAAACATAAACAAATACACTTTCGACAGAAATTAGTCACTAGCTACACGAATTAACCCAATACTCAAGTTTGAACATTTTCGCTTTATTTTCTGCCGCACCCTGTAGTGACAAGATGCCAAATCTGGCCAGAATAGCGAGGGAGCGTCACGGCCGCGTAGGAATGGTAACAATCGCTTCTTTAGGCATTCTTTACGGTATATTTCCTTGTTAACCGTTCCGGTAGTGATGGCTTTGGCTTGCTCGACCACAGCAGCATATTGCCTGCCAAACCAATCAAGAGAAACTTGATCCAGTCAAACGTCTTTAGTGGGGACTGGCTGAAGAGGGCCTTTGTGCTTCTTCTGCTGAAGTTCCTTCTCTATTCCTGAGTTGCTTGGTCTACCACGTTTTGCAGATGGTAATCCAATATTACAATGAATGTCTGCCAACTGCAGCCTTAATTCCCATAGATTCAATTAACGTGATTTACGCTCCAGACATAATTTCTTGAAAATGTTTCAAGAATTTAGGAATTTTAGAATTTAGGTGATGAAATAGACGGCTTTTCTACATATCACTCTTGGCTGTTATTCGGTAACGACCAATGAAGCTATCCATGAGGTCCACTCCGCCCATGTGCGCGTTGTATTCCCTTACTGCTTTCGGACATTCTATAGATTCTCTTTTATGCATTTTCTTGTCATACCGGGTGATTGTGCTGATTGTTTCTGCTCCAACATATATGGACAGCAAGTTACCGGATTTGACTTTGACATCATCCACAGTTGTTAGGCACACCTTGTAATACCTTCTAGGATTTTGCTTCTTTGTTATCTCCTTAAAAAATTTCAGTCTTTTTACACTTACTGCGCCGATAGAATGGATGTCTTGGCTAGGTGTGTTACAAGAGAATTCCATAATAATTGTCGAAGAACAACATATGATTTACCTTGCGTGGCACAGCACGGATCAGTCCTATAACAACATTTGCGGTTGCTCCCATATTTGGCTCACCTGGTAGGAGATATGTTTGTTTGCCGCATCCAGAATAAACTTCGAAGTCATGATATAACTTAAAGCCCCACTTATGTGGCTTATTGGGTGAATATCGCTTCCTATAATGAGCCATCTTCGTAGCACACATCTACTCATCGATAGATAACTTCTGTTCCAATTAGGTACTTTACCGAAACGTTCTCTGAAAGATTTTATAACCAGTCGTATCTTATAAAGTTTATCATGTTGAGGGTGTTTTTATAGGCAACGTTCTGTCATTTTTGTTGAAATGAATAATAGAACCAATCTTGATGAAAGTATTCTGCGACATAGTTTTTTTTCTAATTAGATCATAGCCATATTTGTTGCACCATTATGATTTCGTGTTTGGAAAATTAGCCACCGAGCTATACATCTGTACATAAACCCAGAAACTAATCAAAATCAGTCCTGGAGATGTTGAGTGTTTAGATGATTTTTTGCTCCGTACAGAAACAAGATTTTCCAGCTCACACTCTCCATAATTCATGATTTTCCTCGGAGATTTTACACATCAAATCCGTCGTGGATAAATACGAAAAAAAAAAATTGTACGGTGTATCGTAATCCAGCAACTCAACCAGAGGGAAGAGTGGTATAACCCTGAAAAGTGATTTTGTTTTGATCAAAGGCCATGTTCCCGTTTCTCCAGACAGGTTTCGCAGTAGTCCTGGAAGGTTTGATCAAAGGTCCAGCTCGTTCATTTGCGGGGAATTCTTCGTCTGAAAGCTCTTCCAGAACAGACGCTGCATCATCGTCATCATCAGATACTTGATCGGAGTCCTCGAGATCCCTTATCAGCTGGTGTATCGATGTATAGTACTCGTGATCATCCTCAACATCTGAATCCGACTGCTCAAAACCATCTTCTGAGTCATGAAGAGTCTCTAAATATCGTAGAATCTGTTTGTCAATAGAGCTTGCCTGTTTGTCTGTGGGAATAAAAAAAGATGCTGTGAAGGTGCAATGTTGCTGTAATACAACAAAGACTATTTGGGCGAAAAACCTTAATTATTCCATTCTTTTCGAAAAACATTTATCAAAAAAAATTATCAATTTCCGATAGGTTAGTCATTTTTCCGTAGCACTTACCTGCAAAATTTTCAATAAGTTATTTAAAAAAGTCGGCGCCCGTCGAACTTGTAGCGAGTTTTACTTTTTCTATGTTTCGACAGTAAAAAATCAGACAAAATACTGCGATGCAGTTGACATGACTGCTTCATCGAAATAACAATTTCATTCGATTGTTTCCCCCAAAAAAAAAATAGAATTAATTTATTTTGAAGCGTTTTCGGGTATGTTGCTTTAAAGCAACATTGCGCATTTAAGAAAACCCCCTAATATATACCTTGTGGGGAACAAAAAAATGCATTCACTTAAAAAAAAAAAAATCAAACCAAGGGGTAAGAGTTTAAATTGAAAGTATTTGCTTAATCTAATTTTTTGTTGATTGTGACTACGTTTTGAAGTATCACATATCAATCCTGATGTTTGATCTTACAAGCAAATAGCAACTAAAATTTTCTATATTTTTTCATTCTCGCATAACTGAACTTGGTTCTTGGATGATTCAGTGACAAACGATTATGTGACATAAATACATATTCGATATACTCTAAAGCAAAGTTCAAAAACTGTCTTTTCCCGTCCAATATGGCTTGTAAAAAAAAAAATTTATAAAACATACCTAACTAGTTGACGCCTCCTTACTCGCATATTTGCTTTTTAAATGCGGAAGACTTGTGTTGATACATTTATGAAACATAATATTCAAACAAGAGATCTTTTTATTTTTTTTATTTTGCAACGTTTGATGGGACAATAAGAGCGCAAGTCAGTCCAAAGCCGACGATGAAGGAAGGGTAATGGCGAACTAGTCTATTCAAACCACATGAGCTCCATGGGAAGTAACAAGGATAGGTTTTGGTGGGTGGTTAGACGTTTTGGACCGGTAAAAAAATATTGAAAAAATACCCTAAAAGCGGTTAATCACAATTCCGCATACAATGAAATATGGCATATTCCGAAAAAAAAGTGTTAGATCGTGAATTCTCAAATCCACTTTATACAAAGTCATTATTTTGATCTTTCTGCAGTTGTACAGGAGGGTCCTGAGCTCTGGAAATCCACGTATATCAGCCTCCATTCTGATGGTTTGCCCTTCGGTAAGGTCTTCCAGGGCCGGATTGATGAAGCCATTTCTCTCGACCATTTGGCTGGTATGTTGCAGTTGAGAAAACCTTCAACTTTCTTCCAGAAATTAGCCTGTAAACCTCTCATGGTGTAGCTTCTGTATTATTCTAATTCTTTGTTCCAATGGATTGAAAACTTTTGTTGAAGGCGTATGGGACATTGTTATTTTACTTGTAATGCCAGTCAAACGTTTTCTTTTCAGGACGTTAAGTAAATCCCTTGCACAAATAAGCAGCTATTTGTTTAATTTAATTTAATTTAATTATGTGAAATTTAGAAGTTTTAAATTGTATGTAAATCAGGTATATGTTAACAAAGAAAACCCGCTTTCAAACAACTACTGTTGCTATTGTAAAAAATAAAAAAAAAAAACACAAAAATATTACGTATTTGTTTTAAAGAATCATAGTTTAAAAAAAAAGAGTTTTAAAATTTCACTTTTCCCCTTCACTATCCCCCTCATTTTTTACTAATAAAATAAAAAAAATATATTAAAATTATTTAACAAAAGTTTCACAAATTTGATTCTTCCACATGTAAACATAATTCTACAAATGTTTTCTTCTTTCATGTTCTATTGCTTCATTGCTCATTGGATTTATTCAAGGGCTTTTATATTTTTCGTACTAAGGTCTGTATCCGCTATAATTCGGACACCTCAAAACATGAATAAAACATAAATTTCCGTCGTAGTTGTTTATTTCAGATTCATGGGATGTGTTTTAACAATTCGTGAAGACAAAACATAGTTATTCGGTATTTGCATAAAATTTTCGAACTTTGCGCTTAACTCCGTCCATTAGGGTTTGTACAGACTCTTCAGAAATCGTAGAAGCCGTCTTTGTCCAGATTTGCTGGAAGTGTTTGATGTCTTTGATTCCTTGCTTCTTTCCAGAAAGCTTTCGCTTCATCAGAGCCCAATATCTCTCGATTGGTCGTAGCTCTGGGGAATTTGGCGAGTTTGAGGTTTTGTGGTACAATGTTCACTTGATTTGCTTGATACCACTCCATCACAGTTTTAGCATAGTGGCATGATGCCAAATCGAACAAAGGTTTTTCTTTGTGACTTTTGATGAAGAGTAGCAATCGCTTCTGCAGAAACTCTTTTTGATAGATCTTCTTGTTGATTGTGCCTGTAGTGACGAAAGATTTACTCTTTTTGCCACACGTGCAAATTGCTTGCCACACAAGGTATTTTTTTGGGAAATTTCGATGCCTTCTTCGTTCTGAAATGCTCAGCTGTAGCATTTCTGGCCATAGCAGAATAAAAAGTTAGCCCTGGAAGCTTGAAATCCTCCAGGACATAAGTTTCATCGTCCCTAACAACGCATGAAAACTTCGTCAAATATTCGCGGTACAAACGTCGAGCCCGTGATTTTGCTGCCAAGCTCTGTTTGTCGTTGCAATTTGGAACTGTTTTTACTTTATACGACTTAAGTTCCAAACGTTGTTTTGATTTTTGGACAAAACCAGGCGACATCCCTATTTTACGAGCCACCGTTCGAATGGAGAGATTTGGGTTTTTCGTTAATATCCTTTTCACCTTTCGGTCCATGACAGGATCAGCGCGTCCAATGTTTTTGTCACTTCTCGGTTTCCTCTCCACCGTCAAACGTTCCGAAAATGATTTGAGCACATCGTGAACAGTGGATTTAGGCAAATCCAATGTTTTTGCACGGTCCCGTATTGACAAGTCAGGATTTGCCGTACGCCCGTACAAAACTCGCTCGCGCACTTGTTTTTCTTTCGTCGTCATCTTGAATACTAAACATGAAATGTAAACATCAACCATAGTCTTTTTCATCATAGACTCTCAGCTATACCACAGTGAATTTTTTTATTCCTACGTGCAATATTTCAAAAGTTACAATGATTTGAAGGTGTCCGGATTAATGTGGATACAGACCTTAAAATTCACCAAAAATAATACAGTTTTTAAAAAAAAAAATTTTTTTTTCAATTTAAAATTATTTTTTTTTTTTTTTTTTTTTTTATTATTATTTTTTTAATATAATATTTTAATTTTTAATAATAAATAAAAAAAAAATATTTTTTTTTTTTTTTTTTTTTTTGTTTTTATTTTATTTTTTTTTATTTTTTTTTTCAATTTTAAAAAAATTATATATAATTTTGTAACTCTGTATAGTTTTTTTAAATTTACAAATGGGCTCTATCTTTTTTTTTTTTTTTTTTTGTTTTTTTTTATTTTTGAGGTAAAAAGCCCAACAAAACTATCCGTAATTTGTTTCAAGAGAGATTTTTATGCTCAATTAAAACAAGTTGTGCTACTTGGGATAGAACGCAAATTTTAATTATAATTTATGTATATGAATGTAGAATTTTCTGCACCTGAAAAGTCAGGACATATTATTAGTTGCTCACAATCATGATCAGAACACTCACTCTTCTTGTTAATGAAGCGAACAATGATATTATTAATGATGAAAAATTGTTCAATAACAATTAGAGAATAAACAACAATGAAATAATTGTCAAGCAAATGACAAGAGCACGTTTCGGCGTTTCCCTAAATTATTTGTTATCAGTTATTTGTAGATTGTTCCTAGCTTTGTCTAAGCGTAAATTGAGGCTAAACCCCCCAGTATCACACCTCTTTCAGCGCCTTGAAATAAACGTACTACAAGGTGGCGATTTTAAGAAAGCAGAGTGTGATACTATCACTGCTGATCATGTTCTCGGTTTTCCATGACGGCCTTGTGCATGAGATATGCCATCTCACCTACGGCAAGGTGACAACCATGATCTTCGAGAGGGATAGTATTCAAACAAGATATCAGGACGTAAACAAACATGTTCTAACTGAATGTATGTATGTATGTAAGGTAGCCACCATCCCTTCTAAGACCTTGTCATGTATGCAGCTCCACTTAATAGCAAGATCAAATTGAGTTACCGGTTTGCATTCACAGTAACGCTGTATGAAGGGCCAAAAACGGTGGGGCGGACCCGTAAGCAGAGACACTTACGCGAAACCCGCGGGAACATGAGATTCTCCTTCCAACGATACGATCCAACAAATCGAATAACCCAATTCGCAAAACTCATTAAGCTTTCTACGGGATGGCTTGTTAAGAAGGGCGCGTCACTCTCACTAAAACTGTTGGAGTAGAATTCACAGCACCACAATCGAATCGGTAGGATAAAGAAAATGATACTGTTTGTTCCCTCCTAGACGCCGGTTGTCATACCACTCCATTGTCCAATTCCAGCTTGAGTGATACCCTGATGCTCCCTCCCTTCCCAATATATATTTAATGTCATATAGTAATGTATAAAATATAGTGATTTAATATTATAATTATAATAAATATAGCGAATGAATATTATAATGACAAACAATATAGTGAATGAATATAAGAATGAAAATAACAATTCCATTTGTGGACCTGAAAGTTTAGACAATGTAGCTGCGAGAAAAAAAATTGATTTAAAATTATCTCATCAAACTTGGAATATCCATGGATAATCTGAAATTATATAGCAATAGAATGGTAAACCCAAAATTTCGATGTGCTGTTCCGTTTCCTTGCAATAATTTATGTGGTGAGTCTCATCGGAAATAGCGATTTTAATGAAATGAATTTAAATGTAATTATGTCATATCATTTAATATCATAACATAAAATAATAAACTGATGTTAAAATATAAAATAATAATACCAGCAAGCCAGTAAACTATAGTAGAATACATATATCCGTAACTAATCTGATCATCCACTCATCGAAAGACTTCCACTGTTGCAGTTTCTATTGAAATAAGATCTACTAAGATTAGAATTTGTTTTCACAATAATAGTCAGAGAACATAATAAGCGTAGGTACAAGATATATATGACATCTACTGGTATGTTACTGAAAATAAAAATTAGATGTGTATTAATTTCATAATAATATTGGAAAAACTGAAGACAGCCAATAATAAGGCGAAATAAATTTCAGATGAGTACGAATCCAAAAACTGAATCCTAATAAAACCAAAAAAATAAAAAATTAGGAAATTGAATTTTTCTATAGCTCTTGTACACCCACAAATGATTCCCCACGTCTGTGAAATAGGAAATGAATGATTGCAAACTGCTAGGTTTTGAATTAATATACATTTCTGATGAAGAAGGAAAGTGCCCTTTTAAGTAGAACCTCTCGAACATGATCCTTCGTAAAAAAAAAACAATAAAAACCTTCCTATCTTTTCAAATACATAACGCAAGTTAGATGAGCTATAACTGACAAGGATGCACAAATGCGAAGCTGAAAATGACTTATAAAAAAGCATACAAAATGTAGTGAATGGATGTTATAATATAAAACGATAATAATTTCATTTGTATTTATGTGTCTGCAGATTGTGGTCCTGCTGCAATTGTATACGGACCCGCACATCCACCATGAACCTGAAAGCTTAGATAATGTATCATGGCCACCAGAAAAAAAAATTGATTTGAAATTATTTTACAAAACTTGGGATATCCATGGATGATCTGAAATTGTATAGCATATAAAGAATAATGAACCTAAAATTTCGATGTGCTGCTCTGCTAATAAATGTGATATAACCACAATGGAACTGACTCTTAGCTTCGGGTCTTGATCCCTACTGAGCCCTTGCGGCACGTCAAGCCGGCCAGTTCAGCGCAAGGGTAAACAAACATGTTCTAACTGAAAAACATAAAACCCATGTATGACAAATCAATTAGACAGCTAAAAACTCTAGATTCGAATTGCATCAAACGTACACCTTCATGACGAAACTAGTCACATCACACTGTTATAGATCTAAAGCATGACACGTGAAAAATAAAACTTATTTTCCACCCAAGTAGTTACCACCCAAGTAATATTTATGTTTTCGGCACTACTTGGGTGGTAACCCAGTAAAACTATGCCATTGGCAATTCTGATATCTTTCATACGTCTCGAGGTGGAAAGTATCATCAAACCTTGTTTGATTTTTTCGATCTTCCCATTAGGTTTTCCCCTTCCTTGATTAGATCCCCGATAATCAGGAAATTTATTGATCGAAGAATTATTGTGGGATTCTTCTCACATAATTCAAATGCCCTGTTTCAACCAGAACGGTTGATCGGAAAATATCCTCAGCACAATACACAATACATGCCGAAACAAAACGATTATGTTGCCAATAGTCAGCATGCTTGAAATTTTTACCTTCACAAGAGCATGAATACCATTCTTCATAATTAATTTTACATCACTAAACCAAAACGCAGCACCTCTCTCACTCACACACACACACATTGACCGATACGAATCATAAACGAGGTAGGCTCGAATCGACATTGTTGGCATGTTTACTGCTAAAAAACAGTTGAAAACAAAAAAGAATCCTCGACGGAATTCCATTGTGTCCACGGCACGTACCGCTGGCGTCCATGGCGAGAATCACCGTATTGAATTCCAGAAATGCTATTCCGTGCCAGTGTGCGGTCCATTTCATCTATTTCAATCAATCGTGAGGTGATGGGGCAATACTTCCGCCCCGGTCCGCCACGGAAGTGCGTGGGCTCCGAATTCATCGGCAGGATCGGTGTGCATAGTTATCTAGAGGGAAAAAAATCCAAATAATTCATTAAGCTTCCGAGCTCTCTTTGGAGTGGTTTGAACTGTCAAGTATCGTCCAACTATGCTGAATATTGAATTTCCCACTGTGCAAGGATGACGGCAACGGCGAAATAAAAACCTCTTGTCGTGTAACCAAACAGACACAAAAAAGTCGGTCCTATGTTTCCGAAAGCGACCTAATATTTTATTCATCGTAACGAGAAATAATAAATATACCGAAAATCTACGGGAATGGGCGGAAAGCTCAGCAAAAACCGGCAACGAATGTAAGTAGAAGGCCAGAAAGCGCTGGAACACTGCTATCGAATTGAGGGAGTGAGTTTCGTCCAAAAATTTTAAAGCACATAATAATACCATCTGATAAGCTGTAATTCGCTTCGTTTGTGCCATCGTTCGTGTTCTGCTGTCCCAGAGGGGCTCCGCGCGAACCCAAGTTTATGATGATGTTTCGGAATTGCTCTTTGCTCTTTCTCCCGAATGCTCCCGGGGGTGACTAGGGTGACACATTCCTTCCACTGACTGCTGCTGGCTGCCAACGTAACACGTTCTCTCCTTCAGACTTAAGTAAGAGGTCGCATCAGGTCCTTGCTGCTGTTGTTGAGCTGACGATGGCATGAAACCAGACCGACAACCAACCATTTACAACATGTAGAGCATGCCGATATACCTACGGAACGTAAATATATTTATGAGAGCTCTAATGATGGTTTTGATCTTCGACAAATAGATTCCTGTGCCCACCCGCCAAACTTCCGCCCACCGCAATTTCCTCCGGAACGACCTATTAGGGGGGGGAGGAGGGGGAAAGTTCACTGGAACAACGATACAAAATCACTCCCACGCAACCTTGCACACACATACATACATACATACGTACGTACCGATGCGGGTGGGATAAAAGACATGTGTTCGCGCACAAACATCAAAGGATAACTCGTTTTCGTCGACCTCGCCGTCGTTAGTTTGCTTATCAATTATTCGTGAATTATATCTTATGAATTTTGCAGTGAATCATTAGAAAAGTGAGTGCCGGAATGAAAGAGTGAAACCGAAGCCAAAAAGCGTCGCGCATCAAACCAAATGAATTTATAGATGTATTTTTTTGTCTGTTACCAAATATTTGAAAAGTAAGAGTTATTAGATATGAATAGTATTGTTATACTTTTACAGTATACTTTTTGTTCTATTTATTAATAAAAAACACATAATCTAATTCATCGGGAATTTCTGTCTGGCTTCGTTCTTCTTTCCCCCCGTGCTGTTTTTGCGCTGTTGTCGTCTTTTTTTTTCTGCCCCCTCTTTTTCTCGGAGCCTTCCCCTTGGAAAGTGGGAATGTGGTGTCCATGGCTGGGTGAGTACTAACGACCTATCTATCTAAGAAGGGGGAGCAGTCGTTTTTTGTGCGTCTACGCTAGTTGAATTTGTTGTATATGGCTACCAATCAAACAACATGAGCTAGATGTTTTTTTGTGTTTGAAGGCCGCCCCCAACCCTCACCCTACCCTCCCTGAACCCAAGCCAACCACTAAAAAAACTCCGTTTCCTAATATCATATTCTCTTTTTCCTACATTTTTTTTTTTTAAAAAAACTACAAGGAACAGCCCAATGGGGTTGTACGCCAAGTTGAGGTAGGACAACGCAGCAATGCGTAATAAATGTTATTATTATTATTTTTAATAAGCCTGTATTCGAATAGAGGCGACATTGATGGACAAGCGAAACCTTGCCAAAAAATCACTGGGGTTGTTTATAACACATGACCGGTTGATGTAGACTATGTTAAACCTTTGACTAGTTTCGCTTGTTTCGTAGCGGATGTACTGTAGTAAGTGTGAGTAAGTGAAAAATTTGCAACTTAGAAAATATTTGGCGGCCCTGGAAAGTAACGTTTGGTTTGAATGTTGGTATAATAAAAGGCAACGGTTGTGCTGGTTGTTGTGATTGTGTTGATATGACCGACCAGCTGCAGACCATTATCCTTATCGCGTTATAGATTGTTCAGGTTCTGTTTGGGAATTCAAAGTCAGTAATTAATGACATTTTTGATAAGTGACAGTTGCGAAAAACTCCAACTGTTTGAAGTAAAAATCTAGAAAACCTGACGAGAAATGATAAAGCTATAAGCGTTCAAGCTTAACGCGATCTCAACAAGCTTCCGAAATTTGCGCATACGGTTGGCATGAAAAATTCTCACTTCCACAGTTTGTCAAAATTTATTTCTTCCTAGAAGTAAAGCTCTATACAACACAAATAAAAAAAAAACAGAATAACTATTCATAACAGTACTAATTGGAAAGTGCAGAGAATTTCAATTCGGAATATCATGTTTGAAAATCAAAACGTTGTGCGTCATAGCGAATTTCTTGATACTTGCTGGAACGCAACATTCTTTAAAATTTTCCAACACCGATGGATCAATAAGTACACAAAATATATTCATATTTTATTTGTAAAATTTAAAACACTTGAGTAAATGAAATGGCAGTCGTAAAACGCTCTAGTTGATAAGAGCAAAACCCAAAAATCAATCAAGAAACGATCGAGTTATGAGCGTCCAGTGTTTCAATTTTTCGTGACGGTAGCCATTTGTAAAATTTCTATTTGGCATGCTTGCCTTGCCGTAAGCTTGCTCTATGTTTACGCTTCGGACTAATATGGAGACCGTTTACATTTTCGAGCCGTGTTCAAAATTGTACACAACGCTCAAGGTATGCAACGAAGTGAAAACTAAATTTGTTTTAGCCACCGCTGTCTGCCAATTGGTAAGAACTTGGAAAGTAATGTTAGATAAATTCAAATAAAACACTCTCTCAAAACAAAACTGGTCGTCCTGAAAAGGACGGATTTGAAACGGTCTACATTTGAATTAAAACCCTCTTGGTCTTTTGAAGAAGCAGGCTATTTCAGCCGTTCCATGTTGCGCTTTACCAAAAGATGGCTACCAAATATCACACACACACAAGCACTTTATTTCGCTCCTGTTGTTGCACTCACCGACTGGCTACAAAGACATCACTGGCTTCGGCAACTGACTTCTTAGCACACCACTGCATAAATTATGGCTGCCTAGCAACGGTTGCCTAGCCAACGGCTTGCTCGCAACAGCCTGCAGCGCATTCAGCTACCTGACCAGTTGGTTGCTCGCCAGTGCTCCTTCTATGTCACTTGCCACTGCCAGCTGCCAAATCCAAAGTGGTGTCTTGCCGCTCGGCACTGCTGAATGAAGCTAGTGCACCCTCCAGGGTACATGCCATCGTCAAGCGCCAGCTGCCAATCCATACTGGCTCGTTGCTCCGCACAGCTCCGTTACTGTCAAACGACTGAAAAAAATTGCAAAGGTGACCCCTTTATATAAAAAAAAAAACGAAAAAAAAAAAAAAAATATAAAAAATAAATAAAAAAAATTATTTAAAAATTTTAATAAATAAAATAATAAAAAAAAAATAAAAAAAAATATTTATTATTTTACACACAAAACCATCCACTCCCCCCCGCCCCCAATTACCACCAACCCCTCCTCCCCCCCCCCCAACACCCCCTAACTCCCTCCCCCCCATCCCATTTTTTTGGTTTTTTTAAGTTCCCCTTGACAATAGCCCAGTAATTCCCAATTGGGCGGAGCTCTTGCGGGTTGGGGGGGTTCTTGTCCTTGGGAACCACCTGCACGTTGTTGGCGGCGTACCATTCCATGGCCTTTTTACCGTAATGGCAAGATGCCAAATCCGGCCAAAACAGTACGGAACAACCGTGTTTCTTCAGGAAAGGCAGCAGACGTTTATTCAAACACTCTTTCACGTAAATTTCTTGGTTGACAGTCCCGGAAGCTATGAAAATGCTGCTTTTCAAGCCACAGGTACAGATGGCTTGCCAAACCAGATATTTCTTTGCGAACTTTGACAGTTTCGTGTGCTTGAAAATATCTGCTACCTTTCCCCTTCCTTTTGCCGTATAAAACTCCTGTCCCGGAAGCTGCTTGTAGTCGGCTTTGACGTAGGTTTCGTCGTCCATTACCACGCAGTCAAACTTCGTCAGCATCGTCGTGTACAGCCTCCGGGATCGCGCTTTGGCCGTCGTATTTTGTTTATCATCCCGATTTGGAGTCACTACCTTCTTGTAAGTCGATAGTCCGGCTCGTTTTTTGGCTCGATGCACGGTTGTAGACGATACACCCAGCTTATTTGCGGCATCTCGGAGAGATAGGTTAGGGTTTCGCTTGAAACTACCGGCAACTCTCTTTGTCGTCTCAGCGGCTTCCGGTTTTCGATTTCCCCCCGATCCAGACTTCCTGGCTGTCGACAAACGTTCCCCAAACACTTTAATTACATTTGTAACGGTTGATTTGGCAACTTTTAGCGATTTTGCCAACTTTGCGTGCGAGTAGCTCGGATTTTCGCGATGCGCGAGCAAAATTTTGATACGCTGCTCTTCTTGCTTGGACGGCATTTTGACAAGAGTGAATTCCAAAATCAAAATAGGAGCAACATTCTACACACACACACCTTCAAAATGAGGGGTGTTCAGGTTTTTTAAATGCAAAATTGAAAGAAATACGTCAAGTTGATATTGACCAAATTTTGACCGTATCGCCCTTTATATTCGTATAGATGGATGATGTAAGATTTATTTACCAAAGTTAACCCGTTACCACTTCGAAGTAAATTTACACTGTTGACAATCTTTTAAAACTCAATGCCAACTGCGATTTACATTTATGTCCAATATGATACCAAACAATTTTTATTTTTTAATACGTGCCATCCTCAAAACATAATATGCTTTGATGATGGAAGTGTATGCACATTACCTACATTCATTTGATGGTTGTACTGTGTTAATGCTGGGATTTTTGTAACTGAAAGTGACCTTGGAATGGACATGAGTAACCAGGCGTTCTGAAATAGGTCACTGGAACCCAACCCGTGCAATCACCTTCCGATTCCCGGGCTGAAAATGCTTGTAGCATCAGACAACAGTTCGTTTGACTGCAAACATTTTTCTTCCATAAAAAACACTGCCGGATGGTTAGCGTTGGATTGTACACACACACACATACCTCATAATCCACAACTAATTGAATCTTCCAATGGCGAAAATCAGCTAATTGAGGGAACGAAACATCAAATGCAAGTGATAAAATATTTTCACTTCCAGAAGTCTGCCTTTCTTTTCAATAAACAAGCTAAATAGCGTCGTATACCAGCGATGCTGAGTAAGAAAAAACTCCAACAATTTTGCATATACCCATGTGCTAACTAAAAACTTTCCTGTTTACATGTATCGAACGAGCAACAACCATCAACCAAAGTGGTTCACAATTTTCAAGTCGTTATTTTTCGCTTTTCCCATGACAGCACTCAAGTAAAATATTTAACTTTCCGAGGCACACTGTTGTTTATCAGTTGTCAAAGTTGATTGATTAATCACTTCGATCGGTTCCGATGCCTTTTTGTTCTGAGGTATGAATGTTTCAAGTGCGATCAATTTGAGCCGCGACGAGAAGTTTCCCCCCCTATTTGGGGCTTGAATTCATTATTCAGCAAAGCAGATTTGTCCGTTTGGAACAAACTCAGTGATGAAATAGAATTGCTTTCTTTATTTTAATCTTCCGGTCACATCCTGTCGACAAAGGGAAAAGGGTATAACTTTTTCCCCATTCTGGGGATCAATAATTCGTCGAATTCCCATTTAATTTGCCGAACAAAGGGAATGGCTCTCATCGAGAATAATTAGATCGTCCATCAAAATCCGTCGTTAGGAATAAAGACCTTTCGGCAAACACAAAGAGCCGGAGCGAAGCATCTAAAAACAAAAGTTTCCCCAAGGAAAATATCTTGTTAACCTTTTCCGAACGATAGTGTATATGAGTGAATGGGTCCATTTTCGTTCGGTGGAGGAGAATGGCTTTCCGGAGAAGAAAATCAAAGTAGGCTCAGCGCCACACTTTCGTAACCGGATCGGCCGACAATCATCTTCAGGTGAAGCACAGGCACCGACTTCGATTCCGTGCGTATGTTTGCTTTGTTAGCCTGCTAGAGCGAATGGGAAAAACTTCAATAATTTAAAACTTTCTAAATCCATTCCCAGTATTGCACTTCAGCAGCCTGAACGGAGGGAAAAGGGTCGGCTAGATTTCCTCGCTATGCTGTGTTTATTCTTCTCAAACATGGAAGCGATTTCTAAGCAAACATATACACCACTTTTCACATGTTTTCCACACACGTCTCGTGCAGGAGGCAAACGAAGCAACAAGATGCACTCTGCGGAATTCGGGCGTGTAGTTAGGGGTCTGGCAGTGTTGATTGCTATGTGGAGTGTTCGAGTTTTCGGAAGTTAGATTAATTTCTATGGATTTGGATTTTTCTCACATTGAGTCCATTGCAGCTTATTATTGTTGGGGCTTGGCAAATTTGATTTTGGAATTTGATGCATTGTGGCTAAAGTCTGTTAATCGTCCTTCAGGTATTGAATGTTCAATCCATGGATGAAAGTAGGATGTAGTTGTCATGACTTAGCCTTTGACGAATTTCATGAATTTATAAAACTGTAGAATTGGTTCATCAAATTAAGAGGATTTCTAATTAAGGTAAACCAAGTTTATATAAATTTGAACACAATAAAAAAAAGTGCTCTGTGGGCTTACTCAATCTCCAATTACATCATGTGGTTTAAAATCTCTTTGTTATAAATAAGAACTTCCAAAAACTGCTGAATTTTCCTTTCTTTTAAAAATATTTCAAAACTGTGGCTCTCACTACATTCTCGTGGCCGTATGTAGGTTCTTACGGTCTTGAGTTGACAGTTGATAATTCGTTTTCATTGATATGCATGTGACTTTCAGCCTAAAGTTGGTTCGTCACGCCAGGGAGACGACTTGGATCCTACATATCGAAAGCACCGACTCATGCACAGAAAAAAAAGCATTCCCGAAAATGAAAACGGACCGTGAACTAGTTCACGTTTTCAGGATTTTTCCCTCTAAACGTTATTTAGTTCATGATTACGTGATTCAGCTCACGGTGTATTTTTGCTTGTTCTCGAATTCATGACTGGAGTTCACGGATTTGGGCACGGATTTTTTCCGTTTGGGCCGGAGAAACGGCTTTATCTCCCATCCGAAGAAAGGCATGATCAGAGATTTTTTGTCTAGGACTCTACAATCAGCGAAATAAACTTTCGATATTAATAAGATTGCATTATGATTATTTGCCACGATAAATCAATATGAATTTCATTAATTTGACTTATGAAATATAATGATGTTGATAAAATAAAAATATGGAGCAACCTGGATTCCAACTAGTGACTTGACCACTAGTATATATCAACACTTGTAAACAGAAAAGCTTAAATGCAAATAAGAACAATGTCGTGGAAAATAAAATCCATTCATAAGTCAGGCTTCTGACATTCCAAAGCATCTTTCATAAGTTTAACCTTATGAAATTCTTAAGTTTATTTGCCTGAGTGTAGGATTTCCAATGGCGCTGACTGAAATCTATACCAGATCGACTGGGGTGAGAGGCTAGCTGGCCTTCATCTACTCTTTATCTCCCCCTAGAGCGGCCTCTACGCTCCATTCTTTCAGCATCGGACCGCGCTCTCTGTATCCTTCCAAGGCCTCCAGGAGAATCTTGCCTCTGGGGTTGTTAAGGCGGCTCCCCCACTCGAGATCCCAAGCGTCGAAGTCCTCCGCTATTACCAACGGGTTTAGGCCAGTTAGCTCAGTTGTCATACGATCAACCATGCTGGAAAACTTTTCAATCGACCAACTTGGCGGCACGTTGCAGCTGCAAAAGAACACTGCCATCCTCATTGTAGCCACTTCGGTCCTAAGTGCACTCTTCCGCAGCCATATAGCTGCGGTGACGACCTCGACCTTGCACTGCTCCTTTAGTGCAGTGGAGATCTCCCCCGCCTTGGTGATCTCATCCAGGTTTCTACACTACACTCGTCACCTGTGAGATGAGGTCACGCACCTCCAAATCCTCACCTAAGGCCTGTTTTGCCAGGTGTCTGTACGTTGGACCCTTTAGCGCTGTGATCTTCTTCACCTCCAAGATCATTTTGCCGGCGCGGGTTCAGCGTATACTCCGGACATCGGCATCAACACCCACCAATTTAGCGTTCCCGCGCATTGCTTTTAAGACCTCGGATTTCTTCATTGCCTTAATGCGGTCTTGACGATGAGGGCCTCACCGTGGTTCCGCTTGTCGCTATTCATTTTCTTTTTTGGATCTACCTCCTTTTTTCTTACAGACCTTTGGGTCGTCACTCGTCCCTCTTTTAGCACTCACATTTGCGTCAGTGCTTATAGGGACCTTACCGCTCAGGCCCCCTTCGGCGCATGGGACAACTCTTGAGCTGAGTTTCGCGCCTTTGGCACTGGGATTAGCGCTAGGCGTCTCGCTTTACGACCAGCTGGAGCTGGTCACGAGGTTGGACCCTCCGACCCCGCCACCACGTTCGCATAGGTTCTAGGTCAAACGGGAGCATTAGCCACCATTCCGCGATTTTGAAGCGCCGGTGACTGTCTGTCTTGCTTGAAGGTCCCAACCTCCATGGTAGATGGAGCGGAGTCTCCCTCGGAGACAGACGCATTCGTCTGTGTGTGCTTAGTAGCCATTACCCTCGCCCTTTCCGTTTCAGCTAGCCGTGCCAACTCTTTGGCGCTTTGTCCAGCTAGGAGTTTTGCTTCCTCTTCTTACAGGCAGCCTGAATTGTCTGAAGTCAATGATGGCATTCAATTGCTCGGACACTTCAACTACTTTAGGAAGCGTTTCCCGCCTCCTTTCCATGGCTCGGACTAGGCCAGGTCCATGCATGGCCTCTTCTAGCTTAGCGGCACCTGCTTCAGATGCCGTAGCACTTCCGTAAGTATCGGACATGCCGCTGGAACCCACTTTCTTGCGTGGTGCGGACCTTGCTAGACCGCATTTAGCGATCGAATACGCTTCTTCCTGGGTTTTCTTGTACCGCGAGGTATTACCCTCCATTCTGTTGGGTCCCCCTCCAGCCACTATCCAAACCGACATGAAGTAGTCGCTATTAGGTTCAGTATGGTTCTTATCGTATGTGAACTAGCCTGGAGTGGTGTGTTGGCAGACCCCATCACCAATGCCAAAAGCAGGTCCGGAACGACTAGGACAGAAGCTGCAACTCGGTGCTTTGACTGGCTTCAGGGCTTTCGTGGGTTTCTGTTCTGTGAGTTCCGGTAGCTGCAGGATGGCAATCGTATCGTTGGGGTTTATTGCTGTGTAATCGTAGGTGTTTAGCACAATTTACTACAATTTCTATAGGTGTCATGGTTGTTGGCGACAAGTTTGCAATGAAGGGTCTCCGTAATTTTAGAGTGGAGTAGTCCTCAAACACCCGGAACAAGATACCTTCTGGCCAAGTCGATGGATCTAATGCGTATGCCTTCAAAGCTGGATCCAAACCGGCTTTGAAGGAGATTGGTTACCCGTTTGACGACCTCGGGGTCCTGAGCCAGATCAAGATTTTCTCGTACCATTGCTTTAAATCGTTAGTGCATCTCTACCAAGCGGGATCGGCCTGATCTTTTCCGGTAAAATATGTAAGTGTCACGGTCAGTGCTGTAAAAAATGAGGCCACTTTGCCCTCAGTCTTCCTCTTCAGCATTACGGCCTCCAAGCACTGCCTGCTTGGTGGTCGGAACCAGGCTACTGTTTTTAAAGAAGGGAGAGAATGTTGTAAATGCTAGGTCGGCAAAAACCGGCGGACGTGATGTCCAACTTTTTCGATAGAGTGTACAGGGTGCGGCAGAAAATAATGCGAAAATTTGTTCTACTTCTTTCAAATCCCATTTTAACTAATTTAAGCAATAATATCAACATTTTCGAGTGCAGTTATCTTTATATAGTGCTTTTAAATAAATTTATTCAATGTGTCCTCCATTTTTATGAATAACATCGTCGAGCCGACGCCGGAAACCGAAGTCCTCCGACATTAACTGCCATGTGCGTGTTATTGTTGACTTCAGGGTTTTCAATCTAGGGTGTGGTGTTTTGCAGGCTTGTGCTTCAACATATGCCCCATTCGAATAATCCAGCGGATTAAGATCTGGACTGATAGGGGGCGCACAAAACTTCTTGTTATCGTTCAACCATTGTTGGATCCGATTGGACGTGTGACACGGCGCTACAGCCTGCTGTAGGACAACGTTTTGGTCCTCGGAGAGGTTGGCCTTCACCCAGGGAAGCACTTGGTCCTTTAAAATATCGATATACACTTCGGTATTGATTTTAACTCCAGCATCAATGAAAACAGGCGGCATTTTCAAATCGTTGGACGCCACCAAGCCAAACATCATGACACCAGCCGGATGTTTGGTTTGAAGTTTGAATTTTACTTTTTCCGGAACGTTCTCCATTTTCTGCGGTGAAATGAACCGGTCCGTGTGGCTGTTGGCCACAGCATCGATGCTGAAAAGCTTTTCGTCGGAGAACAGGATTATCATTTTTCCTTCTTCAACAAGGAAAGCAATCTCTTGGAACGAGTCACTCGTAGTTCCTTGACCCGGTCCGTAATCAAGGGGCGTTTCACTCTGGCTCTGGAAGATGTATGCAGGTCTTCTTTGATGATTCTCCGCATGGATTTCTCCGAAATATTGGCTTCCTTTGCAAGTTTTCTTATGGAACGCACCGGATTGCGAACAATTTTTGCACGGACCGATTTGATCACGTTCGGCGTGCGAGCAAAGCGCGGACGTCCGCTTCCCGGCTTCCGCTGCTTAGGACCATCCTGCAGGGACTTTTTTATGTGGTAAACTGTTGCCAAACCCTACCACCTTGGCAATCTCTTTCGGCTTCTTCTGGTCGAGCAACAAACAGGTGATCACTTCTTTCGCGAGCATTTTGACGAGTTTGCAATAAAACAAATAGAATGTTTGGATGCAGCACTTGAAAGTAAACATAAACAAATACACTTTCGACAGAAACTAGTCACTAGCTACACGAATTAACCCAATACTCAAGTTTGAACATTTTCGCATTATTTTCTGCCGCACCCTATGTTTCTTTACTTTTTTTTTCCCCCCCCCCCCAAAACCAACTAAAAAACTCTCAATTTTCTGTACACCAACGGGTTTCTAATATTCCCCGGGCATAGGTGAATTCATCAACAGGTAGAGGGGCCATTGAGTGAAAAATGTTTGCTCGAGCATCTTGACGTAGATCGCCAAAAGATAATCTTTTAATAGTGGAATTTGAAGGGATTTGCTCGCGTTTTCTACACGGAAAATAATCCACTCATGTTTATTGGCAAAAATCCATAGAATATTCCACATAACACTGATGTGTTCACACATAAACAGAACCCTTTGAGAAACACAAATGAATTTTACTTGGCAAATGAAGAGTATGTGTCTTTAGATATAGTGGTTATGAGTACACATTGGAAGTATGTGTGGTTACAAATAAGGACTGCATCGTTAATTATGAGTACACCTTTGAGGTTCTGTATGAAAAAGACTATGACTTATTTTGACAGCTGCTTAGTGTCAATGAGTTGCTTGCCTTGTAAACAAACGAAAATCTCCATTAAAAGTAAAAGTTTTACTTCAAGCAGAACAATGCGAGGTCTTACGGAAGAAATGCGAAAATCGATTGTGACCAAGAACTGCACTGAAACGGGATTGTCGCTAAGAAAATAAGCAAAAGAAGAAGGTGTTAGTGTCTGTGCGGTCCAAAATGCGATCAACCGGTTTGTTTTGCATAACACATTGAAGGACTTACCGGGCCGTGGTAGAAAGACAAGTGCGTCAAAGTCAAATTTGGACAAACAAACAAATTTGCAAAGTTTTTGAAGGAAAAAACGGAGGTATCCATCAGAAATTGCGCAAAACAGTGTGGAAAGACGATTGGAATTATCCAACGTGCAAAGGAGTGAAATTACCTGAAGACGTACCGAAAACAAAAATGTCCGAAACAAAGCCAAATTCAGGCGGTTTCCGTGAAAACTCGGGCTCGGAAGCTGTACCGCGACGTTTTGAGTAAAAATGACATGTGCATTATCATGGATGACGAGACTTACGTCAAATTGGAGTACAGGGCACCCTCAGGGGCATAGTTTGACACCGTGAAGCGTGAAACGGATGGCTCAAATTCGGAGAAATCGTTTGTTTGCGAAAAATTTGAAAAAAAGGTGTTGGTTTTGCAAACAATTTGCCAGTGCGGTATGAAATCGACACTTTTTTTCACTGCCGCAAATATGAACGCCGAAATGTACCGGAAGGAGTGCCTGCAGAAACGAATCCTGCCACTATGTGCGTGCCTCCTTGGACTGGTTATGAAGAGAACAATGTCCAATTTGTGGGAAAGGCGATGAATCCTAAAAAATTGTCCGCAAATAAGGCCCATTGAGAAATTTTGGGCTTTGATGTAAGGAAAGCTGCGGAAAAAGGCAAGAGGAGCTGATAACATCATCAAATTCAAAAAAGACTGGGTAAACGTCAGCAAAACCATCGACGGAACAGTTGTGCAAAACCTCATGAGGAACATCAAGAAGAAGGTTTGAGAGCTGGCCAGATCAAGGAAAATTAAATGAATACTGATGTAATGGGCTTTTTTGATGGTCGATAAACAATGTAAATGAATTTGAGTAGCAAAATAAATAAAACATACTTTAATACAGCAATTTTAAAGTGTACTCATTATTAACGATACAGTCCTTAGCTATCATTTGTGGATCGCATTGCAAAAATTCATGGATTGGATACATAGATATTATCTTTGCTTTTTTCAGTGAACTGATAGTTTGTAGAAATGCTTCTTCTTTTTATTTAATTATTAAAAGTAAACAAGTGAGGTCTGGATCTAAATTATCCTTTCGTTCAAATACAATCGTTCTACAAACACGCTTTCTAAAGCGTTTTTTTTTAAAGTGTGATCTTTAAACTGTAAAGGAATTTCTATATTTTGTTATTTTGTTTCTGGAACATTGGAATCTTAGAAGCCTGTTTTGAAAATGTTGAAACGTTAAAGTTATTTTATTGAAGTAAAATAATTAAAGCGCATGTCCTTAACGATGCAGATGATGAAATTATTAAATTCTTCTCAACACATTTCTTCTCTTTACTGGCTTCACCTTGATGCTCTTTTCATTGAGCATTTTTCAGAGCCAATATTTATTTATTTATTTATTTCGTCAACCGATCGTAGACTACATATTTACACTTAGTTCTATCTTCTTAAAGATCGCCTAGAAATGAAATAATGTCTTAGGTTACGACGTGATATTGTTGAGTCAACTGATTCACAATGCACATGCGGTTAAGTGGTCCAAATTTCGCATAGTTTGTCCGATTGGTATTTAACGCAAACAAGTTCCGATTCCTCAAGTGCCGCGAGGGGGTGTAGAAATTTAGACTACATAATAAGTTAGGGGAGGAAATGCGGTGTGATACAATACCGTTAACAAAAGAGATCATGGCAAATTCTCTTCGTTCTTTAAGAGTTTGAATGTCAATAAGCATACATCGTGCTTCGAAAGACGGAAGTGGAAATGCTGTCCAGCCCAATTTACAAGAGCATACAAGAGAAACTGTTTTTGTACTGATTCCAATCGTTCTTCATGTGTTTTCATAAGAGGAGACCATATGACACTACAATACTCTAGAATAGACCTGTCATATGCAACGTAAAATGTTTTGATCGTACATGGGTCATGAAAGTATTGACCAAAACGTTTAATGAAACCTAGCATATTGGTTGCTTTATGGATAATTGTGTTGTAATGGTCGATAAAATTAAGCTTAGAGTCTACAATAACACCTAAATCTCTGACTCTCTCGCATTTTTCGACAATTTCAGTTCCTAAAGAAACAGTAATTTGTGGTGTATTTCGTTTTCTACTGAGAGAAATTAAGTTACATTTCTTAACATTTATTTCTAGTAAGCTTTTTTTGCACCATATGGCAAATAATAATATTTCGTTTTTATAAGTTACATGATCTTGGTCAATTTTCCTGGCCTCAACGTAGTATTCCAGAAGCACATCCACAGTTCCTAATTGAGAGCTTTCTATGTCAGCACCATTGCATGAATTTGTATATTGTGGAGCAAGGTCAATGATACTCAGCTTTCAAAAAAAATTAGGTTCGCAAGATATGTATGCTCTATGTTCGTATGTTCTTTTAACGGTTTACGAACAGCACGCTTCCTGTATTCAATAGATTTGCGACACAGCGTCGATCAACTATTTGACTATGTGGCAAATGCACCAAACTGTAATCTTAATTTGCTATGTGACATCCTTGCCGTTCCAAAAAATTGATGGGACGATGCAAATCTGCCATAATAGTGGCTAATTTTCTATTCTAGTGACCCCTACCTTAAAGTTCAGCACATATATCTGACTATTAATTCATCAACGTAAAGCTCCAAACGTGACTATTTTGGGATTTGTAAAAAATCAGTTCACAACTTCTCAAATCTTTAGCTAAAATTTAATCTTATTTTGAACATGGAACCGTAAATCTTTCCCCTTGAAACATCTCTGAAGCTTCCTTCCGACAAGCAATCCCAAAGAAATGATACTCGTTCGCCGGATCTCGCTCGAAACATCTTCTAATGCCGTCAAGAGCAACATGCTTGATTACCGTCCGAAATTCCTTGCTGCCACATCGAATCGCTCATACGGGTACGGTTCCCGACGAGTACAAGACCGGGGAAAAAAAAAAAAAGGAACACAAACCCCTTTAGGAAAGTTTTCCGGGAAATCGATTGTGTACCGTTTCCATAATGAGACATAAAAACACACAATAGGATTCATTCCCAATAAGCATCACATCGTCTTATGTTTTCACCCACATTTCTTCTTTGTCCCCAACTGAATCGTACCGTCATCAGTAACCGATAGATTGGATTGAACGAACCCTCCCCCACCCTTTCTTTTTTTTTATTTGTGCTTTGGTCTCAAAGAGCTCCCATATTCACACAAAATCAGATCAGTAGCATCTGTTAGTGGCACCACTGCCAGTCATTGGGGCTATGGCTTCTGATGGCAAACGGTAAACAATGGGGCGCATTTCGTCTTCTTTCATTCAATTTTTCCATTCCGCTCCAGTCAGCCGAGGAACAATGATGGGATTTTCTTACCCTCGTCTACCTTCCACCCCACCAAACATTAGCCACATCATCTTCCCGCGTCCCCCCCTAAAAAATTACACACAACGTTATAACTCTCGCTCTCCTGAAGCCGTGGCAATATGTTCAACTTCAAAACAATTTCTCGTTACATTTTTTCCTTCTTTCCAATAAGGCGAAAGTCATCCACCTTCTCCAAACACAGCAAGCCGGGCACCAGCACGAGCGTTTACCTTTTCTTTGAAATCTAACCTAAAATATGACTGCCACTCGCTCACAGGTATCGAAGAGAAGAAAAATAAAATGCCAAGCACCAAGTTTTTTCCCACGCGTGCTGTTTCATTAGCATCGTTGCAGCAGAGGACAGGAAGTGTTATGCTTTATGCTTCAGTTGCCACCCTCTAAGCTAGCCACTCACTCTCACTCGTCCTCCACACGCTCGCTCGGCGCAATAATCCGCCGACAGACGGAAGATAGCCCGGCTAAATATCGCTCTCAGAGCGCGGAATCTGACTTCGAAGCGGCTTCGTTTCTTTAAAATTTGCTCACATCGTCCCTTGCCACCTCTTGCCGCTCGGTAAACAGCATTCTTCTTGTTTTTCTTTCTTTGTCTATTGTTTATAAGTGCAATCTACACTTAGAGGGCAAATTTTTAATGGTTCTCCGTGGGACAAGAAGCCAGTTCCCGGGCAAATCCTCATCCTCGGGTACTCGCGAACGGCGCGGATGATGATGATGATGATGATGCTTTCTTTTTAACTGTGTGTGTGTGTTTGTTTTTTTTTCGACGGCGACTGCTTGTTTGGTTCGGAACTGAGACGGATTTTGCGCTTCGTTACACGGATCGGTGCCTCTTGGTGGGGATAAATTGAGTTAATCTGGAAGGAATGCACTCCATGGGCAAGTGAATCGGGGTTGGTCTTAATCGAGTATTTTATCGTTTTACAAAATTAGCGTCGAACATTGAGATGGACCAACGATTCGAAGACATGGTTTGGATGGATCTTGTTGTGATGGTCTTCTCTTACTTCAAACGGTATAATTTTACCTGTCACTTAATAATACTGATGCAAAAATGGCACTAGCATCGAGAGTAATCAATTAGCTATGGTAAAAGTGCTCTCGAACACTAATTAAAAAGCAGGAGAAGCTTATTGCGATAAGAAATTGGCTTGGAATGCCCTACAAAGAAGTGTTCCAGGAGTAGTTAGATGGATACTTGAAGAAGAGTAAAAGTTATGTTTCTTAAAAACTTTTACGAGAGCAAAGTTGGGTGTGGTGAAGATTGCTGTAACATTTTCATTCAGGATGCTTTTGATGCTCCTGAATTATTTGTATCCTACAGGGACAGTCGCTGCAATTTGAAGTACAAACGGGGTTCCGACGCATTGGTACATTATAGAGGTCAAACTTTTCCTTCATTGCATCATAATCTCAATACGCAGAAGCGCAAACTTTCCCACACTTTATGAGGTTCCGAGCTGATGGAATTATTTCTAACTACAAAAGACGATTGCAAATCACATCCCGATCAGTGCTGTAAATAGTCATTACGACCCAGTTGCATTAATTTGCCGATAAGTTGAACTTCTGAATATGGTGTAGGTAAAGACTGTATTCGATGAAATTTGGACACACAAAATAGGTCACCAAAAATTTTCCTTGAGCCCGATTCTTTTCAAACTTTCTGGAAATAAAGTACTACTAAATGATTAAGTTTTGACATCATTGGTTTATTGAACCTCTTCTCCCAACCCAAATGCCCGCACCTTTGCCTTGACCCCTTTCATCAAATTTTGGGCAATGATAGGACCGACTTGCTTACTTACTTTTAACCACACTTTCTTTAGTTCAAGTTCATTTTCTATCAGTTTTGGAGTTTTAACGAGCTTTGCCTTCATGATTGCCCAAAATTTTTCAATTGGGCGAAGTTCCGGAGTGTTTGGAGGGTTGACGTCTTTTGGTACAAAAACTACATTATTATCTTTGTACCAGTCTAAGACGGGCCGGGCATAGTGGCAAGATGCCAAATCCGGCCAAAACAGTGTCGGGCCATCGTGAGATCTCAAGAAGGGCAGAAGTCGTTTTTGGAGGCATTCGTCCTTGTAGATTTGTCCGTTGACGGTCCCAGAGGTGAGAAGGGCTGACTCATTTGCCACATCCGCAGATCGCTTGCCAGACAAGGAATTTTTTGGCGAATTTCGACAGTTTCTTCTTCCGTACACTCTCCGGAACGGCCAACTTAGAGGTGGCGACGTAGTGTTCCTGTCCTGGCATTTGTTTGGTGTCGGCTTTAATGTAGGTCTCATCGTCCATCACAATGCAGACGGGTTTTTGAGTCACTCCCTGTACAGTTTTCTTGCACGAGTTTTGGCCACCGAGTTCTGTTTATTGCTCCGGTTCGGTGCCTTCTGGACCTTGTACACATGTAATCCAGAACGTTTCATTGTTTTCTTGCACAAAACAAACTGAAACTTTCGCCTTTTTCGCAACATCCCTGATCGAAATGTTGGGATAACGCTTAAATTGGTTCAATACATCCTGGCCTTCTCCGGATTTGATGTGCCACGTTTTTTGCCACTACCATTTTTCCGCTTGGTTGTCTTACGGTCCTTGAACGTTTTGATCACATGAGATACGGTTGAATGTGCGATTCCGAGCTGTTTTCCGATCCATCGATGAGAAGCGTTTGGGTTTTCGAAGTGAGTGCCCAAAATTTGTTGGCGCACTATTTCTTCATTCGAAGCCATCACCGAAATCACTCGACCGATTTTCACGAAACTCATTACACAATTGACACAACACAATGAAATACATTCAGTTAAAATTTCAATAATTTTTACCCACACGCTAAAAAGTTACGAACAATTGCATGTGTCCAAATTTCATCGAATACAGTCTTTATAATGAAATTGTAGCTCTTGGCCTCATTATACAACTTTTCCGGACAGTACAGTTTTATATTCACTGCAATATTCAAATGATATTGGATAGTTGTGAATGTTATTTGAGTATTCGGTTATTCCGCTCTTATGCGTTTGATGTTAAAGTCAGAGCAATACTTTTAGAAATGAAGTTATGAAACCAGTTTAGCACAAATATTTCACCATAAATGAGATTTTGAAAATCAGCTTCTGGAACGAGTTATCGGTAAATTAATCGCGTTATGTCCAAATCACTATTAACAGCTGATCCTGATTGTTCTCATAAAATTAGAACATACTTGACACCGCACACAAAAAATTTGAAACTCACATGAAAATTGCTACGGGAAAAGCATACTTTTTCTTCATTGCCCACAAACCTTTTTTCCAAACAAAAAGACTGCTATAACCGTTCTTATTGGAAATGTTGAAATCTAAGTTTTAAGATAAATGTCAAATGAAATAGGTATTAATTAATTTCAAGATTAATTAATTTCAGCTTATTAGTGAACAACACTGTATTGTGCAGTGTTACATTGCTGCCATGGTTAATTCTTTTCCAGATGCCGTAGATACTATGAACTAAAGACTGGACTCGGAAAAAATGAGACACACAAAAATGATCACTAAAAATTCATTTTCAATCGGATACTTCTCAAATTTTCAGGTATTAAATAACTATATATTAACTATGTTTTGGCATAATTTATTTATTCAATTTTCTCTCCCAAGCTGAATGCTCGTACATTTCTCTTAACACTGCTCATGAGATCTTGGGCGTGGCTTTGTCCATCTTCCTTACACAATTTCTCCCAGTTTTTCTTCAAAGCTTCATCGGTTTTGAATGTTTTTCCGCTTTTCTTCAACTTCTTCTTCATTATCGCCCAAAACTTTTCGATCGGACGAAGTTCTGGTGTATTTGGCGGGTTCGCCTCCTTCGGGACCACATTAACGCCCTTCGCTTCGTACCAATCCATTACAGGCTTGGCGTAATGGCACGAAGCCAGATCCGGCCAGAACAGCGTGGGACCACGGTGAGAGCGGAGGAAGGGCAGCAAGCGCTTCTGCAAGCATTCCTCTCGATAAATCTGCCCGTTTATGGTGCCGGTTGTAACGAACGGCTTGCTGTACCGTCCGCACTCGCAGATCGCCTGCCACAACAGGTACTTCTTCGCGAATTTGTCCATCTTTCTCTTCCGGAACTTTTCCGGAACCTCCATGCGGGACGTACCGACAAAAAACTCGAGGCCGGGGATTTGTTTGGTGTCCGCCTTGATATATGTCTCGTCGTCCATGACGAGACAGCCTGGCTTGACCAGCCACTCACGGTACAGCTTCCGCGCACGCAATTTGGCCACCATGTTTTGCTTGTCAGTCCGGTTTGGCGCCTTCCTGACCTTAAAAACACGTAGCCCAGCCCGCTTCATGGTCTGCTGGACGAACCACTTCGACGAATTGACCTTTTTGGCCACGTCTCGGGTGGAAAGGTTCGGGTTATTCTTAAAGTACTGCCTTATCTTCCGCGCCTTCTCTGGGTATTCCGTTTTCGGTTTTCGGCCGCTTCCAGCGCGCCGCTCGATGGTCTTCGTCTCCTGAAACATCTTCACAACGCGGGACACGGCGGAATGGTGGATTCAAAGCCTTTTGCCGATCCATCTGTGCGACTGACCAGGATTATCGATCACCGCGCCCAAGATTTGCTGGTTTAGCCCTTCTTGTTTCGAATGCATCTTGAAAACTACTTGATAGATTGCAATAATTTTGCACACGTAAACATAACACTCTAAACTAGTATTATCCAAAATTTCATTAATTTTTACCCACGCAATAAACAGTTACACTCAAAACAAAGTGTCGCATTTTTTCCGAGTCCAATCTTTAGTATAGTGTTAGTGTTCACAGAAACCTTAAACCGTTCTTTGTGTTTCGGAAATTGCTTTCTTTAAAGTGTCGGTGCAGTACTGTATCTGTTTTTGATTCTGTGGCCTGTATAATTAGTGTAACATACACGTACTTCATGATTTTAAGTTGAAACTTGGAGGAAACTGCATTAATACGAAATGTTCTAAAATTGTGAAAATGGCCTGCCTCCGGTTCCAAAATAGCTTATTTACGGTCTTGAACGCATATACTTATAGATAGTTCATTAAACTGTTCAAAAAATATATCAATCTTGGTGCAGGAGCCATTTTTAAAACGGAATCGACAAATTTTATTACTTGAAAAGGTTGTGAACATCGAAGGCGCTTCATACGGTCGTGTCGAAAAAAGGATGTTTTGACAGCTGCAAAACATAAAATTTACACTCTCGCAAAGAGAGCATTGTTTCTGGGTAAATCAATATGCTGATAAAAAGTGATAGTTATCTGATATTGTTACAACAGTTAGTTTGGTACCAAATAATTGGTTTTGAACCAGATATTTATTGGGAAACTAGGAGAATTTAATTTACACTTCATTTGATCACTTTAACAAAATAAAAATAAAATATTGAAGCACTTTTTCAAAATTATCACTAGTAAACGCGAGCAAATTCCTTTAAATTCCACTAGAGGAAGCTTCTCTTTTGACAGAGAGGCCTATTTCGTCTGCGACTTACAGACTTCTGCAGTGTCGAGTGCTCGACAGATATTTATATAGCATGGAACACAGAAGACGAATTTCCCGCCAACTCATCCAGTGTTTGGCAGCACCCTCTCAGAATCCAATGAAACTTTGTGGGACTTTGTAGACTTTGTCTTTTCAAGCAACTTTGCATGCATTGTTTTTCAAAATTATTGTAGACTACTATTTGAAAAGGGCTTAAGTTTTTTGATCGATTTTTTTTATCATCATAACTAAAAAAGAAAAAGACTTAAAAAAAGTGATGTGTGAGTGACTTTTAGAAAATTGTCTTAACTTTTGTGAAAAAAAATTCAAAAATTGTAAAATTGATTTTTACACGCTAAAAAAAATATTTTAAAATTTAAAGTCAATTTGCCAAAAATGGCTCTCTTAGAATTGGACGAAAATTTTTCTTAAAGGGTGATACGGTCAAAATTTGGTCAAGGGAAAACGCGTGTAAATCGGTGAAATCGTTTATTTAAAAAATCAAATTAAATTTCTTTTTCAAGTTCAATTAGTATAAAATTCAGGAAAAATATTCAGTTAGGCTTCCGCTTTTCCAAATCCGAATTGCCGGGCCTTACGCTTGACCCCTGCCATCAGATTTTGTACAGCCACCTTGTCCACCTTCTTCGCCGTAGAAAGCCAGTTTGCCTTGAACTGCTGCTCGTCCTTAGCAGTTTTTTTGGTCTTCTTTAGGTTCCGCTTGACAATAGCCCAGTATTTCTCAATTGGGCGGAGCTCTGGCGTGTTGGGAGGGTTCTTGTCCTTGGGAACCACCTGCACGTTGTTGGCGGCGTACCACTCCATGGCCTTTTTACCGTAATGGCAAGATGCCAAATCCGGCCAAAACAGTACGGAACAACCGTGTTTCTTCAGGAAAGGCAGCAGACGTTTATTCAAACACTCTTTCACGTAAATTTCTTGGTTGACAGTCCCGGAAGCTATGAAAATGCTGCTTTTCAAGCCACAGGTACAGATGGCTTGCCAAACTAGATATTTCTTTGCGAACTTTGACAGTTTCGTGTGCTTGAAAATATCTGCTACCTCTCCCCTTCCTTTTGCCGTATAAAACTCCTGTCCCTGAAGCTGCTTGTAGTCGGCTTTGACGTAGGTTTCGTCGTCCATTACCACGCAGTCAAACTTCGTCAGCATCGTCGTGTACAGCCTCCGGGATCGCGCTTTGGCCGTCGTATTTTGTTTATCATCGCGATTTGGAGTCACTACCTTCTTGTAAGTCGATAGTCCGGCTCGTTTTTTGGCTCGATGCACGGTTGTAGACGATACACCCAGCTTATTTGCGGCATCTCGGAGAGATAGGTTAGGGTTTCGCTTGAAACTACCGGCAACTCTCTTTGTCGTCTCAGCGGCTTCCGGTTTTCGATTTACCCCCGATCCAGACTTCCTGGCTGTCGACAAACGTTCCCCAAACACTTTAATTACATTTGTAACGGTTGATTTGGCAACTTTTAGCGATTTTGCCAACTTTGCGTGCGAGTAGCTCGGATTTTCGCGATGCGCGAGCAAAATTTTGATACGCTGCTCTTCTTGCTTGGACGGCATTTTGACAACTGAAGAGTGAATTCCAAAATCAAAATAGGAGCAACATTCTACACACACACACCTTCAAAATGAGGGGTGTTCAGGTTTTTTAAATGCAAAATTGAAAGAAATACGTCAAGTTGATATTGACCAAATTTTGACCGTATCGCCCTTTAATAGAGACAACATAATTGTCTTCAAGTTCGCCATACAGTGCAAGATAAGCACTTTTAAGGAAAAAAAACTCTTTCTAACGATGAAGTTTGTCAGAAGTAGATAATTCATCATCTCCATGCGAAGCGCTAGGAGTGGACGGTAATTTATTGCCAGAACGAAATAGACATGAAGAGAAAGTGTATTGGTAGTGCCGTTTATGGCAACGGCAGGCTTTGAAAATTGAAAGATCAAGTTTGAAAACGAGTGGAGGGCATTATTGAACGGTAGTATCCGATCAGGCACACAACCCTTTACCATACTACCCCATGCAGGATAGGCAAGAGGAGGAAATCCCCTTGACTGGTCTTTCTATCGACAACTTTTTCATGTCAACATAACTCAAAAAGGACAAGGCTTACAAAAAAGTGATGTATGGGTGACTTTGAGAAAATCGTCTTTACTTATATGATCTAGCATCTAGCAATTTTGATTTGAACAACTGAACTGCTATTGAGTCGTGGGTCAATAATTCAGATATTATGATAAAGCTTTTGTTTTTCAAATTTATTGTCCTTCTTGTAATATACTTCCAAGTTTGGGTAATAATCAGGATCACCCACCTGATTTAATTGTATTATCACTTAAGTTTGAAAAAATTAATAATTTTAAAATAAGCCCTTTTCAAATGGTAGCCTTGATTTTTCAAACATTCAAAGACCCTTAAAAATCCAAATTGTCATTATATTTTAATCTAATTGGCTTCTTTGCGGTTTTAGGACCAAATTATAAGACGAGTTGGCGCGATACTCAGTAAAAATAGGAAATGAAAAATTTGTTGTTAGTAAAACTTTTCCCCCCTAAAAGTTCCCGTCTTGCAATGTCTGGCGAATTTTTAGACAATTATATTGCCTTTATAAAGAAAAAAAATCGTCCAATTCTAACATAATCAGTTTTTGCAAATTTGCTTTAAATTTTAAAATATTTTTTTCAACGTGTAAGAATCGATTTTAAAATTTTTACATTTATTTTTCATATAAGTTAAGACGATTTCCTAAAAGTCACCCACACATCACTTTATGTAAGTCTTTTTCTTTTTTAGTTATGGTGATTTAAAAAAATCGATCAAAAAACTTAAGCCCTTTTCAAATGGTAGTCTAGACAAATTTTGAAAAAAAAAAACAAAGTAAGCAAAGTTGCTTGAAAAGACATGGTCTACACACTCACACAGTTTCATTGTATTCTGAGAGGGTGCTGCCAATCGCGAAGACGAGTTGGCGTGAAATTCGTCAGAAGTATCCCACAACTGTGGTTGTACCATCTGGTAGTGAGTGTTGGCCAACCCCCCCACAACATGACGGATTAAGTTAGTTTCGTGTAACCACTTGCAAATATTAGATGTCGCCCCGCAACGTAAACATTGGGGTCGTCGCTGGCAGATGCACCGATTTTTATCTTCGGAGCAGCATGTTTTTGTTGCGTCATGAGTGGTTGCAAAACAACAAGCAAGCTTACCATATCAAAAGAGTCTATTTTTATATTCACGATATAACTTCATTAAGGGCACCCGTACCGGTGCGCTACTAAACTATATTTGATCGCCCTCACCATCACTTCAAACCGTATCGGGCGCAACTAAAAGCGCTAGCAAAATTGTGGCGCGACTATCGGAAAGCATCCGGCGCTCAAATTTAGCAACGCGATAGTGGCGCGAGAGAGGGTTGCTATTCGACTGCCAATTGTCAAAAATCTCCGATTAATTTGTTGTGTATTTTTGTTTACGCAATCAGGATTAGGGGCAAATTTTGAATTTGATTTAAAGGAAATTTTGCTTTATCAACTTTAAGTCAATTTGGTTTAATAATAAGAATTTTATCAATAGGGTCGTGCGATGGCTTTTTCATGATTTCTCCTGGATAGATTTTTGGTTGGCATAAAAAGAGAACCATCAGCCACAATGGCCGCTCTGGCAACCTCTGGGGTGTCCCGGGGGAACTTGTAGGAAATGTTTGCGCCAAACCACGTGGTGCGACGGTTTTTCTTCATATTTTTTTCATGAGACTTTTGGTAACCACGTCGTGCGACAGCTCTTTCTTTTTGATTTCACCTGGAGAGTCCTTCGGTAGGCATGAAAAGAATAATTTACCACAATGGCTCCTCCGGAAACCTCTAGGGTGATTTGGCGAAACTTATAGGAAAGGACATTTCGACATGGAGTTTTCGTAGGGGCCAATGTCACATACGTAAACAATGGCTTCTTCCGCAAATTTCTCGAGAAAGCAATCTTAAGCGGACCCTCCCCTGGATTTGGGCAAAAATAAGGCAAGGTTTGTATTTTTTGTGGGAGAATGACGATTTTGACGATTAAATTTGATTATTGTTCAAGATTTTAAAGAGATAAAAAAATAGTGAAAATTCAAAATGGCGGCTACAAAATGGCAATTTCCTCTGCGCGCAAAACATGAGCCTGCAGCCTCTTGTAGTGGACAGAAATCAAATCTAGTTATTATTTCTGAAAGATAATAAAATTTTCTATGGCTTGAACTAAATTTTAGACAACTTAACTTGAACTCATTGCAAAGTGTTCATTTGAACTGAAAAGTTTAATTTTTCCCAATTTTTTTTTCATTTTAACCGTGTTAAAAAATTATAAATAATTAATTATTAATGCCAATTTTTAGTTCAAGTCGTACAAAAAATTATAACCTTTCAAACAATTATTTGATGGAGGGAATCAGATTAATAGTTCAAGCCCGGGGCTTGAAGTAAGATTGAAAAACATGGTTTCGTGAAATCACCATTTTGTACCCGCCATTTTGAATTTTGACAATTTTTTTATTTTTTTGAAATCTTGACTGATAATCAAATTTAATCGTCAAAACCGGAAGTTCGTACGCCTTTTCATTCTCCCACAAAAAAATACAAACTTTGCCTTATTTTTGCCCAATTCTAGGGGAGGGTCCCCTTAATCATAGTGAATTACCACGATGATTGTATAGAAGAGGAGTTCTCCTTTACAATAGAAGTGGTAGTTTACTTGAGCGATCTTGCATTTTCAAGATATTTGCGGAAGAAGCCATTGTTTACGTTTGCGACATTGGCCATTATGAAAATCCATGTCGATTTATATTTTTGTCCCAAACCCCAGTGGTTCCCAGAGAGACCACTGTAACCAATGGTTCTTTTCATGCCAACCGAACGTCTCTGCAAGAGAAATCACGAAGAAAGACACAGAAATTGACTGTTAAACTGATGATGGAGCACTAGTTTAGCAGCGACCGATACAGAAACACGATAACAAAATATAGTAGCAACCGGTGTGAGATTGAGTGACTAAACTAAAATGACAGCTCGATGTGCTTTTTATTAACCACCCCCCCCCCTATATATTAATATATTATATATAAAAAAAAAATAAAAAAAAAGCAAAAAAAAAAAACACCCCCGTCCCCCCCCCCCCCCCTTTTTTTTTCAAGTGTTACACCCTCGCTTTTTTGAACACCCCCCCCGGAAATCAGGAAAATCCCAAAAAAAAGATTTACATTTACGTTGGGAGGTAGCGGATGTCATATTCATAGATGTATTTACCGCAGACAGACATTCAAGCTCGAACAAAACAATTCAAATTTGTTGTGTAAAATTTCAAAGTAACGCCACGGTGCCTAGTCAACTTATTGCTACATTAATTCTGACAGTTTGACTGGCAACCCATTTTTCCCTTATCAATAAAAACAAATCTGTTGCCTCATCTGTTAGGTTATTGCTACTTGATATCTTGAGGGAAGCCATGTTTTTACACAGGTAAATGAGATGAAGTCGAACGTCTGTCTGCGTATTTACTATCATGTTACGTGAGGGAGACAGGGAGCTGAAAATACCCGAATATTGCATTACAAAATATTAGAACGAATCCTTGACACCTCTGATGAACTGTCACTGTACTCGTATCAATCTGATCGAGTAGCTGCTTGCTTTCGGATGCAAGATTCGATAGCGGAGTTTTTCAAGAGCAGATTTCGAGTGAGGAGTGAAAGATTGAAGTGATTAGATGCTTTTTCGGCAATATTTGTAACAAGTAAATTGATTTTTTTTATTTTGATTTTGATTTTACAATAATTCAAAAGTTGTAAAATCTATTCAAAAAAAAAAAGAAAAAAATACCTATGCTTAAAATGAAATACATGAAGGAACTCGATTATGTCGAAATCAGGAAAACATACTCGCGAGAATCATTAATTCTGATGCATGATAACGTGCATCGGAGGTATTGCGATGAATGGCGCTCTGCTTCGTGAATACAGCGCAATACCTCCGACTTAAGGTATCTCATATAATTCTCGAGACAAATCGATTTTCGGAAGTAGATTTTCCAGATTTTGACTGGTACGAGTATATCTTGCTTATAAATTCCTAGTTTTAACAAAGAATGAATGGTGAGCTCTACAGCACTTAATGAAAAACCGTTCATGTGACTTAATCTGTTACATGGAATATCTATGAATGACATTTTACAAACAAATAAAATCTGCTCTACACGAAGATCTTTAAATTATTGATTAAACAATTTAAAGAAACAATCTAATAATCAATGTTGCCTCCCATACGTTATTTTGCCTTCAGAAATATTCAAACAGCTAACAAACAAATATTCAAAAACAATGGACTTCATGTTTGAACGATCCATTGAAACTCTTGCGCAATTGATGATTGACCGATCCTCTTAAGAAAAGCTAATCGGCTCCCTCTCTCCCTTTGAAACGCGTTTTATATGAAGCAATTCAAAATTGTGTGCCGATTGTCACACTTTTATGTTTCCACTGGTTCCGTATTCGCATTAACAATTTTTATCGCTCACAATATTTCTTGTCATATCTGCATTCCGTCCTTTTTCGAAGATATGCTAGATTTTTTATCGGTTCGACACGTTTGACAGTACCACTGGACCAAATTTTTGAGTTTCAGTGACAATGCACTAGAAGTGTCAAATTGTTCCCGGGTTGGTGTTGGCGGAAGCTCGACTAAATGGGTGATTCTTTTTGTTGGTGTTCTAGTCACCAAGCTGTAAATCTAGGGTTCGATCGTTGTTGTTTTTCCCGAAACTCGAAGTTTATACCCAAGCAACACACTAGTTTTATAACGGTTGAAAATACTTTAATATGACTCGATTTGGTTATATAGAAGTCTACTCAACATAAAATCATGAAAATGTGTTACTCGGGTACGGTTATGAGATTTGCTGTGGGAATAGCTTTTTTCTCACCCCTCTTGGGCTTCGCCATTATAACATAAGAAATTGTAGATAAAATATGATTATGAAATATGGTAATGACATTTTTTTAATTGAACGTCAAATCGTTAGCCAATAAATTTGTAATATGATTGATCCACAGTTTTCAGGGCAAAACCGCAACACTGCTTGCTTGCACTATGACAGAGTAGCCGGAATTTTTGCCCCATTCTTCGCAACCGGCACACGAGTGTAGTCTGCTGTGCTGTGAGATGTAACATCTCAAAAGAACAAGTAGCAGCAAAATTACAGCTAGGAAAATTTCCAGTAAACACGGATGTGTGCAATGTCGCCATGGCAAAGAGCTGGGAGGGTGAAAACAGAACGCTGGCGTTCTCCAAATTAACTCCCATATAAACTCCAAAGATGCAGTGTGGTTCGAATTCGTTACCAAATGAGGTTAACTTTTGGGAGAAGGATCAGGACCTGCTATGGAATCGATTGAATGGGAGCGAGCTGATTGATATTTTGATCCACCCTCATACTTCAGCAAATCTTTCCATGGCGTTTTAATGATGTACTATATTATATAATCGAAACTGTCATGTAATCTTCTCCTGCAATCTGATTCCCATTTGCTAAAATAAAAAAAAAACTACTTGGTAGCTCTCCAATCAGGACTCAGAGAACAGAGAAAAGCATTACAATTACCATTGCCGGTCACGTCCATCGTCTCCATTACGAGGAAAGGAAGGATATTGCTGGTGTAACATTTACTTAATGAGAGGCCACGGACTCACCCACGCCCCCATAGATTTTACTGTGTTGGATAAATGGGTAAGAAATGAATCAAGATACTTGCTGCGGTTGATGACTAATTTAGTGGCAGTTTATGCCCTTTCCTGCTTTCTGTCTAGAGATACGCAGTACCCTTATTTAAGTTTAAAAATCAAATCGATGCAAAAGAAGCCATCAGAAATTTAAATTGATCAATTATTGGCTCAATAGTTTCATGAAAACAAACCAAAGTTAATTCAAACCCATTCAAGTGGGGCAGCTATTGAATAGGTTACACTGAAGGCAATCCAGACACAGTCAATTCATTGAAATAAATTACTGCTATACATTGCATGTCAATAGATTCTGTTTGATTCCAAAAAAATCGTTCTCATTTAGTGAATTTATAAAAACCACAAGCAACAACACAGTCAGCATTCAGTACTTGTGGTTCACCCTGCTAAACGATTTCAACACACTCAACTTTTCCCTACCATTCTCCGAAATAAACTCGATCGATACTGACATGCATTTCAGAATTCCACACAACTTCCTCTTTCACAACTCAAACTCAAAGTGAAAATTGCCAAACGAAAACAATCCAATAAGAAAGTTCTATAGTCTCGAAGAAATTGAATTTCTACAACGAGGAGACACTTCATTCGTTCCAGGTAAATTTCTTCAAATTAGGTTTCGAACTGTCAATATTGACCCTTAGTCTTTAGTGCGCAATGATGGCATCCGTTCCAACGACCGGTCTGATGGCAAATCCGTTTCCGAGCAAATCGCCTCCAAGCTTTGACGGCGCAACCCACGAACCGTCTTTTCCCTGCTGTGCTCCTTCAGCGTAATCTTCCTCCATTGTTTATTTGTTAAACATTGTATCTATTAATGGCTCCTTCTTTGAAGCATCATCATTGTTTTGGCGTGGCACCAACTTGGCACAGGCCAAACAGACCCCCCCCCTTCCCTTATGAAAATTCACTGTCTCTTCCTCTCAAACAACAACACCCACTGTCTTGGACCTCGTCTTGCCCTACGAACCGAAATGTATCTCTATGTACTTAACTATGAACAAACATTTAACAGCGAATAATGGGACTATTAAAACCCTGTCAGGATTCTCGCCTCGGGCACAAAGTATGAGAGCGTACTCAATTTAAATATGAATACAACCAGCATGAATCAGTGCACTCGAGATGTAATAAAAGGATCCCATTCATCCAAAGCTGGGAACTTTGAATCTCGTAGCCAATTACATTCCATCTACAACGACTGGGTTCGAGGCAGCAAACTTCCCAATCCAAGATCGAGAAAATTCAACCATCCAACCAAAGTTCCCCGGAGCGGAATTCCCTTCGTCCGTTTCTTTTGCAGAAATCGAATCGACCGAAAATGGGAGAAAACTTCTCAACCGCACACTAATCTGCGTGCTAGTTGGATTAGTCTGCCAATTTTCTGTGGGTTAATCTCGGAGACGGGAATGTCGAGAGAGAAAACAAAAAAAAAATGAAAGTCCTTTCTTCCTTTCCGGGCTTCAATCCGTCGATGCCTTTCCATCGCTGTTGTCCTTTCTCGTTTGGCAGCCCACACCTCGTTCCAAATGCCATTCGTCCATCTTATATCCGATTTTATACATCTTTTCGCTTTTGTGTTCCCGTGTTAGCGGGCTGCTGGACACAAAACGAGGAAAGTAAGTTTCATCACTTTGATGAAAAAGCTTGTTTGAAATGATGTTCGCTCTTTTTTTTTTTCCTCTTCATTTCATTTCATTTCATCTCGAGCAATCTCATTCATCGGCTGTGAAGGTATCTAGCCATCGCACCACCCATGTTGCTGGTTCTCCGAAGTCTTAACTCGGGGCTGGTTGGCTGGTTGGCCGTTCTGGGGCTAATTCAGGCTCAAATTGTAATGATAATGTTCTGGATCGTCAATCCTGCCGGGCTATGGTGGCGATGGGTGGTTGGATGAGGGCCGGGATGAGAGCGTAGTCAGGGGGTTTGGGAGTAGCATTGTTTGACGGATGAATTAGCTCAATTTATGTTTATCGAACAATTACAATTCAAGATTCCCTAAAATCTGCGATAAGCTCCATATAATTCAGTGGATAGCTATGAACAGGAAAGCTGAGATAACTATTATATGAACCAATTGAAGAGAGGGAGTTGGATCATTCCCATTGATGCTAAGGAATGTATCGAAAATAAGCTAGCGACGTACATTTGTGATGTACGCGTGTATTTGTGATGGTTTTAATGAGTTCACCATAGCATGCTGTGCGTTTCACTATCATCTTTCGTTTGTTTACTTGTTTGCACGGTTTAAACTCTTCGTTTTCAAAATGACACGCATTGAAAAATACTTGAAAATTAAGGTTTTGAATACATGGCTTCGTGAAAAGGGTGTAACTCTGCGACAATTGGCGTAGCGCTTTGGAATTCATCACGCGAGTGTAAAATCAATCGTAACAATCGTAAGTTTGGGGAACACTGAACTGCCAGGAAGAGGTAGAAAACCCAGATCTTCAATTCTTAACTGGATCAGAAAGTGGTAGCTCTAATTCAAAATAACAAATCAATGACGATACGCGATTTGGCCAATAAAGCGGGAACCAAAACAACGGAACAATCTGAAGATCTACAAGAAGCAGAAAATCACCAAACAAAGTGCAGAACAGAAGCAACGCACTGCAACAACGGCCCGGACATTGTATTCGCGAGTTTTGCAGCGACCCTTTGAGGTCCACTATATTACACGGCTGTCGTAGGGAAGGATGAGAGCGATTCTGACAGGTCGATTTAAGTGGAGAAGTTTGGTCGAAAAGAGTTGGTATGGCAAGCAATACGTTCCTGCGGCATGAAGTCTACCATATTTAGCACTACCGGAACAATCATACGGAAATCTATCGATCTGAGTATCTGCAGAAGAGGTTGCTGCCTTTGTATCGGAAGCATAGTGCCCCTCCACTGTTTTGGCCGGATTTAGCGTCGGCTCATTACGCCTAAACAACTTTCAATTGGCTCACGGAAAATGGTAAATATTTCGTTGAGAAAGACATCAATCCGCCAAATTGCCCTCAGCTTCGGCCCATCGAACGCTATTGGACGATTGTGAAGTGGGTCTTCAAAAAGACTGGTTAAGCAGCTGAGAGTATGCAGGAGTTCGAAAAAAAGGTGGGCTTAGGCGTCCTAAAAATGGGATGAAACATTTGTCTGGAAATTGATGAAAAGTGTTCGTTCAAGAGATCATTAATCCGTAAAATATCCATTCCTAACTCACAAATGTCTTGAGTGTTTTTGTCAAAATAAAGTTTCTTCTATAGCAAATTTTTGCAAGTTTTGTTTGTTTTTGTCATTCCGTTTGCATAGGTTGCTGTGCAATGAGCGGCTAGTATTTACTCACATTAAATGCTTTAGGGCATTATCAGTGGCAGTCCATATCCCAGTTTTAAACCGGGCTCAAAAGTCCGAAGGATGCTATCAAAGGAAAGGATTGGATCAAATAGAAGAATTGTGCAGTCTGAAATCCCATCTTTCGTAAGTCGTTCAACTGATGGACTTCGACTGCGATTCGGCACGTTGAGCTACCGGTTGCTTAATTTGTTGGTTGCTTCGCTTTCATCAACAGGCTGCAAATAAACATGATTTAACCAAATATTTTTAGGACATTTTTCAAAGAGGTCCTATAATTTTTCGAAGAGGATCAGGAATTATTATGAAGTGTTCAGAAACCTTCATGAATATTACCTTCCACGAGGTCAGATCAATCAGAAACTTTGCTCAAGGCCATTGACTATTCAAAAATTGCAATGATTTAAGACCTTCAAATATTAAGAAATTTGAATGAGGTCCTTTGAATATTCTTGATGGTCTATTGAAACTTATTTAAAAGACCTCAAAATGTTCAAAATCATTTGCAATTTTGCTTGGGAGGTCAGTCAAACCTGAAACTAAAGACTACCTCAGAAAGTATGGACGCTACTACTACTACTGATAATTATCTTTATTTCTTGTTTTAATATTTACATTTGATTTTAATTTTAATTTACTAGCCAGAAAGGCTTAACATATTTGTAACATTGTTTTTATACGTTTAATTCTTGTTTTTGTTGTGTTGTTTTACTTGTCATATGTTTTTCCCTCTTTGGAGTGTATTTAACTTTAAAATTTGATAACCTACCTAACTACAATAACTTAAGCCTAATTAACCAGCTGCCTGATGATCGGATGGGGCGACCTCAGGCAGAATTCTCTGAACCTTTCCAGAATCATGTCTTTTCTCTCGCCGAGGGTCTGTAGACCAGCCAGGCGAAGGATCTAGAAATGTCTGGTTCTCGGAGAACAGTTCAGAATCATCCGAAGGATTTTATTCTGAACCACCTGCAGTTTCCGATGGTGGCAATTGGCACAATTCTCCCAACTCTGCCAGTTTGATCTTGGTCGATAGAGTGGACTTTATGTTGCTCAGCGGATACAGAGATATTAACAAACTACTACATTTATTTGATGTTTTGTGTACATGCAATCGGAATTACAACTTTCTATCAAGGGTGAGACCAAGATAGACTGCTTCCCCGGACCAATCTATCGGTGTATTACAGCGGTGTACTTTGGAATGAGTCGAGGGATTTGGAGTCGGAAACAGAATCGTCTGGGTTTTAGCTGCATTGATACAAATCTTCGGGCTATTGAAATATTCGGACAGAAAATTGAGGGCCTCCTGAAGTTTTCCAGTCAGAGCACGAATCACTCGACCCTTGTAGAAGATGGAAGTGTCATCCGCAAACATCGACAAAATACCATCACCCGGCAGGGGAGGAACATCTGTTTTGAATATGTTGAATAGGATAGGGCCTAAGAGGCTACCTTGGGGAACATCAGCCGCAACGTTAAACGTATCAGAATGGGAGTTGTTCAGAAAGACCTGGAATGATCTGTCCAACAGATAGATTTTGATGATCTTAACAAGATAGTTCGGAAAGTTGTATCGATGCAGCTTAAACACCAGCTCATCGTGCCAGACATTGTCGAACGCCTTTTCGACGTCCAACAATGGCGGATGTGGACGGATGTTAGTAACTCGTGTCAGTTGGTGGAGGGAAAGCGTGACCTTTCCTGAACCCAAATTGTTCCTGAAGCAAGATGTTATTCTGGTTTTCGAAATCCAGTAAACGGCTGAGGATCAGCTTTTCGAACAGCTTCGAGATAGAGGACAAAAGGCTGATAGGGCGATAGCTTTTAGCACTGGTAGGATCTTTGCCAGGCTTGCGAATACCCAAGCAACACATATCTGTCACAATTGGTTGCAGAAACTTGATTGTCACTCAATTGAGTCACATTGAAAGTTTTTTAACTTTGGCTATTTTTCAACAAGTGTGCTGCTAAGGAGTGTATCGAAAATAAGCTATCCACAAACTTTCTTTCAAATTATGTTGAAAACCGATATTTTATTCATACAAAAAATTGATCCTTTATTGTACGAGGTTAAACTTGAACATAATGAAGACCGGATGAAATTTAAGTTATTCCTTCACGAATTTTCGAAACTTTGGATCGAATGCTCTTCATCAAGTTCCGGACAAGTGTTGCATCGCATTTTTTGGACGCTTGAGCCCAAATTTTTTTGAACTCCTGCATGTTCCCAGCTGCCTTACCAGTCTTCTTGAAGATCCTCTTCACGATTGCCCAGTAACGTTCGATGGGTCGAAGCTGAGGGCAATTTGGTGGATTGATATTTTTCTCAACGAAATCTATACCCTTTTCCGCAAGCCAATTGAGAGTGGTTTTGGCATAGTGAGCCGACGCTAAATCCGGCCAAAACAGTGGAGGTGTACTATGCTTCTTATATAAAGGCAACAATCTCTTCTGGAAACACTCAGATCGATAGATTTCCGCATTTATAGTTCCGGTAGTGTAAAAAATGGTTGACTTCAAACCACAGGAACATATTGCTTGCCATACCAGTACCTTTCGACCGAATTTCTCCACTTGAATCGACCTGTCCGCATTGCTCACATCCTCCCCAACGACGGCAGTAAAGTATTGTGGACCTGGAAGGGTTTTTGAGTCCTCCTTTACATAGGTCTCATCGTCCATCAAAACGCATGCATCCGGACGCTGCAAAAGACGCGAATACAATTTCCGGGCCCTTGTTGCTGCTCGCTTCTTCTGTTCTGCACTTTGTTTCGAGATTTTCTGCTTCTTGTAGGTCTTCAGGTGGTTTCGCCTCTTGAAACGCTGGATCATTCCGACACTCGTTCCTGCTTTTTGGCCAAATCACGTATTGACATTGATTTGTTCTTCATGATTAGAGATACCACTTTCTGCTCCAGTTTCGGGTTGGAAGAACCGGGTTTTCTGCCTCTTCCTGGTAGCTCATCCAAAGAATAGTGTTCCCCAAACTTATTAATGATGGTTTTAACACTCGCATGATGAATTCCAAACCGCTTCGCCAATTTTCGCATAGTAATACCCTTCTCACTTAGCCATGTGTCCAGAACCTTAATTTTCACTTCCTTTTCAATACGCGACATTTTGAAAACGCAGAATTTGAACCGCACAAACAAGTAAACAAAAGAAAGCTGACAGTCAAACGCACAGCATGCAGTGTTCAGAGCATAAAAAACCATCACAAATACATGAGTACAACGCAAATGTATGTGGATAGCTTATATTCGATACACTCCTTATGTGTTTACAGATGACAGCTGAGCAAGAGGTAAGACGGTAGAGAGAGAAAGAAATCCATCAATGCAATGAAAGACGCAATGCATTTTCATCACGTCTGTTTCAATATTCTTGCAAGGAAAAAAAATTATTCTTTCACATTGAATTGCTGAAAAATCGCACCCCTGATTACCGTACGGCGTGCCACGGCTCAGTGTTGCCAGAACTGCCACACTTGTTTCCAATGAGTATTCGAGTTTTCCGGCTCGAAAAAAAGCAACGATCAGTATTGAGCATTGCAAATCACGGAAATCGATTCTGCTACATAATCTTTTGAGACAAGATAAAAAAAAAAAACACCAATTTTTATTTTTTTAATAATATTTTTTTCCCCAAAACCCCCAAAAACAACACAACCCCCCCCCCACCACCAACATTTTTTATAGCCGAATGGCTTTCTTCTTCCCCGCTTCTTTTTTATCCCACCACAATTAAAAACGCCACCCCCCCGGAATTTCCAGTTTTGGGAAAGAAAAAAGCCCCCCGGGGCAAGGTCTGGTAATATGGTGCTTGTTTGATGGTATTGGTGGAGTTCTTGGCCAAAAATTCACAAATAGTGAGCGCGGTGTGTGATGGAGCGTTATCGTGGTGTAAAATCCACGAATTATTGCGCCACAATTCTGGCCTCTTCTTTCGAATTGCCTCACGCAAACGTCTCATAACTTGTAAATAATACTCTTTGTTAACCGTTCGACCTTCTGGAAGGAATTCAGAATGGACGACACCGCGAAAATCAAAGAAAACGGTCAGTAAAACTTTAATTTTGGAGCGACTTTGTCGTGATTTTTTTGGTTTCGGCTCATCTTCGGCGCGCCATTCGGACGATTGTTGACTTGTGAGCATATCAAATTCATATACCCACGTTTCATCACCAGTTATGATGCGTTCCATGAATGTGGGATCGCTATCTGCGTTCGCAATCATCTGTTTAGCGACCTCAACTCGATGCTGTTTTTGCAAAAAATTCAGCTCTTTTGGAACAAGTCGTGCTTCAATGCGTTTCATGCCCAGAATTTCCGTCAAAATGTGTTCGGTCGATCCAAATGAGATATCAAGGAGTGCAGCTATCTCCCGAATGCTAATTGAGCGGTTTTCCATAACTAAATTCTTCACGGAAGCGATGTTTTCATCGGTAGTTGAGGTCGATGGTCGTCCAGAACGCGGCATGTCACTCACGCTTTCACGGCCTTCTTTAAAGTCTTTGTGCCAAACAAATGTACGATTTTGTGACATAGAGTCCTCACCAAAGGCTTTTTGCAACATTCTGAGCGTTTCCGCTGCAGAAAATCCGTTTGCAACACAAAATTTCACACAAACGCGTTGTTCCAATTTTTTATCCATGGTAAAAATCGCCGAGCGTCTATTTTTCGACTAACAAAAGCAGTTGTCAAAACAAAACTAAGGATAATTTGCTCTCACACTTTGACAGAATATCAGAACTAGTGTTGCCATCTTACACTAAAAAGATTTTACCGAAAAAATAAAGGCGGCCTTTTTAAATTGAAAATTACCGGAACTTTTTGATGTTGACGTTCAATCAAAATGAAATCTTTAAAAATATTATAAAATAAGAAAAATTTAACGGCCAATTGTCCAACAGCGGGAGAATTAATTTTACTAATTAAATGTAATATGAGGAGTTGATTGATGAAACAACATTTAATTTCAACCATGATTCTGCTATTTAACTGAATTTGTCGTAGTTTTGATTGTGGGTCAAGTAATTAGTGGGACAGTCATAATCATCAGCGATTATTCACAGACCAAGAACTAGAGAGTCAAACTCGAAACCTAAACAATAAAAGCGATAGTTGACCAGGGTAAAGATACGAGTAAGCCTTAGCGTGAAACTTTCGTTGCAACGTACAAACCAAGGAATTCCATGAATTTCTATTCTGTGAGAAAAGAGATTTGTAATCTCGGAGCTTCACGCTAACGGTTACTTTTATCTTAACCTTAAACACAATTTAACTTCTCACCTGAAAGAACCAAATCTGCCTTAACCACAGGGTGTAGTTAATTTTCGTAAAAGTGTTGGCATTTACGAGAAATCGACATTCAAAGTCACTGCTGAGGCTCCGAGGATAACCACTTTGGCTTTACTTATGTTATTGTTATTCGACGCTATATCCAATTTTCGCTTGGCTTTTGGGAACCTTTAAAGACATTCCGTTCGTATTTTGTCTCGTAATGGAAATTCCCATTCGAACCATTTAATAAATTTCCGACTACGAGAAATTTCACACATCCAAAAATGGGCATTGGGGCAATTCAAATCCAAGCCAAACTTCTGAGAACCTGTGGCAGGGGCTCACACTGTCACTCTCGCTACCGCATCGCCCTCGGTGGGGTGAACCGTTTGATATTTCACCTACCCCGACCCCGAGGAAATCTCGCTTCCGACACAAATTTTCCATTCATCGCCATCGTGAGCATTTTCTCACAAAAGCGAAAGTCGATTTCTAATTTGAACAGCACTCATCCGGCGACACCTTCTATCCTCGTCTGGGCCCATCCTAGGTGGTGCCTAAGTAGGAAACATTCTATTCAGATGCTGCCTGGAGAGGGTCTGCTTCCAAGTTGCTACTGTTGTTGTTTTGTTGTGTATGTGTGTTGTATTGTGTGCCTTCTCTTTCTGCGCTTCAATAGAATGCTGAATGCCTGTTGGGGCTGAGGGGGAGCGGACGAGAACAGTGAAGATCTATTGAGCCCATCAACAACCAACAAGCGCCATCAAACCAAGTCCGAATGGGCCCATCGGAAAAGGCACAGGATATACACAAACTGAAACGAGCGGATATCGAGACAAAATGATGTTTTCCTCTGCACTCCGTGTCTCTCACTTCCTTCCGCTCCTCGCCGAAGTGATTTTGCTGCTAGGAGAATCCTGTTTGCCGCTGGTGGAATGATTATGCCGGTCGAGCTGGGCTTGGCGTGGTGAATACCTTTTTGCCAACTCGGGTTTTTATACACAATTTTGCTCCCAATTTGCGCTGTGTTATCATTTCCGCGCAATAATGCCGTTGACTTTTCATTATATCCTGCTTTTATGCGCACGACAGGGCAGGCAACGTGTCACGGAAAGTGCCGAGCTCTTAATGTTTCCCGGTGCAACGGCAGCATGTCAGAGCATAGGAATTGCGGGGGTGGTGAGAGACGGTGGATGCTGCGTTTGGAGAAGAAACGTCTACCTATATATGTATGGCAGAGAAGACACGGGACTAATTCACGTTGACATGTGAAGCAGCCAAGAGAGGTTGACACATGTGGCGTGTATATCGGTCGGTGTGTCTTGCGGTTCTGTTACGAAGGGATCTGCTCCAGAAAACTCTTGACCTGGGCAAAAGTTGGAACGGGTAGCATAATTTCAAAGTTTCAAATGAGGCGGAACGGGTGGAAATGGGTGCTGCGGTGCAAGGCGGCACGCAGGTAAAAATGAACAATTCATTAAGCTTTCAGATCGCTGCGATGGACGCTAGGTGAAAAACGACCATAATTTATACTCTATGAAATTTTTATTCTCAGGCAAAAGCCGTTGACAGGTGCGATGAAATGGGCTGGCGCCGTTAAAATGATGATCATAAATAATGAATAATTGATAAACGGTTATAACAGGGCAGTTTTAGCAATTTGTTTTAAGTGCAGATAATCATTGTTAGTTTCAAAACAGTGAGTGGGGATTTCATTTTAAAACCCTATCTTTTTTTAAATCGTTTTAAGTAGAAGCGCGAGAAGTGGGTGGGATAGGGAGGACGTGTCCAGTGCACAATGCATAGATAAAAATCCTGTTGAACAGTTGAAAAAGTTTCTTTTTACCTGAAATAATATTTTATAATATACAATTGTGTCGGAAGTTATTGAAAAATTTAAGCAAAAATCTCTAAAACTGCAGCTGTAAGACAATGTTGCACGCGAGTCAAGAGATCAAATTCTTTCCAAACACCTGGAATTTCCTGACCTGTCGCACCGGCAGTTGGGAAAAATGTTGAACATTCACCATTCAACCGTCTCCAGAGTGTTGAAGCGGTTCCAGGAGCGGTTGACGTTGGACCACGGCAAAGGAGCTGGAAGAAAACCGGGACCGGAGAACAAAAAGACGGAGGGAAAGGTGAAGCGGATGATTAAAGCAAATCCCAACGTCTCAAGCAGTGATTTGGCTAAAAAGATCGGCATGTCGCAGAGCTACGTCCAGAATGCAAAAAAGAGAGCTGGACTACATACAAACAAGGTACAGAACTTCCCAAACCGCGATGAGCGGCAACAATCGACGGCTAAAACTCGGGCACGGAAGCTCTACGAGAAGATGCTGACAAAATATGGCTGCTGTGTGATGGACGACGAAACGTATATAAAAGCCGATTTTAAGCAAATTCCGGGGTTGGAGTTTTTCACCGGCAAGAGCAAGTTCTATGTGAACGACAAATTTAAGAAGAAGAAAATGTCGAAGTTCGCCTCCAAATATCTCATTTGGCAGGCCATCTGCTCTTGCGGACTGAGGAGTGAGCCTTTCGTGACAAAGGGCACAGTAAATGGCGAGATCTACAAATCTGAGTGCCTCGAGAAGCGCCTTTTGCCGTTCTTGCAGCAGCACGACGAAGCTCAATTTCAACAATTTTGCAACAATTTCGTGTTCGCCCTTTACAACAAGTAATCATATTGTGTTACAATACACGTAGAGAGGAGTGAAACAATATTCTACGGGAATTCCAGTTTCGGCAGATGGAATGGTGAGGAAATTATTGGAGCATCGTCTTCATTCATCAGAGGGTGGCCGGAAGTGGCGATGTACATTGATTCCCACGCGTTCAATTGTGAGGTTTTCCCTAGGGGTGAGACAGCTCTACTCTGAGTTTCTTTGATGCACCTAGTAACTCTCGCGTAGCTCAATATAGCTTAAAATTAAATCAATCTTCATCGGTTCTTATCAGTTGGCAGGGTTTCAAAAAGTCTTCTAATTTGTTTGAAAAAATAGTGAATGGCAACGGCGAGTCTTATTCCACGAATATGAGGGTTCTTGGAATATTTAATATGTAATACGTGATACGGATGGCTTTACTAAGTTTGATAACAGTATGTATAGATTGGTAATTGGCCAAACATCGATTCTAAGAAGCTTGAAGCTTGGGTCAGAGTGCAGCGGGCTGAGTTCGTTTGTCTTTCCTCCTGCCCTTGTTCCACAGCACCAGTTCATAAGAGCTATTCACATTAGGCCGGGCCGTGCCCGGGCCGGAACCAAAAGGCTCTTATTTCACGGCCGGTATGTTTTGTTTACTTCACAGTGTACCGGGATTGTTCCGGGATTCTATGAACTAGATTTCACGTAAACATCAACAGACCTCAGTTGTTTTTGTTGTTGCTGCGTTAACTCGCTCATATTTTGGTTTTAATCAGTCAATTTTTTTTATATCAAAAATCTATTTTTGATAGTTGAAAACTCGGTAATACATTTTTATAATGCTTGACGACCGCAAAATTATTGACGTACTCGTCACTTAAAAATTATTGACGTACATCGCTGATTGAACTTAAAGAATTTCCCTGCTTACCGATATATGACATTGACTTTGTTTCAAAATCAAATTAGAATGGTTTGACAGCCTGTGAGTAGGGTACTTGTTTGAAATGTTTACGGCGAACTGTAAACAAGAAATTTTCCTTTCCTAAAATTCACTTAATAATCACATGCCAACATTTTAATGGATGTTTCGAATATTGTTCGTGATCTTAATTTTACATTTTTGGATATTGTAAAACATAGATCGAGTCTGGATGCGATACTTTTACGTTGCATCGTGGACTGACAATCTTTTTTTTTAATCCACGAATAATCGGCGATAATTGAGGAGCCATTTAGAAATATTGTAAACTTTTCTACGAGGGGGAGAGTCTGATATTTTCAAAAATGAGTCTACGTGGTTTATTAACAGGCCCTAAACATAATACCCGACCGCCGATTTTTTTTCTCTTTAAGCTTTATCTTTAGATTAAGAAGCCAACTCAAATTATTTCACAATTCAAGTTGATGCTAAGGCGTAGGTTTCTAACCATCAAATATGTCAATGAAATTCGTTTAGAAGTAAAATCAGCGATGAATGATGATATCAAACCAAAAATGAATGCTAATACCTATGCTTACCTGAGCAAAGGTTTATACCAAAGTGATAACAAGTTCTAATATCTGATTATCACTGTTGGATCACTAAATATGTTATCAGTCAGGCTGAAGAAATAGCCAAAATAACAAAAGGATAACTTATTAATATTCGTTGTATATCAAAACATCATCTCGTTTTATTATCATTGAGTTCATTTTGATAACACATTTTGTGATATGAAAAAAATACTTGAGATAATATCAAATTGTGTTATCAACATGATATCAAATTCATACACTAATAACTGCAATACTGCTTCTGGTGAATAGCTCAATTTTTATCCATGACAAGCTTGTGATATTCAGCATTCTTCAGCATACTGGTAGTACGCAATAACGTTCTTCAAAAATCTTCTTTAAAAATTGATAACAGATGATCACAAAACTATTCAATATTTATAACTAATTTAGTTATGCGATAACAGGTGAGTTCAAAATGATATATGAGATAACAAAACTGGTTACTTATTTGATATCAGTTTGTTATTTTACTTTGCTAGGGTATCGTTATGGCAAAGGGTAAATGCACCCTTCTTTTTGGGAAATGCTCCTTAAACTTTGGAAAAAATGCTCCTTAGATGCGTTTGCCCGGTATAATGCAATCGGAGGTATTAACCTTCTGGTTAGCGCTTGCCGGGTGTTTTGACGGGTCTTCAGTTTCTTCAAGATTGTATAGTTTTGACGGGTTTTAAGTTTCTGAATTTAAGAGTCGTCAAAACGAAATTACGTTTACGTTACCCGTCAAAACGAAATTAAGACTCGTCGAAATGAAATCAAGACTCGTCAAAATGAAATTTAAACCCGTCAAAACTACCTCAAAGATTGCGGAGCGAGCTCCGCTATACAATCTTGAAGAAACTTAAGACCCGTAAAAACAACCGGCAAGCGCTAATCAGAAGGTAAATACCTCCGATTGCATTATACCGGGCAAACGCATCTAAGGAGCATTTTTCCAAAGTTTAAGGAGCATTTCCCCAAAAAGAAGGGTGCATTTACCCTGCTGCCGTATCGTTATAGTATTTATGCTTATGATTCGTGACCGTAGTTTATTTGTAGTCAGTCGCCATAGAACTATGTCTAGGCAAAACAACCCTTTCGATAACTGTGTGCGAGTGCTGTTTTTGATTTTAATATTTCTAAATGTGTTTTCAAGAATAGAACTAGAAACCTAGGTTAAGTACCAGTCTGTTTAGTTTTTTAATTCGAGACGAAAAATAACAATAAATAATCCAATCATAAGAAAATATTCAATCTGACCGTAAAATTTGTAAAGTACGGTACAGCAGAATCTTAATAAAATATAAATAACAAATCTGAAGGGCGAGTGCTCAACTCGAGTTTCTCTTCTAGACATAAAAAAATGCATTTGACAATTTTTGGCATAAAGGTTTAGTTCCTAAATTGAAAAAGTTTAACTTTTCATTCTATATAGTGAAATTAGTTCAAAATTATTTAACTGACAGGTCGCTGCAGATCAATTATCAGAATTCCTAATCTGATCGAACACCTGTGAGAGTTGGAGGTCCTCAGGGTAGCATTCTTGTTCCAATATTGCATAATATTTTCAGTTAAGATCCCACGATTTATCTTTTTTCGCTTACAATACAGACATTTCCGATAAAGGAAGAAATCTTCGTGTTATTTACAGTCGATGGCAAAAAAACATAGATCTTTTCTCTTCTTATTTACAAAAAATGGAAGATTTCTCCCAACGCCTCCGAAAGTTAAATTATGATAATTCCACATAAGCTCAGAATTTACTTCTTGAAAACTTGTAGTAGTCAGTGACATAGTAGTACTAGTCGAATAGTTACAATGAACGGAGTGCCGATTTCATGATCAAGTCAATTGAACTATCTTGGACTGATAATGCATCAAAAATTAACTTATAAATATCATATTTTATGTATTTAAGCCATATGCAACAAATACATAACATATTAATATGCTCTTATAAACAGGAAATCGAAACTATGCTTAAGAATAAATTGCTAATATTTAAAAATAATAGACCGGCCTTGCTTTATGCTGGGCCAATATGGTCAAGTTGTTGCACTACTAGGAAAAAGACACTTGGAAGGTTTCAGAACAAAATTCTGAAAACAATTTTGAAGCTGCCTTGGTACAGTACTTTTGAGGTATTCCGAACTACGAATGTTGAGACTTGAAATCAAATGTACAACAAAATAGGTAATACTTCAGGCAAAAATCTCTTAATAGTTCGGTAAGATTTAGTTCAAGTTTTTATTTTCTACATTATGACTGACACCCAGGTATAGAAAACTTGTTGAAAATGTTCTGAAGTGCTTATGCAAAAACAATGTTAACACAGTTAGAAAGTTATCTTTACAAAAAAAGTTGATAGGTTAATCATCAAGCATTTCTGATCGTTAACTTATCAATTTAAGTCATGACATATTTTTGTCATAATACATTGAGATCGTTCTTTAAGTTAAAGTAGAAATATTTCCTAAACAATGTGTTGTCTTTGTACCTACAGTAGTGGTAGTGTATCAAAACATACAGCGCATTTTGCATCGCAAACCCTTGCGCTGCCGTCTATCAGTTACAATGTTTCTTTTTGAAAGGTGTTTGCTAATTTCCACTGGCAGAAAAGATGATTATTTGCATTAAACAGCCGTACTATAGGAACAAGAATTATGAAATACCGTCGCAAGTATAGGAACACCTATTCCTATTCATGGAGAAGCTTTTCAATCCAAAAAATAAACTCAATTGCGAAATGAACATTTTGCCCGGAAAATAGAGAGCAAATGTAACTAGTGTGATTGTTGATATTCAGAAAGTAAAGTTTGTTTGATTTTAAATTTATAAAATAAGTCCATATAAACGAAAATAAATCACAAACCTTTCAAGTAGGAGGCCTTGATCAAGTCTTTTTGAAACTTGACTGAAATTGGTCGAATCTTTGAAGCATTTAGTTAAAAATTGTGTTCCCGGCAATGCCAATTTGCGCTATACATACGGATCAGTTTTGTAAAGACAAATTTAAAACGGAAATCAAATAAGCTTGGAACACCTCTATTCGCGCTTGTTCTCTGCACAACTAACGCTCACAACTACATATAAATCGAAGCGCATGCTTTAAGCCGTGCTGAGACCGAGCCGTCAAAAATATCGTTGCCAAGAAATATTTTTTACCAGCCCGGTCAAACACCGGTGAGACCACGAACATGGCCCGGTGGATTGATGTGAACAGTCGCATACAGTACTCAAACAATCATTTCGAAGCATACCTCGGTCGTGACCCGACCGTGGCTCGGCCCGGCCTAATGTGAATAGCCCTGGGCCCAAACAAAAAACAGGGCCAACCCCAAAACCGGGTGTTTTTTCACGTTTACCTAATTGGAAAAATGAAATTAACTTATTCTCGAAAAAGGCAAAGGCGAACACTTGTAGTAGCATACATGATGTCAAATTTCATATACATGTAGTTTGACCGAATGTAGGTTATTTTCAAAATCAGAGATAAATGAAGAAAATTAAAAACATTGAAAATTGCTGGTATCCTTTTATGCGCAGACGAGAGCTCATATACAAACGAGGGATTTGTTTGACAGAGAGCTGTTGTGCAAAAACAGACAGAAAACAAATGACAGTGCTCGTTTGCTGAGAAACGTGAGTTACTCGAGGTACCTCAAAAGGAACTCTGAAAATGATCGCGATAAGGAGCTGTCTTCCCCTTGGGGTTTCCTTACGTTTTTAACAAATTTTGAGTTTTTCCAATCTCTTGGAACTTCATTTTTGCTGGTGTATTGGATGCTAAAACAAATCAAGCAAAGTTTTTTGAAGAATCATCATAAAAACAAAACATATGGATGAAGGAAACATTATTAGAAAATAGTTCAAGTTTAATATGACTGATAAGCACATTGGCTCGATAAAAACACCCGAAATAAACGGCAGCAACCTTCTATCTAACGTTCTATCGAGACAAGCTTTTAAGGATTGTAATAGCAAACTTATCATTTTCGTTGAATAATTATGCTATATACTCGTTATCGATAATGACAAAGATTTTGCTTACCATTGCTTATGAATGATGAATGAATCTGGGAGTGGCTAGAACAGAACACGTTCCAGACTGTAATGGGAGGAGTACTGGTTAGGCTGTTCACAAATTTCCACACATACATACACTAATCAAGCTCTTTGGATTGAATATGGCTGAGTACTAAACATTAATCGGGTATCGGTCTACTTCTGATGTTGTGCTCCCGCCTATTTATGCGAAATGATAATAATTTTGCTAACTATTTCGTACTTGAAATCATTCAAACCATGATGAGAATGAAAATTGATATTAACAACAGCACAGGCCAAAATGAACATCTACAGAGGAACGAACGAGAACAAAAATTGAATTTGAAACTCAGTGGTTGCCCTGATCATGTTATTATGTCAAACTCCAAATTCATGTAGGGAGTTGATTCGTTTTTAAGGTTGTCTCGGCCTTAGGGGTGAACAACTTTGAGAATGTGAATTGAAAGTGTTAATGTAAATAAAATGCATTTTTATACGTCTTCGGCATCAACTTGGCATTGCAAAACGATCGTTGCAACACGCTGATTCAACTTAACACTTGTCAATTTGATAAGGTAAGCATTCAGTTCCAATATAACTATATTGATTTGAGCTGCTCACTATTTATAAGAAACCGAAGAAATCAAACCTTTGTAAGTAAATTGATGTTACACTGAAAAAATGTGAATTTTCACAAACGCGTAAAATTCCTCGTACAATTGCACGCTAAAGCAAGCTTAAACAACAAAATTGTTTGCCGTATTTTATACTACAGAGCTGATTTAGGTGATCACTGGCTTAAATTTATATGAAATGTCTCATGAATTTTCACCAAAACTAACATGATTTTTTAAATTGTGTAGTTTGCTTTCAACGTTATTGATTTTTTTAAAATTAAAACCTGAATAAAATACTTTCACCAAAGCTGTACAGGCTAAGATAATTCCATGACGATGGATCGATGTTTGTTTGCGGAGCATCCTTGAACGAGACACTCTGGTTCTAATAATATACTGATGTATGCCGACGGCCATACCCATTTTGCGATGATTCACTTGCTGAAGCGAAAATCCGGCGTGTTCGAGAAGTTTCAAGACTTTGAAGCGAATGTTGCGGCCAAGTTTGGGAACTCCATATCGAAGATGATGGTTAATCAAGGTAGGGAGTACTGTTCCAGATCAGATTCAGTTCTACAAGCAAAAAGGTATCCAGTTAGAAACCATCCCTATCCTGCCGAATGCCGTAGTGGAGAGGTTCAATCGATCCTTGATCCTTCCGCTGCGATTCATGGCTCAAATAATCTTGTAAAACAAGATTTGCGATTTATAAACTAGTTTGTTTTTCATCCACACTTGTTTTTGCTGTAAAACACGTTAAGCAAGTGATTTAATATTTAAACTACCTTAAGAGATTGACTTAGCCAACGTGAATAACACAGCACTGACTCTGAAATGTCAAAACAAATTAGGGGTGTATGGAGGTTTTTGTTTTTAATCATGAATGTAATTTTTGTAATTAGGTGTTAATTTTTGCCATACTCGTTTTGAGTTTTCAGTACTAAACCGGTAAAATAAATAAATGTTACATAAAATTTATTTATTGTTTCAACAACGTAAATTTTGTTTTGTTTTTTACGTCCGTATACGTCTACGTATAGTTTCGGATTCAAAGGTGGAAGTACTGCGGTAAGTACCTGTCCTGGGATGGTTGACAAAATATTTTTAGATGCGAAACATGGCATGCGGCATATCAAACTTTATGATTTTGCAAAAATAGGTCTTCAGAAGACATTCTCAGAATTCCTGATCACACAGGCCACTTAGAGAGGCCCTGCGGGATCCGAGTTCCTCCGGGAAAGTTGCCATATTCAAATCGTTTCGAAAATCTAGTTTACTACATATCAAACTTTATGATTTTCCAAAACTTTGTCTTTGGATCAATATGGATCAATATCCTTTTCCACCTAGGCTGAATCCGGCTCCGCGATGCTCGAAGTATCAGATTCCGAGTCATTCAACATTTAGCACAAAAATAATTCACACTATCGAACAAAACCTAAACGAAAACGAAAATCCCATTTCAACCGCGAAACCACAATAGTGTTTTGGCATTAGATCTTCTTATTATACTCACAGAGAACAGACATTGATGTTCATATACCTTTTCTTGAAAAACGTGTGTAAAAGTTAATATGGGCAGCCGGTGTAAAAAGCAAGTGGAGAGAAAAACAAACGAAAATTTTCAGGTAATGTGCTAGGCTTATTATTGATAAAAATTTACATGACAGTTCTCGCACAACTGCAGCGCCGCCTACCAGGAGCATAACGACATACATTTGAAATGTCCGTTTAAAGTTTTACACAAGTAACAGACCGAAGATGAACGTCTGTTCTCTGTGCTATACTTGTCTCAGCCAGCGGTACATACCCCAACTAAACCATATTTTACAAAAGGATACTGTCAAACTGGAAAAGACACGCACATTTTAGTGCATCAAAGCGTATCAAAATTCAGAAAAAAAGTACGAAGAGGATGGACGGATTACAAAAGGGAGGTAAACATTTGTATATGGCCACTTTCCCTGAGGAACTCAAAATCCCAAAGAGCCACAACAAGTGCCCAGTATGGCCAAACACCCTTAGAATGTCCTCCGAAGACAAAGTTTTGCAAAATCATGAAGTTTGATATGTCACAAGCCAGGTTTTGGTAACGATTTGAATATGGCCACTTTTCCGGAGGAACTCGGATCCCGCAGGGCTTCTTTAAGTGGCCAGTATAGTTAGAAATCCTCAAAATATCTTCAAGTTCTGCTAAAACATGAAGTTTGATATGCCGCATGCCATGTTTCGCATCTAAACATGTTTTGTCCACCATCCCTACACAGGTACTTGCCCCAGTACTCCCACCTTGGAATCCGAAACTACGGACATTCTCGGAATAACCAATTCAGATCCACAATTAAAGATAATTTTGTGATCTACTGCTTAAAATCGCATCAAAATCCAATGGCGAATGATGGAGTATCATTTATTTTAAATTTGAATTTTTCTATCTCAGAGGAGTTGGGGACGTACGTGTTAAGAAGAGTGTAAAATTATGCATGGTTGGCTATTATTTATACTGGTTGCTAATGATCAATACACTTTTCAAATCCGGCTTCAATATTTCTTCTTGTCAACGGTTCAAAGGTGTTTCGTTAAAATAACTTCCGTTTTCGCAGTTAGATTGTTGCTTTTTTGATATTCTCCCAATGCGTGGAGTAAAGATCTATGATGAATTCCGTTTTCATCTTTCACATTCCCACGCATAGTATTATTTGTTTAAACATACAAATACTTCATAATTTTTTTTTTAGAAAAGCCAGTTTGTGTTTTCAATCTGACACCCAAGAAATCGGTTTGCATCAAATCTCTAAGTGACAATTGAAAGCAGCTTAAATCAAAAGCTAGAAAGTGACAGTTCTACTGCAGATCCATCAACTCATTTCAGAATGTCTGGAATTTCACGCCAATTCCTCTTGGTTACTTTCACATACAATAAGCCCGGCATGAAAACATTACCGATATCATTTGGAAAAGGGTATTGCAACATATTTCCATAATTGGACATGTAAAATTTCTAAACCAGGCACGTATTTAATGTTATTTGAAAATAGGTCTTGCTGCATAAATATTATCAGATAGATCTCACCAAAAGCCACCATCAATATAACACTAGCTTGTTGAGCCGTCAAAACGAAAATGTTTGATGCTGATTTGTTATGAAATGCCGTTATTGCAATTAGTTTGACATCGAATCCAATTCACTTTCAACACAGCTTAAACGGTATTATGGCACTGGATGGGAAAGCGCTACAAAAGCAATACACGGTCTCAGCATGACGCGATTTGATTCAAGTACAGTTATTCATAATTCACAAGATTGATTATCGATGAAATATTTTTTGACTATGAACAAAACACCGCTTTGCTACTAAATGTCCTTTACTCTCGACTGAGCTATGTGAGGCCTCAAAACACTTTTATACTTTGCTTAAAATTACCGAAATTGAAGGAAACAATTACAATGGAATAAAAAACAAGTCTATAAGTTTTTTGCAGAGAAAAAAATAAATTAATAGAAGAGTCATTTGTCAAAAACAGCAACTCTCAACCCTAGAGTAGACGCAATAAATTTTATTTGATAAGCCCTGATAGAAGCTTTTCGGAAATAAAATCAACTTTTCTTATGTGTAGTTGATGAAAAGTTTTTGAAATGTCCCTTTATAGTTATTCATTATATTGATACACGCAAATTCACTAAAAATTGTGCAACGTATAATATGCACCATGTATTGAGATTAAATTGAAGAAAATTATGAAAATTCTGAGATTTTTCAAAAACTCTTATTTAAGCTGAGACAAAGTCTCAAGGCATTATTCTGAGCATAAACATGATTTACCGCTCGAGATTGCTTCTCCGATATAGCTAAATCAGCTACAATTTCACAGAGAACCAACTTATGATGCTTGGGGCTAACATGCATCCTCAATATGTGAAAAATGGTGATCCTAACTTAAACCCTTACCGGTGCTGGACCCGCCTGAATGCAGGTTAAATAAAGAAAGGGTACGAATGTGTTGATGCGATACTTGCTTTGTTGGAAGCCAAGAAATCATCTGCGCTTCCACGAGAAATCATTGCAATGTTGAAAAAAGGGTTGGGTTGGCAGCAGGGTTCATTTCGCAAATGATACGCTGAAGAAGAAAAAATGAACTAGTTAAAAAAGGTGAATAAAAAGGAAAGAGTCCTACCAGATTTTGAAAACATCCCGATCTGTTGTTCAGCAAGATGACAAGGCATAGTTCTGGCTACAAAACGCATACTGCCATATTTTCAAAATTTAACTAAATCTGTAGACCAAAAGAAGAGCTGATGGTGAAATCGACAAATACAAGGCACGGTTATTTATAAAAGGATATTCCCAACGAGCTGGAATTGATTACCACGAAGTCTATTCTCCGATGGTGCGCTATTCCACTATTCGTTTCCTGATGGCGTTAGCAGTTCATGATCTCGATATCGAACAGATCAATGCAGTTACTGCGTTTCTGCAAGGAAGACTCAAGGATGAAGAGATTTATATGGAACATCCTGAAGGCTACGTCGTCGACCCCGCGAAGGTATGTAAATTGCAGAAAGCATTATATGGATTAAAGCAGTCAAGCAGGGTGTGGAACACACAGCTTTGAAGGAATTTGGACTGCGTCGTTCCAGTTTAGATCCATGCTTGTATTTCGTCATCAGAGAAGACGGAAAGATGCTGTTCGTAACAATATATGTGGATGATTTCCTGGTATTCACAAATGATGCGGAAGTCAAAAAGGAGCTAAAAGCTTACCTGAATTCTCGATTCAAAATGAAGGATCTTGGAGAGGCAAAGTTTTGTCTAGGACTACACATAGTTCGTGATCGAGTAAATGGAAAGCTGTTTCTGGACCAACAAGCATACATCGAGGACGTCTTAAAGGGATTCAACATCACGAGCTGTAAGTCTGCGGCAACGCCTATGGATCCGAGCATAAAACTTGACAAGCCTATGCGCCCGAAGATCCCGGAAGAGATAGAGAAGATAAAAAAAAACTCCATCCAAAGAAGCAGTTGGTTCACTACTGTATGCACCGCAAGCAACAAGACCGGACATCGCTTTTGCAGTTAACTTGGTGAGTCAATACTCAGTAAATCCTGGAAGTCAACATTGGCAGGCAGTGAAACGAAACATGTGATGCAAAGCTGATGTATACGAAGGATGGTGAATCTCAATTGACCGGTTATACAGATGCGGATTGGGGAGCAGATCCCGATACTCGCAAATCAACAACTGGATATATATATTCAAGAAGATGGGAGGAGCCATCTCGTGGAGTGTGAAGCGACAGTCGTGTGTGGCATTATCATCACGTGAAGCGAAGTATATTGCGCTATCGCGAACTACTCAAGAGGCGCTCTGGTGGCAGCAACTCCTTCAGCAGATCAATGAAAAGAAGTCCGAGAAGCAGTCAGTACCAATTTATTGTGATAACCAATCCGCAATATGTATGGCCCGCAACGATGGTTCTAATCCCCGGACTAAGCATATATCCATCCGCTACCAGTTCGTGAAGGATGTAGTTGTGAAAGGTGATATCAAGCTCCATTACATACCCACACATGAACATCCGGCTGATGGATTTACAAAAGCTTTGGCAGTCCGCATCGAGCTCTCATGCCGTGCGGTTCTATTTTCTTTTGCTGAAGGAAGTATTTTTGCTACCTAAAGCTATAACAAAATCAAACAGCACTTTTCAGTGCTTAACATTACCTGTACAATTTTTATTTTTTACCCTTATTCCTTTTCGATCCTTGTCTGGACCCTACGCGAGGTAATCCGACTTGGATATCGATTTGGAAAATTCCTCTTTGACCCTTCGGATTCTTGTAGAATCTGCTTGGAAGTTGATTAGGAGAAAACGTATAAATTCTAATCATTTTGGAGAAAATGGCGCCTAAACGCAAAAGAAAGGGACAATCTCTGATTCCCCTTCTAACAATATTGATTTGAGCAATCAATTCGATATTCTGACTGATGTTGAGAATGATCCATCAGTCAGGCAAAAATCTTCGAAGCATTCCCGAATTAATGCAGGGAAAGAAAAGGTTCCACCTATTGTGGTAACAACATCTGATTTTCATGGGCTCCGTAAGGAACTCACGAATTTCATAAAAGATTCGAAATTTTCCTTTCAAATTGGTCGTCGGGGTGAATGCCGTGTATTGGCTGAATCGGACCTTGATCGGATTTAAACTTCTCGTGGAGTATCTTGCTCAAAGAGGCATCAAATTCTTTACACATGACACCAAAACTGAACGTCTGTTCAAGGTGGTTTTAAAAGGTCAAGCCAGTGGTGAATCCCTGGATGAGATCAAACAAGAAATTATCAAATTGCTTGGAGTTACACCAGTTCAAGTGATAAAGATGAAAAAGAAATCCCAACCTGGCGATTCTCGCAATGGGATTTCTAACGATTTTTATTTAGTTCATTTTAAATCAAATGAACTGAATAACCTCAAGGCATTGGAAAAAGCCAGCCTTATGCTCCATGTCAGAGTGAAGTGGGAACACTTCAGGAAGACTGGAGGAAATTCTCAACACCTCACCCAGTGCCGTAAATGCCAGGGATGGGGTCACGGGACGAAAAATTGTCACATGGATGCCAAATGCATGCATTGTGGCGATTCCTCTCACGCCAAGGACAACTGTCCTGTGAAGGATCCCAAAAATTTTAAATGTGCGAATTGTGGTGGAAACCACAAATCCAATTTTTGGGAATGCAAGACTCGCAAAGCGATCTTGAATTCTCGTGCTAAGCATCAGGTAGGGACCGCTTCACGTTCCCGACCAGGTAATTATTCCTCGGCTGTTAACAACGGTCATCGAGGAGGAAATCCAACATTCGTACCGGAAGGTACGATCAATGCCCAACCGTCAAATTTTCCACTGCTATCTGCTGTTAACAATGGTCAGCGAAGTACAAATGTACCCGTAAGTACAAACAGACCACAAGTTTTCAATGCTCAATTCTTACCTGCTGGTAGCAATGTACAGCACGGTAATGGAGCTTCCTACGCTGCCGTTACAGCCGGTAGAAACCAAAATTCTACCAGAAATGTTGAAGATTTTGACTTAGGTAGCATAACCGCTCCAAAAATGGATTTTTTACAGAAATCATTAATCGATATGATTAATGGAATGTTAAATACAAACTCCATGTTTGATGCAATTCAAACTGGTATAAAATTTGCAAACAATATTGTCATGACCCTGAAATTCAGAAATGGGTATTAAGACACTGAATATTTTAAATTGGAATGCTCGATCTCTTAAAAATAATGAAGACGAGCTGTTTAACTTTGTACGAGTTCATAACGTGCATATTGCCGTTGTAACTGAAATTTTTCTTAAACCAGGTGATAAAGTAAAAAGGGATCCTAATTATTTCGTACACCGCAATGATCGTCTTGAAAGTCCAGGTGGTGGCGTTGCCATAATTGTTCATAGGCGTATCAAACATCAAATTCTTTCTTCATTTGATACCAAAGTTTTTGAAACTTTGGGTGTTTCTGTTGAAACAAAATTTGGTCAACTTACACTATTAGCTGCCTATTTACCATTCCAATGCGTAGGTCACCAAATGAATCTTCTCAAGGGTGACCTACAGAAGCTTACCCGTAATAGGTCAAAATTCTTCATTATTGGTGATTTTAATGCAAAACACCGATCGTGGAATAATGCTCAAAGTAATTCCAATGGTAATATACTATTTGATAATTGTTCTGCGGGTTATTACACTATCCAATACCCAAACAGCCCAACTTGCTTTTCTTCTGCCAGAAATCCCTCAACTATTGATCTGGTCTTAACTGATTCATGTCAACTTTGTAGCCAATTGGTTACCCATGCTGACTTCGGTTCGGATCACCTTCCAGTAACTTTTGAAATATCTCAAGAAATAATTTCTAATCCCAACAGTTCTACTTTCAATTATCATAGAGCTGATTGGAACCAATATCAAACATTCATGGAATATAACTTTGATCCTAATATTCCTTTGGAAACTAAAAATGATATCGATAATGCTCTTGACTCTCTGACTACTTCCATAGTTGAAGCAAGAGCTGTCTCAGTTCCAAAATGCGAGGTAAAGTTCAATACAATTATAATAGACGACGATCTTCAGCTTTTGATCCGTCTGAAAAATATCCGTAGAAGACAATATCAAAGAACACGCGATCCCGCCATGAAAGTTATCTGGCGAGATTTGCAAAAAACAAATTAAAAAACGCTTCTCTGCCCTGAGGAACAAACAATTCGAAAATAATGTGTCAAAATTAGAGCCGAGTTCCAAACCTTTTTGGAAACTCTCCAAAATTTTAAAGAAACCTCAAAAGCCTATTCCAGCGCTCAAATAAGGTGATAAAATATTGCTAACGAATGTGGAAAAAGCTCAAAAACTTGCTGAGCAGTTTGAGAGTTCCCATAATTTCAGTTTGGGTCTTACTAGTCCTATTGAGAATCAGGTTTCTCTTGATTATCTGAATATTTCCTCAAGGGAAAATATTTTTGATGAATCCTGGGGTACTGATTTGGATGAAGTAAAAACTATAACTAAAAAGTTAAAAAATATGAAGGCTCCTGGTGATGATGGAATTTTCTATATACTCATCAAAAAACTCCCAGTGAGTACCTTGTCTTTCATGGTAAAATTATTTAATAAATGTTTTCATTTGTCATTCTTTCCTGGCATATGGAAAAATGCCAAAGTTGTTCCAATTTTGAAGCCCGAGAAAAATCCAGCTGAAGCTTCTAGCTACAGACCAATAAGTTTACTTCCTTCAATCAGTAAACTTTTTGAAAAGCTAATTTTGAATAGAGTGATGCTTCACATCAATACAAACTCAATTTTTGCAGATGAGCAATTTGGATTTCGCCATGGCCATTCAACTACTCATCAACTTTTGAGAGTTACTAATTTAATTCGTTCAAACAAATCTGAAGGCTGCTCAACTGGAGTTGCTCTTCTAGACATAGAAAAAGCATTCGACAGTGTTTGGCATGAAGGTTTGATTGCTAAATTGAAAAACTTTAATTTTCCGCTCTATATTATAAAATTAATTCAAAATTATTTAACTGACAGAACTCTGCAGGTAAATTATCAGAATTCCAAATCTGATCGACTACCTGTTAGAGCTGGAGTTCCTCAGGGTAGCATTCTTGGGCCGATACTATATAACATTTTTACTTCCGACCTCCCTGATTTGCCTCAGGGTTGTCAGAAATCCTTGTTTGCTGATGACACAGGCATCTCCGCTAAAGGAAGAAGTCTTCGTGTCATTTGCAGGCGACTGCAGAAAAGTTTGGACATTTTCTCTTCTTATTTACAGAAATGGAAGATTTCTCCCAACGCTTCCAAAACTCAACTAATAATATTCCCACATAAACCTAGAGCTTCTTTTTTTGAAACCTAGTAGTAGTCACATCGTTACTATGAGCGGTGTTCCAATTTCCTGGTCAAGCGAAGTCAAATACCTTGGTCTATTACTTGATCAAAAATTAAATTTTAAAAATCACATTGAAGGCATTCAAGCCAAATGTAATAAATATATAAAATGTTTATATCCTCTTATAAACAGAAAATCCAAACTTTGTTTGAAGAACAAACTTCTAATATTCAAACAAATTTTTAGACCGGCCATGCTTTATGCTGTGCCAATATGGTCTAGTTGTTGTGCTACTAGGAAAAAATCACTTCAAAGGATTCAGAACAAAGTTCTGAAAATGATTTTGAAGTTGCCACCCTGGTTCAGTACTATTGAATTACATAGAATTTCGAATGTTGAGACTTTAGAACAAATGTCCAACAAAATAATTAATAATTTCAGACAAAAATCGTTGCAATCTTCTATTGCAATGATTAATTCCCTTTATGCTTAGTTAAGATTAATGTTAGTTTGTTTTTAGTTTTAAGATTATTATTGTTATACTGACACGCAGGAATAAAAACCTGTTTAAAATACTGAACTGCTAAGGCATGAGCAATGTAAACAAAATTAGATACATATTTTAACAATTAAGGTTGATACGTTACGGTAGTAGCTGGAGCACCTAGATTAACATGAAATGTAAATATGAATAAATTTGGAACAAATAAAGAGTTAAAAAAAAAAAAAAAAAAAAAACTTTTGCCAAACCAAAACCAACAAATTAATAAACCACCCGGCCTAAGAGTAAACCTCACTACTCATACTGTGCTTACCTTTCCTGTAATATCGAGATAATCTTTCGTTTTGTTAAAAAAAAAATTTTACTTCTTATAAATTTTCATTTTTATTATATTAAATCACTCGAATTCCAGCAACACTGCATCATTCCTGTTCAAACTTTAGAGCTGGTGCGTTGTTGTCCACTCCAATTGTATTTCTGTTCAATCGAACTAAACTCCACGTTCGTCTTCACATAGATCCTAATGAAGAACTTGTGAAAGTATCGAAAATTCACAGAACGTTTTTTCCACAGTGTCTTTCATTTTATCCGCACTCCACCGCCCATCCAACCCATCCAAAGCCCGTAGCATTCCGGGCAATAATTCTATCCGGATGAGGCACCCGAAGAGCAGCACAAAAAAATAAACAAAAAGAAGTGCAGGTGAATGTGCTTGAAGCACGTTTCATCGTCAGAATCCGCCCGCCCGAGAAAAGCATCACGCTTCGGCTTCTCGCAGCCAACCGCGCCTTCCAACTCCCGGCCAACCCGCAATCTAATGTGTGTTCTGGATGAAAGGGGACAGGACTACTCCTGCCCTGAAGGCGACTTTCCGTCGCAAAGTGCCTAGAAAAAGAAAATACATATCATCTTACATGTTCATATTTATGACATTGCTGCTCTGAAGCCTCTCGCAAAACCGGAGCTCGACGGACGAAGGTTTCTCCAAGCGAGGAACAAAAGGCTGGCAGGGTTTTGGGCTTTTGCTCGGAAGCTTTCCATCAGATCACGAACACGATGACGGCGACACGGACAAGTCCAAGTGAAAACCTGTTTGGATAGGACTTTCCATTTCATGCGCAAACATATCCTTTTTTTTCATGATAGTTTATTCAATTAAGCGACAGGCACACACAAACACCATCGAAGGAAAAAGAAAAAAGAAAGGACTTGCTTCACGATCTCAACATCATAATGTAGTTCTGAGAAACGAGGGCGAAGAGAAATACGGAGCAAATCAGGAGGGATTTCGTTGGGTGAATTAAAAAAAAAACGAACCGGTGCTTAGTTGCCCTCTGCCGCATAGGGTGCTGATTGTTGGGTGGTAAATATTTCCCGCGAAATCGAACCTTTCTCAGGATAAGTGACTTAAATCTTCACCTGTGCCGTGCGAGGATTATTGACAGATAAGCTTTCACGGGAAATTCCCATCTGCCGTTGACGTGCCACCCTGTGAAGATAAGTTTAAAATAAAGTTCGTTGGAATAGGAGGCCTGGGAAAATAGAACGATACACAGAAAAGCTCGCGTCTTAAAACGAGGGACAAATTTGCCTGATGGAAAAAGGGGCGAATGCAATCCGATTAGTGGGATTATTCTTAATTGGCCTTTTAGCAATGTTGCGAAGATCAGAGAAGTACGTATTTTTTACATTCATTGACTGTTACTGGAGGGGGCGGGGGTCTGTTAAGGGTCATTCAGGAAAAAACGGAATCACTTCAAACGGTAATAACCGATCTCGATGGTCGCTTTTTGCGTTTTGCTGATTGCGTCTGTCCGTGCGGTAAAAAAAAAACATTGAGGGGTCTCATCGGAGTATGTGAGTGCGAAAATGGCGTGGGATTTAAATGCTCTCGAGTGTCAATTATGAACGCACTGAGATAACGTTTAGCTAGGGTCGAGTTGAAATGACTACGGTTCACATAATTGCCTGCCCAACACTGAGTGGACTCATTTTCCCCCATTGCAGGCAGGTAAATGACTGCGAGCTTCTCTCGCCCCGACGGCGTGGAGGATGAAGAGGATGTAATCTTTCTTTAATTTCTTCTCCGCGGGATTATTTCGATACTTACAAAAGAACCCCCGGTAAAGGTTCAATTGCATTAATAAGTCTTTGCCAAGTTCGTTTGCGCCTGTCGCTGATGGAGGAATCCGGTCCTGACTTTCGATATGCGAGCTGAGGAGGAGTTCCGCTACCAAAAATAACCCAATTTGGATTACAATTTCGCTGAAAGCTCCGCCGGCACTCTTTCCATTATGAGTGGGATGGAGTTATGGGGCAAACAAGCTCCCTTGATTTGAACAGACTAGCATGTAACAAGGTATATGTTCCTACCTGAGTCGTTTCCATAGCGATGGTGAACGGGTAGCACATGGCTTGCTTGTCCCGAGAGCAGACAGATTATGAATGCATTCAGCGCGAACATTTTCATATTATAATTTATAATTGTACGTGTTCCGAGACATGAACATGACGGGGTTTCTCGCTCCGTATGGATATGAGAATTCTACTGTTTGGTGTAGGTAAGGTATAGGCACTTTTTTTTGGCAATTGCTAAGCAACCTACCTATGTATATGCTACGCGACACAAGAATGGATGAGGTTGCTCGCTTTTCGGTGTGTACTTTATTCCGATTCTGAATTCAGGACGAAACTCACCGTGAATATTCAGCTCATTCGGTGAGATTGAGCTCCTTTATATGTACATATTTTCGTTGCCTGATAACGTTATGGATTCAGGACAAGCGACAAGAAAAAAAAAATAGAATTCGCAAATTAAATATGTGGGCTGACCGAGGTGAGAAAGTTCACGACACGTTTTTAATTAGGTTCTCAACATTCACGACACTCTGTATCGTTGTAAATAATTGATATGATGAAAACGGGAGGGTCCCGCATGGTCGGTTGAAAGTACACGAGTTGGAGAATTTCATCATATCAGGCCCACGTGGGTGGCTGGCTTTTTTCGTAGACAATTTCGCAGATTATCGCACGGGTATGATCATGTCATTCGTTCATTTCCCTCTAGATTTGTATGCCTCAGAAGAAAGCGGTTTGGCGGCTCTCATCAAAATGTTTTAGATGTGCTCAACGCAAATGGGTAGATTTGAGTGTTTAATTCCGAAAAAGAAACGATGATATTTGTTTCTCTTTTTTCAATAAGACTCCAACTCTTGTGCATAAACTAGATTTGTGAATATTCATTTAGACCAAGTCAATCTGAATAAAGAAGCCATCTAGCTGATTTTTTCAGTTTGAAAATGTTTACAGTCCTAGGCTAATTCATCAATTGGCTTGAAATTAGTACAACAACCGTTCGCTAACTGGGCTTAGTACACAGCGGATGCTGCTCGGTAACTGGGCTGACATTTCATATGTAAATAAATTTCGAGGAGGCTTTCGATCAGATTTCGGTTGGCATATTTCATTGAACAATACATAAATTCAATAATGTTTTTATGCTTTATACGTTATTGCGATGTAGCTTATTGTGCACCCTAGAGTGCAGAATATTTGACTCAGTTTGTTTGGAATTACGACTAAATTTCGTACAATTTAACAATTGTTCACTCCTCCACGAACCTTATATGCCTTTTACATTGCAGAGTTTGACAACAAAATGTCAAATGCTGATTATTGAAGTTTATTTGTTTTTTAACTGGGTGCCCAGTTAAAAAGCAGCCCAGTTTAAAAGCACCCAGTTAGCGAATAGTTACTGTAATTGAAATTAGTAGATTGATTTTGGAATACAATAACTCAGGACTATGTCAAATTTGTCAATTTATGGGAGCCGCTTAAAAATTACAGTTGTGAAAAAAAAGGACGGCAACTAAAGGGTGTCCACGATGAAATTGCCACACTATGAAATTGCTCTAACTTTTTAACCGTTGGGTAGAAATTAATGAAAATTTGGGTGGATCTAGTTCATAGTGCATTATTTACATCCTGCAAGTTTTAAAGTCCTGTGATTAAAACTCGCGGAAATGGAGTCGAAAGAACAGCTCGTGCGTGATAAAATCTTGCGCATTCATCACGAGAACAAGGATCTCTCGCATCGTTCCATCGCTAAAACGTTGGGAATCGCGAATTCCACGGTGTCGCGAGTGATTAAGCGGTTCGAAGAACGGTTGACCACCGATCGGAAGCCCAGAAGTGAAGGAAACCAAAAATCACAACCGCGTAGTTGGGGCCTTCAACCGAAATCCGAACGCCTCCGTTCGGGATGTGGCTAAGAAGCTGCACCTAAGCCGAAGTTTTGTCCAGAAGGCCAAAACTAAGGCTGGGCTTCGAACGTTCAAGGTACAAAAGGCCCCTAATCGCGACGAGAAGCAGAACAAGTCCGCCAAAACCCGTGCCAGGAAGTTGTACCTCAACATGCTGACGAAAGTTGAATGCTGCATCATGGACGACGAAACATATGTGAAGGCCGACTTCAAACAGATCCCCGGCAACCTGTTTTTCACGGCCAAGGATAAGTTCAGCGTTCCGGAGCATGTCCGCACTCAGAAGATGTCCAAATTTGCGAAGAAATTCCTGGTTTGGCAAGCCATCTGCACGTGCGGGAAGCGGAGTGCACCTTTCGTGACCCAGGACACGATGAACGGACAGGTGTACATAAAAGAGTGCCTCCAGAAGCGGCTGCTTCCTCTCCTGAAGGCCCACAACGTCCCAACAATCTTCTGGCCGGATTTGGCCTCATGCCACTACTCCAAGGACGTGCTGAAGTGGTATGCGGACAATAAGGTCAATTTCGTGCCGAAAATGTTCAACCCTCCCAACACTCCGGAGCTCCGCCCCATCGAGAAGTACTGGGCGATTATGAAGCAGCACCTTCTTAAACGACCTAAGGTAGTGAAGAACAGTCGAGGAACTGAAGAAAGTATGGGTTTACATGCAAAAAACGGTTGATTCACAGGTTGTGCAGAATCTTATGGCCGGGGTTAAGGCCAAGGTGCGGGCATTTGCGTATGGACTGTAAATAAAATACGAGTAAAATGGTAAAATGAAGTTTAATAGTTATTTCTCAATCCCTGAAAATTTGATGGCAATCGGATGAAAACTCGAATTTTGCGAATCAATTTTGTGTGTGGCAAATTCATCGTGGACACCCTTTATTCTGGAAACTGTGCTGGAAGTAGATGCTACGAATTGCAATAACGTTTGTTTTAAAAAGAATTGGACAAAAATTGCCGATTTTTCATGGGTTAGATTAGATAAGCTATCTTTATTAAAGAGACTTTCAGCCGGTGGCATTTTTCATGTGTTTACCTTCACCCGCACTGACAAAACTACCCATGCAGCATCAATCATAGTAACCCATGCGTCAGCAGACAAAATTTGACAGCGAGAAGAAGCTCCAAAGGATGCTGAAGAGGAAGACCGAGGGAAAAGTGGCTACATCGCTGCGTGCGCTTGGCCGGGAGGTCGGTTCAACCGGCCAAACAGTGAAAAAGTACCTGGCGAACAAGAACATTTATGTCAGGAAGCGGAAGTCGCGTCCACTGGTTTCGGAGCTGCAGGCAATGACGCAGCGGCAGCGGCTGAATAAGATGGTCAACTCGATTTTCCCGGCGAATAGCGACGTAGCGGGGGTGAGGGACGACGAGACCTGTCTCGCCGTGGATGGCAATGACTGGCAAGGCACTTCGTATTTTACTTCCCCCACGAAGGAAGTGAGCTCCGAGGTGAAGTTCATTTCACACACCATGTTCCCCAAGATAATGCTGCTGTGGTTGACAATCAGCGAGAAGGGGATGTCAAAGCTGCTATTCTTTCGCTCCGAACTGGCCGTGAACGGGGAAATTTATGGTACGAAATGCCTGCCGGAAGTTGCGTCGTTCATCAAAAAATACCATAAGGGCGAAGACGCGTCGACCCACTACTCGAAGCGATCGTTGGAGGAGGTGTGAGCGGCTGTATATCGGTGTGGTACCCAAGTCGGCGAACCTGCCCAACGTCCCCCAGCTAAGTCCCATCGAGAATTTCTTTGCCAACCTGAAGCGTAAGATCTACTCTAACACTTTTGTCGCGAAAACTGAGGAGGAATTGATAAATAAAACGAAGAAAGAACTCAAAAACATGCCTACACGTATGTTTTCGTCCGCCATAGGGAATGTTCCGGTTAACCGATGGCCGCTCGCATGGGCGTAGGATTTTTTGCAAGTAAGCTCAAATAATTACCTTCCAAAATCAAAAGCAATTATCTGTCTTAGCTTTTTTTTTCATCACCATCCGAAAAAGTACAATTTTTAATGCAATCGTTATTCTTGGCGCCGCCTTCAATATTTCTTGGGCCGTTGTCATTTGTCCACTGGTGAGCGCTGAATTTTCTAATAGTCAGTCTCAACTCCTCCTGCTGGCCGACCTGAGCATTCAAGTCTCCTATGATGCTCTTGACGCTATGGTCTGAGCAGCAATCGTATTCATGTTCTTGCCGCCCGTTAAAAGCATCCTTATCATCATTAGTGCTTCCGAAATGCGCGCTAAGGGCCTGTTCATAAACCAAGTAGACTAATTTTTGAAAATCTCAGACCCCCCTCCCTCCCCCCTCGTAGACTTTTCGCCATACAATTTTTTAAACTTTTGTATGGAGCGTAGACTTTGGTCAAATCCCACCCCCCCCCCCAGAAAAGTCTACGTGGTTTATGATTAGCCTCTAAGCATGTTAATAATGCTGTAGTAGAAGAACCGAGCAGTTCCTGTGCTTGCTTCTTTTCCGGCTGGTTTGCGTCAACCCCATAGTTTTACGCAGGGCCAGAAAAGAAATATTCGATTATTTTCAATGCCTTTCACATAGTTCAGGTTATATGCAGTGGATAGAGATAACAGGTTTTTTAAATTTCAATTATTTTTTTCTTATCACAGCTAAACTTTGAAAGTAGGTTATTTAAGATGTAACTTGAAAGTATGGACAATTCTTTTTTGCTCATCCTAACAAATTTATATTTTCATCCGATTTCCTAAGTTTTACAAATTTTGTTAGTTACAACGAGTTACAAAAACTTATCAAATGTTTACAATTTTTTATTGTACAATTTTGAACTTTTCAAAAATAACTAAACTTAACGATTTTTACGAACATATAATAACTCTTCTTCATAGATCTCTATCTTAGATTTATTTTAATCGAAATTATGTTTTTTATCCAAACTTTTAACACCTTAGAAATTCAGACGTAACTCGAATACCAAAGGAACGTTTATAAATGGTCTTATGAGGGACAGACAATTTATCGAGCAAATCATTACTAGATTACTAGACTCCCAAGACATCTACGATATTCAACTAGACTATATGGTAGAAAGATCGTTGGTTTTAACGCACCTCAACACCTTGCTGCGCAGCTGACGATCCCTGGTTTCACTTTTCTTTCCATACTCAGGGTTTCTTTGTAGGTTATGAGCACTCGACAAACTGTTGTTTTCGGCATTTTTAGCACTCTAGCCAGCTTGGAACTGGACCACTCTGGTTCTTTGAGGTGTTTGTGCACAATATATTTTCTTCTTTCGAGTTCCATTTGACGTTGTTTCTGAACGCGATCGACTAATTTGATCAACTTTGCTCCGGTTGTTTTCTATAGAAATGTAAACAACCTTCTGTCAAAGATTTTCGATTCCCAATACTGGAGGCGTGCTGGCGGCGCACCAATTTACTTTTAGTCAGCCTCTACTTTACTGTCATACAAATTAAATTCTAAACAACAAATCCCAACTAACGTAGTAGAATTTCTAACATAAACTAATCAACTTATCTAACTAACCAACACCAACTCACTACTAATAACGCGTAAGCATACTTAATTTTGGGTATACATTCAATACAATAGTTTGATTTTGTAACAAACGGTTGAAACTTAAGGCCTTGTGAATATTTCAACAAGCAAGTACCAATCAATCACGATCATCTCATTTTAGGTTTGTTGTCCTACAGAAAGCAATATAGAAGCTTGTTGATGTTAAAGGAACAGTATTGATTTTTTTTACTTAAGGATGTTTAAAATCTCGTACATTATACAAAATACTTATCCAGAAAAATCAATCCAAGCCAAGCCATTGCAGTTTTTCAAAATTTGGTCAAAATAACAAATGTTCTTCTTATCCAGAACCAAAAAAAAAAACGAAATCACTTTATCCAAGCCACATATTTTCTTCCACCAACCTACATGTTTATTTGCTGTCAAAGTTCCCACATCACAGGCACGAACCGTCACACGTCCGTTAGTTACTTCCTCCTCCTCCTCCTCCGACGACGACGAAGACGTTTCAAAACTCGAACAATGTAACACGTGTCATGTGTTTGACAACAGCGGAAAAATTTAGAGCGAGACAAAAAGACGAAGCCACGTGAAAAGCGTCTCCGCACCGTGAAGTCTTCCAGCAGGTTTGCTTTGATCAGCTCGCCTTCAAGTTCAGTTACCGAGTGACAATCTGTCTAGCGTTCGGAATGTCTGTTCTCCACGCAAAGACCGTCCGTCGCTTCAACCGTTTCAATGGCGCTCTATAGACGTGGCGAGGAGAAATCTTTCAATATTTTTCGCTATTTGTGACTGTCTCCATTCCGTCTTGACAACCGAACACATTTGGGATAAAGGATGGATAGAACGAAGATTAGGTTCATATGCTGCTTTCTGTACCCAAGATGTATGAAAATATGAAAGATGAAAACCTGAATGGTCTCCACGGGCGGGATGGAATATGGCTGATGCGAGTTGCGTGCGAAAGAGATAACACACATTGGAAATGGTTTCCATTGAATCAGATCTAGTTGAGTGATTTTTCGAGTAAATTGAATTCTCAGGTAAGGATGTAAACAATTTTTCCGTCCCAACAATGATGAACCTCGTTTCAATTCTGCTCAAGCAAATCTTGTAGAGTTTCATACAAACACCCAACGAAAATGAGATCTGATTGTTACATTGTAAACAAAAGCTCCTGCAACCACAACAAAGCAGTGTTGCTCTGGAAAAACTTAGTTTCTATTATGAATTATTCTTCTCCACGTCAACATTCTGCAGAACCTCTCTCGCAACTGTTGAAAGCTACTCACTCAAGCTCTCTTTTCGAAAGAAAAAAAACTATCAAGTTTTATGACGGTTGTAAAATTACTCTAAATTAGCGCTATGAGGAATGAATGAATTTAAACGTCCTCTTTTCAACAGGATATACCAGCCAGCCAGTTGGTAGAGGTGGAGGAAGGACCTTTTATCCCCGTAGCACTCGTCGTTCTCATTAGGTGAAATTTATGCTAGTCTAATTTTCTGCCAGCACAATTCATCCACTTCATTGGACAGTTCTCCCCTGCCTGCAAGGATGTATGTTTTAGCAGTGCTCGTTCTTGCTCGCTCTGGTGTAAGCCTACTCGCTCACCTGGTGGCGCCACTTATCATTTACATCTGGCATACACACAAACACACACACCCACGCACAGGCAAAACAGTTGGCGGTGGGAGGTGGCAGCAGTGAAATACAAAAGCACCCCGAGTCGAGTTTATCATGATTGCATAAACCCAGGCGGAAACACTTCAAGCCAGCGCCAGCGCTCGATTTCCTTTCCTTGCGCTCCACCATTGTGAATATTCCGCTAGTTATGTTGCTGGAGAGCCCCGTTGGCGTAGGAAAATGTCCCTCAGGTGGAATGCTTTGTAAAGTATGGTAGTCAGCAATCGAGCTGAGCAAAACATAGCGCACCGCCCGCTCCACAATGTATGCAATCACTGAGCCTTGTAAACGCGTATAATGAAGTAAACATTTCAAGAGGCCAGACCATGTCTACACATTGAGAGAGACGAGAAGCAGCTTGAAAAAATAACAACACTCGGCAAAATAAACGCCAGCAGGCATGGGAAAACACCTTGCTGCATCGGAGATGAAATAAAAAGACACTTATATTGCTAATTGACACAGTTTCTTAGTCGTCTCGGTGTCGGAAACTCTGCTACCCCCGTTTCTGCTTCTGTGAACTTGGTCGCGGGTTGGCCCGGAGGGTGTTCGTGGCAATGGCAGCATAAAGCACTCCGCCAGTTGAACTGTATGAGAAGCTTTTCAAGCGAATGCAAGCGTAAAATTTTAGCATTTTCGGTCCAAGTAGTCCGGCGCTCAGATTTGGCGAGGTCGTCGTCGTCGTCGTCGGTTGCTACAATTTAGCCGAACATTGAGGAGGGATTTCGAAGCGTAGTAGGCGGCGAATTACTTTAAAAGCTCATAATAAAGGTGGACCAATAATGCAAGAGTGCTTTTAATGTTTGTTTGGGACCGGAGCCCGGGAGCGGTCAGGATGAAGGATGTTATTTTTTTTCTGTGCTCAACTTGAGGGAGGCAGCTGACTGTAGGATGGCATTGGAAGTAATTTCTATGTTTAATGACTGACCCGGCAGGTGATTATGGCACGCAGCCATGCAATTTATGGAAGTAAAGTTTTGAGTAATTGCAGTGTGGTTTCGAAGCAAACCTCAAGCCGATTGATGTGGATGAGTGTTTGAGAGGAAATTGGTTTTGGAACGTGCAGGATGAGGATAATAATGGTGGTTCATATAAGTCTTGTAGATTATTTCCATTCAAATGAAATCGCATATGCTTCACTTTCGTTTCCATTGAAAATTACCCTAAATTGATGTTTTGATAGAGTAGAAAGACAAAAAATAGGGAGCTTTCAATAAAGCCAAGAGTATTACGTCTACACATCCCTACCCCTTCCTTAGGTGACTTGCATTCGAGCGTGGCGGTGCCAGTATTGCCTTAATTTAGGAATCAGGAGTTTGTACACATTGAGGATTTATGTTAATCCCAACCCAAGCAACACAAAATTTGTTCTAACGATGTTGAACATACTGCTCAACATCAAATACAAGTAATCAATGAAGGTTTATATAAAGTTATTCCATACTTTTGAAGGATGTAAAAAGCGCAAAAAATGAAGCTAAAAACCAAAATCTTTTCCCGCACAAAAATATATGAGCAAGAAATGGGTTTGTACCAAGGGTAAGTCGCTTAGAACAGTGTGCTAGCCACGATGTCTACACACTAGACGAATTTGTTACGCAACTGCGGAACTTCGATTATCAATCCATGCCACATGTTTGGCAAATTGAGGCATACTTTTGACAGTTGAGCTTTAAGAAATGATAAACTAGCAACCTTGCCAATATGCGTTGTTGGTTGCCAGGTACAGCAAACAGATAAAAATTTAAACTGTCAACACATCGGCACCTTTGGCACAATACGGGAACACCCATGCAACATTGTAACGCTTGTAGACACACTAAAATAAAATTGCGCAGGAGAATTGCGTGCTGAGCGATCCACTCCTTTGTTTGTACCTTCTTTGCTACGTAACCTCTGATTGTTAAAGGACACGCTTGATAACTATGGTGTTCTGCTCGTTGGTAGTGCCTTCACAATGTTGTACAACAAATCTGTCGAAATTTTCCAAAAATATGTTTTGGAAAACATCTTGCTTGGTCTTTTAAAAAACGTTTATAAAACAAACTATTATCAGTGATTCGTAAAAAAGACGTTATGTGTGTTTCTTGAGAAGCATCATCTGTTGGTTATCTGTATAATTACAGTTGATCCAACAATCAATTTGTTACTAGTGATTTGAAATTGGTTCACTGTTGTTGAACCCTTAATTTCGAAATACACCTTGCAGTGTGCACCTTGCCATGCATTCTTGCGCTTTTCAGTACCTCTTGGTACTAGTATCTTTGTTTTTATTTTGATTCGCTATGTTATTTCGACAGAATCTTTGAGAGTGTATTGGTGTGCGTTACGGTCTTAGGGGCGAGTCATCAAGATTGAGACCAGTGTGCTAGTCCTTCCTGAGCCAAACAAAAAATTGCTCTTCATGACTATCCACCCGCTGGCTGATCTGGCAATAACGGCATAGTAACCTCTGGTGAACAATCATGCTCGGAACTGAGCATGGATTACTGAAAAGAATTGATAGTAGGATACAAAACAATCCTGGAGTCAGCTAGCGAACCACCGAACTCTTAATAACTAAGCTGCCTCTTTATTTTCCAAAATTGATCTTGTACCAAGCCTCAGTAATTTCGAACATTTGGTTCTTGAATTCTGGCATTATTGGCAAATTAGATAACTGAGATGGTGACTAAGATTTGCTGTTGAAAGTTTGGTAAAAAATTACTAAGGAAGAAATCAAATCAGTGTTTGAATGCTGACTGCAAAGGGTGAGTCAATAATTATTATGACATTTTCATAGTTGCGTTTTTGTTTTTTCATACCAGAAATTGACTCACAAGGTGCAAAACTTCGCAAATCTGGACGAACATTAGCAATGTAGGGGAGGAAGGGGTAACCCCTTCACCTTAAGCATTGCAATTTTTTAAAATAAATGTAATACTCCAAATGACATGTACCCCTCGTATAATCTTTGATTGAGTATAAATTTATACAATTTGTGCGTTGGAAGTGTCAAAGTATGTGTTTCCGGTCAAACTACAAACGTAAAACAAACATGGTAAATATTGAAGTTTTTCAATCAGTGCGGATAAGACCGTAACCCCTGTGGGGTTAGTCCGTCACCAAATGGGATAAGACCGGCATACATTTTTATTAAAATAGGTTTGAAGATTTCTGCAAACGAAATTTAATTTTGAACAAGTAGATATTTTTGATCTCTTGTGATAATTTATCAATCATATACATTGGCCATTTCATAAGGGGTCATCCATATACAGGGGCATATTTTAGAGTGTTTCAGATTAATACATACCCCTGTGCCATAATTTTGTTTGAAATCTTTTTTTTCTGATTCTTGAGCCCTCTAATCATGTCCACGTAGTATATGGACAGCCCTTTATATGGAACAGACTCCGGAGACTCTAAAATCTTCAGGTTTAAAACATGTGCGACAAGTCCCAAGTACGCGGGAAGATGACGAATGGCCACTCGCTGATATACTCATGACAACGGTAGTGGTCTCTCCTCGTTCCGCTGACGAAATAACACTGACGTAAAAAATCTTAAGAAGTTCATTCAAAGACCTTATGAAATTTAGCCACAAGAAATCGGTTTGAATTTCATACTTTTACTTTATGAATACGAATGCGATGTTTTTTGTCTTCATTACCAGCTATGTTTTAGATATGATAACTACATGAGTTTCATAACACAGCCTTACGAAATGCACGAAGGTTGATTATAATAACTGAACGTGCCCGTTATGCATTTTAAAGTTGATTTTTAAATACAATTTTCATTTTCATGTATAGTATTTTTAAGAAGATGGAAGAGACAAACCAGCCACCGGCTGAAAGTCTCTTTAATAAAGAGGTCTAATCTAATCTTTAAACAGATGGATTTATTTTAAAGAATAATTAAATTAATAGGACCCAACCTGCAACCTTTCCCTTGAAGACACCCCTCATTGCTTGGGTGACAGTTATCAGGGCCGATTCCCATTCGACAGCTTCCAATTCATCACTTGGATTACGTAGCATGGGGGCAATCATACGTTGGCGCTTCAACCCATCACAAGCAAAGCGGGACTTGCTCGATAGCCATTCCTCGTTGATATCTTCATTTTTACGAGGCAGAATACGGAGGACTTCTCCGGTACGGGTGTTCACAATGATGTTGCTACCCACAGCATCTAACACATCAATCGACTCCACTTTGCGGATCTCCCACGGATGAGCTACGATACTGTACGGCTTGTTTAACAGAGCACCAACCGGGCAAAGATCGATCACATTTCCGGAAAACTCCGACAGGAAGAACTTCTCAACATATCTTTCAATCTGCATATCATTTTCTCGTCCAGTAGTACCCTAATCATCGACTCCGGCAACTTCCGATACGAATCGGATACATCTTGTGCAGTGAATGCATCGGGTGATGATGGTCTTAACCAACGGGCCAATGTCCTTATCTTCGACTGCACGCTTTCCACTGTGATCGATATCGGTGAACCGTGAACAGATCGCATTCACCACCCTGGTCACAAATCGGAGAACCCAACGGATGATTCATCAGCAAGAACTCCATCACACCTTCGCGAGCCCTGCGGGTCATTTTCGAATTGGTCTTGACTCGCCATCCCTTCATAACCGGCATGACGCAAGCGGCTACCGGCTTGGGAGAGCACATACGACAGTTACCGGCTACGGCCAATCGCTCGTGATAGCAGAAGCGAGGAATCTCAACGCCCGCCAATGCAGAAGCCTACAAATTAAAAATAAAAACAATTATTATATTTAATGGCAAAATCCCATCCTAAACATCTTCACCTGCAGCACCGTTGTTCCCGGGTCGACCATAACCGACAAATCATCTACAAACACCTCAATCTTTTCCACAACATTTCTTGGTTCGCCATTGTTGTTGATTTAATAAATTGCCTTATGTTTTTTTTTCATCCTCAGGATGAATATGGAAATCATAAGGTAATTTTGTGGAACTGATGAAATACTCATAGAAAAATCATTAAGTAAGTAAGAAAGTCGTAAGAGTGCTTATGAATAACATAATAAAGGGCGAACACGAAATTATTGCGACACATTCAACAGGGCATAACTTTTTTACCATTGGGTAAAAATCAACCAAATTTTGTACACTTTCTCACTGATGTGTATTGTTTACATGCTGTCAAACTCGAAGTCGTGTTTTTCGATTCAACGAAAATGGAGGTGAACCAACGCGAGTCGAGAGAACAAATTCTTTCCAAACACCTGGAATTTCCTGACCTGTCGCACCGGCAGTTGGGAAAAATGTTGAACATTCACCATTCAACCGTCTCCAGAGTGTTGAAGCGGTTCCAGGAGCGGTTGACGTTGGACCACGGCAAAGGAGCTGGAAGAAAACCGGGACCGGAGAACAAAAAGACGGAGGGAAAGGTGAAGCGGATGATTAAAGCAAATCCCAACGTCTCAAGCCGTGATTTGGCTAAAAAGATCGGCATGTCGCAGAGCTACGTCCAGAATGCAAAGAAGAGAGCTGGACTACATACATACAAGGTACAGAACTTCCCAAACCGCGATGAGCGGCAACAATCGACGGCTAAAACTCGGGCACGGAAGCTCTACGAGAAGATGCTGACAAAATATGGCTGCTGTGTGATGGACGACGAAACGTATATAAAAGCCGATTTTAAGCAAATTCCGGGGTTGGAGTTTTTCACCGGCAAGAGCAAGTTCTATGTGGACGACAAATTTAAGAAGAAGAAAATGTCGAAGTTCGCCTCCAAATATCTCATTTGGCAGGCCATCTGCTCTTGCGGACTGAGGAGTGAGCCTTTCGTGACAAAGGGCACAGTAAATGGCGAGATCTACAAATCTGAGTGCCTCGAGAAGCGCCTTTTGCCGTTCTTGCAGCAGCACGACGAAGCTCCGCTATTTTGGCCAGATTTGGCATCATGCCACTATTCTAAAAGTGTCCTGGAGTGGTATGAGGCCAATTCTGTCCATTTTGTTCCAAAGGACATGAATCCGCCAAACTGTCCGGAGCTGCGCCCGGTGGAGCAGTACTGGGCAATGATGAAGCGGGAACTTTGGAAGAGCAAGAAGACAGTCAAAGACGAGAAGGACATGTTAAGAAAATGGAAAAAAAACTGAGAAACTGGTACCGGATGACACTGTAAAGACTTTGATGGAGGGCATCAAGCGAAAATGCGTTCAATTTTACACTCAAGGCTCCATCGATTAACTTTTCTTTTGAGTTTTGAAGTAAATATATGTATAAAACTACCCTAAAATTTTGGTTTGATTCTAAATATTATAAGAAAATTGGCATGACATTTTCGGTGTCGCAATAATTTCGTGTTCGCCCTTTAATCTTATAAAATCTAAACTTCTTGCATTTGTGATACTTCATAAGGCGTAATTTATGATTATCAATAGTTTTTTTTCATCAGTGAATGCCAACCTGCTTCTTACCCTTGAGTGCAGCTATCTTCTTCTTATTAGGAGGCACCTAAAAACATGAACATAAGGCATTGATATATGCTTCGATCGTCGTGGAAATCGCTGTCTCGTCGACAATATCGATGCGTTCCGGACGAAAGTTCTTCTTTCCAAGGGCAGCTTCATACATGGCGAAGAAGGCATTAACTGAAACTTTGTAAAATCCCCTGGCCCTAGCAGCCGACGTGGGCTCCGGCTTGCGGAATGAAAGTCTCGGATTGCGCTTCAAAAATCGGGCAATGCATTCGCACTCTGCCATTTTCTTCTTTTTGTTGAACGGATGGGCAATCTTATTTTTTCAGCCAGCTCGAAAGCCAGCTCACGGACATCGTTCTTTGTAATGCCGTAAAAACGACTTTCCAGATCAAGCAGGTGCTGCAACAGTTCTGCTTCCTATTCCGGCGTGAAAACCGTTTCTCGTGATCCCAGTTTCGACTTCACCACCTTTTCCGGAACATGGTCTGCCAACGTAGTTCTCGGAATTCCAAACGTCTTAGCAGCACAATTCACGGAAATGCCGCGATCCACTGCGTCCTTTGCCTGGATCAGCTGCTGATCGGTACAATTTCCGCGGTTGGTCTTCCGTTTGTAGTTGAGTGGCATCTGATAAAAATGGTTAGGTAATTTCACAAACATCCGCTGATCCAAAGAGCCTGACGGTGTTACCGATGGCTTACCCGAAAGGTACTTTTTTTTCTTAATTACACCGTAAATCTTGAATAATTGATTAAACTTACCTTTCAACGAATCTCAGCACTAAGATGGAATTGAATTTCTGTACGTAATGATTGGTCAAAACGTTAAAATCTACCATCGAAAAATTACATCCCGTATTGATGCGACGACGCTTGCGTTGGTTTTGTTTATTTTCTTCGCGTTTGACAGTTCACAGTGGGTATGATGTGTCTCGAAATGGTAAAAATGATAAATACTAATAATAGCTATAGTCAAAAACATACTACAAAATTGTTTTCTAGTAAAACCGTTGGGGTGGCGGGATTACCCACCCTGAGGGGGTTACCCACATTTTTCCTGCTGCCAAAACGTGTACCCGGAATCTGTACACGAAGCTGCCAACGAAATACAGGTGCTGCGTGATTGACAAGGACAAGTTTGCTGTTGGTGACCGTTCCAAACGAAATAAGCTGTCAAAATTCGCTTCGAGGTACCTGATATTTATAAAACTGAGTGCCTCCAGAAACGGCTTTTTCCGTGTTTAAGACCGTTGTTTTGCCGTTGCCGTTGCCGTTGTTTTGACCCGATTTGGTATCAAAAGCGGGCAGGAGTGGTTTGCGGCTGATTCCGTGGATTTTGTACCGGAAGGCATGAACCCACAAAACTGTCATCAACTTCGTCCGATCGAAATTTATTGGGCCATGATGAAACGTGAACTTCGGAAGACCGAAGGAGAGGCGATGTATGAAAATGAAATGATGAGGAAGTAGTTTAAAAAAAACTGAGAGAACCGTGCTGGAAACAACTGTACAGGCTCTTATGAAGGGCAACTCATCCTTAAATTTATCCGACGTATGTATAAATAAATACAAGTCGGCGCTGGTGGTGTAGTGGTAAGCGTGACTACTACTTGGAACCCCAGTGGGGATGGCTTCAATCCCAGTCGACGTCGGTGGCTTTTCTGAGGCGAATAAATCTGGTCACGTTTTCCTTCGGATGGGAAGTAAAGCCGTTGGTCCCGGCTCATGTGTTGATGAGTGCGATATGTAGGGTCCAGTCGGTGGAGTGGTGGTGGAGTCATCTTCCTGGCGTCGGTGGTTGTCAAAATAAAAACATAAAAAAAATCATGCACTGAGCTACTGTATACATTTGGTTTCATTTCTATAGCTATATTCGGTTTATTAATTAATTTGAAATGTGGCAATAATTATCGAATCACCCTTTATACGAACAACGATTTCGAAGTTTTCAAGACTTTGTTTTTTCACAAAATGTTCACACGTGGGTTGGAAATTTGGTCAACAGTCACCGATTATTTAATATCATTCATAATTACGTCAACGTGAGAAAGGGTATGTGTCGCTTGACTCAGCCTAATATGCAACAATCGATTACATTTTTTACTATAACTCATAAAGTATTTGAGCTCGAAGCAATATTTAACTAGTTATACACTTGCTTAGATATGTTCAATATGCCACTTGGTAGTATGTATCACGAAAAGTTACACAACTCATTTTATAAAGTCAGAAACTTTCGAGGGATGTGGATGTAATATCGGTCTATAAGCGCCAAATTGGGTCTATTCATGGATGCAAGTTCATCCCATTCGACAGATTTGTTATCAAATGTTGTCTTCGTACGATTTTTTTTTTTTCTGATTTTCTGATTCAATGCGTTTTCGCTCTACCCAACAAATAATTTCATAAATCAAACTATACTAAAACTGCTAAGAAACACTAAAGTGATTTTCACATATGATTTAGCGACCATTTGATAATCAAAACATTATAATTCACTCTACACAGATTTTGTTCCTTTAGTTTGTGTTAAGATGACCCATATGGAAAACTTTCTACCGAAACTCAGACATTTTTATTGTAAATATTACCAATAACAACATTTTTACTACGCTTTCCATATAACAGGCCATAGTTGGGAACGTGGAAAAAAAATATGTTCCTAACATTGGGTCTATGGTTTTCTTGTTAAATCATCGTTATTTTTTTTTTCTTGTTATATCATCGTTATTTTTTATGTGACTTGTTAGTTTATAACGTGTGACTATTTTCTGTACATCTTGGCTGTATTATTCGGTTTATAGGTTCAATTTCTGCAAATTAAGATCATTCGAAGATCGTGTAGATAATCTGTTCAGCTTAACCAGTAATGTCATATTGTCTAAAAAGTTGGGGAAATCGAAAATTACGCGGAAGTGAGCAACTATTAATTGATTAATAATGTCTCAACTGCTTTGAAATAAATCGGTCATCCTGATAGGAATATAATTTTGTTGATTATTGGCGAATTAATGACATTTTTGGTACATAGGCCGAATGAAGGAGCTAGGCTGACATTACATCCCCTTACCCTATATAAGAATATATAAGAATATTAATATATGTAAAATGAAAATACATCTACACTCAGTAGCAAAAAAAAACCGAGCAAAATTTTGCTTCCAAAAAACGCCATGTTCAACCTTCTGTAACTTTGTCAATTATCAATATTCTTGGCTGAAAATTTGATAACATTATGACCAATGTATAGACCTTATGTGATCAAAATTTCACGAAGATAAAATATACAAATTTGAAGTTTTCATAATATATGTGAAAAAGTTGTTTTTGGACATACTTGTTACCGTTGCGACACAATATTCCTTGTATTGTAACCTCTCAGATCGGTTCCAATATTGTTTTTGCACTGATCGATCAATAATAAAGAATTGTACATATGTTTCCCAAATCTTATCTATAATATTTTGTATTTTGTTGGTCATAGAATTAAACTACGAATTAAATAAATTTTTCTGATCCTATCCTATCCCTTTCCTTGGTGTCAGATGCCATCTTTCCAAAAAAAAAAAGTTTTAAAAATTAGAATTTAAATTCTGAACTCCATATACTCCTAAGCCCCCTGACACCAAAAACCACTTGTACCAAACTTTCTTTTGACGTTGTTCAAACGTCACCATACAACGGATCCCGAGACTGTGTGCAACCAGCGACAATATAAAAACCCCATCCGGGTCTTATTTATTTATTTATTTCTATTCATCAACAGATTATGTACAAATCCCAATGATGTTACTTAAAGCTAAACTAGAACGGTACGTTAATGGTCATGACATAAAACAAACTGAAAATTACTCTATCGATGCGAGTTAGACAGGTCTTTAAAAAAATGACTAAACTTACGACGAAGCATCTGGCGAGTCACGTTAAAATCAAACAAGGCGGAAACCCTATTAAAAAGTCTTTGTAAACCGCCAATTGCGCCAAACATACTGTAATTGGTTCGTTGTGGAGGTAACCGCAGCATCGAACTATTCCTCAGGGCTCGGGGCTGCACGTTGATATTGATTAGCTCCAGAAGATCAGGACAGTCGATGCGGTCTTGCAAGATGTCTGCGATGAACAAAGCCCTGGCTGTATCTCTACGGGCTAACAGGGACTCCAGGTTAATTAGACGGCAACGGCTTTCGTAGCTTGGCAAACGATAGGGATCCGTCCACGGTAGTTTACGTAGCGCAAATCTCAAAAACCGTCGTTGAACAGCCTCTACTCTAACGACACCGTTGTTGTAATGAGGGGTCCACACAACCGAGCAATACTCTAATATAGAACGACACAAGGAGCAGTACAACGATTTGAGGCAGTAGATGTCCGTGAAGTCTTTAGCAATCCGAAAGATGAACCCCAGAACGTAGGAGGCTTTGCCGACCGCGTACGAGATATGCTGCTTGAAGGTGAGTTGGGTGTCCAGAATTACTCCTAAGTTCTTGACTTGACTGACGCGCTCAATTTCGGTGCCCAACAAGACATACTTGAATAGAATAGTCTGTTTCTTGTGCGAAAACGAGATAACCGTGCATTTGGCCGGGTTGACATCCATACGATTCAAAGTGCACCAGTCGGCAAAAGCATTTAGCTGTAGTCCCAAGTGACTACCCTGTGGTATACCAGACGTGGCATGTGTACTGTCAGTAACGTAGGAAGTAAGGCACAGCAGGTTAGTAGCAGTGGAGCGACCAGCCATGAATCCGTGCTGGTCGGTACTGATATACGGTTTGCAGTGAGCGAGCAACGGTTCCATAATTACAAGCTCAAACAGTTTAGCAACAGCGCCAAGCGAAGTTATGCCGCGATAATTGCCAGCGTCCCGTTTGCTACCCTTTTTGTGTACTGGAAACATGTGTGCAAATTTCCAACAGCGAGCAAAAATACTGACAGTCGCAGATAGTCGAAAAACGTGCAGCAGCGGGGGCAACAAACTATCCAAGTGCAGTTTGAGAAAGGACGAAGGAATTCCATCCGGCCCGGGATTGTGAGATAATTTGAGTTTTGAGCAGGCCTTGATTATCATCTCTGCATCGATGTCGACTTGGCCCAAGGTTTGACCGGCAAGGGGAACATAGCTGGCCGCAAGTCTAATGTGGTCATCGCTCAATGTCTCCTCGGTGAAAACGCTAGAAAATTTCTCGAAAAATAGCTGGCAAATACCCTGCGGGGTGGAAGCCTTGTTGCCGTGGAGCGACATAGACGACGGAAGGCCTACTTCGTGGCGTTGTTCGTTTACAAATTTCCAGAATTGTTTAGGACGTGATTACAAACTTGACCACCTACAAGACATTAATAAGACCGGTAGTTCTCTACGGCCACGAAACATGGACACTGCTAGTGGAGGATCAACGCGCCCTTAGTGTCTTTGAACGGGAGGTGCTGCGTACGATCTACGGTGGAGTGCAGATGGAAGATGGAACGTGGAGGAGGCGAATGAACCACGAATTGCATCAGTTGCTGGGAGAACCTCCCATCGTACACATCGCAAAAATCGGTCGACTACGATGGGCTAGGCATGTCGTAAGGATGTCGGACGACAGCCCTGTGAAAATGGTTCTCGAAAATGTTTCTTAAATGGAAGTATCTCCGCAGATGACGCACATAGTGGTTTCTCTTATGTTTGACGTTAGCACACAGTGTGTTCAACAGATGGCGCAGCTGCGTTAGTGACGATAATTGGTAGTGCAAAATTTTCAATGTGTTATGTCTGTTTCTCTGTGATATATAATAAATGTAAAAAATAAAAGAATGGAGATGGGTTAGAATAAAAATAGGGAAGATGTACCTATATTAATCTCATCACTTTGCAATTCATCTTACTTGAAATAAAACGATATACACGTGACAGGATTAGTTAGTAATGTTTGTTGTAGTTATTTAACGTAAGCAAACATTATTAGAAAACGAAACGGATCCTTCAACTGCCCAATTGTTTGATTCATCGTAGGATGAATATAGGAACAATGAGATTAATATGGGGGCAGTTTCCCTATGAAGATTATAATGTTCGATGCTGCAGATCGAAAGTTATGCAGAAATAATGCAAAACGACCAATTTTAAAATGAGTTTTTCGCCACAAGGGGGCAAAAGAGGATAAAAAATTTTACATAGGTCTTGTAGATGGAAGTATTTACTTTCAGTTCACGTAATCTGTGTTAGCAAATATTTGCAAATAAGTGAGTAAGATATCTTTAAAAACCATATATGTTTTACACTTCAACCTCTATAACTTTTTTTATACAATAGCTAGCAGCCATTTTGTATCTTCAAAATGTGCTTCTTTTTATGTCCTAGAAGTCATCTAAACAAAGTTGAAATTGAAAAAAAATTAGAGCAAAACAACTGTTTTTTTAAGTCCCACCCTAAGGACAGTTAGAAAAACTGTTATAAAACGAAACGTAGATGAGATAGAAGTTAGGTTTTTTTAGCAAAGTTTCATTAAATTAGATTATCCAGAAATCTCTTTTAGCAACAATTCCTCTAAATCATAGGAATAAAAAGTTAGAATTTTAATTAAGAACATAATAGAGAACAACCCTAGTTACCACTAAAACCAAAAGATAGATCTTTTTTTAAAGATTAAATCTTCCAAAGACATCATATGTCTAAAGTTTATGGTTTTCGAGTTATCGATTTTTGTCGCGAAATTTGGCTATTTCTCCCATAGTGCTTTGGTGAGGAACGTAAAGTACCCAAAAAAAACGAAAGGGTGAGTTATGTCAGTGACATAACTGCAAAGTTGACGTAGGACTGCTTGTTGATGTGAACAAATTGATGTCATCGAATTAATAAATTTCTACTATATTTTATTCAGTCTAAAGAACCATGAAACCCTATGCTATTAGTGTGAGGCTTCACTATTGGTTCTCCACGAAAATTTATAGAAACTGCAGTTCGGGTCGAATTAACTGTTAATAATATTTTGTTTGTTGAATGTTCAACGTGCTTGTAAGTGTTAAATGGATCCTGTGTTTAAATTTACACTAAACATAGAGCGAATTACAACGAACAACTAACCTAACACCCAGTGGACCAGTATGGACATTTTCGTTTTGCGAAAAGTTCCACTGGCTAGAGCGGGAATCGAACCCTCACTTCATGTCAATCGCTTGAACGACGAGTGACGCCGCTAACCACTTGACCACGAAGATGACGTGGGCGATTGATTTGGCCATTTTCTCCGGGACGCGGCTTTTTAAGCAACGCCATGTTGAACCGGTGCGTGGTAATGAAAATTTCGATGAGCTCAAGAGAAATTTCAATCAAACATACTCTTTAATCGGTAAATTGATTTGATCGTCCTGAAAAGGACGGATTTTAGTTGTTTACGGAGGGAAAATGGTTCGCGATTGAAATTATCAGTCTTCTTGGGCTGCAGGACGTTTGGCAGGACACCACTCTGTGAAATGGTCACACCGGAGAAAAGTTTTTTTTTCAGCTCCTCGTCGTTGCGGATGGCCAGCTGCAGGTGACGTGGGATGATTCTGGTCTTCTTGTTTTCACGGGCGGCGTTTTCTACCAACGTGCTCCGCAAACACGTTTGTCGCATACGGATGCACAGCGAGAACTGATGATTGGTCGGTCGTCCCCACATGTTTGATATTCGCTGGCACGGTAACTGTGGCAGTATGAACCAATCAGAGCGTGGCGCAAATACGATGTCATTTTCGACCAATAGCGTTGTGCATTTAAACATTTTTCTTTTAAGTACTTTTTAATTAGTTTAAACAAATGTAATGAATTAAGTTAGCATCAGAGATTCAGCATTGATGTTCTACCTTTCGAATGAATTACATATCATAAAATTTCGGTGGGCCAGAGAGGAGATATTATCGTTCAAAATCTCCAAACCCGCGTAACGCTTTCGATTTCAAAAAAAATTAGAACGGCGCCCCTATGCAGGAATAGAAAAGAGAGACGTAAGTCCTACGTCAAAATTAATGCATATGTTAGGGAGCATGAAAATTCCAGTAGAATTCAATAAAAAATATTACGAACTACAAATAATGAATTGATAATAAGCATGACTGGCGCAAATGTGTTCCATTGCACCTATTTTAGAAATTTACAATCAATTCTTTGTAGCTTATTTTCATAAGGTTATTAAATTAACTTTAATAGTTTTTCTTGCACAAGTGTATGATTGAAAAATACACTCAAACTTCAAAGTTTGTTTTCTTGACATTTGATATTTATCCCTTCACCTCTTGGCATCATAAGGTCACAAGACCTTAGAAAAAAACGCACCTGTTTTGACCATGCTCGTATTTTGGCCATATGTTGGAGCTATTTTACATGATTTATACATCATAAGCTGTGTTTGGCTTGTTGAAACAAATCCTAATGATGGGGATAGATATAATCGTTTTTTGAGTATGTCCGAGATACTAAACTATGGCCCTTAACACCACCTATTCATCGACTTCAAGGCCGCATACTATACTATTGATCGTGAATAGCTATGGAAGATTATAGACGAGAACGATTTGTCCCGGGAAACTTACCAGAATGATCAAGGCTACGGGTACAGTGTTACGTGAAGATATCGGGTGCGTTATCGGACTCGTTTGAAACACGCAAAGGACTTCGACAAGGCGATGGTCTTTCCTGCCTCCTGTTCAATATTGCGCTAGAAGGTGTTATGAAACGTGCGGACTTTAACATGCGGGGTACGATTTTCAATAAATTCGGCCAGTTCATGTGCTTCGCTGACGACGTGGATATTGTCGATTGAACGTTCCAGGTGGTAGCGATCAGTACACCAAGCTATATCGTGAAGCGGAAAAGGTTGGATTGAAAGTGAATGCGTTGAAGACTACGTATCTGTTGGCTGGAGGAACCGAGCATACATACAGCTCGCATAAGCGGAAATGTGACAATCGACGGAGATGAGTTCAAGATGGTGGATGAGTTTGTGTACCTCGAATCATTGGTCACGTCGGATAACAACTACAGCAGACAAATTCGGAGATGCATTATTACCGGAAATCGTGCCTACTATGGACTCCATAAGACCTTGAGGTCTGGTTAACCTCACCCCCGTACAAAGCGTACCATGTACAAAACGCTGATGCGACCGGTAGTTCTCTACGGGCATGAGACGTGGAAAATTCTCGAAGAGGACCGGCAAGCACTAGGAGTTTTCGAAAGACTCGTGCTTAGGACCATCTTTGGCGGTGTAAGTGAAAACGGCATATGGAGAAGAAAGATGAACCACGAGCTGGCGCAGCTCTATGGCGAACACAGTATCTAGATAGTCGCTAAAGCTGGAAGGGTACAATGGGTGGGACATGTAGTAAGAATGTCAGACAACAACCCCGCAAAAATGGTGTTTGCCTCGAATACGACCGATACAAGACGCAAAGGAACGCAGCGAGCTAGGTGGTTAATCCAAGTGGAGCAAGACCTTGGAGGTGTGGGACATTCGAGGAACTGGAGACAATCAGCCCTCAACCGAGTTTTATGGAGAAATATCATGACGCCAAACTCAATGCACAAAACCTACCAAGAAAAAAGGAGTCACAGCAAGCCGTGCTTTGAAACTGACATGTTCTGCTTTTGCTGCGTCGTTTCCCCAACATCAACAAAAAAAAAATCTGTTATTCTGCTGAAATAAAAAGTGATATCAATACGATGTATGGCTATTTAAATAAATAAATAAAAAGTGAAATTATAAAATCTTCGTGAGCTTTGTGTAAGACGTAGTGAATGTAATCGATTCTCTCCAAAAATGTGCTATGGTCGCGTTTCTTCGGATGGATTGTGCGTCGGTTTTTTCTCCACACACGCACCCGCAGGAAGATTTATATCAATTTTGTTTTGTTTGTTAGTTCTAGTATTGTGCCACTCGGATATAAATTGTTTACAGTATTGGCAGAAATAAAGTGCTCACCAGCTAAAAAATGATTGCCGTTATTATACCAATTTTGTATTGATGCAAAAATATAAAGTCTATTCGACCAAAATGCAGCTTTTGTATAGCATTATCATTCTGTTTATTCAAAATCATGATTAAGTTTGTATTGTTTAGTTTCTGATGTATCATATGCATGTGAATGTTTTTCCGCCTGGCAGAAAAAAAGTGCTCAAAACCGACATATAATTTTTTTGAGTGCATCTTGCATGGCATTGCCTACCAAACTGTCACAGCACATTCAGCCTATCAGAAGGTGTCGAGCACTGTTTGTTTTGGTTCTGTTCGCGCCGGTTCGGATTTCGTTTGAATGTTGAAAATGGATTCGAAACAAATTAACCTATCCGTACGAAAATTAATTGTGAGGGACTGTCAACAGCAAATATCTATGCGTAAAATTGCCGTCAAAAAGTTTCAGGAGTTTCAGGAAACCGGATCAGTAGCTGATAGACATGGACGCGGGCGGAAGCGACTCACGACTCCGCGTGAAGACACCAGAATTGTTCGTGAAACCAGGAAAAATCCAACAGTTACGAGCCGAGTGATAAAGGAAAATCTGCAGCTGAGTATTTCAGAACGCACTGTGCGCTCCAGGCTTCAGGATGCAGGTTTAAGGAGCAAATTGGCAGTACGTCGCCCATTGATTCAAAAGAGAAATAGAGTTAAACGGCTAGAGTTCGCTAAAAAATACGCCGAGAAACCAGTTGCGTTCTGGAAACAAGTTTTATGGTCTGATGAGAGCAAGTTTGATCTCTTTGGAATGAAAGGGCGTTCTAAAGTGTGGGTTAAACCTGGCGAACGACTTTTGGACCGGAATGTGCAAAAATCCGTAAAACATGGAGGAGGAAGCATAATGGTGTGGGGGTGTTTTGCTTGGTCTGGAACTGGTAATTTTACTCAAATCGATGGTATAATGACGGCTGATAGGTACATAGACATTATTAATGAAAACTTGGAGGAGTCTTTGTTGAAAGTTGGACTGGAAGACAAGTTTATCTTTCAACAAGATAATGATCCGAAGCACACGGCCCGTAAAACCATGACGTTTTTCCGTGGATGTCGCATAAAACTTCTTGAATGGCCACCGCAATTACCAGACTTGAACCCAATTGAAAATCTATGGTCAATTCTCGATCAGCAAGTTGACAAAGGAGAGTTAACAAACAAAAAAAAGCTCTTCGAAGCCCTCGAGTGCGCCTGGCAAAGAATCGACGAGAACCATCTGAAAAACCTAGTTGAGAGCATGCCTCGACGTCTTCAAGCAGTCATCAAAGCTAAAGGAAGTCACACGAAATATTAAATTCAATGTTCTTGGTTTTGAAGTAACCAAATCACGGATGAGCATTTTATTTTTGCCACTGAATTAAAAAGTTGTTTTGTTTATTGTTTTAACAAAAGTTACATGAATAATTTTTCGTTTGTTGTTTCTCATTTCGAAAGAAGAATTGAAGTCATTCATTTTGACCCAATATGTTACCACTGAATCGCTGCAAATCAAAAAGTTGTATTGAGAAAATAAACATAAACCAACGTGAGCACTTTATTTCTGCCAGTACTGTAGGAAATGACGAAAAATATGAACAAAGTCCGAAGTAAGAAGCGGAATTCACAAGGGGCGTAATTTTGATGTATTTGTGACGTGCGTTGGGATCATTGAGGTTGGTTTCAACTTTTTGCGTGACGAGATTTTCTGCATCAGATTAGAACATTGAAGGCCGTTTTATAAATTATTGAAAATATACCTGAACTGTATACACGCCAGAATCAAGACTGCCTATTTTTGGAAGTGTTCTGGAAGTGTTAATATTTTTCACATATCACATATTCATATGCGACGATCTTATTTATGAATATTACCTCATAATGTGCGTGTATGAACAGGAATTCTCAAAATGATTTGTTGGATTTTCTATAGAGCTGTTACCTTCAATATCCAGTGCTAAAACTGTTTGCATATAGTGACATATAAATCATTGAAGGAATGCAGACAAATTTCTTCCATAAAAACAAAAACAGATTTTGTTTTGAAAATTATCAAAAATTCCGAACCTAGTATTCCCGACTGTTCTTTGCAAGTTTCCACCGCTGTGAACATTTTGATGAAGTTGTTTTTTTCATCAGGTTATGTATTTTTAAACTCTTAGAAAATTTCCCTTGGGTGTAATTTTTTTACGATGTTCCTTTTTTGCGTTACGCATTTCTCAAATAGGGGATGGTTCAAATCGGCAATTTTTAATTGAATTTTTCTAAAAAAATCTTGCAATTCTATTTTTTTCAATTTTTTTTTATTCCTCAATCAATTTACCCTGCTTATGCACAAAACAAGAAAAATTGTTCCCATCTATCATGTGCCTGAAGGCTACATTTATTAGATTATCTAAATTTCAATCAAAGCAAACATGATTTGTACAAGGGATCTTCTGACCGCATCTCGAATCCATACGATAGGCATGCTTTAATTCATTTTACTTACAGTTGACGGCTTGACAAAATATCATCGACATTCCTAGGCATTCCAATATTGCTATTCAGTCCTGTCGTTCCTCCACATTCGAATATCTACACAATTTCATTCCAGCTGTCGTCCTCTGAAGTAAGGTA